>JAMPIV010006003.1:0-714837 GCA_024509875.1 Oreohelix idahoensis
CTGCGCTTTGCCAATGCGGCTGTTAATTTCTGTGGCCAGGAAGAATTTGTCGTTGATGGTGGTAGAAGTGATTCATCATGCTCTGGAAGCTCCTGTTGACTTTGAGAGACGATTGCAGTGTCATTAGCGAATAACAAGTCTCTTAAAGTGACCTTCTGATTTTTCATTTTTGCTGTCAGCCTTGCGAAGCTTTTAAACAGTCAGCAATGTAACCTCGTACGAAGGATATTCTTTCAGTTGCATATCTCTGAATGCATATTTAAAAGAGCAAAGCAAAGAAGATCCCGAAGAGCGTCACAGCTATGACCGCAACCTTATTTTATGCCACTGTGTAATGTCAATTTATCATACTAAACCTTTGTTATCAATTCAAAACATTATCGCTATCTAAAATATAGGATTTAATTAGTCGTTGTAGCAGATACTCATGAAGGGTAGTGAAGTATTGGAGACTTCACTATTATGGTCCAACTTTGGAAGAAAGTGAGTGTTGTAACATTGTGACATCGACAGAATAAATAACACACATTCTGATGTGTAAGACTTAGGTTATATAATGACGCTTCTAACATATCTTGCGCAATTTTGAATATTTCTTTCAGTATTTTAATAACTTAAAGGTAGGTAATGTTTTATAATTCAAAGGGAAACAACCTTTTGAAAAGAATAAACATTTATCAAATAGCTTCTTAGTAAACTTTCCCTAAGTAGCTTTATAAACGTTAAATGAATACAAAAAAATCATTTTGTATGATATAGAAAGCTTAAAATCTTTTATCTCTTTTCTAATTAACTATTTTATTTTTCTTTCTGATTCAAATACAAAAACATTTTTAAACGTATTGTGCTTTCGGTAGTGTAAATGTTTAACTTTAATATTATCTCTTAATGTAGGAGTGCATTGCCTACATTTTGTCCATAATTTGTGATCTGCAGACCTTACCGCCAAAATAATACAGGCGACAAATAAACATATGACACCCCAGTCTTGACATATGGATGCGAGTCATGGGCAATGACTGCAACCCATAAAAGCCAGATCCAAACCTCAGAAATGAGGTATCTGAGGAAAGTGGTTGAAGTAACAAGAAGAGAGATGGTACGCAACCAGACGATACGCCAAGGCCTTAAATCCTACCCCCTACAGACGCAAGTAGAACAGTCCGATTAAGATGGTTTGGCCATGTCTGCAGAATGGGAGAAGATCGGCTACCACGACAAGCATGGGAAACAAAGAGCCAGGGATCCAGACCCCCAGGACGACCCAGAGTCCGCAGGGAGGACAACATTAGACAATCTTTGAAGGACCGAGGACTAGAATGGAACCAGCCAGGAGGAAGACAGCCGATAGGATAGCCTGGCGCTCTCTCTTCCAAACCTCTACACCTCACGATAGAAGGGTAACGACTAAGTAAGTAAGTAAGACATCCCTACCTCCATCATCCACCTCAACTCTAATTCCCACAGCCATTTTGTTGTTGACCTTATTCAAAATAGCATACCATGTTAGGCTTCACCCCCCTCATTTTGTTGTTCTGTTTTCCCAGTGTGTCCTTCCATCTTTGCCCTCTTAACATGTGCAAGTTAAAAAGGTGTGGTAGTCTCCGAATCAGACTGCAAGATTCCAATGTACTCAGGTCTCCTGAAAGTGTCATCTCTTTTTCTTTTAGATTTTTCTAGACGTTTCTTGATCAAATTCATCTTTCTTTTTTTCATTCGTGTTGTTGTTTTTTGTTCTTTCACTTCTTTTTGGCTTATGCCGTGAAGCACGTGATGGAAATCCAAAAACACTCGGAGAGAGAAGTAGAGACAGTCCGAAAAACTACAGAGAAGATGTAAATATAGCTTGAACGTTTGATACTGGATAGATGGACCCACGTCATGAACTAATGTATAGAGGGACTGTTGCTCCATAAGAAGCTGAGGAAGTGGTGATGATGATGATGCCGTCAAGGAAAATCAACTCCTGGTCTAGAGAATGTATTGTCGTGTTCCTGTAAGTTTAATGTCAGCAATCCATAATACTAGAATGGACATAGAAATAAGATGGCATACGGATGGTGCAGTGGCTTACAAACTCACAGCAAATAAAAATCATTGTTCATGTTAACCCATTGCTATCGAAGATAAACATTGTCGCTATATCTACGTAAATGATTTAGTATTCCCACAGGCAGATACTAGCCTTGGGCAGTGAAGTGTTAGAGACTTCACTATACTAAGTCTTGCTTTTATGAAGTAGGGTGACCAGTTCCTTCGTCGCTGCCCCATGACTTTTTTACCTCAAGACCATGTTTAGCACCTACTGAAATTCTTCGTTCAGCTTTCGCGTTCGCAAAAATCAAAGCCATTCTCCACGCTAGAGCCGAGAAAACAGAACTCACACTCTTTCTTAGGTCAGGATAAAACGTAATTGACCAGACCGTGCGAGATTTCTTCGATCGTAAAATCACCACTGTTTACCGCACTTGCAGACGTGGTCATAGAACGGAAATCGAGCGAGCCCGTTCCTGATCTGGCAATCTGCCCTGTTTAATTACTTTTACTAGCGAGGTAATAAAATTATCTGCTCTGATCGCTGTCTGATCTTATCCAACGAGTTTCAATCGCTGGTGTTAAGAATAAATTACAGATCAACGTAGCTAATAAGTCTGCTCGAGAACCTACATCAAAGAAATAGCGAACAGCAAAGGAATGCGTGCTAAATTGAATGGTTTATGTTATCAAAACATTCGTAGGTGAACGTTTGGTAAAGGAAAAGTGAAGATAAAGAAATAGATAGATGAAAACTATTTTCATAATCTATCACAGACGGGCCCGCTTAAAGATATGAAACCACTTTGTAGCGTGAGGTTTTTAATTGGCTCTAGGATCAGTATAGTACTGACAATACAGAAGTAGAATTTCTGCAGAAAATGTAGGTGAAGTCCCAGTGTCTGAGAGAACTACAGGTATCACAATTTTAATTACGGCTGTGAATGATATGATCTCGAAAAATTTAGTAGAGAGGAGACAGTCATAAATTGCCACCCCGCTGTGTAAAACTGTGATATTAAAACAAGGAAACAGATTTTACTTAACAATGATAAAATTAACAAGTCGTTCAAATACAATTTCCTTATTATTTATTTAGTATATACACTATCTACTCTTGTGCTGATGGGTGAATGTTGAAAAAAATGGATGTAATGGGATTTGTAAGTTTACAAAATGATTTACATATATATAGATATATATATATATATATATATATATATATATATATATATATATATATATATATATATATATATATATATATATATATATATTATATATATATATATATATATAACAAGTTTTCCAATTATAGGAACACAATTTTATCAGCTGAGCTGTTACTCAATTATAGTAAATGTATCAGCTGTGCTGTTAATTACGTATATAGAATTTATCAGCTATGCTATAATTCTCATCTCTTGCTATGCGACTCAGTTTTTTCGTCCTTGACCTTTAAATGCTCACAACTGCTGACAGAAATGGTACTAATGTGTACTCATCTCTTGAAACAGTTCTGTTCTTAATTTCTTGCTCACAACACCCGCTGATGATCGTTTCGTTAGCCCACCCAAGACTGAAGGGGACTAAAGATGTAGCTCCTGTGCAATCACTGTGCTCCTGCGAAGTTCCAGGCAGCTGGATCGACTGGACATACAACCTCAGGTTTGATGACACGAATAAAACCTGTAACAAGTAAAAATAGGGGTTAATTTCTGTCATCAAGCCCACCTATTTCTAGTGTGTATGAGATGAGCGTGTGTCTCAGGTGTCTGCATGTAGGATGAATGACAACATGGCGCAGTATGAGTTAGCAATAGCGAGACAAGACAGATTTCTACTTGCAAAACATTCTTTCTGATACATTAATACATGGATACATCCAATAATATAAATTCAATACATGAATACATACAATAATATGTACACCTAGGTGTGATGCAACCATTTCCTTCCCCCTATAATATACCAGGCCCTCTCTGACAAGTGCTATACTGGCTGGTAACATATATCCTAACAATATTGTTGTGTTCTGATGATAGGAGTATATGAGACGAGGACTGTTTGGTTATATTTCAGGTTGGAGTTATAGGAGACAATAGATTGGAGTTATACGAGACAATAGATTGAAGTTATATGAGTCCTAAGAAGGACTGTTTTGGTTATATTTCAGGTTGGAGTTATCTGAGACAATAGACTGAAGTTATGTGAGACAATAGATTGAGTCCCAGCAAGGACTGTTTTGGTTATATTTCAGTTGGTTTTCGTCTTCATTAATCATATCAGGAAATACGGGAGCCGCGCTAGCGTAGTGGTTACAACACCGCTCTGGCGACCGGGTGATACAGGATCAAACCCGGGCGACGGCATTTGAGGATTTTTCGTCGACCGGGATTTGGACTGGATTAACTCGAGACCTGGCGATGACATTTGAAGGAGTGTCGTCGACCAGGGACTGGCGGCTCCTGAGCCGACCCAGCTGCAATGGGTACCTCCGAAATCGGCGAGTATTTGCCTCAATGGGAGGGACACCTGTCTCTGTACAAGAAATAAAGGGATACTCACGTAAAATCAATGTCAGGTTAGACATAAAATAATAACTTGAGATTTCGCCTCGAGTATTAGCGGGCGAACGCAAAAAAAAATATATATATAAAAAAATCAGGAAATACAATCATTATACCTAATTCCCCAAGATACAATCAGTAAGCTGATACATTCATAGTGAAACAATTTATATTAAATATATACAGGTGTAGGTGGTATAAATGACACACAACAAATACCCACATTATATATATGCTGTAGGTCATAGGGCCTATTTTCCTACAAGTTTATAGTAAAAATATTTACCCTCCAAGATTTAAATCTCGGCGTGGCAAGCAGATTGGTTATATGCAGTTTAGTACAATCCGTCGTACCATCCGTGACCGAGAAGAGGCCCAGAAAAACAGGGCTTATGCCTAATTTTATTCTGTTTTTCCGCCATATTGGGTGACAAGATGGCCGCTGACCGAGACCCGAAATTTTAGGCTTAAGTTTTTCCTGGCGAATACTTCGTGTAATTTATTCTGGCTCAGAGACTGGTGAACGTTGCTTGTTGATTGGCTGAGGGATATTTGTATCTCGACATAGTGATTTAACTAAGAAGTGGGTATACACACACGTTTTACGACACACTTCATGTCCACTTTATGGAAATAGATTTCCTATATCAGTAGCTTCCAGGTGACTGTTATCTTCCTTGTCATCTTCCCCCTCCGTTTCTCCAATTCCTACTCATGAAGTCTGCTCCAACGTTTTTCTTTCTCTGGAATGTATTCCGTTTCCGCGTGAAAGAGTGTCGCCGAGTTTGACATTGTTGGAAGATTCCGTGTTTTTGCAGTGGCAATTTCAGGCAACTATCGTCATCTTAGTCAGTTATGGCGATCGCCAGGAGATGTTCGGAGGACGGCACTGGTCTTTCCAAGTTTTTCTTTAACAAATTTACATGGTAGACCTTCTCCTTTCCTTTAGTAGAGATCTGGTAGTTAGCCCTTGAGATCTTTTTAAGGACGGTAAACGGCCCTTGCCATCCGATACGTAGTTTGTTGTTCCCGGTTGGGAGTAGTAACATAATTTTCTCTCCTGCTTGCAATTCTTTCTTTCGCGACTTTCCTGTATCCGTTAGCGTGCATTGCGCGTGCTCGCTTAAGGTTGGTCGTTGCTAGGTCACATCCTAGTTTTAACCGTTCCTTTAATTACTTACTTACTTAGTCATTCCCCTTCTACCGTGAGGTGTAGAGGTTTGGAAGAGAGAGCGCCAGACTATCCTATCGGCTGTTTAGAATCAGTCCGTTTTTCTCTCTTATATTACTCGTAATCATAGTTTACAGCAAGCAGGTGATTGGCCTGTTGTGCCTTTGCATGTCGGAGGGGCTGCCTCCTTACGGCCTCCATGCAGGCCACCCTCCTCCTTTTTAAGCCGGGCTTGGGACCTTTAATTCCGACACATAATTAATGGCTGAGACGACTGTCTGTTGCTGTCATTTTCGACGGAGTCATCTGTCAAGTTATTTGCTTATGTTTGTATCATAAGTATAATTGTGTCTTTACCTGCGATGTCAGGTTGATTAGGGGTTGTCTTCCCTTGTTTATTCATTCATTGTGTTTGACCTTTAGGGTCAGAGGTTGACAGTTCGGCGTAGGCCTATGGGAAGGTTTTTTAAGCGGGAGTGAGATATACTTCCGGGAAGCCGGGAGGTCCTGTTTTTCTGAAGGGACCAAGAGTCCATTGTTTTTCGGGGAGAATCTTCGAAGTAACTGCTATGGCAGTTTTCCCCCAGTGAATCTCTGTGCGTCGGGATGACGACAGAATTCCTTGTGATGTTCTGAGGATTCATTTGCCAGGTAATACCGACCTTTATGCATTATTACGCTTTTCGGTGGCAGAACATGTAAAGGATTACCTAGGGTGAACAGCAGCTCACTGATCCGCCATTTCAGAACTTATATATTTGTGCTCGAGGTAGCCATCCAAGACTGTTAGTCTTATATTGTCCAGAAATCCAGTGACGAAGATATATTGTGGGAGCCGCAGATTGGCGGAACTTCTATCTACAATAAGTATTACTGCAGGGTTGATGATAACCTATTTAACAGAAGTACACGGCCGACGTCAGGACGAGGCCTATGCTTTCGGCTATTGTACTACAGCCTGATATGTGCAATTGGCGGGGAGTGCCAAGTTGCACCTGTGTGTCAACGTAACTAAGGCATCTGACGCGTTTAGTCAGAGACGCCAAGGGCGACGCTACGAACTGTCATTATTGAAGAACTTTGCTATTGACCATGCACGTCTATTCTGATGTTTACCTTTTTGAATGCCAAATGTATACCTATCGATGTCAGGTCAGCATGACCTTGTTACACTGACTGTTCCTGTTGATACTATGTGTGTTCCCGTCAATAAATGTCTTGAAACATGCCTGCAGTGTCAAAGCATCCTTGATTACTGCATGTGAGAGTATGGGTTGCAGGATCTACATCTATACGAGCCTAAACACATTCGCGCCTTCATTCGCACCCACACTCAATTCATCATACGCTCGCACTACACATCTAACAACATGTATACTGTCTTGGGCCAGTGATCACCTCAACAAGAAAAAAAGACAGTTACATTTCTGGTGGACCAGTTACGTGGGCTCTTATGATACATTTCTGGTGGACCAGTTACGTGGGCTCTTATGATACATTTCTTGTCGCCAATGTGGCCTAGAAACTTACATTTCTGATGGACCAGATCTGTGGGTTTAAAAAGAACAGAGCGAGCATTTGACATTATTGTTGACATTTATGGATCCAGAAATTTACATTCCTGGTTGGCTGTTACATGTATGATGTCTCCAGTTTTGTCGAGAAAGTTACAAGAAGGACAAGTACACATTACACTTCTGATCTGTGGGTCTAAGCTACACACGGGACAGCCGTAACACACAGCGCTAATTCTACACTTGCAAGTTTTGGCTACAACAGGACAGATATAGGTCATCAACGGTTGACCCAAATAAACAGTACGAGCATTTATATTATAATGCTACATAAAGCATAACAAGACATGTACTGAAGTTAACTACTAGGCATTTGCTACGTGGACCATAACTGCATAGAAGGCGGGTTCCTATTGTAAACAGTACTGCTGGTTGTTACACGTTTCATTCAACAACAGACTTTTCTAGGTCAGAGCATTCAAGCTACATTGTTGGAGGTCAAGTGTCTGTAAACAGTACGTGAAAATAGTAAACATTCAATGTGCAAGCCCTAATTTGAGAAGGTCATAGTAACTTTGGTTCGTGAATACCACTTTATGTTACAGTGGATTTGACGTTCAGTGCGCGTTTGACATTTCGTTTCTGTGTTCGCAAGGAGCAAGGAATTTATTTTAGTTTCAGCTGTGACTGAACTTGTTCTGCAACACATTGAAATTGATTGCTATATGTTTATGTCACCTCTACTGTTTTTGTGTATTTTTTCAGCGGGTTTTTCGGTTGGTGGGTCTTACGGTAAATATGCCACTTGATCGAGGCTTACTGTAAGCGTTCTGTAGGTGCAAATTTTCTTAATTTGGAAATTTGCTAGTGACAATTGGTCGCTATTGATGTTAGCTGTGATGTAATTGTACTTAACGTTGTTTTTTGTAATATTTTGTCTGTTTTTCAGTTTTGATTGTCGATTTGTTTTGTTTGTATTCTGTAGGTCTCTCCTTTCTTGTGTATTTCTCTACACATTTTTGGTTAAAACAGTGTTGCCATTTGTATTGTTTTGTATCTTTGTCTTTGTATTTTTTTTTTTTGGTTGTACTACATTACTGTCATGCACAGTCTACATACACATACTTGGTCATGTTTTGATATTATTGATAAGGTAGACTCTTCATATAGAGTTTGTTAAAAAATATTATTATATAAGATATTTATACAAGTTCTTTGATAAAAGACTTGTTATCTACAAAGATTGAGACAAGGTGAAATACATATTCAAGTTCTTTATAAAAAAGACTTGTGCCCATAGTGAGTGGGATATAAGGGAATTTTTTTTTCCACAGGTACTCAGGTGATTTTTTGGGTACATTATAAACAAGACTAAGAGTGTGAAAGAAAGTGAAGTGAGTATACAAGTCTATCATTTCAGACTTGTCTCCCATTAAAGTGGGATAATTTAATATATTTGCTTCTGCAAGTTACTGATCTCAGTAGACAAGATGTCTACATTGGACTACTTTATTACACAAGGGAGAGCCCTTGATAAGACTGGTCAACAGTTAGAAACATGGGCTGTTGCTCAGTATGACAAAGCATTAGCTGCTGAAGAGAGAAGGGCTGCTGCAGAGGAAAAAAAAACTATGGCTGAAGAGAAGAGATTAGAAAGAGAAGCAGCTGCTGAACAAAAAAGGCTAGACAGAGAAGCTGATATTGCTGCTGAACAAAAGAAATTGCAGATGCAGGTGGAGGAAAGGAGATTTGAAGCTGAACAAAAGAGATTAGACAAAGAGGCTGCTGCAGAGGAGAGGAAAGCTCAAGCTGCTGCAGAGGAGAGGAAAGCTCAAGCTGCTGCAGAGGAGAGGAAAGCTCAAGCTGCTGCAGAGGAGAGGAAAGCTCAAGCTGCTGCAGAGGAGAGGAAAGCTCAAGCTGCTGCAGAGGAGAGGAAAGCTCAAGCTGCTACAGAGGAGAGGAAAGCTCAAGCCGAGGCTGAAATTAGGAAAATGGAACACGAGGAAAGACTCGCAACTTTGGAGTTAGAGAAATTGAAATTGGCGAGTACGGGTGCTCAGCAAACAACTTCGAGTACGACAAAGGAGTTTGTTAGTAGGATTAAATTGCCTCATTTCAATCCTTTAAAGGATGACGTAGCAGATTATCTAGATAGATTCCAATTTTTGTGCGATACGCATAACATAAAAAAGGAAAAATATGTTGAACAACTGATGCCATTTTTTTACAGGTGACACAGTGACTACTCTTATGACAATAGACGAACATGAGAGGACTAATTATGATGTTGTCAGGGCAGCATTGCTAAAAAAATATCAACTAAAACAAGAAGACTATCGTCTTCGTTTTAGGACAATGTTGCCAGAAAATGGAGTAGATTTCTCTGATTTTGTTACAAAGATACGTCGTACATTTACACGATGGGTTGAGTTGTCTCAGATTGAGAAAACATATGAAGGTCTAATGGACTTATTATTGCGAGATAAGGTTTTGTCATCTGTTAATGATTCTTTTCTTGCATTCCTTCATGAGCGTAAGCCTAAAAACTTAAAAGAAATGGAGGAATACTGTTGTCAGTATGCCACAGCACATCCCCATGCTACAGTTAGCAATTCTAAAGTGAAAGAAGGGTTGCCAGCTGCTTCGGCAACACCATATGGCCCTAATTTCAGAAAAAAATTTCAGGGTGCTCAACAAAATTGGAATAGGGGAAGTAATCAAAATTACACTCAGAAGCGGAGTAATCCAACACATGATGGTTCTTCGTCTATGCAGTGGAGACAGGATGGTAGTTCTCGTAATTTTAGTGGTAATAATTTGAGACACTTTCGCAAAGGCTATCCAAATAATAACTATTCAAATTTTCGAGGTAATCATTCTCGACGTCAAGATTATGACGATGGTGAATTTAGAAACCGGGATTCAAACCGGAATGATGATTACAATAGGCAATATGATAACAATTACAGGGGAAATGATAGTCGAAATAATTACAGGGGAAATGATAATCGAGGCAGACCTAGGTTTAACAAGAAAAGACCTTACCAACAGGCAAACTCTGCACAACAAGAGTTTGATGGAGCCTGTAATACAGCAAATGATAGTGGTAACTCTAGGGCTATCACTGGTTGTGCTTTCGATTTTGGGAGAGCAACTGAATGCCCCCAATGCTTAACATTGTTTGACTCATCAACTGTATCTACGCTAAGTTGTGGTCACCCTCTTCCTGCTCTACCTGCTACAGTTGCGCATGATGGGAGAGGATCTCTCATCTTACATAAAGGTCTAATAAATGATAGGCTAGTCTCAGTACTTTTCGATTCGGGATGTACTACCGTCGGGGTTAAGGAGTCTCTGATAGATCCTTGCTGTGCCACTGGAAAAACAATCAAATGTGTTACATTTGGTGGTACTATGGAAAGCTATCCTACTGCTATTATTAGGATTGACACTCCTTTCTTCACAGGAGATGTCCATGCATGTCTTCTTCCTAATCCTATTGCGGATCTTATAATCGGTCGTATTCATGGGGTTAAGGAATGCACCCCGCAACAAATTTCTAGTTGGGAAGAAGAAAACATTCAAACGGTCAATGCAGTGATGACAAGAGCTCAAGCTCTTAATCCCCCAACTTCATCTGATAATAGTAATGAAGTTGATAGCCAAGACGAGCACTTGGTGATTTCCCATGACTCGTTTGTTAAACGTCAAGAAGAGGATCCTTCTTTGAAGAAATACTTCCTTCTTGCAAAGAAAGGGGATCCCAATCAAAATACGAATCACAAATCGTATATTACTATGAAGAATGGTATATTGGTACGAATGGTACAACACTCGGACAAGTCTATGCATTCGCAAATTCTTGTGCCTAAGTGTATGAGAGCCTTAATTCTTCGGCATGCACACGATTCTCAGTGTGCTGGACACATGGGTTTTTCCAGAACTAAAACTAGAGTCCTTGCGTCATTCTTTTGGCCATTCGTGAATAAAGACATCCGAATTTATTGCCGATCTTGCAAAATTTGTCAAGAGGTCAAGTCTAGGGGTCCGAGACATGCTGCTCCTATTCAGGCTGCAGATATTCCGATTCGGCCGTTTCAGAAAATGGCTATAGACATCATTGGTCCGTTCAAAATTAAGTCAGCCAGAGGACACCAATTTATCCTCACTTGCGTGGACATGTGCACGCGTTGGCCAGAGGCTATTCCTCTGAAGAGCATATCAACTGTCGATATCGCTGATGCTCTTTGGCTCGTATTTTCTCGTCTGGGATTCCCCGGAGAAATACTGTCGGATCACGGCACTCAGTTAATTTCGGACGTTATGTCTCAGGTAATGGCTACGCTAGACATTAAAAGGTCTCTCAGTAGTATTTATCATCCAATGTCCAATGGATTGGTAGAACGTCTTAACAGGACACTAAAGAACTTACTTGGCAAGATAACGGAGGATCATCCTGAAGATTGGGACAGGGTTTTACCTGCAGTCCTCTTTGCCTATAGAGAGGTTCCCAACGAGCATACAGGGTTTTCTCCTTTCGAACTTGTCTTTGGCGCGCAACCGCGCGGGCCAATGTCCTTGTTACACGATTTGATAACTTCCGATAATATTGACGATGATACACAATCGTCATATGAATATGTTATAGCTCTTAGAGAAAAAGATTATCGAATCGTGCAGGTTAGCAACTTCATCTTCCGAATTTGCGAAAGAAAAAGCTAGGCGATTTGCTAATAAGAAAAGACGCCTACGTCAACTTTGTCCTGGAGACAAAGCATATGTCTTACTGCCCTCAAGAGAGAATAGACTTCTCATTTCTTGGAAGGGTCCATACACTATAGTCTCGAAAATTTCTGATGTCGACTATATTGTCGATGTGGATGGAAGGCATAAAACCTTCCATATAAATATGCTAACAGAGTTTATTGAACGTCCAGACTATTTACAGCCTATTTTCCAGGCGACGGACGACTCTCCAGTTCAACATGGTCACATCTCATCCCTGTCCGTTATACAGGATGAGGAAACTATTTTTTCTGACGTGAACTTACCTCTTCCTGCGATTCCACTTACTTCAACGGAATCGTGGAGAGACGTTACAGTCTCTTCCAACTTGTCTTTTGAGGAACAGCGTCAAGTATCCTCTACGTTACAATCATATCAGGATGTCCTTACCGACATTCCTGGACACACAGATGTCATAGAACATGACATCATACTTACTGATCGTAATCCGATCAGAGTAAGACCATACCCAATACCTATTCATTTTCAAGCACAAGTCGAGAAAGAATTGGATGAAATGATTCAACTACAAATAATTGAACCATCCACTTCAGCTTATTCTTCGTCGATAGTTATTGTTCGAAAGAAAGACAATAACATACGTCTTTGCGTTGATTATCGCAAATTAAATCAAGTTACGAAGTTCGATGCTGAACCTATGCCGTTATTAGATGATCTACTTATTAGACTTTCTAAAGCTAAATTCTTTACTAAACTAGACTTGTCGAAAGGTTATTGGCAAGTCCCACTGACGGAACACGCCAAACCTCTCACTGCTTTTTCGACACCTAGGGGTCTGTTTCAATGGAATTTTATGCCTTTCGGGCTTATGAACGCCCCAGCGACTTTCGTACGCATGATGCGACGAATTCTATCAGATCGTGCAGATGTCATTGCATATTTAGACGACATCTGTCTTTTCAGCGATACTTGGGAAGAACACTATGTGGGTCTAAAGGAATTGCTATCTACTCTACGTGAGCATAGATTGACTGCTAAACCCTCTAAAGCTTTTGTTGGGTTTAGTGAAATTTCCTTCCTAGGTCATCGAGTTGGTCATGGTCTGTTGAAGACAGAGGACCAAAACATTTCAAAGATATTAAATATCTCGGTTCCGAAGACAAAAAAGCAAGTGCGTAGTCTCTTGGGATTGATACAATTCTATGGAAGATTCATTGAGAATCTGTCCTCCATTATGGCACCACTTTCAACGTTATTGAAAAAAGGTTCTCCTAATATGGTGCGTTGGTCCCAAGAATGCCAATCTTCATTGGATCAGGTTAAGAATTTGTTCTCATCTCATCCTATCTTAAGACTACCGACGATTGATAAGACTTTTGTCCTTCGTAGTGATGCCTCTTCCACTGGGATTGGAGCGGCACTAATGCAGGAATATTCAGGAACTCTGCATCCTGTAATGTATATTTCTAGGAAGCTGAATGCGGCAGAAAGGAATTACTCGGTTTTGGACCGTGAATTGTTGGCTATGGTTTGGTCCATTCTTAAGCTACAAAGGTTCCTTCTGGGCGCGCATTTCTTTATGGAAACCGACCAAAAAGCTCTTACGGCTATGCAAAGTAAGGATTTGAAGAGCTCGAGATCTACTCGTTATGCTATTGCTCTTCAGCCTTTCCATTTCACGGTGCGAGCTATCCGTGGTTCGGATAATGTGATGGCGGACATATTGTCTAGATGCCCACATGATTCCAGTTAAATCTTGTGTCCTAGTTTTTCCTGATATATTTTCAGACTTAGGTCTGTCCTTAATATCATAATATGTTGTAATACAAATGTATTTGGATGATGTTTAGATAATTTAACAAATTTCATTTTGTCCATCCATCAGTGATATGTTGCTAAAATAGCATTGACATTTGTATATTGCTATGATTATATTATTTAGTAATGTTTGATATATGATTGGTATTGCCAGCAACTTAGGTTTCTTGAATGGTATCCCTTAGTTTGTTTGGCTTAAAGGAAATATTTTCTCCTATGTTGGGAGATGATTTGTACCCTCTTCTATTGTACCTGATATTAGGTTCATTGTTTGCATGAGCACAGAAGTGATACTGGTGCTATCTTGCTCATGAACATATTAAAAAAAAAAAAATTGCATTTTTTTTTTACAGGGGGGTGGTAGTAATGTTGCTGTCATTTTCGACGGAGTCATCTGTCAAGTTATTTGCTTATGTTTGTATCATAAGTATAATTGTGTCTTTACCTGCGATGTCAGGTTGATTAGGGGTTGTCTTCCCTTGTTTATTCATTCATTGTGTTTGACCTTTAGGGTCAGAGGTTGACAGTTCGGCGTAGGCCTATGGGAAGGTTTTTTAAGCGGGAGTGAGATATACTTCCGGGAAGCCGGGAGGTCCTGTTTTTCTGAAGGGACCAAGAGTCCATTGTTTTTCGGGGAGAATCTTCGAAGTAACTGCTATGGCAGTTTTCCCCCAGTGAATCTCTGTGCGTCGGGATGACGACAGAATTCCTTGTGATGTTCTGAGGATTCATTTGCCAGGTAATACCGACCTTTATGCATTATTACGCTTTTCGGTGGCAGAACATGTAAAGGATTACCTAGGGTGAACAGCAGCTCACTGATCCGCCATTTCAGAACTTATATATTTGTGCTCGAGGTAGCCATCCAAGACTGTTAGTCTTATATTGTCCAGAAATCCAGTGACGAAGATATATTGTGGGAGCCGCAGATTGGCGGAACTTCTATCTACAATAAGTATTACTGCAGGGTTGATGATAACCTATTTAACAGAAGTACACGGCCGACGTCAGGACGAGGCCTGTGCTTTCGGCTATTGTACTACAGCCTGATATGTGCAATTGGCGGGGAGTGCCAAGTTGCACCTGTGTGTCAACGTAACTAAGGCATCTGACGCGTTTAGTCAGAGACGCCAAGGGCGACGCTACGAACTGTCATTATTGAAGAACTTTGCTATTGACCATGCACGTCTATTCTGATGTTTACCTTTTTGAATGCTAAATGTATACCTATCGATGTCAGGTCAGCATGACCTTGTTACACTGACTGTTCCTGTTGATACTATGTGTGTTCCCGTCAATAAATGTCTTGAAACATGCCTGCAGTGTCAAAGCATCCTTGATTACTGCATGTGAGAGTATGGGTTGCAGGATCTACATCTATACGAGCCTAAACACATTCGCGCCTTCATTCGCACCCACACTCAATTCATCATACGCTCGCACTACACATCTAACCACATGTATACTGTCTTGGGCCAGTGATCACCTCAACAAGAAAAAAAAGACAGTTACACTGTCTAATCAGACTTATGGTCTGTCAGGGACCGAAATAAGACTCCAAGCGGGCCCTTAATAGGTCTGACGAATAAAAGTGTACCTGGGGGAAATCCTGTGGAAGTATGTGGGGCTTCCCTGTAGGCGAATAAAGCTGCAGGTATACAAAGGTCCCAATCTTCAGGTTTCTCTTGTCCCAGTTTACATAACATCATGTTGAGGTTTCCGTTGGCACGTTCTACTAACCCACTTCCGGCCGGATTATAAGGACTTGTGTAGATGTGCTGGTTCCTCAAGATCTTAACGATCTCATCCATTAACAGGTGACGGTATGGAGATCCGTTATCCGTCAACACTTGTTGAGGGAATCCCAACCGTGTAAAAATCTGCACTAGGGCTTCTGCGTGTTGCTTGGAATCCGTGCATGTTAGCGGTATAGCTTCTGCCCATAAAGTGCATGTGTCGACTAAGGTCAGGATGAACCTGTTCCTTCTTTTAGTCCTTTCTAAGGTTCATAAAATGTCGATCACCACCCGTTCAAATGGTGTCCCCACTATTAGCATTTCACCCATGGAAACTGCGGGTGTCAAATGCTTGGGTGCCACCCGTTGGCATTTCGCGCAGGATTTCACGTATCTGATAATATCAGAGTTCATTCCTGGCCACCAATAGTGAGTCTGTATTTGCTGATTTGTGGCGTTCTGTCCCATATGTCCGCTAAAGGGAAGAGAGTGCCCCATTTCTAAGATTTGACTTCTGTACTGTTTCGGTACTAGGAGCTGCTTAAAACATTGTTCAGGCTTGCCCGTTCTGCGATAAAGTATGCCATCCTTAGAAAAAATGTCCCCGTGTTGTCTGGGGTTCTTAGCTATGGGCAGTTTTCTAAAGCAGGGTGCCAAGGTAGGGTCGTTTGTTTGCGCCTCTTTAAGTTCATTAGGTAACAAATTAGGCGCTGGCTTCCGTTCCTTCTTGTTTTGCCCTCTTGTGGTTACTATTGCCACAATTGGCTCTTCCGGTTTTCCAATAAACACGTATCTACCTGCAAGTATGAATGGGTAGATCGGGTCATCCATAACAGCCGCTTTTATCACACCTCTGACAAAATCAGAGTGGATTTCCACCAGTACGATGGGAACAATGTTGGTGCATCACTCTTAAAAACTCCACAACGTTCGACGGTTTCTTCTGTCTCTTGAACGTGTTTGACCAAGTGTCTGGCCACAATGCAATCAAAAGAAAGCCCCGTGTCAAAAAGACAATTAGTTGAAGACCCGTTCAAAATAACAGTTCCTCGCGTTGGGGGCCTCTCTCCCTCAGGTTGAGAATCACTGACATTAATTCTACCATGCGAGACTGTTTGCAAGCATCCGATGCGTTTAGGCTTGGTGTGCTCGCTCTGATCATATGTCCCGTGCACAGGGGTTTTCCCTTTATCACTTTGTCCTTTCTGACCGCGCTGACGGTTGGGTTGATCAGATTGTTTGTTGTTGGTGAAGTACTTGTTTTTGTAGAACTTCGATTTTTCTTCTGGGGTCCAGTTTCTCTGTGGTTATGCTGCTGAGAAGAATGGGAAGATTGCTCTAGGTCATTCTTTCGAGAAAGGTCTTCTGTCGGTTTACGTTTTGCGGCCGGCAGTTCAGCCAGCGCACTATGATATCGCTCCGACTTTTCCAAAATGTCTTCCAGCTTTTCTGCACCTTGCTCAGCTAGAAATCAACGGGTGTCACTCGACAAAGTATTCTTTATCTGTTCGGTTATAACGAACTCCTCAAGTCCTTCATAGGTAGAGGCGAGCTGCGAAAGCTCCAGTCACTTTGTCAAGTATCCCTTTAGACGAGAAGAGAACTGCTGAAAATTTCAGAGCTCTCCTTTCTGCTGTTACGAAACAGTTGCAAAAATTTTCGAACGTTCATTTCAAAGCGCTCAAGCAAAGCCTTCTTCAACATGTCGTAATTGTCTTGTTGGCTTCTTTCCAGTTTTGCATACACATCATAAGCAGACCTTTTTAGAGCCTAGGAAAGTTTGAAACACCATCGCAACCTCCCTAAACCGTACAGATTGGCCATTTCCTGAAATTTTTCTAGATACGTGTCAATCTTCTCGTTAGGGCAGGGGAATGATTCTAGAGCAAAAGACATAGCAGTGAGTTGAGGGGATTGAGTGTTAGGAGGATCAGTTAAAGAAGAATGATGGGAAGACTCTCCATTGCTGGAGGTAGAGGCAGCCCCACGGCTTTGGACCTCTAGAGCTTTAAGCGCTAACTCGTGCTATCTCGCCTTCTTTCTTTCATCATGCTGTCTTTTCTTCTCTCTTTCCTCCCTCTCCTTCTCTCTTTCTTCATGCTGTCTCTCCATCTCTCTTTCGTTCGCCCTGCGGATTTCCATTTCCTCATCAATCTTCTTCTGCTCCCTAGCTTCGGCTGCTTTTTTCTTCTCCCTAGCGTCTGCTTCTTTCTTCTCCGCATCATATCTGTCAAGTTCGTCCCTGACAAAAGCTTTCGCTTCTTCTCCTTCCAATCCCTCTTCCCTTGCTTCCTCTCTGAGCATCTGCCTAAGATTTGCACGCTCAGCCATTGTAAATAACTGACTGAGTGTTACTCGAGAAAAGAAGTAAGAAAAAGGTTACACTGGTTCCCTACCACTTACGAGAAAATACAAACAAAAAAATAATGTTATTCAACTGGGATACCTCCTTCTTCTATTTAGTTATCTAACCATCGCTGCTATTAACTGGCAATAAAGGCTCCTAATGTAGACGGCTACGCCAAATAAATGGTAGTCAGATTAATCACTGAAAATAAACTAAATTTCTAAAGTGGAAACCAAAAAATAATTTCTGACAAAAATTGTTAAAGAGAAAAAAAAATCCCTTAAATTTTAAGTCCACTATCAAGTCACCCCTGAAGTCAGTTAGGGTAAGCGGGGCAAGTTACTGGACGAGAAAGTCCGAATGCACTCCTTCGCTTAGCTCAAACACCTTTCTGCTTCACTAACCCACTGATTGTTACACAATCACACAATACCAGCAGCTCTGTATACAAAATCAATACATAACATACTCTGACAAAGATCACCCTGTAAATCAATTGTATATATATATTCTAACAATGCTGTGGAAAAACAATTGATATAATTGTGTGGTCAGCAAACCAATAAACAGATCGTTAGTCTATGGGATAATTATTTTTAATGATACTAAATCTCACGAGACAATCACACTCTTTCTCTAACTAGTCTATAAAGATTAACAGATCAAAATCCCGGTAAACGAGAAAATTTCTGTCGTACTTGCTCAGGATTAGAGTTCAATTCCCGGAAAACGAGCCCACATTTGTCGTAGATTTTTGATAGGGGAATTAAGACATAGATTGGTCCCTTCTGTATAGACTAGAATAGGCAATAGCTCAGTGGGAGATAAGGCAAAGAACTAGATTTTCACGAGTGAGATGGTGGAAAATAGGTAGAGTCTGTCCCTGAAATCGAGAAACTTCTCTCTTTCAACCTATCTCTACAACAAGACTTTGTTAGTCAGACAGTCTACCACACTATATATATATATATATATATATATATATATATATATATATATATATATATATAGATCACTCCTCACTTACACACACACACATAAATGACGACAGTTAGACTCACAGACGTGAAAACTATATCTATGGAATAGGGATCTTTTGGGACAAGCTGACCAATACACGTAAATAAAGTTTATGTAAATTTTATTTATCATAAAGAACTTCACAACAATAATATATTTTGAATATCAAATCAAATACAATAAACATTCGTTAAAAAATGAATTAGATAGCTAAACTCATAGGCGTAATCCTCCCTCCCTCTGTTGAGACAAGATCCCGTTAGAAGAGTTGTTATTAACCCCCAAAGAGTCAAAGGTGTTTAAACTGTGATCTAGGATTTTGCTCTACAATAAAGAACAGAGTTATACGTTAATCTATTCTGAAAGGGCAGCATTAGCAAAACTTGCATTAAAAAAATACAAAGTTAGTACATGGGTTATACAAATAAAAGAATTATTGATCCCTGCTTTCTCTCGGTCTGACAGACCTGTGATCACAACCAGTCACTCTTACCTAATAGGTGCTTTCACAACATCTGGAACAATAGTAAGGTACATGCAGCCCATCCAAGGTTTGGTTATTGGCAAAACAAGCCCCAGTTTCTCCAAAGAATAATTAATTCAAATGATGGGAAACGCTGGATTCGCTACTAGTAGTAGCATGCTGATTTTGTCACTTCAAACTTTAATACAGGCACAACTTTATAAAGGTAGATCGTTAGGGAGTTCATTATTTCTGAAGTAGACCCAAACAGCTCCTGTTTCATCTACCGCGGTAATATCTCTTGTTCATCGTCCATGTTTTCTGCATCATAGTAATGAAGAGCATTCCTAACACTAGACTATTCTCAGTTTTAATTTGTAACCAGTTTATTTGGATGTTAAATGTTGTTGAATGTAGCTTTAGCCATTAGTTTTCTTTTCATGATTTCTATTTCACAAATGTCATCTACTGAATCCGATATATAAATATCATCCATGTGTCTCCCCTGCTTTGCAGTGATGGTCCAACAATGGCCAAAATTTAGAGTACACAATGAGGGTCTTTAAAGGTATCTACCTTCGATCAAGATTAATTTTGTCAGAGTTGTAAATAGAAGGATGGTGTTTCTATTTTAGGAAGTCTTCATAGGATATTTCAGAAATCAAGCACAACGCTGAATTTTTCAGGCTATTGTGAACTTTTATATTTTCGTTGATTTTGAAAAGGCTTTTGATAGTATACATAGGGACAGTTTATGGAAATCATTGAGGGCTTATGCAATTCCAAGCTGCATAGTGTCAATCATAAAAAGCCTCTATGCCAACATTACATGTAGCGTTGGGCAGAGCAACATAACCTTTGTGGTGAAGACAGGAGTACGACAGGGATGCCCCTTATCAACCACTCTATTTTTAACAGTCATAGACTGGGTGATGCGCCAGACAACATAGCGCAGTCCAAGAGGAATAAAATGGACTACATTTTATACATTGGAAGATCTGGAATATGCAGATGACATTGCACTACTAGCACATTCACATCAACACATCCAGGAAAAAACGGATAGACTTAAAATGTATAGCCAGCAGGTGGGCTTGAACATCAATCTAAAGAAGACAGAGGTCATGACGCTCAATGTGAGCAACCCTGAGCCCAAATCAGTAAGAAATCAGCAATTGAAACAGACAGACACCTTCACATACCTAGGATGCATAGTAACACCAGGTGGCGGAGTAAGCAAAGACATCAACAACAGAATGAACAAAGCACGAACAGCCTGTTTTAGTCTAAACAACATCTGAGATCTGCTTACTCGGAGCAAGCAATAAGACATGCACACCATCATAGCTGGCAGACCCTGGAGCTGGGTTGGCCATGTCCTCAGAAGAGACCCTGATGCCATCACAAGAACAGCTATGCTATGGACCCTTGAAGGAAAACGAAAGAGAGGCCGAACAAAAACAACTTGGCGGAGGACTGTGGAGGCTGAGATGCAACGAATAAACCAGAGTTGGGGCACTGTACGAAGGATGGCCACCGACCGAGCAAAGTGGAATCAATTTGCTGTTGCCCTACAATACGCCACTAGGCGTGATTGCCACTGACTGCTTTGACGGTTGGCGATTAAGGATAAAAGAAGAAGAAGATTGTGAACTTTGTATCAGCCCACCTCTACTATGAAGATAAAGATTTATTTTAGCTCATTCTAAGACCCCAAATGAATTATTCAGTAAAATATCCTTTAAGTAGCTCTGTTGTATTTATATTTAAGATAACTTATTCATACATTATATTACTACTCTCTGTAAAAATTAAATCAACTATTGATTTATAAATACATATAACCAATTTAATAATAAATTATTCTTTAACATGAGTAAAGAAATAAGTAAAGTTTTTTGATAAAAACAAATATCGAGTTTTTCTTCACCGAAATTAGTTCCGGGGTGATTTGTTTGGGTAGTGAGTTCTTTACTTTAGCAATATTAAAATGGCTTATCTTGCCAGATGTTGACTGGTTTGCTGACTACTACGTCAATTAAGGACTTCTGTGGTGAGGGCAAACCCCAGGTGAAGTTGCAGGTGTAACCGCTACAACGACAAGGCAAGAGTCTTCGCAACCCGTCGAAGGCAGGCATCCAGCGTGCTTTTGGTTTCCTGTGCAAAAACTGGCATGAAGCAGTCACCAGCGCTTGCTGTTGTGGTTTATGACTCTTTCATTTGCATATTCTGGGGTTGCCAGCCATGTATGAACTTGAACTTGTACAACCACCAGCGGGTTAAACATTATATATATATATATATATATATATATATATATATATATATATATATATATATATATATATATATATATATATATATATATATATATATATATATATATATATATATATATATATACACCTACAGACATCTGGCGCAGGAAGAGTTCCGAATAATGTCAGGCCACAAGTTTTGGGGCCGTCGTACAGGTAGTCGAGAATTACTTTAATGATAATCCCACTATTCTCTGTTATAGGTTCCGAAGAATTTGTGGCTCCCAGAATTATAACGAGGAGTTTTCTTCCTGGTTAATTTCAGTTGACCATCATTACTTGGTCCACTCCTTAGTAGTGAAATCCTATGATTCTTCGGTTCCGGCTAGATTGAAGGTGTCGTCTAGATTCAAAGGAACCCAGTGCTGGAGTCGGAACACATGCTATATTAAATCGTGCCTTGCGCCCATTCTCTGTAAGCTTTCTACGCCGCGAGGGTCTCCAATCAAGCGCAGCCTATTTTAGTATATCTTGGCTAGACCAAGCAAGTCCAACCGCTTGACTTTAGTGTAAATCTTCTCTCCCCTTCTCTCACGAAAGTCCGCAGACACAGGTAAATTCAAACGCATCCAATATAAATGTCGTAGATTTGCGAAAGGTAATTAAGACTTAGTTTGGTCCCCTTTGAATAGACATAGGAATAAGTGATAGCTCAGTGAGATGAAAATAGAAATAGAGTTCCACGAGTGAGATGGTAGAAATCAATAGAGGCTGTCCTGAAATCGAGAATCTTCTCTCTTTCTCAACCTATCTTCTACAACAGATTTAGGGGAGTAAGACAGTCTATTGACTACATATATTAATATATATATTACCACTCACGTGCACACACAGTTGACGACAGTTAGACACACAGACGTGGGAAAACTATAACAATAATATATAAATATTTGGGGAACGAACTGACCGCCACACTGATTAAGTTTAATTGTGAAGTTTAATTATCGAAATAAACTTCCATTACAACATATAAAATTACATCAAACATATACAAATAGTCATAAAGTCAATGAACTTCTACAAGAAAATGATAGACCCACAGTTATGATCTTTTCCCCCGATGGATAGCCCACAGTCCTGTTAGAAGAAAAGTGATAGCCCCCAAAGAGTCACGGATACATCTGCGGTAGTTTAATGATTTTCCCTTTTAAAGGTATGAACAGACTTAGATATTAGTATGATCTATCCTAAGAAAAAAAATATACCTGCAGTAGCAACAATTTACATAAATGGAATTACAAAGTGGGTGAACAAATAGTTATCATAAAAAACATCACTCAGTCTACTTTCACTCGGTTCTTTCATCAGGGTACCCTGACTCACGTTCTTACCTAATAGCTTGCTGGTGTTCGCCGTCTGGCGCACTGTATGATGCACCGTTTAAATCGGTCTATCTTTTGCTGAAGCGGATTCCCAGCTCTGCAGATCGTGGTTTCATTCACGGGGTCCGGGGAGCGTCCTCTTCGTGCGATAGTTTTCTTTACAGATTTAAGTTAGTGTCACTTCACTCCGTTCAGGTAAGAATTAGTTTTAAGCAGGAACAGTGTCAGAATCACGAGGTTTCTCTTATTTAGGAAGATGACCGGTTGGTAAATTCTTTCAATAGATAATTAATGTTCACACCCACAGTTCGTCAAAAAGTCGGAAGGTCAATGATTTGTAATGTTTTTCTCTCGAAACAGGGCTGCGTGTACATTAGAGTTTGTGAAGAAATATGATCTGGCTCAAAGGCACAGTATAAGCATTTAGTCTTTAACAAAACCATTAGTGAGAGTTGTGCTCTGTCTATTTCTGGAGACACACGCACCGTCAGACTGGTGTTAACTTGTAAACCCACGTGGTTAAAGATAAAATGTTTTCTTCTCTCAATTGTACTCAAACTCTGGCAAAGTTGGGTTACCCCAGTTTTCACTGCATAAAGAAAAACAACATATATAAAATACTATACATACTATGTACTCGGTTATAACTTATGTTATAAACTGCAAGCGGAGAGCTTGACTTATCGTTTAAAACTCCCGTGAAATAAGGTATATTAATAAAATCAATCATCATGAATTAGAAATACATACTTATTTCGTCAATACTCAATGATGAATCAGTGCAGTTTTAAGTTAGTTTTTAAAAATTTTCTCGACTGAGTATTTAGCAGTTCAATTAAATTCATTAATAGCCGAATGACTTTAAGCTAGAAATTATAATTTATTCTGCTTTCCACTGTAATACGCCAGCTGGATAATGTAACAAACTTAATATTTAATTCTCTGCACACAAATCTAACTAGTGAAATATAATAGGCAATTTAACAGTTAATCACTCACAAAATACTAGATATATAATATTTACCTCAACACAGAACTACTAAGAATTAAACCACTTCGACCAAACTAAATGCCATCGTCTATCAACAGAGATTCTTAGGAATCGAACGTAGGTTGTTCTAGTCTTGACTGCGAAGTTACTGAGTGAATGAAATCTAAAACTCCGGTTATATCTTAAACCAGACAAAGGGTGTGCGCTATTTCAAAACCCTCGTCTCCCCCTCTCTTAACACTTACGTTAAATTAGGCGACTGCCATAACATGCCAAGAGTGCGTCTTCACACCTTCGTCTAACTATTCTCATTCCTGAGCAATGCATGAGCGCGCCGTTCACACCTACTGCTAAGAAACTGTTCGTAGCGCTACGTGTCAGATAGAAATGTAGACACATGTCTGCTATCCCATGTCTGACAGAATGCATTCTCACACTTTTACGTCGAGAATCTAGCCCAAGAACGCCGTGTCAGATGAAAATGTTAGACGATATGTCTCATTAGATGGCAGTTTCCACACCTCACCGAGCAACTTAGCCGTAAAAGCTACGTGTCAGATGGAAATACCAGACGATATGTCTGAAATCATGTCCGACTGGACGAATAATCACACTATTCGTTACCATGACATCTTATGCAATAAATGCGTTTCTAAATGAGAATAGAAACATGCGAAAGTTTGAATGGGAAAGTAATATCTATCGCAAACGAACGAATGCGAAAAACACAGGAAAAGGATAAAAGAGCGATAATAAAGTAGAGGACACGGGTAGAAAAAGAAAAGAACAGAAAAATTATTGATCATAAATCTCTATGCGACAGAACGTCCCCCCTTTAAGATATGGAAGCACTCCATGTCTACGTTATGGAAATAAATTTCCTATATCCGTAGCTTCAGGATGTCTGTCCTCTTCCCTCTCATCTCTCCCATCCGTCTCTCTCCAATTCCTACTCACGTTTACTCCCAAAGTTTCCTTTCTCTGGAATGTCTCCCATGTCGCCGCTTTTGACATTTTTGAAAGATTCCGTGTGATTGCAGTTGAATTTCCCTGCCACTATCATCATCTTCGTCAGTTTTGGCAATCGTTAGGAGATGGTCGGAGGTTGGCACCAGTCTTTCCAAGAATCTCTTTAACAGATTTAAATGGAAAACTTTCTCCTTTCCTTTAATAGAGATCTGGTAGTTAGCCTTTGAAATCTTTTTCAGGACGGTAAACGGCCCTTGCAATCCGATCCTCAGTTTGTTGTTCCCGGTAGGGAGTAACACCAAAACTTTCTCTCCTGCTTCCAGTTCTCTCTCTCGTTCGCGACTTTCCTGTATCGGTTAGCGTGCTTTGTGCGTGCTCGCTTAAAGGTAGTCGTTGCTAGGTCCCATCCTAGTTTCAAGCTTTCCTTTAAATCAGACACATTTTTATATGCTTAGACAACTGTCTCATCAGCCTTCTGGTCTGTCGGCGACCAAAGTAAGGCTTCAAGTGGGCCCTTAATGGGTCTGCCGAACAAAAGCGTGGCTGGCGGAAATCCTGTGGAAGTATGAGGAGATTCTCTGTAGATATATAAAGCTGCAGGAATACAAAGATCCCAATCCTCAGGTTTCACTTGTGCCAGTTTACTTAACATCATGTTGAGGTTTCCATTAACAAGTTCCACGAGCGCATTTCCGGCCGGAGTATAAGGCTTTATGTAGATGTGTTGGTTCCTCAAGATCTTCACGATCTCATCCATCAACAGGTTCCGGTATGGAGATCCGTTATCCGTCAAAACTTGCTGAGGGAATCCCAACCGAGTGAAAATCTGCACTAGGGCTTCTGCGACATGCTAGGCATCTGCGCATGTTAGCGGGATAGCTTCTGCCCATAAAGTGCATGTGTCGACTAAGGTCAGGATAAACCTGTTCCTTCTTTTAGTCCTTTTTAGGGGTCCTAAAATGTTGATCACTAACCGTTCAAATGGAGTTCCCATTATTGGCATTTCACCCATGTGGACTGGGGTGTCCGTTGCTTGGGTGGTACACGTTGGCACTGGGCACAGGATTTGACATACCTGATAATATCAGTATTTACTCCTGGCCACCAATAATGAGTGGTTATCCTTTGGTTTGTGGCGTTCTGTCCCATATGTCCGCTGAAGGGAAGAGAGTGCCTATTTCTAGGATTTGGCTTCTGTACTGTTTCGGTACTAGGAGCTGGTTGTAACCTTGGTCAGGCTTGCCAGTTCTGCGATAAAGTACGCCATCCTTAGAAAAAAATGTCCCCGTGCTGTCTGGGTTCCTTATCCATGGGCAGTTTCTTAAAGCAGGGTGCCAAAGTAGGGTCCTTTTGTTGCGCTTCTTTGAGTTCCATAGGTAACAAATTAGGCGCAGGCTCCAGTTCCTTCTTGGTTTGCCCTCTTGTAGTTACTGCTGCCACAATCGGCTCTTCCTGTTTCCCAATAAACACGTATCTTCCGCCAAGAATGACTGGGTAGATGGGGTCATCCATAACAGCCGCTTTGATCACGCCTCTGACAAACTCAGAGTGGATCTCCACCAGTGCGATGGGAAGCGCTGTTGGTGCCTCACTCTTAAGAACTCCACAAAGTTCGACGGTCTCTCCTGTCTCTTGACCGGGTTTAACCAGGTTTCTGGCAACAATGCAATCATAAGAAAGCCCCGTGTTAAATAAACAAAAAGTTTGAGAACCGTTCAAAATAACAGAAACTCGCGTAGAGGTTCTGTCTCCCTCTACAGGTTGGCAATCACTGTCAATAATTCCGCCTTGCGAGACTGTTAATAAGCATCCGATGCGTTTAGGCTCGGTGTGCTCGGTCTTATCATATGTCCCGTGCTCAGGGGTTTTCCCTTTGTCACCTTGTCCTCGCCGGCTGCGGTGCCATGAAGAACGGTTGGGTTAATCAGACTGTTTACTGTGGTTGGAGTACTTGTTTTTATAGAACTTGGATTTTTCTGGAGGGGGGTTTTGAGGTCCAGTTTCTCTGTGGTTATTCTGATTAGAAGCATGAGAAGATTGGTCTAGATTATTCTTTCGAAAATGCTCTTCTGTCGGTTTACGTTTTGCGGCCGGTAGTTCGGCCAGCGCATTTTGATAACGCTCAGACTTTTCCAAGATGTCTTCAAGCTTTTCTGCAACCTGCTCAGCTAAAAATCTTCGGGTGTCAGCAGACAGAGTGTTCTTTATTTGTTCTGTTATAACAAATTCCTCCAGACCTTCATATGTAGAGGGGAGCTGCGAGAGCTCTAGGCACTTTGTCAGATATCCCTTTAGACGAGAGGAGAACTGCTGAAAAGTTTCAGAATTCTCCTTTCTGCTGTTGCGAAACAGTTGCAAAAATTTGCGCGCGTTCATTTCAAAACGCTCTAGTAACGCTTTCTTCAAGATGTCATAATTGTCTTGTTGGCTGCTCTCCAGTTTGGCGTAAACATCATACGCAGAACTTTTTAAAGCCTGGGAAAGCTTCATATTCCAACGCGACCTCTCTAAACCGTACAGAGTTGAAATTTTCTCAAATTTTCCTAGATACGTGTCAATCTTCTCATTAGGACAAGGGAAAGATTCTAGAGCGAAAGACATAGCGGTGAGATAAGTAGATTGAGTGCTAGAAGGATCAGTTAAGGAAGAATGAGGAGAAGACTCTCCATTGCTGGAGGTAGAGGCAGCACCACGACTTTGAAATTCTAGAGTTTTAAGATCCAACTTATGCTGTCTCTCCTTCTCTCTTTCCCCCCTCTCCTCCTCTCTTTCCTCCTGCTGTCTCTCCTTCTTTCTTTCGTTCGCCCTACGGATTTCCATTTCCTCGTCCATCTTCTTCAGTTCTCTAGCTTCGGCTGCTCTTTCCTTAGCTTCGGCAGCTTTTCTCTCCGCATCATATCTGTCCAGTTCGTCCCTGACAGAAGCTTTCGCTTCGTCTCCGTCCAAACCTTCTTCTCTTGCCTCGACCCTGAGCATCTGTCTAAGTTTCGCCCTTTCTGCCATAGTAAATAGCTGACTGAGACTTGTTGAGAAAGAAGTAAGACAAAATATAACCTGGTTCCTTACCACATACGAGAAAATACCAAAATAAAAGATGAAATAATTTAACCTGGGATACCTCCTCCTATACTATAGTATGTAACTATCGCTGCTATTAATCGGCAATAAAGCACCTAATGCAGATGACTACGCCAAATAAATGGTAGTTAAGAATACTCTACAGTAGAAACAAAACAATTATTGCCAAATTTTTAAGGAGAAAAAAAATTCCCTTAATTTTAAATCCACTATCAAGTTCACCCCTAAAGACAGTTAGGGTAAGGGAGGCAATTAACAAGACGCAATTGTCTGAACGCACTCCTTAGCTTAGCTCAAACACCTACTTCTTCAGAACCCTGTGACTGTTAGACAATCACAAACTTTACCAGCGTTAAGTATTACACAATCAATAATTAACATATATTCCGACAAAATCAACCTGTAACTCAAATTATATTAGTCAAAATTCTGTGGAAAAAACACTTATTAATTGTGTGGTCAGCACGCCCATGAACAGATCGTTAGTCTAGGCCCTAGACTCTAGGGGAATAGTTATTTTTAAAGATACACAAAACCACGAGACATTCACACTCTTACGCTTTTACAGAATAAAGAACATAACAGACGAGCTAATATATTTATCGTACTCGTCTTCCTATTCTAAGTTCAAACAAAAAAATCCTTCGGAAGAGACCACATTTGTCGTAGTTGCTCAGGATTTTAATTTCAATTACCGGAAACGAGCCCACAGTTATCGTAGATTTGCGATTGGTGATTAAGACTTTGTTTGGTACCTTCTGAATAGACATAGGAATAAGTGATAGCCCAGTGAGATGAAAATAGAAATAGAGTTCCACGAGTGAGATGGTAGAAATCAATAGAGGCTGTCTCTGAAATCGAAAATCTTCTCTCTTTCTCAGCCTATCTTCTACAACAGATTTAGAGGAGTCAGACAGTCTATTGACTACATATATTAATATATATATATATATATATATATATATATATATATATATATATATTACCACTCACGTGCACACACACAGTTGACGACAGTTAGACACACAGACGTGGGAAAACTATAACAATAATATATAAATATTTGGGGAACGAACTGACCGTCACACTGATTAAGTTTAATTGTGAAGTTTAATTATCGAAATAACCTTCCATTACAACATATAAAATTACATCAAACATATACAAATAGTCATAAAGTCAATGTACTTCTACAAGAAAATGATAGACCCACAGTTATGATCTTTTCACCCGATGGATAGCCCACAGTCCTGTTAGAAGAAAAGTGATAGCCCCCAAAGAGTCACGGATACATCTGCGGTAGTTTAATGATTTTCCCTTTTAAAGGTATGAACAGACTTAGATATTAGTATGATCTATCCTAAGAAAAAAATATACCTGCAGTAGCAACAATTTACATAAATGGAATTACAAAGTGGGTGAACAAATAGTTATCATAAAAAACATCACTCAGTCTACTTTCACTCGGTTCTTTCATCAGGGTACCCTGACTCACGTTCTTACCTAATAGCTTGCTGGTGTTCGCCGTCTGGCGCACTGTATGATGCACCGTTTAAATCGGTCTATCTTTTGCTGAAGCGGATTCCCAGCTCTGCAGATCGTGGTTTCATTCACGGGGTCCGGGGAGCGTCCTCTTTGTGCGATAGTTTTCTTTACAGAATTAAGTTAGTGTCACTTCACTCTGTTCAGGTAAGAATTAGTTTTAAGCAGGCACACAGTGTCAGAATCACGAAGTTTCTCTTTTTTAGGAAGATGACCGGTTGGTAAATTATTTCAATAGATAATTATTGTTCACACCCACAGTTCGTCAAAATGTCGGAAGGTCAATGATTTGTAATGTTTTTCTCTCGCCACAGGGCTGCATGTACATTAGAGTTTGTGAAGAAATATGATCTGGCTCAAAGGCACAGTATAAGCATTTAGTCTTTAACAAAACCGTTAGTGAGAGTTGTACTCTGTCTATTTATGGAGACACACGCACTGTCAGACTGGTGTTAACTTGTAAACCCACGTGGTTAAAAATAAAATGTTTTCTTCTCTCAATTGTACTCAAACTCTGGCAAAGTTGGGTTACCCCAGTTTTCACTGCATAAAGAAAAACAACATATATAAAATACTATACATACTATGTACTCGGTTATAACTTATGTTATAAACTGCAAGCGGAGAGCTTGACTTATCGTTTAAAACTCCCGTGAAATAAGGTATATTAATAAAATCAATCATCATGAATTAGAAATACATACGTATTTCGTCAATACTCAATGATGAATCAGTGCAGTTTAAGTTAGTTTTTAAAAATATTCTCGACTGAGTATTTAGCAGTTCAATTAAATTCATTAATAGCCGAATGAGTTTAAGCTAGAAATTATAATTTATTCTGCTTTCCACTGTAATACGCCAGCTAGAGAATGTAACAAACTTAATATTTAATTCTCTGCACACAAATCTAACCAGTGAAATATAATAGGCGATTTAACAGTTAATCACTCACAAAATACTAGATATATAATATTTACCTCAACACAGAACTACTAAGAACTAAACCACTTCGACCAAACTAAATGCCATCTTCTATCAACAGAGATTCTTACCAATCGAACGTAGTTTGTTCTAGTCTTGACTGCGAAGTTACTGAGTGAATGAAATCTAAAACTCCGGTTATATCTTAAACCAGACAAAGGGTGTGCGCTAATTCAAAACCCTCGTCTCCCCCTCTCTTAACACTTACGTTAAATCAGGTGACTGCCATAACATACCAAGAGTGCGTCTTCACACCTTCGTCTAACTATTATCATTCATGAGCGATGCATGAGCGCGCCGTTCACACCTACTGCTAAGAAACTGTTCGTAGCGCTACGTATCAGATAGAAATGTAGACACATGTCTGCTATCCCATGTCTGACAGAATGCATTCTCACACTTTTACGTCGAGAATCTAGCGCAAGAGCGCCGTGTCAGATGAAAATGTTACGATATGTCTCATTGGATGGCAGTTTCCACACCTCACCGAGCAACTTAGCCGTAAAAGCTACGTGTCAGATGGAAATACCAGACGATATGTCTAAAATCATGTCTGACTGGACGAATAATTACACTATTCGTTACCATGGCATATTATGCAATAAATGCGTTTCTAAATGAGAATAGAAACAGACGAAAGTTTGAATGGGAAAGTAATATTTATCGCAAACGAACGAATGCGAAAAACAAAGGAAAAGGATAAAAGAGCGATAATAAAGTAGAGGACACGGGTAGAAAAAGAAAAGAATATAGAAAATGTATTGATCATAAATCTCTATGCGACAATAAAGTATGGGCACTTCCACTTTTAAATGACTTATGTTTGTACTTCACAACAAACCTTCTGTTTAATTTGTTATTATGAATGTTGACAAACACGAGTACCCATCCCCTGGTGGGTTATGTAACTCTCCTGCCGGCAATTCATGTTTATTATCCGATATCAATACAAACAGTATAGGCACCAGATTGGCATCGAGCGCAATCCGCCTGGTTTGTTTATTTTAACAAGGTAGGGCGGTGATCATCTTTCTGCTCCCAGTTTGGTTTGTTATCTTTACCCAGGATAGATCAGGCAAAATAACAACATGAAACCTGAGTCATGCGTTCAATATGAGATAAAATACGGGTGTATGAAGAAATAAGAAGAAGGCACAAGGTGAGCGAAGAAAACAGGTAGAACACAATAAAATGATAGCACGGCCATTCTGTGACACCATATGTCACGAAGTGGATTTAAGTTTATAGAGTTTGGCTGAATGAAAGCAAGACCCTAGTATGAGAAAGTCTGAGAAGATAGAATTTAGATAGAAAATGACATGCCTGTGGACAGATGAGACTATTGGCTCAAGGGCTTGAACCAGGATTTGACTCTCCCCTTGCCACTTCGTGACTTCAGAAAAAGCTATAGACTCACCCCCCTCTAACTACCTTGAACACACAAGGAGATAAGGTGTATAAAACGACCACAGACACCACTATACAGACAACATAGAGTAAGTATAGAGTGTAGAAGGTGATCCAGTATACAGTATATATATATATATATATATATATATATATATATATATATATATATATATATATATATATATATATATATATATATATATATACTTACTTTTTATTTACACAATCAAACATAAATTTTTATCATACATCAATCAAATAAATAGCGTGCACTGTTGCTCGGCCTGAAAAACAAAGTAACAATTAAATTGGTAGACTCTTAGAAAAACCCCAGTTCCATTCACTCCTCCTGTCACCCTGCTCGGGAACAATAATATGATTAGTGATTTAAACAAATCTAATTATGTGGGGCTGTCAACTTTAGCCTCCACTCTCTAACACAAATAATATTTCTGTGGTCTCAGTCCTGTTGACTCTTCCTCACCTAACGTCTACACAACTTCAACCTTGTTAGGCGATATGCGCCGCTAACTAACACCACTGGAAATGCTACAATAATAGACTTTGCTTACACCGATGGCTCAGTGTCTATCCGTCAAAGGGATAATAAAACCGACCATACTGGTCCTATCTATTCTCTCACACCTTCTCTCTGTCTGTCTCTCTCTCTCTCTCTCCTGGTCTCAGTGTCTCTTTAACACTCGACTTCGGATGATGTCTCGTCTGCGTTACGCTCTTCTCTCGTTACTTTCAGGACCCAGGTATGGTAAGCCTGTCACCTGCTCCTGAATTCGGTGGTGATGATGATGATGTTCGGGTATTAAGCATGAGATACTTAATTCACTGTAGAATCTTCTCTGCTGCTGAATAGCTTCTATAACTTTCCACTTTTAACCCGCTCCGGATTTAGAGGAAACCCCAGCATTGATTTCTGGCTGTATACAATTACACCAGTCTCCCGGCCACGTGCCGTTGTCGGAGACTATAATAGCGAAGAGCTCTGCGTTTTTATGATAAATAAACCCCGTTCCCGCTAAAGCATGGGCACTTCACTGCAGGAGACCGTAAGTTATTTTTCTTTTGCTTCTGACGATAACTCGAGTCCTCTGACCCCTTAGATATGTCCTTTTGCCGTGGATAATAGGTATTGGCAAATTATGCTCCCCCCACTGTTTTGCCGTGACCCGCCGAAATTAAAAGAAAATGCGTCTATTGTATACAAACTCCAACATAATGCATCTCTAACACATATAGCTCCCATAATCTTTACAACTCCCCTACTTAATACCTCACTCGTTGTGTACATCAATACATAAATAATACTACCCACGTGGCACTTAAATCTCACTCCTCCTCCTCCCCTTCTCTCGTTCTGAACAACGATACATAAAATAATACTAGTCCACGTGTCTCTTCAATCTCACTCCTTCTACTCCCCTTCGCTCGTTCTGCACAACAATACATAAAATATTCAAACCCACGTGTCTTCTATCTCACTCTCCTTCTACTCCTCCCTTCTCTCAACTTAAATCTTCCAGGTAAGTAAACGAAGCCCCAGACACAGTCTGACGGGTTACGTGGTTGTTACGCATGGCTAACCTCGTGTCCAAACATTTCAACTAGGGAAATACCCCGTCCGACATTCCCATCACACCCTGGGCTCCCGACCTAAGCACCAATTTAAATTAAACCTCGTGCTATAGGAATAATTTACTCCCCTAAGCCGTATAATTCATTGATAACATAACTCTGTACCCTCCGACTGCATTTATTACATTTAAGGCACTATAAAATTAACGTACACACAACGGAGTTCCCAATAAAATTACATAGGTAAATACACAGGAATAAATGGTGGTTTTACACAACATTCTACAACTATGAGCACACGTGTATCTCATAACTTCACACGCTCCTATCTACTACCAAAATCCTAGAAAGAATTATGCACACTTTTACATTTACATCGTTTTTCAAAGGTAATAATGGATGGCGCTTTACGTTTAAAACTTTAAGTTAATGTCCCCGACAAACTTTACTTACAGGCCGAGATTTCTCAAAGAACCCTCTAATAAGTAAAACCAAAAAAAAATAGTTACATACCAATTACCGCTGTTCTTCCCCGTAGTGGAGACGATAATACGAAGTTGCATGGCAAGCAATTATTTTCTTCATAGAGAAAGATCCCCCCGTCTAACCGACTATTTATACACAGGGAACCACTCCCGCTGATCACCTACGCATCTGCTAAAATATCCACTCGGACCAATTGAAACGCTAGAAGAATAAAATAACTAGCGACCTACACCAATCAGATTGTAAAACGCGCAGACCGCGTGTCCAAAAATGGCATCACGTTTCTGACGCGTCATACAGGCGTGCACGAAAATAGCGATTTTCGTAAACAACGAAAATCTACGTGATCGCGGAATATCAGAAGAAGGTAAAACTGGTGGGAGTAAGAAATAAACCTACCGTCATAAAAAGAACCCATTTAATTACCTACACAAAAATACCAAACACGATGAATATTCAAATGAGAAGAAACATGGCAAACACATATAGTTACAAAGAGAAGAAGAAATGGTGAAAATTCAAATAGAAGAACAGACTCGGGCCTGTTGAAGGACAGAATTACAGTGCATCATCACATAAGTCCCCCCTTTGAAGTGCGGGAATCCGTGCTTAAACACTGAAATCTCTGGGTTTCATACTGGCCCGTATCTAGATCTACATCCCGATCTAATCACTGTCGTAATTAGCATTATCATACAGGCCCCATTCCATATCCTTGAAAATCTTTGCCAGCACTGGATCGTGAGGGTCATGCCTGGTGATTTCCTCCTGGCGACTGCAACCTGACTGGTCGCCCTTCCTCCTCCCTCTCATGTGTTTCCTTCGCCCACGAATTTTCCTGACGGCGTGTGGTAAATAATGATTACCAGATGGTACGGCCTCCCAATGTTTTGAAACAGACTGACTGGCTTGGACAGACATCGACGTAACAGGGCGTAACTGTTTGCGGTTGACTGAGGAAATGTGCGCATGTTCCTTCTTGTCAATATTTTCCTTCTTTGGGGTGTTTAATCACATCGGGGGCCTAATTCCCGACGAAAAAGAAGGTATTTCCGAAATCAGAGGCGTCACCACTGTTTGGCCATTAGGCTGAACAGGGCTGACAGGCGAATACTCCTCTGTAATTAACATTCCACTGTCTTTAGAGGCTTCTATCCTCTTCATTGCAAGACAAGGGTGTTGGTTGAGCTCTCGCGGGGCTCCGTGAATTTGAGGCTCTCCCCTTTCACTTCTCTGGCCTGCTGTAGGCCCCCTTGCATTAGCAAGGATCGGCGTGGTTGGTTTTCCCAAAACCAAGTATGGGCTTCCCAGGATGAAATCATGTGCTGGCTGTGCCATTACAGCTGCCTTGATTGTGCCAGACACAAACTTGCATTTCACCTCAATATTGGCTACGGGCAGACGCTGTGAGACACCTCTTCTCAAAATGCCACCAATCTCAACTATTTCTCCGGTCCACTGCCCTGGTTTCACCAAATGACGAGCGATGATACTGGGTATGTGAGCCCGCTGTCAAACAAACAAGTAGTGGCGGTTCCGTTAGTAGTATGCAATGCGCAAAACAGGTATAATTCAGGAGGAGCGCAGGAGGAGCGGGACTTTTTATATAAGGAAATATGGTGGCGCGCAGGAGGAGCGGCAGGAGGAGCGTGACTTTTTATATAAGGAAATATGGTGGCGCGCAGGAGGAGCGGCAGGAGGAGCATGCCTTTTTATATAAGGAAAATGTGGGGCGTGGTTTTTTATATAGTAATATATTAGTTCGATAATGGTGTTGTTTACAGATAATATTTAGACAACAGTTATACGATATATTTAGACATATATTGAGACAACAGTCAGACGATATATTTAGAATAGGAAGACGATATATTTACAATAATTAGACTATATAGACATATATTTACAACAGTTATATATATATATTACAACAGTTATATAGACATGGGTAACAAAGAATTTAGTTAATAAATTTTCATTTTCATATAACATTAGCATATAGTGGTATTGTACAATATTGGCAAATAACACATAGGATCACATAGTGACATGTAGGGCCTACAGTATTTATATTGGAATTTTTTTTGTGCTGGCATGGGTGACGATGCATGGGTGTAATGTAGCGGGCGGAGTTAGGTTAGGGGGATTTTTGTGTGATGTTGGGTGTGGTATTTAGACATATATACATACATATATACATATATATATAAAATATAAAAATCGATAATGACGGAAAATATATAAAAAAATCAATAATGTTGGCTTAGGTTACTAAGGGGGTTTTTGAAGCGAGTGGAGGTTTTTTGTGCAGGCGTGGGTGACGATGCATGGGTGTAATAGGGGTTTGTGTGTGTATGTGTGTGTGACTCAGCAGTGTGTTGGTGTGTTGGGAGTGAAGTGTTAGAGCCTTGTCTATACTAGGAACAGCATTGAGAGGTGGTTAGAACTATCATGAAGAGGTGGGAGTGAAGTGTTAGAGCGGTGTGGTGTGGGTGGTATTGCTTTTGGTTTGCTTGTTGTTGTGTGTTGTTATATTGGACTGGTAGTGTGTTGGTATGTTTGTTTGTACAAGATATATATATATATATACATATACATATACATATACATATACATATACATATACATATATATATATATATATATATATATATATATATATATATATATATATATATATATATATATATATATATATATATATATATATATATATATATATATATATATATATATATATATATATATATATATATATATATATATATATATATATATATATATATATGTATATGTATATGTAGATGTATATATATATATATATATATATATATATATATATATATATATATATATATATATATATATATACATATATATATATATATATATATATATATATATATATATATATATATATATATATATATATATATATATATATATATATATATATATATATATATATATATATATATATATAGGTAGACAATGGATATTAAAAATCGTTAAAAACCTGTAATATTGAGTTAAAGGGGAATATATTTTTAAAAATCGATAATGTTGGTTAGTTGATTACTAAGGGGGGTTTTTGAAGCGAGTGGAGTCTTTTTGTGCTGGCGCGGGTGACGACGCATGGGTGTGTACATTTTGGGGTGTAGCAGGCGAGTGGGCCAACATTGCGAGGTGGGATTGAAGTGTTACAGACATGACTAAAACTATCATGAAGAGGTGCGAGTGAAGTGTTAGAGTTCTAGAGGTGGGAGTGAAAGAGACGTGTCACTATACTAAGGTCAGCGCTTAGAGGTGGGAGTGAAGTGTTAGAGACTTGCGTATACTAGGACCAGCATATAGAGGTGTGCGTGTGTGTGGTTGTGTGTGTGTGCGTTTGGTTGTGTGTGTAAGTGCGTGCGCGCGTCTGTGTGTGTGCGTGTGTGTCTGTGTGTGTGTCTGTACGCGCGCTTCTGTCTACCTATCTGTCTATAAGCCTGGTATTTAATTTACCGGTTAGTTTTGTTTTATGTTTAATTTATATGTTTAATTTCATTTAATTTATTTAACGATTTCTAAATTGTATCTGTGTATATACCTGCGTAGGCATCTGTTTGTGTGCGCGTGTGATCTGCGTTCGTGCGTGTGTGTGTGGGTGTGCGCGTGTGCGGGTGTGGTTGTGTGTGTGTGTGTTGGGGTGTAGCAGGCGGGTGTGCCACCATCGAGAGTTGGTAGTTAAGTGTTAGAGACTTACCTATGCTACGACCAGTATCTAGAGGTGGGAGTGAAGTGTTAGACTTTTGACTATACTAGGTCTAGTATGAAATGGCGGAAACATAAAAACGATAACGGTGTGTTAGTAGGTTACTAAGGATTTTTTTTAAGGGAGAGGGTATTGACTTTTTTTTTTGCTGGCGGGGTGACGACTCTTGTGTGTGTTGGGTGTGTGTGTGTGTGTGTGTGCGTGCGTGCGCGCGTGTATGTGTGGTATTGATTTTTGTTTGTCTGGTGGTTTGTATGCAGGTATTGGTGTGAATTACAACTAATTGGTGTTAGCTTTCTTTGTTTAATAGTCCTTTTCACAATGTAAAAGCACTATTGGTTAACTGTAGTGTTTTAAATAGTGTTGTTAAGCCATTATTTCTATAATATTTAGGGGCCAACTCGACGCTGTATAAACGTCCGTAAAAGCTTGTCCGCATAGTGCTTGTGTGAAATTATGGGTTATGCGCGTGCAGGTCGCTTCGTGACAAACAGAGAGAATAACATTGTCTGTTTATTAAATTACACTCACATGCAGTTATTTTATTCACCAACGTGAGAACCCCTGTTTTCAACAACGTGAGACCCACTTTCTTCATTACTCACTCAGTATAAACCCAACAGTGCGAGAATCACTGCCCCCTGCTAAAAACGTTACTCACTCAGTCACACAATCACGTGAAGTTTTTGTCATTCATAACAAATGTAATCGGCTGTTTTTGCCTCATTACTTTTTAGTCAACAGACCATAACTATATTAAAGATTTGCTTTTTTAAAGGTTGCTTTTTAAAGGTTGATCTAATAAAGAGTTAAGTTATATACTATCACACAAACACACAAACACTGTCACACACACAAAATATCTAATTTGACAATACATATTTGTACATACAACATTAACAAACAGACAAACGCACAAACACTGGTACGGACACACAGTTATATCTTAACTAAAAAAAAGCGTAGTTCTAGTTTGACAATCTAGTGTTGATGAATGTTTGATCGTAAAAAACCCCATTAGCTCTCTTCCACACCTGAACCCAATTAATATTTCATGAGCACCTGCATCCATGAATGTAAGGTCACTTGATGTGTACGTATTCCTTACTCATTGTTACAATGGTAGAGAGGCGGGCGACGCATAGCGTTGAAACATTGTCACTGAGTGGCAGGAGGTGATAGACATCATCATAACTTTACTCCTCACAGCTACATTTCACTCCATGCACATTCTACACTCACAAACTTCACATGTCCATTTCATACTTTTGATATCAGTTTTCAAATTTCCACTTCATAGTTTTTGTATCGGTTTTCATATTTCCATTTCCTAATTTTTACAACACAACACTTACACTTCCATTTCTTAATTTTGGTATCAGTTTTCATATTTCCATTGGGTGTGTGTGTGTGCGTGTACGTGTGGTTGTGTATGTGTGCGTGCGTGCGCGGGTGGGCTGTAGGGGGACAAGGGTTGGTGTTAGGAAACCAACTCGGTTCTGGCGATATTGGTTGATAACAACTGGAGTTGATGTAATGTTTAATCGTGTTACTGGGGCAAGTAGTAGGACAGGTATCCGTGTTTTTTGTTGTGCGCTAACAGAGAGTTGATTAGTTGAAAAACTAATCGAGCGTTGACGCGTTGTTGATGTGAAAAAAAAATTGTGTGCGCCGCAAGTGTTAGAGACATGACAAGATCCAGCGGCGAGATGTGGGAAAGAAGCGTTAGAGACGTCACTATACTAGGGCCAACACCTAGAGGTGGAAGTGCAGTGTTAGAAACTATACTAGGTCTAGCATCGAGACGTGGGGAGTAACGTGTTAGAGACATGTGGATGTGTTGTAGTCTTGTTACAAACAACAAGTAACACAAATACAGAGATATAAAAAGCAACATACGTTTTTTTTTGGTCGCGAACTTGACGTGGTCTGCTTTTAACGGTTGATTTTTTTTCAGAAGGATGGTCTTGGTCTCAGACGGTTTTTGATGGTGCACTGGTTATAACGTGAGGTGTTAGAAAGGTGCTCGTGAGGTGATATAAATGTACCCGTGAGGTGATAGAAATATGCCTGTGAGATGATAGAAATGTGCCCGTGAGGTGATAGAAATGTGCCCATGAGGTGATAGAAATGTACCCATGAGGTGATAGAAATGTGCCTGTGAGGTGATCGAAATGTACCCGTGAGGTGATAGAAATGTGACCGTGAGGTGATAGAAATGCACCCGTGAGGTGATAGAAATGTACCCGTTTGAGGTAATAGAAATGTGCCTGTGAGGTGATAGAAATGTGCCTGTGAGGTGATAGAAATGTACACGTGGGGTGATATAAATGTACCCGTGAGGTGATAGAAATGTGACCACCGGTTTTGGTAGGAAACTTTAGATATGACTCACCAAAGTATTTTCGCACGTGTAACAAAAGCTGGCCTCGGTAAAAACTTCTAGTTGCGGTCTTCAGTCCGGTCTCCAACGGTTTAAGCATTTCATCACTTCTTGTCATGTACACCCAGTTGGTGGGAACAATGGAAACCACCTTCAACGAGGTATGAGCGCTAGTGTCTGTCGTTATCACACCACTTCTTCAGTAAAATATGACCATGAGTGTCTGGGTGTGTGGGTGTGTGTGTGTGTTTGTGTGTGTGTGAGCGCTCGCGTGCGTTGTTGTGCGTCTGTGAGTGTGTGTGTGCGTGTGTGTGTGTGTTTGTGTGTGGGTTGTGTTGCGGTGTGTTGTATTGTATTGTGTTATGTTTGTTTATTTATACAACAGTTATACGTACATATTACAATATATATATTTTACAAACAGTTATAACATCTAGAGGTGAGAGTGAAGTGTTAGAGACATGACCAGGTCCAGCATCGAGAGGTGGGAGTGAAGTGTTAGAGACGTCACTATACTAGGGCCAACAACTAGAGGTGGAAGGGCGTATTAGAAACTATACTAGGTCTAGCATCGAGAGGTGGGAGTGAAGTGTTAGAGACATGACCAGAGCCAGCAGCGAGAAGTGTGGGTGAAGTGTTAGAGACTTGACTAGGTCTAGCATCGAGTAATAAAATCTACTCACCCCAATGTCCATATAGTGTTATGTAAATGACCCGTACACAGTCGAGGTTTCCAACATAAAAAATAATATCAAAGGCCAGGTTGGACAAGGCCAAATAGACAGTTTTATTGAACACAACCGTAGAGATATATGTCACATGCAGACTAGATTATGGCGCCAACTAGATACTCCTTAGTGTTACAGGTTGCAATCGGGACAATGTCGAGGCCAGTTTCAACCATTTTAAGAAAACCCAACACGCACGTGCTTTTTACCACTCGTTGTTAAACTCGATCGATGGTCTGCGCTCGCGAGGAAAACATTATCAAATGTAATCGATGAATGAGTCATACTGTTTGTAGTCGGTTAAGGTGGGTGACGTCAGCGCTAAATATAGACTATCGGAAACAAGTTTATCTGCTAGTCGCCAAACATCTCTGCAAAGGCGACCATCTTTCATGCGGCTAATATGACCAAGCCGGCGTAGGCTTTCCTGTCTCAACCGGGTATACAGACTCTGAAGGCCAGCACGTGAAAATACCTCGACATTTGGCACTTTATCTTTCGACGAAAGCCCGAGGATATGGCGCAGACATGGTAGATGGAAGGTATTGAGCCTTCTTTCTTGCTTAGCATATATTGTTCAGGTCTCACTGCAATATAGAAGTAAGCTGATGATACAGGCGTTATATATTGCAGCTTTGGTCATCGTTGCGAGTTTGGAGTTCCTCTGGTGCCCAGTTAAAACTGGGTCTGCCCTGCCGGGTTGTGTGCGGTGCATCACACATACCTTGTGTATATCATCAATGACAAACTCTCTCTGGCCTCAGAAATCTCTAGTCTCATTAACAAAGCTGCAGCTACCTTTACCTGCCGTACATCACGCTTTTATATATATATATATATATATATATATACATATATATATATATATATATATATATATATATATATATATATATATATGTATATATGTCTAAATACCACACCCAATATCACACAAAAATCCCCCTAACCTAACCCCGCCCCGCTACATTCACCCATGCATCGTTACCCACGCCAGCACAAAAAACCCTCCACTCGCTTCAAAAACCCCCTTAGTAACCTAATCCAACATTATTGATTTTTTAAAATATTTTCCGTCATTATCGATTTTGTATATTTTATATATATATATATAAATACTGTAGGCCCTACATGTCGCTATGTGATCCTATGTGTTATTTGCCAATATTGTACAATACCACTATATGCTAATGTTATATGAAAAATAAAATTTATTAACTAAATTCTTTGTTACCCATGTCTATATAACTGTTGTAATATATGTCTAACTGTTGTAAATATATGTCTATATAGTCTAACTATTGTAAATATATCGTCTTCCTATTCGAAATATATCCTCTAACTTTTGTCTCAATATATGTCTAAATATATCGTATAATAATAAAATAATAATAAATTCTTTAAGCGCCAAACACGGCGCATAAGGCAGAAACCAGTGCTCTCCAGGTTGTTCGTTGTGACGCCACTCCTCTTAGCTCTTGCACATTATTTAGGCCCAACGTTCTTCCTTCTCTTATTATTGTTCTTCTGAGTGTTTCTTTTGGTCTTCCTTTTTTCCTCTTACCCTCAGGAACCCAAGTGAGCGCCTGTAGTGGTATTCTGTTGTTTTGCATGCGTAGGACATGACCGATATATGACCATCGTCTTTTCCTTATATAGTCGGAGACATATTTCTGCCTAGAGTCTGCTCTTATTTGTCGATTAGTCTTGAATTCTTTCCAACTGATGTTCATGAGTTTTCTAAGACATTTGTTCTCGAATGTATTCAGCTTGTTCTCCAATGATTTTGTTATTTTCCAACTCTCACAGCCGTATGTTAACACTGAGATAACATTTGAATTAAACAGACGAAGCTTGGTATGTATATTCAATGATCGTAATTTCCAAATGTTAGATAATCTATTGAAGGCGCTAGCTGCCAAAGCAATTCTAGTATGGATTTCTCTTGTTGTGTCACCATCCTGAGTCATTTTACTGCCTAAATAATTGAAACTTTCAACTTTCTGTAGTTTTTTCCCCGTTCAAGATGATATCAAAGGTCTCGTTAGAAAAGTTCATAGCTTTAGTTTTAGAGGCATTTATTTGGAGACCAATTTTAACCGAGAGATGACACAAATTATTTATTGCTTCTTGGGATTGTCTTGGTGTTGAACTTAAGAATGCTACATCATCTGCGAAATCCAGGTCCCCCCAGGAATTTTCCATTTGTCCATTTTATACCCAATTGTTCATTGTGGGTATAGTTTCTCATAACCCAATCAATAGCTATTCCAAAAAGTAGTGGTGACATAATACAGCCTTGTTTCACCCCTGTTTCTACTGTAAACCATTCTGTATTCCCTTTATTTGTTCTAACACAACATCTTGCATTGTCATATAGCGCTTTGATTATATTCACATATTTTGTTGGAAAACCATAGATTGTAAGTATCTTCCACAATGATGGGCGGTGTAGACTATCAAAGGCTTTTTGAAAATCGACGAAGGTGATAATAAGTGGCGATTGCCTTTTCCACTGATTCTTCTATAATTGTTCTTAGTGTGAATATTTGATCAATACATGATCGTTTCGGCCTGAAACCCGCTTGTTCTTCTCTGATCTTTTCGTCAGCATGCAATTTAAGTCTTTCTAACATCATGCAACATAATAATTTTCCAGGTACTGATAATAGAGATATACCACGCCAGTTATTACAGTCTGATAGATCACCTTTCTTCGGTAACTTTACAATAATACTGTCTTTCCATTGTTGTGGTGGTTGTTCTTCTCTCCATACTTCATTTATAATATCTAAAATTCTCAAAAGGTTGTTGTCATTAACTGCTTTAATCATTTCCCCTGAAATTTCGTCAACTCCAGCAGCTTTAAAATTTTTTAATCTTTTAACGGCTTGTTTGATCTCGTCCAGCGTGAATTCATCGCAAGTTATTGGCAAAGTGGTTGTGGATGTTTCATTATTAAAATCAGGTGTTACTGTTGGTGGTGGTCTGTTTAGCACCTCCATGAAGTGCTCAGCCCATCTCTTCATTTGTTCTTTTTCTGTTGGTATTGAATTCCCTAATTTACCTTTAACAGGTGTTTCCATAGCAGTAGGCTGGTGACATAGTTGTTTTGTAATTGATAAAGGCACCTACTATTACCAGTTCTTGCAGCATTTTCAGCTTCTACGGCCAGTTCATTGATGAAATGTCTTTTATCTCTTCGAGTTTTTGTCTTCACTTCTTTATTTAACAAGTTATAAGTTAGTTTGCAAGATTCAACTGCATTATGTGTACTTGCCGCTAGTAGTTTAAGTTTTGCTGTTTTCCTTTCTTGTATTTTATCCAAGTATCTTCTCTCATCCATTTTTTCTTTTTATGTACTAGGTATCCGGTGGTCGCTACAGCTGCTTCTGTCATTGCTGTTCTCAGTTGTTCCCATTTAGTATCGATTGTCTTGGTGGTGATTATCGTTGTCAATTTTGCCTAAAGCATCGAAATAGTTGTTCATTTTGACATTATATTCCTTCTTTATATCATTTGATTGCAGTCTGTGTACATCTATTCTTCTATTTTTATTCGGTTGGTATAACTTCTTCAGTTTAATTCTCATTTTAGCTATGCAGAGGTTATGATCGCTTCCGATCTCTGCACCTCTGTATGCTCTGACGTCTTGAACTGATGAGCGAAATTTAGCGCTTATGCAGAAGTGATCTATCTGGTTCTTAGTTCTGCCATCAGGTGAATTCCATGTTATCTTGTGGATATTCTTATGTGGAAAGATGGTGTCTGCCACAACGAGGTTTGATATTTCACAAAGTTCTAGAAGTCTTTCGCCATTTTGATTCATACAGCCTATGCCATGAGTACCGAGATATCTTTGTACTCCATCGTTGTTGTCACCTACTTTGGCGTTAAAATCACCCATGACTGCTATTATGTCATGCTTGGGTATTGTGTTGATGGTACTTAGAAGTGCTTCATAGAAGTCATCTTTTGTGGTATCAAGAGCGTCGTTAGTTGGTGCATAACATTGTACAATTGAGAGCTTGAAAAATCGTGTCTGAAATCTAGCTAATATTAGCCTCTCATTGATAGGTACCCAGCTGATAAGCGATGCTGCTGCTTTCTGTGTCATTAGGATGGCTACTCCCTCTGTGTGACGATTATCATTACTACCAGAGTATAACTGTTGTCTAAATATTATCTGTAAACAACACCATTATCGAATTAATATATTACTATATAAAAACCACGCCCCACATTTTCCTTATATAAAAAGGCACGCTCCTCCTGCCGCTCCTCCTGCGCGCCACCATATTTCCTTATATAAAAAGTCACGCTCCTCCTGCCGTTCCTCCTGCGCGCCACCATATTTCCTTATATAAAAAGTCACGCTCCTCCTGCCGCTCCTCCTGCGCTCCTCCTGATTTATACCTGTTTTGCGCATTTTATACTACTTCCGTTCACCTCAGCTGGTCCACTATTAGAGAATAACTTCTCTGCCTTGACAGGTTCCCACTTATTCCCTTTAGTCACTCTCACCGGCCTTAAACAAGCTGCATGATGAGCTGGGGGTTTGTTCATGCACCGTGATGTCCAGTGGAAGTAGTTCGACAATTCCGACAATACCGGTCTTTATCTCCCCTGTTCCTAGCGGGTTCCTGAGATGTTGTTGTCAGTGCTCTGTTATGCTGCTGTGGGCGCAAGATATAACCAGAATGAGGCTCCTTGCGAGAAGGCCCTGGTTGCTGATGAGCTGGTGAAGTAGCCGACTGCGATGAGGAAGCTCCTTTTTCCGGGTTGTGCAGGTCTGGGTGTTTCCGTTTCTGTCCCAGTGCTTTGGCCTCTGCTGTCTGGAACCTTTCGGCGAACATGATAATCTGATCGAGTTGCTGGGCACCCTGCTCTGCCAGATACCGCCTCAAGTCGGGGGACATGTTTGCCTTTATTTGCTCACACAGAACTAACTCCTCTAACCCTTCAAAAGTTTTTGCCAGTCCTGACAGTTCCGTCCACCGGGTTAAGTAATTTCTCACCCGCTCTGCAAACGAGCAAAACTCTCTCCCTTCTCTGGCCTGCTCTCCCTGAACATGGTTTGGCATTTTCGGGGTGTCCACTGAAACCTTTGCAACAAAGCGCTTCGCAGAGCCTCAAAGTTGTTCTGATCATCTATGAGCATCTTGTTGTACACTTCATACGCATGTCGTTTTAATGACTGCGATAATTTCAGACACCAAAGACTATCATCCAACCCGTATGCCTTTGCCATCCTTTGAAATTTCTCCAAGAACACGTCAATCTTCTCATTCCCGTTAGGGAACGAGTCAAATGGGAAGCTAATGACTTCCATCCGGGGGCCTCCGTTTCCTGAGGTGTCTCTCGCTCCTGCTCCGGGTGAATCTCCATTAGCCGAACTGCCCTCCGAAGATCGGTACTGCAGTTCCAGAGAACGCATGGCAAGTTCGTGCTGTCTCTTTGCTGCCTTTTCCTCTTTCGCTGCTTCGGCGGCGGCTATCCTTTCCTCTTTCGCTGCTTCTGCGGCGGCTATCCTTTGCCTTTCCTCAATTTCTGTGGCGGCTATCCTTTGCCTTTCCTCAATTTCTGCGGCGGCTATCCTTTCCTCTCTCTGATTATGCCTATCATTTTCTCTTATCATGTAGGCTTTTATCTCATCCTTATCCATTCCCATGTCCTGGGCAGCCTCACGCCAGGCAGCTCGTAACTTGGCCATATCCGCCATCTTACCTGTAAACTGCTGTAAGTTCACAACTACAGAGAATGACAGAAAAGGAAAAGAGAAGGACCCGTCGGTTACGTAATAGGAGATATTCCCTCTATAACCGCTGTTCCAAACCCCGAACTCAAACTAGCACCAAGTCTGAAAAAACTGAAAAAATTGTAAAATTGTTACCTTCCTGTTAAAGAAAAATGTCAGTATGCCATCAATTACCTCTAAGTCATATAATCTAAATTTCCACCAATCTAACTGACTGTAACCTGTGGAAAAACTTTCTGTGTAAAAACTTATAACTGGATCAGTTCTAATAGCTCAACGTCTAGGGGATATTTAAAGAAACTCTATACTCAGAAAACTTTCTATAGAACAAATATAAAATCTAGACAAGAACCCAGAATTGATCCCAACAAAGATGATCCACCGGACGATTGCCGCCCACTTGTCACGAAGTGGATTTAAGTTTATAGAGTTTGCCTGAATGAAAGCAAGACCCTAGTATGAGAACGTCTGAGAAGATAGAATTTAGATAGAAAATGACATGCCTGTGGACAGATGAGACTATTGGCTCAAGGCTAGAATCAGGATTTGACTCTCCCCTTGCCGCTTTGAGACTTCAGAAAAAGCTATATTGTCACCCCCTCTAACTACCTTGAACACACAAGGAGATAAGGTGTATAAAACGACCACAGACACCACTATACAGACAACATAGAGTAAGTATAGAGTGTAGAAGCTGATCCAGTATACAGTATATATATATATATATATATATATATATATATATATATATATATATATATATATATATATATATATATATATATATATATAATATATATATATATATATATATTTATTTATTTATTTATTTATTTGTTTATTTACACAATTAAACATAAAATTTCATCATACATCAATCAAATATATAGCGTGCACTTTTGCACGTCCTGAAAAACAAAGTAACAATTAAATTGGTAGACACTTAGAAAAACCCCAATTCCATTCACTCCTCCTGTCACCCTGCTGGGGAACAATAATATGATTAGTGATTTAAACAACTCTAATTGTGTGGGGCTGTCTACTTTAGCCTCCACTCTCTAACACAAATAATATTTCTGTGGTCTCAGTCCTGTTGACTCTTCCTCACCGAACGTCTACACAACTTCAACCTTGTTAGGCGATATGCGCCGCTAACTAACACCACTGGAAATACTACAATAATAGACTTGGCTTACACCGATGGCTCAGTGTCTATCCGTTAAAGGGATAATAAAACCGACCCTACTGGTCCTGTCTATTCTCTCACTCCTTCTCTCTCTCTCTCTCTATCTCTCTCTCTCTCCTGGTCTCAGTGTCTCTCTAACACTCGACTTCGGATGATGCGGCGTCCTGCCTGTATTGGTTCCAACTTGACTGTAAACCATCAACTGATACAAACTAGATTTGCTGGTTTCTCACTGAATGTAATTAAACGTTAATGTTATTATGTCTTTGAAACCACCGCTGATAACGGCGCTAAGTCTAAATGTTATATAATCTCTGTTTACACCCACTGTTGCGAGTGTAGTGGTTTGGTCTATATCATCGCCACACAGGCTAATTTAATATATGTGTGCTGCTGTCCTGTCACTGTGTCTGGAATGTTGACCTGGGTGTGTGTTGATATGTTCGCACACCACAGTGCGTACGTAAGAGTACATGCAGGAGTCAAAAAGGGTTGCAAACGACTGGAACAGTTCGCTACTGTTTATTACGTTGCAACACAGACACGATGACATAAATGACACACATTCGACAGCAAAACACGAATCATATAATTTCCACATTGCATTAAATATATATAATACGGCCTGTCCACATCCTGGCCTAAACAGTACTTCAATACTCAATAAAGCCTGCACCACACGGCAGCTATAATAATGTTCATATGGCCTAAACAGTACTTCAATACTCAATAAAGCCTGCATCACACGGCAGCTCTAATAATCTTCATATGGCCTAAACAGTACTCCAATACTCACTAAAGCCTGCATCACACGGCAGCTATAATAATCTTCATATGGCCTAAACAAATCTTCAATACTCAATAAAGCCTGCACCACACGGCAGCTATAATAATCTTCATATGGCCTAAACAGTACTTCATTACTCCATAAAGCCTGCACCACACGGCAGCTATAATAATCTTCATATGGCCTAAACAGTACTTCATTACTCCATAAAGCCTGCAACACACGGCAGCTATAATAATCTTCATATGGCCTAAACAGTACTTCATTACTCCATAAAGCCTGCAACACACGGCAGCTATAATAATCTTCATATGGCCTAAACAGTACTTCATTACTCCATAAAGCCTGCAACACACGGCAGCTATAATAATCTTCATATGGCCTAAACAGTACTGCATTACTCAATAAAGCCTGCAACACACGGCAGCTATAATAATCTTCATATGGCCTAAACAGTCTTCACTGCAGTTTATCAAATAGGCTGTACACACAGCGAAATATATAAGTCGACATTTTCTCAAATCCTACGTAGGCATACATTATCCAAAAACACTGGGACTCGACCTACACGGTCCACGCCCAAAACACAACTCCCAAAATCACACACTAGTCCCACCAAAAAACCCGTCACGAGATTCGGTTGTCTTGAACACCGTTCTCGATAACACATGCAGACTAGCGAGCTATTCACATAACTCAAAACAGTACAGAATAAATACATTAAACAGCGTTCACACGCTTATCTGTACTCTGTCACCCGAAAAATAGGAAAAGATAATTCTATCCTAAAGTCAGACAAGTATCCGCTTAATCAAGCGTTGCAACTCGAAATTTAATATGTTCAAAACACCATTCTAAAGATTACTTCCCCTTCCATAAATTCCACTTGCAACAGTTACCACCCGCTCCGGGAAAAAAAAATGATTCTATCATTTTTTTTGAAAAAATTAACTCCCAAAAACGAAAAATTTAGAAGACAATTAAGCTCTAACATATGCCTACAAAAAATATCTTATTTTAAATCAAAATTAGATATTTACAAGAAATATCAGCATTAAAGTGTAAAGTAGCAATTAAAGCATACAGCATAACCAGCTAAGTATAAAAAGTAATTAGCTAAATATACAAATATGATCAGTTCCAAAATTAAGTTACGTATATTTAGTACAAACCAAACCGAAAACAACCAATCGAAAGAGAAAACACAAGATCAATCAAAAGAAGAATGATCTGTAAAAAAGGAAAGTAAGAACTCAACAATACCATATACTCATAACTAAGTTGGACAATTACATGTAAAATAAATACAACTGTCAAAAGTAGATATGTTATATCAAGTCATATAACCACTCCAACAATACAAAGAATAGAGGTATAAGTGTTGAAAGAAGACAAAGTATACAAATAGAATCAAGTAAAACGAAGATGAGGTACGAAAGTATAAACAAGATATGAAATCCATACCGAAAAGACAACAGAAAAGAAGGAATGAAATGAAGAATAGTTACCAAAGACAGATAGAAAGCAAAGGCACGAACGCAAAGAAAGTCAATAACAGTATATACTACTAATAACTGTTTTGATCAGATAACCTATTCAAAAAAAAAATATATAAACATGATCGAAAGGCACAACACAAAATATCAAAGTATATCTATACTAATACCATCAAAAAATAATTTATAACTAAACAAAAGCTAATAAGTAATTTAACTAAGTTATAAGAGTTATACAAAACTAACATAAATAAATTATAGGCATCGAACAAACAAGTAATAGCATTACTATAACTAATACGACCAACGCACAATCAAGCGCTAAAAATAAAAAATACATCATAATAAAAAACAACTTTTTACAAGAACTAATCAAACTACATATCAATGATATCACGAAGTCAAATGCTGGGCACACACAACAAAAAATTACAATGCCAAAAAAAAAAAAAAAATCATTTTTTTCAACAGTACCGTACAAACATATTTTTTTTTTCTCGATAAGTTACATAAAAACAGTATTTAATTTTTAAGTAGTTCAGTAATACTTTAAGTAAAGCCTAATAATGAAATCAATATTTTAACAAAATGAGTGAAATATAAAACAAAAATCCTATCTCGAAGGAACCTTTAAATCAACACATGTAAATTTAATTTATCCTTTAAGTTCTTTCTGCTGACAATTACGTTCAGCTCCGTACAATGCTATTTAGGTATAACTCTATCTCTTACTCAAATCGATAAGATATACATTATAAATAAATCTACACTTTGTTGTTACTATGAAATATAAAAAAGGTTCTATAAAAATATCTACAAAAAATAGTTTTTTTTTTTTTTAAAAAAAAAAAAATAATCTGCTAAGAAAATAATCTACATGTCTGACTGGCAAGAAAATCAAGTTCTGGAAAAATCGAAGTTTCACAAAAAGTTAACAAATCCAAATACAAGATCATGTATGATACATGCAAGCTATTTTCCAAAATTACATTTCACAACATACCAGATAATACACATCTTCTCTGTATGTTCTATATATTAATTAATCATGACATCAAAACATGAGAAAAATATAAATTAAGTGAATAACGAACACTCAGGATTATCTAAAAGTAACCACTACATCAACACAATAAATGAGTTTGTGCAATCTCATCATGTACAAAACTATCCTAAACAACACAGTTGCAAAAATTCTAAGTTGAACAGAGTAGTATAAAGGATAATAATTACATACTACACATTATCAACACAATAATATATAAATAGCATAAAAATGTATTAATACATCATCAAAATACAGACATATAAATAACAATAAAAAATTATGGCAATCAAATGATGCATAGAAATAATCATTACAACAAAATTATATGTTATTTCAAAACAACAACATGTCATGTACTAATATAGAATACAAAAATATTTACTATCTTCACATAAAAAAAAAAAAAATAAATCAGACGCGAAGTCTCCCACTCTCTTGTAAACATGCTTGACCTTCAGAAAGCAACACCTCAGATTTTAGTTTGACGCTGACAGGTTTCGGTTGACTACTCGAGCGGAAAGTTGACTCACATTTCTGACCGTCAATATGTCACAGAAGCCTTGACCCTTATCGCAACGTAGCTTCTGTCAACAAATACAAATGAAAATTTCCATTTTACTCAATAGTGAAATTTAATGAAAAAAAAAACCGTAGAAATCACATTTACAATTACCCAGTACCGGCTTGTGTAAAAACCCGGTCTCTTCACGATGTCACTAGCTCTCTCTATCACATGTAGATATCATAGAATTCTTGGGGACAACATGACCGACCTTGAATGTCGCCGCTGTCTTACGCTGAAACAAAGTCTCACATTCACAACAACAAGTAGAGCAATCAATAGTATTCAAGCATCCACTGTTATTTTTACTCTGTTTACTTTGATTATAAATGACTCTGGGCTCATGTTGAACAAAATTAGCACAATTGCGCTTATTATTTGTTCTACGATCACAATACTTATTATTACCGTTGTCTTGTTTACAAAAAATGACTTTAGTCTTTTGTTTAGGAACATTACTCTGGTGATATAAAGCAACATTTGAAAAGCTATTATCTCTATCATACTTTCCAACATTCTTACAATCAAAACTTTGAGATTTGTTAAATTGTCTACAGTATCTACGAGAGGGAAAATTATTATTTTCTGATCTCCCTTGGTACTGTTTACTCTTGGGGTTATCTCTCTTTCTAGAACTGTTTTTTCTTTTCCCTTATGGGAATATATTTACCAATAGTTTCAAACTGACTGTGCTGAGTTTGACAACTGCCAGAAACAATAGTATCTCTATTGTTCCGCATATGGGTTTCATCTTTGGAACAAGTAGTAATAGTCTCAACACCCGCTATTAATTTCTGAGTATTTCCAGTAGTAGACAAATATTTGCTCTTATGAGTCTTGACCTGAAATATATCACCTTTCTTTTCCTGACCAACGGAACTGCCTGTTACACTAGAATCTTTGTTGGTCTGACGCCAAGAATTATCACTGGAACTATCAGTAATATTAGAACTTTTAAAGTTGTATTTACCACGATAAGATCTGTCTTTACCATGAATGACATCTCTCTGAGCAAAAAGTATATGGGGCTGACTTTTCGCAACTTTCTGTCTATCATTGTGAACATTGACAGAAGAGCACCTTTTGTTTTTCAAAACCATATCTATTAAGCCAAATATTCTTTCCCTTGCTTCCGCAATTTCAATATCTTTAAGTGAAATCGTTTCACTTAACCTTTTATTTAACTCCTTAACAGCCAAAACTTTGTCGCTTTCTTCTGCTAGCAAATTTTCAATTTTAGCGACCTTCTCTTTCTCAGCCGTCAACTCCACTAAAGTCTCTTTCTCGTACTGTTCTTTATTTGCCCTCAACTGAGTCAACTCTATCTGAAGTGTTTCAGTCTGGACATCATCATTGTTTTCATAATCTCATTACTCTTCTTGGGGGGTACAATATTCATCTCCCCAATTTGATCACTGAGCATCGCATTATCATTCATCACCTCATGAAGCATTTCTATGTAAGTCTTCTCACAGACATTTCTCTCAACCTTCAATTTCTCATACATCTCTTTCTGTTCTTGAAGTTCCCGCGTGAGATTACCTATCTGAGTTTCCAAGTCTTGGACTTTGCTTAAAGTTGAATTTAATGTAGCTTGTGCACTAGAAAGTTCTGAGTTTGATTCAAGTATCTCACTTTTAAGCCTATACACAGTTGCCTGTAGTTCGTTCTCTTTAGCAACACCTTCTAGGAAATTCTCTCTTTGCTGTAGAGCACTTTGTTTGTTTACTTTTGCTTGTTTCTCAATTCTCAATTCCCTTTCCTGCTCATCAGATGTATGGTTGTGGATTATTTTGAACATGCTTTGCATTATATGTCCGTGTTCAAGTTCAATATACTGTTGCAAAAACACACGAAGGTGCCGTAGCAAATTCACCAAATCCTTGGCCATTACCAAATTGCAAACAAACTTAAAGTTATGTTCCGCAAATAACTCAAGGGATGTTGACACATTAATCAAAAAATCATCCATTATCCATTCTCCAAGTCGTGCACCTCTCAATCCCTTACCATCTCTACCTACCACCAATGCAGACTCCAACATAGGCCTTATATCTGTAGGGCACATATCACGATCCATGGTGATTCACTTACTTAATCAACTATATATAGTAATCACTTATAGTTATGACAAATTACTGTCGCAAAAGGTTTGACAATTACCCTTCCAGCTCACAAAGTTAACTATTTGTCAAGAAATGAGCTTATTCATCAATTCTGTATCACCAATTCCTTTTTATAGCACCTTTATCAAGTCACATCATTATCAGGAAAATCGACATATGTCAACAGCCATTAACACCTATGCATCAAATCTTAATCATATGTCAAATTAGACATAAACAACAATAATAACAAAATGAGCAATTAGGGAGGCCTAGCGACATATATGAAGTGACACAATTTACACAAGACACAATCACTTATCTTGTCAATGATCCCGCTGGGGGGGGGGGTCCGCCACGATACTGGATATCACATAGACTGCTAAAACCTCCACTGCGGGAAAGCACTGGAACTTGATTCGCTTGTCTTCAGGTAATTTCGTCAATATGATATGTGCTTAACAATGCACACGTTGACAGGAACCATAATACAGCACACACTGCCCCTCTTGACTCTTCTGTAGTCTGAAATGTACACGGCAACTCCGTGTATCATAACATCTTGAACTTGTGATGGTGATAACTGGCACAGGTAACTCGAATATTGCAGAAATCTGTGACAACCCGTACAAATGCTGGTACAAATACTGTCCAAGTCTAATTGAACTTCCTTGACCACTGCAGACGTTGTTGTAGTCTATAGGCACGAAATAGGACGTCAATTGCTACTGGTGTAAAGTTGCATACTACCAAATAAAGCGTGCGTTGTTTCTCAAATGCGCCACCCACGCAGATAATATTTAGGTCACAGTTCTGAAGTACACCAGATTCAAGCCACGCCTACATAAGGCTAATTATAACACAGTCAAGTGTTCTACACTCTTGTCACGTGAAAGTCATATGTATTATTTCCAACTTGTAGTGACTGATCCTCTAGATATGTTATGGTCTGGTGGACAAAATTTGCTTCATATTATCCTCTTGCTTCAAGTACATATCACTGTAGAGGTAACAATTTCTTAATCGTATACGCCACCCAGGCACATCTTAAATCATATCCAATGATACAAAACTACGCCACTTAGGCTATCGACGCGAATAGTCGTAGATGTCAGATCCTGTTAACTGAAAACCACCATAAATGTATCTCTGGCCACCAACTGATACCGACTAGATTTGCTGGTTTCTCACTGAATGTAATTAAACGTTAATGTTATTATGTCTTTGAAACCACCGCTGATAACGGCGCTAAGTCTAAATGTTATATAATCTCTGTTTACACCCACTGTTGCGAGTGTAGTGGTTTGGTCTATATCATCGCCACACAGGCTAATTTAATATATGTGTGCTGCTGTCCTGTCACTGTGTCTGGAATGTTGACCTGGGTGTGTGTTGATATGTTCGCACACCACAGTGCGTACGTAAGAGTACATGCAGGAGTCAAAAAGGGTTGCAAACGACTGGAACAGTTCGCTACTGTTTATTACGTTGCAACACAGACACGATGACATAAATGACACACATTCGACAGCAAAACACGAATCATATAATTTCCACATTGCATTAAATATATATATAATACGGCCTGTCCACATCCTGGCCTAAACAGTACTTCAATACTCAATAAAGCCTGCACCACACGGCAGCTATAATAATGTTCATATGGCCTAAACAGTACTTCAATACTCAATAAAGCCTGCATCACACGGCAGCTCTAATAATCTTCATATGGCCTAAACAGTACTCCAATACTCACTAAAGCCTGCATCACACGGCAGCTATAATAATCTTCATATGGCCTAAACAAATCTTCAATACTCAATAAAGCCTGCACCACACGGCAGCTATAATAATCTTCATATGGCCTAAACAGTACTTCAATACTCATTACCATAAAGCCTGCAACACACGGCAGCTATAATAATCTTCATATGGCCTAAACAGTACTTCATTACTCCATAAAGCCTGCAACACACGGCAGCTATAATAATCTTCATATGGCCTAAACAGTACTTCATTACTCCATAAAGCCTGCAACACACGGCAGCTATAATAATCTTCATATGGCCTAAACAGTACTGCATTACTCAATAAAGCCTGCAACACACGGCAGCTATAATAATCTTCATATGGCCTAAACAGTCTTCACTGCAGTTTATCAAATAGGCTGTACACACAGCGAAATATATAAGTCGACATTTTCTCAAATCCTACGTAGGCATACATTATCCAAAAACACTGGGACTCGACCTACACGGTCCACGCCCAAAACACAACTCCCAAAATCACACACTAGTCCCACCAAAAAACCCGTCACGAGATTCGGTTGTCTTGAACACCGTTCTCGATAACACATGCAGACTAGCGAGCTATTCACATAACTCAAAACAGTACAGAATAAATACATTAAACAGCGTTCACACGCTTATCTGTACTCTGTCACCCGAAAAATAGGAAAAGATAATTCTATCCTAAAGTCAGACAAGTATCCGCTTAATCAAGCGTTGCAACTCGAAATTTAATATGTTCAAAACTAATCTTTACAACTCCCCTACTTAATACCTCACTCGTTGTGTACAACAATACATAAATAATACTACCCACGTGGCACTTAAATCTCACTCCTCCTACTCCCCTTCTCTCGTTCTGAACAACGATACATAAAATAATACTAGTCCACGTGTCTCTTCAATCTCACTCCTTCTACTCCCCTTCGCTCGTTCTGCACAACAATACATAAAATATTCCTACCCACGTGTCTTCTATCTCACTCTCCTTCTACTCCTCCCTTCTCTCAACTTAAATCTTCCAGGTAAGTAAACGAAGCCCCAGACACAGCCTGACGGGTTACGTGGTTGTTACGCATGACTAACCACGTGTCCAAACATTTCAACTAGGGAAATACCCCGTCCGACATTCCCATCACACCCTGGGCTCCCGACCTAAGCACCAATTTAAATTAAACCTCGTGCTATAGGAAAATTTAACCCCTAAGCCGTATATAATTCATTGATAACATAAATCTGTAACAATTAGTGTTCCGACTGCATTATCACATTTAAGGCACTATAAAATTAACGTACACACAACGGAGTTCCCAATAAAATTACATAGGTAAATACACAGGAATAAATGGTGGTTTTACACAACATTCTAAAACTATGAGCACACGTGTATCTCATAACTTCACACGCTCCTATCTACTACCAAAATCCTAGAAAGAATTATGCACACTTTTATATTTACATCGTTCTTCAAAGATAATAATGGATGGCGCTTTACGTTTAAAACTTTAAGTTAATGTCCCCGACGAACTTTACTTACGGGCCGAGATTTCTCAAAGAACCCTCTAATAAGTAAAACGAAAAAAAATAGTTACATACTAATTACCGCTGCTTTTCCCCGTAGTGGAGACGATAATACGAAGTTGCACGGCAGGCAGTTATTTTCTTCATAGAGAAAGATCCCCCCGTTTAACCGACTATATATACACAGGGAACCACTCCCGCTGATCACCTACGCATCTGCTAAGTGATGCGTGATGCCATATGATGATGGATGGTATCCGCATGTCTGGTTTTGTGTGGTGTGCAGATGTGTTCAGTCAAAACAATGTTCATACAAAAATAACAGGGCAATCCACATAGGACGTCAGTAAACTCACGACGTATAAAGTCAATGATTCTTGTAACAGCCGTTGACGTTTTTCTTCATTATTTATTGTGGACGCCACAGTGACAAAATGGTTACGCGAATATGTAGGCACATCAAACAGTCATTTTCACAGCAACATTCAATACAGCAATAGACGGTAGACAGCATTACAATGATGAGTCAGATGCATGTTATATTTCAAAGTGCTGTAAATGTAGTCAGGTGAAAAACTCCATCCTTTTCTATAACAGCCAGGAGATAACCAGATATATGAGATCAGTTCACTCTCCTTAGTCTGACTTCAGCAAGACAGACACGTCTGCCGAAGTATAAATAATGTCCTCAAAAATATCCTCTAGATAATAAAGGTTTTTCAAACCTAGTTCATTTAACAAAGTAGCAAGTAATGGTCCTTGGAACCTGCATCAACCGATGCAGCACAATACAGCGACATGTGAGCTAGGAAAACATCTCGTGACGACGACTTTCGAAGACAGGCTATGAACCAGAAATCGTTCATGACCAAAAATCGATAGAGTTAATGAAAATGTTAATTTACCTTGCCTTCCGGAAATACACAGAAATATTATGCCTCCCGGCATGTGCAAATACACTAGAGGTATTATCTCGAATAAACGAAATATCCATAAGAGGACTCTCACATTCCTGACAGAACAAAAAAAATAGCGGAGATCCCCTCTTCAACGAGGCATCTCTTTCGCCATTCCAAATCGCTCACTCCACTAGTGGTGGGCGGAAACCGATCGACCAAGAAGCAAGACAAGTCATGCGCAGTCCAGCGCAAAATGACCACAGCTCAAACTTAACTGCATTCGATACCAACGCGAGAAGACAAATGCTTACCGAGAAAAGTGACTATAAATTTCAAGCAGTTGTTGCCCTTGCGTTATAAAATAGATATTGAAATAAAACGATGTTGCGAGAATTTATCACGCAACATATCACCACCTCCTCCCGATAAAAAAAAAATGTGGAACATATTTTTTTTTTCAATATCAAAGAGCATGCGATAAGCGGCTCAAAACGCACGAATTATGCGCTGATAATTAACTAAATTGCCAAACAATAGGCTAATTATAGAGTGTCTGGTGAGGATATACCTCAACAGAAAAATAAATATGTCTCAAAAAATATTCACATCGGGGAGGTGTCACCAACACACATCACGTTAGCATGTAAACACAATATACGTATGCAAGTTACTATAATCATCATTAAACAGCATACTCTAATATTGTCTTTAAAAATGGATGTACAAATCTGATAGGAAAATTTAAATAGTACATTCTTTGACATGTAATGACATAAGTACATAGTAAAGTTAAACTACATGACGATCCAGGACATATGCTCTGGTATTCCGAGGGTAAGTACACAATCTAGAACTCGTCATGCTTGATACTAGTAAGGTAAGTCCTCAGCTCAACAATGACATTCTGAGAAAGTACAAGCAATATAATGCTAATTAATAACTAATATGCTTCATAAGGTACAATACATTATTAATAATTGTGGCTGTTTAGTAAACTAACGGCCCTTATATTAACTACTCAGTCCTCCTCTATCATCTTAAAAAACGAACAGAAGAAGATGACAACAAAGCACGATAGTGTGTACATATAAAGTAAGTACAGATGTGCTAATCTATTGTAGAAATATAGGTGTGTTATGACTCTGTAATATATGGAAATATAGGACAGAAGTATTAGTTGGAGTCATGTGGGCATCTAGACAAAATGTCAGCCATCACATTATCCGCACCACGGATAGCTCGTACCGTGAAGTGAAAAGGTTGAAGAGCTATAGCATATCGAGTGGATCTCGAACTCTTCAAATTCTTAGTCTGAATAGCTGTAAGAGCTTTCTGATCAGTCTCTAGAATGAAATGTGCGCCCAGGAGGAATCTTTGTAGTTTTAGAATTGACCAAACCATCGCTAACAACTCACGGTCTAAAACCGAGTAGTTCCTCTCTGCCGCATTTAGTTTTCTAGAAATGTACATAACAGGATGCAGAGTATTTGCATATTCTTGCATCAGTGCTGCTCCAATCCCAGTGGATGAAGCATCACTCCGAAGAACAAAAGTCCTATCAAGAGTAGGTAATCTTAAGATGGGAGGAGAAGAAAATATATTCTTGATTTGGTCTAGTGAAGATTGGCATTCTTCAGACCAACGGACCAGATTAGGCGAACCTTTCTTCAACAATGTTGATAGAGGTGCCATGATCGAAGATAAATTTGGAATAAATCTCCCATAAAATTGAATTAAACCTAAGAGACTCCTAACTTGTTTCTTCGTTTTAGGAACAGAGATGTTCAGTATTTTGGAAGTATTGTGGTCTTCTGTCTTCAAGAGACCATGACCAACACGATGACCCAGGAAAGAGATTTCACCAAAACCAACAAAAGCTTTAGAAGGTTTTGCTGTCAAATTATTCTCACGTAGAGTGGACAGTAAGTCATATAACCCTAAATAGTGATCTTCCCAGGTATCACTGAAGAGACAGATGTCATCTAAGTATGCGATGACATCCGAACGATGTGACAGAATTCGACGCATCATGCGAACGAAAGTGGCAGGGGCGTTCATGAGACCAAAAGGCATAACATTCCATTGAAATAGACCCCTAGGTGTAGAAAAAGCAGTAAGAGGTTTGGCATGCTCTGCTAAAGGCACTTGCCAATAACCTTTAGACAAGTCAAGTTTAGTGAAGAATCTAGAATTAGAAAGTCTAATCAGTAGATCTTCTAACAAAGGCATCGGTTCAGCGTCGAACTTTGTGACCTGATTCAATTTGCGATAATCAACGCAAATTCGTATGTTCTTATCCTTCTTCCGGACAATAACCATGGAAGAAGAATATGGTGAAGTCGATGGTTCAATTATATTTAATTGAATCATTTCATCCAATTCCTTTTCCACTTGCGACTGAAAGTGTATAGGAATAGGATACGGCCTAACCCTAATTGGATTATTGTCGGTAAGAATTATGTCATGTTCTATGACATCTGTGTGTCCAGGAATGTCAGTGAGAACATCCTGAAATGTTTGTAACATCGACAAGTCTCGTCGATGTTCGTCACCAGAAAGATTAGGAGAAACAGAAACGTTTTTCCAAGATTCCGTGGAATGTAATGGAACCACTGGAAGGGGAAGGTTGACATCAGAGAAGGTAGCTTCCTCATCCTGAATGACAGACAGGGATGAATAATGACCGTGAGGTGCAGGAGCATCATCCGTTGCCTGGAAAATAGGCAGCAAATAGTCCGGACGTTCGTGAAATTCCGAAAGCATGTTTATGTGGAAAGTTTTATGCTTTCCATCAATATCGACCACATAGTCAACATCGGAAATCCGAGAGACTATTGCATACGGACCTTTCCATGCAATAAGAAGTCTATTTTCCCTACTGGGGAGTAGGACGAATGCTTTGTCACCTGGACAAAGTTGTCGTAGACATCTATTCTTGTTAGCAAACTGCCTTGCCTTCTCTTAGCAATTTCTGATGAAGCAGTTGCTAGCTTACATGCCTCAATGATCTTTTGTCTAAGAGCAATGACATACTCATATGAGGATTGAGTTTCATCGCTAATATCATCGGCAGTGATGAGATCGTGTAATAAAGACATAGGGCCGCGTGGACGCGCGCCAAAGACAAGTTCGAAGGGAGAAAATCCTGTGTGTTCATTAGGGACTTCTCTATAGGCAAAGAGAGCCGCGGGTAAAACCCTGTCCCAATCTTGAGGATGATCTTCAGTTATCTTACCAAGCAAAGTCTTGAGCGTTCTATTCAGACGCTCAACTAACCCATTAGACATAGGATGGTAGATACTACTGAGAGATCGTTCAATATGTAAGGTAGACATTACCTGTGACATAGTGTCAGATATGAGTTGAGTGCCATGGTCTGACAATATTTCTCTGGGGAACCCCAAGCGAGAAAATATCAACCAAAGAGCATCTGCGATATCTGTAGTAGATATGCTCTTAAGAGGAATAGCCTCTGGCCAACGTGTGCACATATCGACACATGTAAGGATAAACTGATGTCCTCTGGCCGACTTGACCTTAAAAGGGCCAATAATATCTATGGCCATTTTCTGAAACGGCCGAATAGGAATGTCAGCAGCCTGGATAGGCGCAGCATGTCGTGGTCCTCTAGATTTGACCTCCTGACATACCTTGCATGATCGGCAGTAAATACGAATGTCCTTATTGACAAAAGGCCAAAAGAAAGCCGCAAGGACTCTCGACTTCGTACGGGCAAAACCCATATGTCCAGCACATTGCGAGTCATGAGCATGTTGTAATATTTGGACTCTCATGCTCTTGGGAACAAGAATTTGCGAATGTGCCGACGTAGTCGAATCTTGTACCATACGTACAAGTACGCCGTTTCTCATTGCAATCCAAGATTTTCTATTTGTATCCTGATTCGGATCACCTTTCTTCGCAAGAACGAAGAATTTTTTTAAAGAAGGATCTTCTTCTTGCAATTTTATGAAAGAGTCACGAGAAATTACTAAGTGACTATCTTGGCTATCAACTTCATTATCACTATTCAGTGAAGTTTCGGGTGTTTGTAGAGCTTGTGCTCTTGTAACTACTGCATTTGTAGCTTGCATGTTATTATCTTCCCAAGCAGCAATCTGCTGTGGGGTACACTCCCTAACTCCGTGAATACGACCAATAATAAGGTCCGCAATAGGATTAGGTAAGAGACAAGCATGCACATCTCCAGTAAAGAAAGGAGTGGCAATGCGAATTACAGCAGTAGGATATTTTTCTAGAGTGCCGCCAAATGTGACACATTTAATAACCCTTCCTGTAGCACAAGATGGATCTACAAGCGATTGTCTAACACCAATAGTGGTGCATCCGGAATCGAAAAGTAGTGAGACCGGAGTATCATTAACAAGACCCTTATGTAGAATTAAAGAACCCCTCCCGTCATGCGCAACAGCAGCAGGAAGAGCGGGAAGTGGGTGACCACAACTCAAAGTAGTTATGGTACCCGGTTCGAATAAAGTACTGCATTGGGGGCATTTGTTTGCTCTCTCAAAGTCAAAAGCAGAACTAGTGACAGCGTCAAAGTTTTTATTATCAACAACATGATTACAGGCTCCCTCAGTTTCCTGTTGTACAGCATTAGCCTGCTGATATCTCTTTTTTTTTGTGTTGAGATCTACCCCGACTATTATTACCTCTGAAGTTATCAGAGTTATTATTATCTCTGCAGTTATTATTGTCTCTATTGTAATTGTTATCCTGGTTCGAATTCCAGTTTCCACGATTACTATCATGTTCACATTGATGCGAACATCTATTTGTTTGGTTCTGAGGTCTTCGGCAGGAATAACCTCTATTACCATATCCTCTTTTGAAATGCCTATAATTATTAGGGTGATAGTAACGACCACTATCAGGTTGTCTCCAATTCTTCGAAGATGAATCACCATGAAATTGGTTTCCATGATTTTGACAGAAATTACCGCTACTCTTTCTATCAAAATTTTGTTGGAATCTACGAGCAAAGTTTTGGCCATACGGAGCTGCCGAAGCAACTGGTAAACCTTCTTTCACCTTAGAGTTACCCATGGTTATGTGTGGGTGTGCAGTTACGTATTGGCAACAGAAATCTTCCATTTCTTTTATTGTTTTAGGTTTACGTTCATGAAGGAAAGCAAGGAAAGACTCATTGACAGACGACATGACTTTGTCTCTAAGTATTAAGTCCATAAGTCCTTCATAAGTTTTTTCCGTCTTAGATAGTTCAACCCATCGTGAGAAAGTAATGCGTATTCTTGCAATAAACTCGGAGAATTCAACTCCATTTTCAGGTAACATGTTTTTTAAATTGTAGACGATAGCCGTCTTCGTTAAGCTGATATTTCTTTAACAAAGCGGCCCTGACAACCTCATAATTGTTCTTGTCAGGTTCATCCACCATATTTAATATACTTAGAGCTTTACCTGTCAGTATCCCTGATAACTGATAAACATATTTTGCTTTGTCTATGTTATGAGCTGTACATGCTTGTTCAAATCTGTCCAGATAGAACATTATGTCATCACTGGAAGGACTAAATGTTGGTAACTTAATCTTAAAAGTATCATTATTAGCCTTACCAGAAGATGAACCCTTGTTTGAATCATTACCATTACTCATGCTCGTCAATTTCAATTTTTCCAACTCTAAAGCTAAGACCTTTTCTTCATGTTCCATTTTTGCTTTCTCTTTCCTCTCATCAGACTCTCTCTGTAATCTTCTTTCCTCAGCCTGAGCCTCTTTTTGAAGTCTTTCATTTTCAGCTTCTTTTTCAAGTCTTTTCATTTTCAAGTCTTTTTATTTTCAGCTTCTTTTTTCAAGTCTTTTATTTTCAGCTTCTTTTTCAAGTCTTTTATTCTCAGCCTCTTTTTGAAGTCTTTCAGCTTCTAGCTGTAGCTGGAGTTTTCTTTCCTCAGCTTCTGATTCCCTTTTTTGTTTTTCCATTTCCATTTGGAATCTCTTTTCATCCACCTGCATCTGCAGTTTCTTTTGTTCAGCTTCCATCTGCAGTTTCTTTTGTTCAGCTTCCATTGCTTTATCATATCGAGCAGTTGCAAATTCTTCTAACTTATCACCAGTCTTCCCAAGCAATTTACCCTGCTCAATAAAGTGCTCAAATGTAGACATGTTGTCTAATATATGAGTCCAAAACCTGAAATAATTAACTAATTTATTTCAAACCTAAGTGTAACAAGTCTTAATTAAGCACTTGTATATTCACATCACCTTATATTATCCCAGTCTCTGTGGGAAACAAGTCTCCAATCAAAGAACTTGTATATGAAATATCAACAATCAATTCTTGATCATAAGTGCACTTCTCATTCAATAGTGCACGACACTATTCATCATTCATTTATCATCAGTGTAGTAGTAACAGTGCATTAGCATAGCCCATTAACTAATTACTATAACTGTAAACAATGACTATGTAAACACATGCAGAATGTAAACATTGAAAATGTAAACAATACAAACAATGTAAACAATAACAATGTAAACAATAACAAAGATCAGCAACAATACAAAAACGTTCGCAGAAATCAACTAAAAATAAAGCAGAAATTAATGAAATATCACAAAAAATGTGACGATATCTGCGATAGAATTAAACAAAATACATGACACCACAGTGTATAAACAAAAATGTTGTATGAAACTAAATTATAGACAAGAGTAGGCTAACAAACACAAACAAATCAAAACAAAACTAAAGAATGCGAAATAATAACGAAAACAATATTAAAACATGTCATCACAGCTAACATAAATAGCAACAGAAGTCGCTTAGCAAATTCCAGTATGGAAATTTGCAAACCTTACAGAAAACGCTCACAATAGACGACCTCTATGACGTGGCATAATCTAACGGAGACACCACCCAACCGAGAACCCGCTGAAATATAAACATATAAATATACGAATAACATATAAACATATAACATATAGAATGAGATGATACACAGAAGACTCAGCAGAAGTATAAGGGCACAGTTTACATACAAACAGGCCACTTAACTTATAGGCTTCCAATCGTAGAACAGCAGAAAAAACGGATGTCAATCAACGTCCTAAAGAGCGAAGCTCCAACGATGATGGCACATCTGAACTGCTTCCACTGCTAACACGATGGTACAAGAGCTTCTGAAATACTGTGTGTTGAGTTGTTTCGGCACTTGACCTTCTAATCCAAAAGTAAGTTGATGGAAATCGGTACTTGGCCTTCTTCAGAAAACAACCCGTTTCAACCGGCACTTGACCTTCACAAAAACGACAGCACTGGAACCTTGACAGCAGCAACTTGCTTGACTTGCGTAAAAGATAACAGCAGTCCGAGTTATCCGGCAACATGTAACAACGCCGGGTACTGTCAAATTCTTGTTTCCGTCAAAAAGTTGAAATTTTGACTTTTACCGGGCAACGCCGAGTACTTTGAAAATTTTGAAGATGTTGACTGTATTGAAGAATGTTAATTTCTTGAAGGATGCTGATGAATTCTTGTTGAAAATGAAGTGGGTAAGGGACCCCCCGTGTTTGCTGGTACCAGAATCAAACCAGCTTATGGCCACCAAATGATGCGTGATGCCATATGATGATGGATGGTATCCGCATGTCTGGTTTTGTGTGGTGTGCAGATGTGTTCAGTCAAAACAATGTTCATACAAAAATAACAGGGCAATCCACATAGGACGTCAGTAAACTCACGACGTATAAAGTCAATGATTCTTGTAACAGCCGTTGACGTTTTTCTTCATTATTTATTGTGGACGCCACAGTGACAAAATGGTTACGCGAATATGTAGGCACATCAAACAGTCATTATCACAGCAACATTCAATACAGCAATAGACGGTAGACAGCATTACAATGATGAGTCAGATGCATGTTATATTTCAAAGTGCTGTAAATGTAGTCAGGTGAAAAACTCCATCCTTTTCTATAACAGCCAGGAGATAACCAGATATATGAGATCAGTTCACTCTCCTTAGTCTGACTTCAGCAAGACAGACACGTCTGCCGAAGTATAAATAATGTCCTCAAAAATATCCTCTAGATAATAAAGGTTTTTTCAAACCTAGTTCATTTAACAAAGTAGCAAGTAATGGTCCTTGGAACCTGCATCAACCGATGCAGCACAATACAGCGACATGTGAGCTAGGAAAACATCTCGTGACGACGACTTTCGAAGACAGGCTATGAACCAGAAATCGTTCATGACCAAAAATCGATAGAGTTAATGAAAGAGTTAATTTACCTTGCCTTCCGGAAATACACAGAAATATTATGCCTCCCGGCATGTGCAAATACACTAGAGGTATTATCTCGAATAAACGAAATATCCATAAGAGGACTCTCACATTCCTGACAGAACAAAAAAATAGCGGAGATCCCCTCTTCAACGAGGCATCTCTTTCGCCATTCCAAATCGCTCACTCCACTAGTGGTGGGCGGAAACCGATCGACCAAGAAGCAAGACAAGTCATGCGCAGTCCAGCGCAAAATGACCACAGCTCAAACTTAACTGCATTCGATACCAACGCGAGAAGACAAATGCTTACCGAGAAAAGTGACTATAAATTTCAAGCAGTTGTTGCCCTTGCGTTATAAAATAGATATTGAAATAAAACGATGTTGCGAGAATTTATCACGCAACACTAAGTTATCCACTCGGACCAATTGAAACGCTAGAAGAATAAAATAACTAGCGACCTACGCCAATCAGATTGTAAAACGCGCAGACCGCGTGTCCAAAAATGGCTTTACGTTACGTGACGTTTCAGACGCGTCATCCAGGCGTGCACGAAAATAGCGATTTTCGTAAACAACGAAAATCAACGTGATCGCGGAAATCAGAAGAAGGTAAAACTGGTGGGAGTACGAAATAAACCTACCGTCATAAAAAGAACCCATTTAATTACCTACACAAAAATACCAAACACGATGAATATTCAAATGAGAAGAAACATGGCAAACACATATAGTTACAAAGAGAAGAAGAAATTGTGAAAATTCAAATAGAAGAACAGACTCGGGCCTGTTGAAGGACAGAATTACAGTGCAGCATCACACCATGAAAAAGCCAGACATAAAACTCAGAGTCAAACAAGATATATTAAAACTTACTGACACAAAACAATGAACAAAACAGAAGAGAAAACCAAGAAACCAAGAAGAGAAAGTAAACACAAAATGAAAAGTAGGCCCATAGCAGACTCTGCCGTAGGGGAGTAAAGTATATTTAGAGACTTCATTATACCAGGTGCCGAATCTTGAGGTTGGGTGTTTAGGTCCCTTCCTCCTTGCGATTTCCATCACTAACTCAAAAGCAAAGTCTGGAACCTATTTACATCTGGATCAACTGGTGAGTCACGTCACCGTGTTTCAAACCCGGAACCTTTGCCATGAGAGGCCAGCGCTCTAACCATTCTGCCAATCGGACGAACACAAAATAGGAGTGAGTAAAAATATACACGCAGTCAAGAAGTTTTCGTAAGGCCAGAAACATAAAGATTAATAACCTTCATTTAATGTCTATTTCTCTGTTTCTATCTATCTCATATACATGAAACTACAAACTCAAAACTGTTACACACACACACACTACACACACACTACACCCACACATACACACACACATATATATATATATATATATATATATATATATATATATATATATATATATATATATATATATATATATATATATATATATATATATATATATATGAATGGTAATGACAGAATACTACTTGTATTGTGCATTTAGAGAGAAAGAGAAAAGATAATATCACATATACTTGTGTTGGTGTCGTTTTCATAGTGATGAATTAAAACGCGAATGGTTACAATGGAATAAATGTCAACAATGTCTTTCAAACGAAAAACCAACAATGTATCTTGAATTGTGTGAACTGGTCAAGTATTAGCAGCATACGAGTCGTTGGTAACTTTACATAGATTTTATTCACCAGGACACGAAGTGGACAAGACGGACATCGTCACAGGCGCAAAGATCACACGACAACATATTGATTATTACTGCTAAAGTTCCTGAAGATTCTCTTCTAGTAAAGACCTCTGTCCATAGACTAAGGATTACAAAACTGTTACCGTATAATATCCTTCTCAGTCACAACCGTTGACCTTCTTTCAAGGACGTCTATCATGGTAACGTATACATACTCTGGGGTGAAATCTTCCATATTACATTTGTTAAAATTCCCAGACGTTCTTCATACATAGCGTTGTACATCATATAATTTTCACACAAAGTCATATACGATAATCCTAACAGTAAAGGCTTTCAGTTGGCTAACCTCTCTTTACATCCAAGCCACGACTTTGGCATTGAAGCATGTACGGCATATAAAACATGTGCGTAAGATAAACAATATAACTTCTACTACTCGTAGGAATTCTCCGTCTACGATTCAAATCTTAAAGGCAAGCGACTCTGTAGATCCATTCTAGGAACATCTTAATTCCCGCTAGACTAGTATTAGAGCGGCCTTTTTCATACAGCATTAAAATAAGAAGTGGGACGATAACTCACGTGACATTCCTGATATTGGTTTCGACCTGAAGACCAATACAGATCACTAGAAATAAATGGCTTCCTTAAAAAATGCCATTGAATACGAAATATAAAATTACTATCATGGACACAAGACAGTTCCATGTTTCCACTTCAAAACATGACGTCACAAACTACTCAACTAGGTTACACGTGCGTCCAAAGCAACACTCACTGCTTTGTGCACGTCCGTGCGTGAATCAATCGAACGCTCAAACAATATAACTACATAAAACTGGTGCGTACATTTGGCAGGACCGAAGACTACCCCCTTAGGTAATAAATGTACGTAACAACTTGATACAACCTATATTTTGTTTCCTTTCTTCCTGGCTGATCTGCATACATAAAAATACACCAGGCAATACATTTTATTTCCATAAAGACACAAGAAATGAATATTCATGAAGCTCTACTCACACTCTCCGCTCCTCCCCTCTACGGAATTCTTATTCAAGATATCTGAGATACGACGATTACCTTACTTGAATGCCTCTCACAAGATCCTGGTAATTAAAAACGTACCGCATCCCTTCTGCCCGCCTCACTGACAGATAATTACGACGCCAAGAAGATAGATTTACGCAATGACGTTTTTCGGGGACTCATTTTAATTGACGCAAGCTTTAGAGGAGTGCTGGGTATTGGCCGTTATATATTAGCCAACATCTTTGATATGTGTTGTTTTTCGTGCCTCCGCCTTCTTTTGCCAAACTCAAAACAACACAAGAGATTAGTGTACTGAGTGAGGTCAGCTGTGAAGGTCCCTGAATATCTAAGGTTAGAGTGAGTTATAAGGGTACCTTTCTGCTACCACCTTATGATCTCACTTAGACTTATTCTTGACTAGTATGTCTGCTGGCTACGTCTAAGTGTCTAGGGTTATGAGCATGTGGTGTGATATTTACTCAATACTAAGCACACACACACACACACACACACAAATATTAAATTCTATGATCAACTGAACTAACACTGGGGTTGAAATTTGGTAATTTGAACTTGTTTTTTTACAATTTATTTTGTCCTGAACTGGATATTCTTTTGTTCAGGACTGTCAACTGAAAATGTAATCAATTTGTGAATATATACATATATATATATGATTTCAATTAATCAACAATGACAATCTGTCCAAACAACATTACATGAATTATAATTATTGGGGTGAGCTATTTTCTATCACTACCACTACTGGTTTAGGATGACTGGTCGGGATGTGCTCATCACACCCTGTCTTTATTCATAAAAATATTCTGTTCACTTTCTATACTTGTTGATTTTTAATTTATTATTATTTCAGTCAGTTTATATGATAATTGGTGGGACGCTGATGGAGAGTTCCGGGCCAGGTCAGAAGTACTTATCTGGCCTGGTGACGTTAGTAAATAATGATAGGTCCGGCCCACGGCCACTTTCTTGATCTTCCTGCAGTAATCTTGGCAGCAACTTGTACCAAGACTACAAGTCATACACCACGACAGCAACTTCTACAGAACTGCTGGTTATTTATTCAGGAGGCTGGCACTAGCACAGTGCCAGTACAAACCCTGTAACATGAAAATTGAGGTTTGTCTGAACATAATATCAAATCCACAAATTTTACAATCAATAGACATTCAAAATTTAAAAGAACCGGGTCAGCTCTTTCTGACCGATCAAGCCCATCCTCATCAATATTGTAACAGTTTGTACCAGTTTTCAATTTCCTCTCCTCTACTGGCTACACCATCTCTACAATTATCCATGATCTTTTCCCCAAAATAGGATAGGTGATATGATTCTTGATGATAGTTGTACAAAATCTTTTGGTTCTACACCTCTGGTAGTCTGATAATATGATGGAGCAACACATAGGCTTTGCATAAGTCTACAAATAACTTATGTACTTACAGTCGTAAAATATCTTCATTTCCAAATTCAAACAACACAATAATAATATAAATAATTGTTAATAATGTCTATCTTACCACAGATTCAAGACATAAACACAGGAACGATGACTGGCACAGATTCAGCACTGCTGCATGCGTGACTAGGAATCTTGTATTAAATTAATATAGTATTTAATTTCTTTACATAGTGCATCATCCTGACACTGGACAGTTTCTTAGGCAAATGGCGTCCAGCCTGCTAAGTTTTTCATATTATAAAATGCGTTGGCCAATGAGAATCTACTACTAAGCTTTTCAATTTTCAAATTTGAAAGATAAAGTCAAAATTACAGCCCAATATCAAATGTACGTCGGTCACATTTTGGCATTAAAAGTTAAAAACAGACTTGCTTTTTGGCCTAACAAGTCTTACTCTCACTCACTTCTTGACTTTCCACTGCAAAATATATTTAGTTTTAGTGCCATCCCATAATATCTCTCCCTCTTTCTACACCCCCCCCCCCCCTCAATCAAATTACATGTACCCTTGCTTGCTTCATTTCCCCTAACGCGTCCAAAAAGTAACCGTTAGTGAATGCAAGGACCAGCGTCCGTTTGTCTGTCTGCACTACCCAAAACAGTATTTTGTCAATTACTTTCTTATTATCTGGGGAATTTTGTATTTTTAAACATATTATTTCTCAGGAGAAAATAAGCTATCAAACTAACTAAGTTTTATGGTCATATCCCTTTTAATAAAAAAGTCCATATTGTTTCCATATGAGTTTCAATTTCTAACATTACATAAACACGCCATCCCTTTCCCGCTTTTGCGTTTTTCAAAACGAGACAACAAGTCTGTGACGTCATAAATGTACCATTTTGCAAGAAAGGAGGGCTGGGTGTGTGGTTACATGCCAAACTGCATGATCATAGAACGAACATTTTTTGACCCTGTGGCGTTATTTTTCCATCTGTCGATAACAATATCGCCCGCGTTTGCCTACAATTTTGTGTGTTTCAACCAACTAGTGTCAAAAGGCGCAGTCTAAAAATACATTTTCCTCTCTCCTCATTTGGTCCGAAACAAGGCTTATTCTGTCAAAAATGTTACCTATAAATCCAAGGTCACTGGCAAACGATAGTACCTTCCTCACTACGTTCTGTCTTGCTAGAATCAAAGCGATGACTGGCGTGGGGAAAAAAGACGCGTCACAACCTAACCATTTTTATATCTACATTATTTTAACTTTATACTTACAAATAATAATTTTATCGGTGTATCAATGTAATTTTATCACAAGAGCACACAATGAATATCTCAGCACAGTGGACGAACTCCGTAGCACAGGGAGGCTCCCAATGTGTGTATACAGGAATCACACATTCTGTAAATATTGTTTGTGGTAGGTAGGTTTTCCTAATTTTTGTAAATTTTACCAGGGAAGCGGCCTTTACGATTTCCAACTGCCGAGGAAATGTTAACGTGCATCATTTGCACACGAACCTCCTACCTTTTCGCCCTTATCCGAGAAGGCTAGGCATTCGATCTCACTACCCATGAGATGGCGGGGGAGGGGGGGAGGGGGAGTATGGCATTATTAGGACCCACTGGTTCTCTACATTTCTATCAAATATGTTCCAGGTACTGGGAACCGAACGCAGTACTTTTAGAATTAGAGGCAGACGCCATCCCTCTTAGCCATTCCAACCCCCTGTCCAGTTAGGAAAGGTGAGAACAGCGAGAAAAGAAACAGGAAACCCCCACCTTATAAAATTTATACTTAATTATTGTAAGTCTCAAACACTTCGCTCCCCCATAAGGCAGTTTCTGCTATCGCATGAGATTGGTGACCTCATCACTCATCATAGAAAACGAATTGTCACGGAAACCACTACCACAAACCCACTTGAACGATTAGGTACAGGCTTTCTAAGACCGAAAGTGCGATTCGTAGAGTGGTTAGAACGCTGGTCTCTCGGCAAAGGTGCAGAGTTCGAAACACGGTGGCGTTACGTTCCAGTCTACCAAGGTGTAAATAGATACCTGGCTCTGCTCCTGAGTTAGGACGAAAAAGCAGTGAGGAAAGGAACTGGTCACCCTACCTCTCGATGCTTAATCTAGTATAGTGAAGTCTCTAACACTTGACTACCTACGGCAGTATTAGCTATGGGACTACATTTACCTTTCTTGAGACCAACTGAAGTCGCCTCATTATCCATGGGAAGCGGAAAGCAAATGGAAGACAGTGAGAGATCCTCTTGGACTATGGAATGAATCCAAGAGAGCTATGTACGAATACTCACAAAATAAGTGACACTGAGTCTCAAACACGGAAATTTTAATGGAACAAGATTGACAGTTTGTAGCGTTTGGCAGAGCAATCTAACCTTTGAGGTGAAGACAGGAGTACGACTGGGATGCCTCTTATCAACCACTCTATTTTTAACAGTCATAGACTGGGTGATGCGCCAGACAACAGAGGGCAGTCCAAGAGGAATACGATGGACTACATTTTCTACATTGGAAGATCTGGAATATGCAGATGACATTGCACTACTAGCACATTCACATCAACACATGCAGGAAAAAACGGATAGACTTAATAAGTATAGCCAGCAGGTGGGCTTGAAAATCAATCTAAAGAAGACAGAGGTTATGACGCTCAATGTGAGCAACCCTGAGTCCATATCAGTAAGGAACCAGCAACTGGAACAGACAGACACCTTCACATACCTAGGATGCATAGTAACACCAGACGGCGGGGCAGTCAAAGACATCAACAACAGAATGGAAAAAACAAGAACAGCCTTTTTTAGTCTAAACAACATCTGGAAGTCCTCTCAGTCCAGCACAAGCACTAAATTAAGATTATATCAGAGCTGTGTGCTTTCTGTGCTTCTCTATGGTGCGGAATGCTGGAGAGTTACAGAGAACGAAATGTCGAAATTGTCCTCTTTTCACACAACCTGCCTAAGAAAAATTCTCCGAATCTTTTGGCCGAATACCATCACCAACCAAGATCTGCTTACTCAGAGCAAGCAAGAGGACATGCACACCATCATAGCTGGCAGACGCGGGAGTTGGGTTGGCCATGTCCTCTGAAGAGACCCCGATGCCATCACAAGAACAGCTATGCTATGGACCCCTGAAGGAAAACGAAAGAGAGGCCGACCAAAAACAACTTGGCGGCGGACTGTGGAGGCTGAGATGCAAAGAATGAACCAGAGTTGGGGCACTGTACGAAGGATGGCCACCGACCGAGCAAAGTGGAATCAATTTGTTGTTGCCCTACAAGACGCCACAAGGCGTGATGGCCACTGACTGCTTTGACGGTCGGCGGCTAATAATCAAAGAAGAAGTAGATTGACAGTTGGAAAGTGTTTTCATCACTGACGCACGCCAAAAGTGTAACATGAAGGATCTATGATAACACTGTCGTTTATTCCTCGAATAACAGAGATCTCGTCACATGTAAACAAGCCTTCCTTTCTTAGAAGATAGCAGTTTCCAGTTAGATGGTCAGACTTTATAACTGTTAGAATTGAGTGGAGGAGCGGTTAGAACGTTGCCTTCTTGTGGCAAAATTGCCTCTTCGAAAACCAATCTCCAGTCTACCCAGCCTCAAATGGGTACCTGAATTTGCTCTTGAGTTAGGAAAGGCACATACAGCTAGGAAGGGAGCTGATCTACCCCACTTCCTCAAACTGGACCTAGAATAATGACGTCAATAATCTTTGACTTTTTTACGGCAGTATGTACTTTCTTCTTCTTTTTCACATTTCAACTCTCACAGGAGCATAGGCATTCAACAAATGTATGCCTCTTCTTGTCACATGCCATCAGCTCAAGGTCTCTCCATGTCTGTCTCCAGTTCTCTTTTCCATGTGTTCTTTCGTCTTCCTCTATCTCTTTTATCCTGGGAATTCCATCAGGCCCTCACAGAGGTCAAGAGAGGCCAGGGCCACTTCCATTTTTGAGGCCCCCCCTCCAGTAAATTAAAAAATGAAGAAGTGCGAAAACAATGATACAAAACAAGTAGTATATCTGAAATGCTTACATTTAATACAATAACGATTTTAACACAGAAAAAAGAACATTGTAACACTTTGTAATAGACGTTCCCATTTTTATTGAACATGTGATTTTCTAGCTTTAAAGTGTGCAAATTCACCAGTTAAACTGGAAAAATCTAGTTTTCTTGCAAAGTCATAGTTTATGTTAAGCAAAGCAAGCCCATTCAAACGATCTTGTCCCATAGTTGAACGGTAGTAATTTTTGACCTGATTCAGCACATTGAATGACCGTTCACCCGAAGCTACTGATGCGGGTAAACTCAGAAAAATCCTCAACGCAACAGTGACATTAGGAAACACACCAGAAAGTCCAAGTTGGAGTATTTCTTGAAGTATACTACTCGTCAAAAGTCAAGGGCCACTTAGAAAAACCTTCGTTGAAACCATATAACAAATCTGATATAAACGTAATTGGTATCAGTCAAAACGGCATTTATTGAATACCAAATTGACATGTCACGTAAAGAAATGGAAACTCACATTCAAACGCAATGAAGCTGTGAAGTGTGTCACCCACCTTTTCAAAAGTCACACAATAGATATTGGACAAATAGACATTTCAAAATCGGGTATGACCACCGTTTGCAGCAAGGCATTCAAGACAGCGTAGACGCATCGAGTCTACAAGGGTCCGAAGAGTATCCTGAGGAACATCTTGCCATTCCTGAAGCAGAAATGCAGTCAGCTGTGCAACATCCATTAGCAGGGGGTGATTTGTTGACAATCTTCGACCAAGGACATCCCAGAGGTGCTCAATCGGAGAAAGGTCAGGTGAATGAGCTGGCCACGCCATCTTGATGATCCCATGTTGCCGAATAAACTCATTCACCACACGAGCTCGATGGGGTCGAGCGTTATCATCTTGGAGGATGGCATTACCACCTATGGCCTCCAGAGCAGGCTGAACAATTGGTCTCAAGATTTCGTTCTGGTATCTTGCACCGGTCAAATTGCCTTGGATAATGTAGAGTGCGGGTCCTGCCGTGTCTTTAAAAGCCTCCCCAGACCATGACAGAACGCCTACCATAACGATCCACCTCTCGAATTGTGTCATCAGTAAATCGCTGTCCTGGTAGTCACAAAACTCGAATCCTGCCATCATTGAATGACACGGTGAAGCGAGATTCATCAGTGAAGAGAACTTGACTCCATTGTTGCCTTGTCCATCGGATGTGCTCGCGACACCAAGCAACACGGGCTCTGCGATGAGCAGGAGTAAGAGGGATTCTGACTGCAGGACGTCGAGCAGCCAGTCCAAATTCATGTAAACGTCTGCGAATGGTGCTTTGACTGACATTAACTTTTACAGTTTGTCTCAGCTGACATCTTAGAGTGGAACAAGTCACTGTTCGATGGCGCAGGACTGAGAACAAGAGGTACCGGTCATCATGTCTATTGGTGCATTTAGGGCGACCTGGCCGGTGGCGATCCTCCACACTTCCTGTGGCCTGAAATCTCTCCAAACTTCTTTGGATAGTAGAGTGTGACACTGCAAGCCGTCTAGCAACCTCATGGACAGATAAACCACTTTCAACCCACGCTATAGCCCTCATTCTTTGTAAGGTGTCAAGACTTCTTCTCGGTGGCATGGTTTTTGCAAGTGATGAAACTACCGTAAGTTTGCTGATTGTAAAACAAATTAAGAGTTAACTCTTTTCAAGAAAAGTCGCCATTGCACGTGGAATGTCAATCAGCACGATTACTTCACCTGTTTGGTTGTACGGAAGTTTGAAAAAACAGATTAAAAATGTGAATTTATGGTCAGCAAACCAAATTGCACGTGATCACCATGGTTGTCGGTGAGATGTTTTTATGCTTAACGTGCATAGAGGACTGTCAGAGGAACATATTGCACCCATTTTTACTAAAAACTTCCTTCATTTAATCATTCTATGCGCTTATATAAAAGTGTATTGAAAATAATAGGGTGGCCCTTGACTTTTGACGAGTAGTATAATTCGTTTGGCTTACAATTCAGTTTAAAGTTGACGGAATGTATTCACTTGAATGAGGCGTATCTCATGGAAAGAGAAGAAAACAAACAAGGAGGTCCTAGAAAATCTAGGTATGAAAAGAGAACTAATGAGGGAGATCAAAGTTCGGCAGCTAAAATACTTTGGCCACATAATAAGGCTTAACACCTTGCAGAAGACCATAATAGAAGGTGTGGTGAAGTGGGATGTTATAAATATTTATAGGGGACTTAGTGTACTGACTGAGATCAGCTGTGAAGGTATATATATCTAATAAGAGTAGTGTATTATATATAACCTTACTTGCTGCCACATATGTATACCTCAGTCAGAATTATTCTGGAATAGTGTGATGACTACGTTATATGTCTAGGGTATGTGTATGATGAAGTGTAAGTCAAAACAACAACAGACAGATAAACAATTTAATTTATTCCACTACACTTGACAACACTGTGACACTCACATACATAAAATGTTGTCCACTCTACGAGGAGTTTATATGTCTTCAAAAGGAGTCACCTTATTTGTATTTTACACTGTCATTTTAAGATGGGGGTACATAATGTTGAGCTCAGCTGGCCACATCAGCTTATCTTGCGTGATGGCGGCAGGAAAAGACTCCTCTGCTCGATTTCTCCCCTGGGCTCTGGAGACACCTCACTGATAGCTAAATGGACCAAGGAGTATGCTGTCCGACTCTGGATTCAGCAAAGCTCTGACCAGGTGCTGCTCAATAACGTCAAGACCACGGTCCCTGAAAACAAGAAGGATGTACCTTCTACTTCATAACTAATTGATACTCTAGTTCTACACTGAGCACAATACATCACAAACATTGAGTTCAGAGCGTTAGGCCAACTGTCAGCTTCATCTGAAATACTTTATACCAGTATTAACCTCCTTAATGGTTACTACGCCTCTGCACTTCCAGCATTATTTCTTTCTAGTCAATCATCTAGGTGTCAGTGTACTGTTTGGCCATTCCATGCCGTTTTACTTTCCTCCGACACCTTCTGTTCAGGCTGGAGCATTATAGGCTTTACATCATGTTTGCTACTGAACTACACATATATACAGGCATAAATTAACAATTCACATTCAATTTTCATTAAAAGATATTGAATGTTTCAAGCTTACCACAATTCATGGAAATAAACACAGATACGTTGACTAGCAATGAATTCTGGCACAAATACTGGCACAAATTCCCATCTGCTTATGTTCCAGGCTTTATTTTATATAAAATATACACTGGTGATCAACGCACTGCTTCTTAGTAGGTTTATTACAAGATGTGGCAATGAACAGACGCTCTGAATCAAGTATATTCGCAGCTCTACCCAATGAAACCACGTCTCCACATCTTTTCAAAAAAGTACCCCTTCTATTCGTTTCCCATAACAACGCAAGATAGTATTTATAGCCCGACCAATCGTGTTTAGTCTTATATTTGTTGCGCTCCAATCAATTAGGAGTTAACATGGTAGGCTATTTCCGTAACGTAAGGTTTTTTCAAACACGTTATAAAAAAATTTTATGAGCAGAAATGATTTCATGCTGTCAGGCACCCCCACTATTTTATTTTGGTTATAATTTGGTAATTCCTAGACTATTTGCGTAACGTTTTACATATTCTTTGTCAGCAAGCCCTAAGGAACCCAAATATACAAATTTAAAAGAGCTAAGTGGCTGCGTTCAAAATATGCAATTTCTTCTACCTCCTGTTTCGAAGATGTGCTGTCTGGGTACTGTAATGTTTTCAAACGTAAACCCATCTAATGTCATCTTTTCTAATAAGCGTTTTTCAGGATTTTAAAACCTAACTCTGGGAAGGTTAGTGTTTTTTATCACTGTCCGTCTGAAAAAAAAGTTAGTGCATGTGGCCTTACACGCGTGATAGTAGTAATTGTGTATCGCGCGACGCGAGTTTAGTGTTGCATGTGTCCTTGTTTTCATTCGCCCCTCTCTCTTTCTATTTGAGTCCATCTGTTCGTTCGTTTTGGTAACGTAGTATAATTAATGTTAGGATTAATTTAGGTCATTACGCAGTGTGCCTCTCAATGTTTTTCTTAGAAATGCAATACCCGTTTTAATGTGTTGTGGAAACGCTTGTATTTATGCAGTGGCTTATATTTAACGTGGAAACGTTACAATTTGCAGACGAAGCATAAAACAAAGGGGATTTTGAGTACTGTCATTGTGACAGCACTGTTCTTTACCATTCTCTTTTCTTTATTAAATGTATTTGTTAGGCTTCATATTTACCTGATAATTTATATATGTGGATTAGAATATTTCACGACAGAAGGGAGAGGTGAAGGTAAACGTGCAAGGGGAAGACAGCGCTATAAGTGGGAAGATAACATCAAGAGATGGACAGGAAAGAGTCTATCAGAGTGCACCACCAAGACAAGAGACAGAAGACGCTGGAGATCCATTACAGCCAACCTTCGTTGTGGAGATGGCAGCTGATGATGATGATGATTCGCTTGAGGAAAATCATCTCATCAAACAGATCCAGTGATATTTCTTTGCGTACTTCTTTTGGAATTTTTCTGCTGATGAACGTAGATCTTCAAAACTGAGGTAATTAAATTTCCGGAGAAACTCAAACAGGTTACAAATTATAGAGTGACTCAAACCGCCTTCTAAGACCTGATATTATTGAGTCAACAATAACAAAGAAGACATTGATTCTATAATGTCGCTCAACATCAGAATCATTACAAAGTTTGCGGCTGCAGGTAAACTGAGATGATGTACCAATATTCTGACTCTGCGCTACCAATTTGGCCTCATTCAAGATCGCAACCCACTGTTCACGAACCTGCTGAATGTCAGCAATGAGGCTTTCAATGTTACCCCTCTCAACATCAAGCGTCGCATTACGTGTTTCAATCACCAGATTAGTCTGTTGGATCATTGTAAGTAACTTAACCCACAGGGATGTCATTAGAACAAATTCAATTGTTGACATGTATTTCTGTGCAGTGAGATTGAGATATTCCAGTTCACTTAAAGCCTTTCTTACTTCACCCATATGATGCGCAAGTGGTCTTACTCTGTCAATCCTTGCAGACAATCTACTTTTTGACATCCCATGCAGTGAAACAGGAAGATGTTGCGTTAAGATTTCCCACCTTTGAGGACTGCTACTGAATAAATTGTATATCTGCTGTATTTTTCCAAAGTACTTGTTTGCCTCTTTACATGATTCAGCACAGTCAACACCTACAAGGTTTAATGTGTGGTTTCCAAGGCTACAGAAAATGCATCTAGGGTTATGCTCAAGGAGAATTGATTGTACACCATTATATTTGCCAGCCATGTTCGATCCATTATCATAGCCTTGGCCGATGCAGTATTAAAAATCTAACCCCAAGTCTTCTAGAATTGTTAGAACTCGAGCAGCAATTTCCCTTACAGTCTTTTTTGTTAAATTGTCAAAACACAAAAACCTGTCTTCGACTGAAAATTCTGAACTGTTATTGAAAATCTTTATATATCGAATGATGATGGTGGTTTGTTCCTTGTTAGAACTATCTGGCGTAGCATCAACAATTATTGAAAAATATTTGGCATTTTGGATCTCATTAAGACAGCCGATAGGATAGTCTGGCGCTCTCTCTTCCAAACCTCTACACCTCACGGTAGAAGGGGAACGACTAAGTAAGTAAGTAAGGATCTCATTAAGAATAGATTTGTGTACAAATGATCCACAAATGTTAATTAATTCATTCTGGATATGTGTGGATAGATAATGTACTTGCATGCGCTTCTGATTCTTTTGTGACTCTCGAACCTTTTCAGCATGTTCAAAGAGAAGTGCATCATATTTACTAAGCAGTTCAATTATGCCTAGAAAGTTTCCATTGCTGTGGTCACCTATGTGGTTACTAGAACCAAAGAACGCCAGTCCCCACTCGGAAAGAAAAAGAATAACATCCAGGATCCGCTCAAGAATTTTCTTCTACGAATTGACTTCTGTTGTGAGATTAGCCAAGAGTAAATTCTCTAGTGACTTATGACGCTATACTTGATGACTTCCATGCCACATAGTTTTCTTTGTGGGATGTTGAACTCTCATGTGATGGTATTCTGTCTTTCAACTTCCTCCAGCCTCTGGTGATGCTCCAACCTGTTTTATTGGCCAGCAATGATGTATTTGTGGAACATTTATTGAAGATGAAGCATGGCACAGTACATAGATTGTTTTACTGTACTCCAACATAAACAGTCTCTGGTGCAAGTTTCACCGTTGGGTAGAATTTTTGTCAGCAGACGAGTAGGGAAAGCATGATTTTCAGCATCATGGGGAACCTTACTTGGAATTTCAAAAGTTGTGATTTTGAGGAAAGACTGCATTTGAACAGCATTGTTCTTGTCAATAACTCCAATGTCATTCACAAACGAAGTGCTGGTAGTGATAAATGGTTCTTGATATGTAAGATTTTCCTGTTGATGACGGGTTTCCGGTTCACAAATGGGATCTTCTGATGACTCTGTTGGTGCTACTGATAACATATCTCTTTCGATACTGACAGCATTGTTAGATATTGGTAGTGTAGTATTCTCTGTTGCTGTTAAATTTTTGTCATCTGGGGTACTTTCTTCTGCCAAATCAAACATAAAATCTTCTGCTGCATGTGCTGGTGCACCACTTTCTTGAACAATGTCTTCACACTCATTTAATATCATTGAAATATTTTCCGTTGAATTTGCACAAGTTTCATTGCCTCTAGCACTGTCTATTAAGTGGGATGAGTTGATAAATGAGGTAATTGATCTTGATGAATTAGCTGCAGCTTCTTGTGCTTTTTTAACCCGTCTCTTGCTTGCGCCACTATCAAATCTCCTTTTCATAGTGAATGGTGAGTGGTGACCTATTAATGTATGGGATTAAACATTAAAATTTGCAATAAAAAAACAAAACATTAAATAACCAGAACACTTTGAGAAATACTGTAAAAATAGGTCAATTGAAACTCTTTATGTAACTATGTTTGTATCTTTACTAGAAAAACATTAACATACTTTTTGACTGTTTCAAAACTCTAGTCCTGCATTCCTGTGGGTTATATTACAACAGCCAACATTATTTTTCAACCTACTTACAAACTGAAAAAAATATATTGTTGTCTGTTTCTACACATAATTGAGGAGGGCTGAATATAAATGGAGGTTAAGTTCTGCTGTTTGTTGTTTTACACTTTACTGAGGCTGTATAAATTTGGATGATGAACGTCGTCTTCTTTCAAACCTGTCGATGGATTTCTGTGTCTGTAACTATAACCACATTACCTGTCGGTGTATTTCTGTGTCTGTAACTATAACCAAAATACCTGTAACTATAAACAAATTAAGAGTTAACGTCAAAAGTGTAAATTTGAGGCCCCCCGAGAATGTGAGGCCCGGGCCACATGGCCCTGCTGGTTCCCCCCCTCCCCCTCTCAGAGGCCCTGGATTCCATAACAGGGATTGTCTAGTAATGCTATCAAGTGGTTTTCTCAATGCTTGTCTAGTACTGCTATCAAGTGGTTTTCTCAATGTTTGTCTAGTAATGCTATCAAGTAGTTTTCTCAATGCTTGTCTAGTAATGCTATCAAGTGGTTTTCTCAATGTTTGTCTAGTAATGCTATCTAGTGGTTTTCTCAATGTTTGTCTAGTAATGCTATCATGTGATTTTCTCAATGTTTGTCTAGTAATGCTATCAAGTGGTTTTCTCAGTGTTTGTCTAGTAATGCGGTCATGTGGTTTTCTCAATGCTTGTCTAGTAATGCTATCTAGTGGTTTTCTCAATGTTTGTCTAGTAATGCTATCAAGTGGGTTTCTCAATGTTTGTCTAGTAATGCTATCTAGTGGTTTTCTCAATGTTTGTCTAGTAATGCTATCAAGTGGTTTTCTCAATGTTTGTCTAGTAATGCTATCATGTGATTTTCTCAATGTTTATCTAGTAATGCTATCAAGTGGTTTTCTCAGTGTTTGTCTAGTAATGCGGTCATGTGGTTTTCTCAATGCTTGTCTAGTAATGCTATCAAGTGGTTTTCTCAATGTTTGTCTAGTAATGCTATCAAGTGGTTTTCTCAATGTTTGTCTAGTAATGCTATCAAGTGGTTTTCTCAATGCTTGTCTAGAAATGTTATCAAGTGGTTTTCTCAATGTTTGTCTAGGAATGCTATCAAGTGGTTTTTTCAATGTTTGTCTAGGAATGCTATCAAGTGGTTTTCTCAATGTTTGTCTTGTAATGCTTTCAAGTGGTTTTCTCAATGTTTGTCTAGGAATGCTATTAAGTGGTTTTCTCAATGTTTGTCTTGTAATGCTATCAAGTGGTTTTCTCAATGTTTGTCTAGTAATACTATCAAGTGGTTTTCTCTATGTGTCTCCTATATACATCTCCAGCTAGTTCTTCTCATTTCTCAGTATCTGCTTTGGGACTACCTTTACCGTTGCTTGTTAGAGAATCAGGTAAATATCGATTCTCACTAGTGACTAGACAATGTGACATTCATTGTACACGGGATAGAATTAAATGACATTAGATGACTAGACAAGGCAGCCAGCTATCATCAATACTATTTAATGATTATATGGACGAAATGACACCTGAAGCAAACCCAGAAGACGAAGAAAACGCATAAAGTGAACAATGCAACTGTGACAGATGAAAATCGAGCACCTTGATTGATTCACTTTATTCTCACCGGCACCCCTCTTTCTTTTTCAATCTAATCACTCAACGTGGTTTCCCACGTGCTTACTTAATTAGCATGCACAGGTTATTGCGCAAAAAACCCATGCCTTTTGCCATTTGTCTTATTCCTAGTTAGCCACGCCTACCTTTGTTTCAAGCGCTATTAATACATCTATTCAGATTTCTACTGTCTTTCCTTCAAAAGGGAAGGGCAAAAGGGGTCTGCCCTCTGTCAGATTACGTCATCACGTCAGCGCCTTGTCCTAAAAAAAGGGGGGGGGGCGATGCAAAGGGTTTTGTAGTTCCATAGGAGAGAACGGGACGGTAATTGTGAATCAGGGGGGAATTAAGCGAATGCTAAGGGGCGTTAACCCCTTTTGCCGACTTCATCCCTTTGTTCGTGTCCAGTGGACACAATTTTCTCACCGAGAGAAGGTACCGAGACGGCCGCTCGCTAACGAAACGAATATGCGGTAGGCGAAAGCGTGAAAATAAGCTTTCATTCAAGAATCGATCGCAGATTCTAACAAAATTCGGGCAGAGGTGCGAAATCTCACACTAGCTAACGATTTTTTTTACCCATTTCACATATATACCCATCTCTTAAAAATTGAGTTATCAGTTGCTACAGGATTTTTTGAATGGTCTAGCTCGCATTTAGAGCCTTATTTTTATTTGGATTTATGATAATACGTGGAGATTAATTCAGTTTCCTGATTTGCGGTAATTAATAATATATTCGCATTTAAGTGTTTTAATTGTTAAAGTGTTTTCCATTATATTTCTCTGGGTTTTTTTATTGTGTTAATTAAATAACGTCTAGCAAATTTTACCAGCTGGTAACGTAAAATTTAATTACTCGCTAGAACGTGTGATAGTTTCAACCCAGGTTCTGTTCTTGTGTAGTTGTTGTTCCGTTGACCCTTGTGTATTCTCGTCTTAAGTGTACCTTTGTCTGTTGTTAAATATGTCACTTAATAACTGTCTGCCTTGTTTATGTGATGTGATGAGTGGTAGTTAATGTTCAAACCATTAGGCCAACTGAAATAACTGATCGACTAGTTGCTGATCAACAAAACTCTTTATTGTTGACTAAGAACATTTTCACAGCTGGCATCCCTGTGCCTGATTATAAATGGTAATAGCATACATGAGACTTCTACATTGTTCTTCATACATCATGTAACTCACTGTTCATGGACTACTTGACTAACTCTTGATCTACGTTGAATACTGAACACCCTTCACTTCGATGCTGTCTACTATACACTACTTCTTAATGTGCTGTTCACAATAAATGCAGTATGGTTTTGAAGTAATAATCTGGATTACCACCAGTGCTGGATATTTATTCTATACCACTGCTGTCTTATAAAGTATGCTTCATATGTCCGAACTGGACCACTACTTCGAACACCTGTCTTCGATCACTTGCCCTTGACTAATTATTCGAGAGTTTACATACCATGTTTACTTGAATAAAACTGCTGATAATACACTTGGATACAGCTCGACATGAACTTTAATTGTCATGGGAACATCTTTCCCTTTCTGCGAATTGCAGCGGTATCATAACACAGTGATACTTGAGCTGTCCACTAAGTTTCAGATGGTCCTACGGTTAGTCTAATTTCTAACCTGTTCACCCGCTGACGACCATTGTAAGAGTGACCCCAACTCTCCCACTTCAGACACTGATTTCCCGTGTTTTGGTGACGTCAGAGCTAAGTCATACTACTCATAAATTATTCCTACTTAGTCATATCTCAGTTCTTTCCCTTTCCTATCACATTACCTCCCCTATCCTAAAAAAAGATTTGTCCCTGAGGACAAATTTTTCTGTCCCCTTAATTATTACACCTACCTCTACCCTAAATCTTAATATGTCTACTTCCTTGACCAGCACTTACAATACTTAAACACTTAAATCAAATATATATCATCATTCTACTCACATGGAGTAATCCATTATATATTCCTCATCATCATCTTACTACCTCCTCCTATTGTAATCACATAATGCTGACCACAAAACATAATCTGTAATCACTACTAACTGTGACCTATTTATACCTTGTACACTTCTTTCATCCACAATTTATTATATCTTTCACACTCCATTTTTACTCTGAACCTCACCATTCCCTACTTTGTTTCTGAGCTCAGCATTGTTTTTACATAAGCTGTCATATCTCAAATCTATTTGTCTACCATTGTAAGTCACTCCATCATGACCTACCGAACATCATCATACCCGTACTCACTTTCTTATTTACTTTTTCTGTAGTTAACACGTTTTCACACAATATATTGTAACTGCCTGTTACACTTTATAATATATACAATCGTTCGTGACCAATTTAAACATCATGGTGTCCCTGATTCTTTGTTCTTGCTATCCCACCTGGCTAAACTTCCACCTATCTTTTGGCCTAAAAATACCTTATGTGGTCCCCTAATACGAACTACTTGCGTTTCCGTATCGTCTATCTATTCCTAACTCTTTTAATCTCCTTTCTATTTCTTTATCTTCACGTGCCTGTGCACTCATCTGTCCTGCTTTCCGTATTTGTGTATTTCAATCTCTTTCTTCCCTACTCTTTTGTTCCCACATTGGATCTGTACTCTCCAATTTCTCAATTATACACTCTATTCATCTCCAAATATTGCTCCCCATCACTTATTTCTCCATATCTCCATCTTCATTATTCCTACCGTCGTCACCACCGCTTTTCTTATAATGTCACCCCTACTACCATGGCCTCAAATCTAACTCTTTCGTCTCTCTTACTCATCTATTGCTATACTGCAGTACCCTATTGGTCAGGTGTACTCAGTTTACCTCATATGTGCGGTATAGACCAATCATACTTGTCTCCTTAAGACTAGCAACCTCCGCCACCTTGTTCCGTATAACCTATGCTATGCCTTCCCTCACCATGGCCTCCTCTTAACTATCTATTCCTTTTCTTACTTACTCATAAATTCGAAAAACCTCATAGCTATGGCCTCCTTGCTCTTGAGCGCCTCTAATGCTATCTGTTTATCTATATCTTGCGTCTCCTCTACCCGTCTAATCTCATCAACACTTTGCTTCCTCTCTACCTCTATATGTCTCGTATCTCCAGAATTTCTCTCAACCTCTCTACTCCTTACTTCTTCAACCATTTGCTTCGGTTTCTCTTCTACTGTTTCAGCTCTCATTTTCCCTGAGTTTCCCTCAGGTTCTCTACTCTTTAACTCGTCGCTGCCTCGACCTCTACTTGTACCTTCTCTATCCTTATCTCTCGTCTTTGACTCCTCTCTACTACTAGATCGGTATCTCCTTCGATCCTTATTCGTCCTTTTACTATCATTATTAACCTCTCGGCTCTTGGATCGGTAACCACGTCGATCCGTATGTGTTCTATTTCTCTGTGTATCTAGTCCCTCTGGACTCTTGGATCGGTATTTCCTTCGATCCGTATCTCTTCTATCATCACTTCTATTTCTCAGCCTATCTCGGCTCTTAGATCGGAAATCCCCTCGATCTGTTTTACCTCTTCTTTCTATACCATTATCTCTCCTATTTTCCTTGCTGGCTCTAGTCTGGGGTCGGTATTCTCTTCGACCCGTCTCCCTACTTGCCTCCATAGTATCTCTACTCTTCGATCTCACATCCACCTGTTCTACTTGTCTCAACTTTTCGAGGCGTCTTCTATAATCTGATGAATTATCTGAAGACGACCAACATCTCTTCGTCTTTGGTGTACTGCCTTCCACTATCTCTCTTCTATGGAATCTCCGTTTGCTATGTCTGTGACGCTCGTCACTCTCCTCAGACGACGTACTGTCTGAGTCACTTGACATCGATACCTTTTCTGGAGTCCTTCTCTGTCTGCTCCTATTTTGTACATAATTAATCGTTTTCCGACCCTTTCCTCGTGTCGGTCTATCGTCCTCTTGTATTTCTCTGTATCTGCCTCTACACTTCGGACGTACTTGCATTTGTGCTGTATTTCTTATCTTCGCGAGTGGCATATTGTATTCTGACGAATCGTCGGATGACGTATAATATCTCTTCTTCCCACGTCTAATGTCTCTTGTCCTGTCCTCCTGATCGTCTGTTTGTGTATTGTGTTCCATCTCCTCTTCTTCCTGCTGATTTTCTTGTTGCCTCTCCGCTTCCTGCAACTGTCGTAATTGTTTCTCTTGCTCTGCTAATCTATTTTCTCTCTCTTGCAATCTCTGTACATATTCCATGAGCGGAATGTCCTCTTCGCTCTCTGAGTTATCTCTTACATTTCTTAACCTCCTTAATTCTTCTGGTATAGTTCTGTCACCTTTTCCTCTCTCCGACGTTCTCGCCTGATCACACTGCACATCTTCCTCTTCTTCCTCTATTTCTACCTCTGTCTGTTTTCTCTGTCTATTTTTCCCTGTATCCTGTTTCTTATTTTCCTCGCTTCCTCTCTCCCGTTCCTCATGTTTGTTTTGTGAATCGCTAAAAATTCCAGATCTTTGGTTTGGGTTTTTAGGTTGTGTATGTATCTCCGCTCTAGTGACTATACGACTTCCACCTGCTCTTGGTCTGTATGACTCTTCTGGAGAACTTTCTTCTGATGTAGCCTCATCTGTGTCTTCTGGTACCACTACATAATGGGTCTTCCTCTTGTTCTGTTCCTGCGGTGGTATGTCTATAGGTTTCTGTGTTTGTAACCTTAGATGTTGTACATGCGCCTTGATGGTTTTATTTTGATCTTGTTTCCATATTTGATATGTTGTTTCTGAAAGGCGTCGTAACACCTGCCAATTGGGAATCCAGTTCTGGTCTAATTTTCCACTCCTAACGTGATTCCTATAGAACACTATGTCTCCCGGTTTGAATTCCTGTGCAACTGCATTTTTATTCGCATTCCTTTGCCTCCTTTCAAAATCTTTCTTGATGTTCCTTTGTGCTAAGGTGTGTGCTCTGTGCTTTTCCCGAACTAGTATTTCCATGGGGTCCTCTCCCAAATATTTCCTCCTTGGCTGCAGTATAGTGTCCATTGGCATCACTGGTTCCCTGCCGTATATCATATAAAACGGCAACATTTTTGTAGTTTCACTAGTGTTCATACGGACTACTTCTAGTGCCTGCGGTAAATACAGATCCCAATATTGCGGTTTTCCTTCTACTTCCTTCGCTATGATGTTATGTAAGGTGGAATGGAGGCGTTCGTTCTTTCCATTTCCCTGGGGCCGATAAACAGAAGTTCTAATATGTTTAATGTTCCACTGATCTACAAATTTCTGGAACTCTGTTCCTGTAAACACCTTGCCATTGTCCGTAAGTATGGATAAAGGACATCCGTGTCGATGGATAAATTCCCTAGTTATAATTTGCAATATGTTGTTAGCCGTAGCTTCGCTGAGTGGATAAGATTCTGGCCAACCTGATAGCATATCCATTATATGTAGTATGTATTTATTCCCCATTAATGTTGTTGGATAAGGTCCAGATATGTCCATGCTGATCTTCTCCATCGTATAATTCGGCGTATCCATCTCTTGTGTGGGATACTTCAATGCTCTCAAGTTCCGTGTTTTACATGTGATGCACTGGTCCACATAAGATACTATATCACTATTCATCATGTGCCAATAATATCTCTTTTTAATGACGTCCAACGTTTTGTCCCTCCCCATATGACCGTTATTGTCATGATAAGCTTTGAGTACTTTTCTTACAAGATGTTTTGGAATATATTTCTTCGGCAAACCATCTCCTTTCGGGTTAATGTATTCCGTTACATTGTCCAGAGGGTTTATCCTAAAGTTCTTTGCCTCTTTATCTTCCTTCCATATTTTCCTTTTCATCCGCCTAATCTCTGGATCTTTGTCCTGCTCCTTCTTGAAGTCGATAACTCCCAGTTGTGGATCTTCTTCTGATTGATCCTCATCCGTTCCTGATATTGACTGTGTCTCCATTCTATTGGAATTTATTATGTTGATCTGTTTGAAACGATCATCTATCTCCGGCGTATCATCCCCTTCTATTGTCATCTCATTCTGGTATGGTATTCTTGACAATAGATCCGCGCACGTATTGTGGGTACCTTTGATGTATTCTATTTTCATGTTATAGCTTTGTAAGTTCAACGCCCACGTTTGCAATTTCCTTGGCTGATCTTTCGCTTTAGTTAACCATGTCACTAGTGGCTGATGGTCTGTTTTAACCGTAAATAGCATCCCTCTTAGGTAAAAATCCAATTTCTGCACTGAATAGTGGATGGCAAACGCCTCTTTCTCTATGGTAGGCCATTTCCGCTGCGTTTTGCTCAGCGCATGTGATAGAAATACTAGCGGTTTCTCGTTTCTCACGTTCTTCAAAACCGGTTCCTCATCTTCCTTTGCCGGTTGTACTAAGCATGCCCCTATCGCTGTATCTGACGCATCAGTATACAATATCATTTCTCTATTCGGGTCTGGATGTGCTAGATATGGGATTTCTGTTAATGCGTTCTTGAGGTACTCGAAAGCTCTCTGGCAGTCTTGTGTCCATTTGAACCTGGCAAATTTCCTTGTGAGGCTTATCAAAGGTTCCGCTGCTTGTGAAAAATTTACGATATGGTTCCGAAAATACCCACATGTTCCTAAGAATCCCCTAGTTTGGCGGACATTTGTTGGTGCTGGCATTTGTCTGATGGCTCGTACTTTCTCTTCATCTGGTCTAACCCCTTTCCTGTTGATTACAAACCCTAAGTATTTAATCTCTTGCTGTAAGAAGTTGCATTTGCTCAGTTTGAGTTTCACATTGTGATGTCGTAATCTATTAAATACTTTCTCTACATGGTATAGATGATCTTCCATCGACCCCGTCGTATGTACCAGTATATCATCAATGTATGCTGTAGCGAATGCTTGCATCCCTTGAAGTACTTCGTTCATTAACGCCATATATGTCGTCGGGCTTCCCTTCAATCCAAAAGGCATCACGTTCCAAGAAAACGTTCCGACGTGTGTGCAAAATGTGCTCTTCCTTTTGGCGTCTGGTGACATTGGGATGCACCAGAATCCTGACCTCGCATCTAAAGTTGTAAACCATTGTGACTTCCCCAGTGTTGCCAATATGTCATCTATTCTAGGCATCTGATACGATATCGTTTTTGTAATCTTGTTTAACGCCCGGTAGTCGCAACAAAATCTGTTGGTTCCGTCTTTCTTCTCAACAATGACTATCGGTGATGCCCACTCTGACCTGGACCTTTCGATTATTCCCGCCTGTAACATGTCTTGTATCGCCCGTTCTACTACTTGTCTGTTCTTTAGTGGCGTACGATATGGTTTCATGCTAATAGGCTTGTCCGTCGTTGTTTCTATTTCCATCTGGACTGTGTTTGTTCTCCCTAGCTCCATGTCACTCAGCGCAAATACATCATGATGTTTCGTGATAAAGTCATGTAATCTTCTTTTGTTTTTGGGGTCTGTTCTTATCTGTGACTTAATCTCCTTCATCCTATCCTTCATTCTGTTCTGTTGTATATTTCGTCCCTGCATTCTATCTCTTTGTTGACTGCTTCCAGTGTCATATAACTTCCTATTGGTATGTCTATCTCCGAAGTAAGGTTGTCGACTCCTTCCTTGAACCATTTCTATCCTATGTACCCGATCGTATGTGTAATACGGTCTGTGAAAATTGTTTGTCCATCTGGTGTCTCTTTCTCTGTATTTTATGCGATTGTTGTTTCTATAGCTCCATCTTCTTTCCCTCCACATGCGTTGCTGTTCTCTACACGCTAGACAATTACTGGTATTCATATAATCCCATCTTGACTGTTGGCTACCCCTCCTAGTGTATGTTTTCCTATCTTGGATACCACTATGTCTATCTTCCCTTTCGTTGTATTTATCCTGTCCTTGTCTGCTGCCTTCAGTGTGTGACATGTGTTGTACTCTCCCCACAATGAATCCTCTTGGTATCGTGACATGCTTTGCTGCTGTGTTGAGTAGCATAACTGGAAATTGAGACCTGTTTCCTATCACTACTATTCCCTCCGTCATGTTTATGCACGGTTCATCGGCTATGTCTGCATCCTGTAATTCCACTGTTCTGACCGTCTGTCCAATTTTATAATATGGTGACCTCTTAATTTTTCCTGTGACTATGTTCACCGTATTCGGACGTAAAGTAATCGGCTTTTGCAATCTTATCACTGACGCGATATGCATATCATCCTGCATGTCGATGTATTCGTCTTGAATCCTTAACTTTTGTATGTCAAAATACAATCTTACGCTGTATTTCTTCATAAAATCCCTGCCTAATATGCAATTCCGTGACATACCTTACACTATAACAAAAGTTTGCATCAATGACTTCGTTCCAATGTTAAACCGTAGCGTTGACATTCCCATCACCTTTAACCTTTCACCTGACACTGACGTGAGTTGCATGCCTGTTTTTTCCAATTTGGGTGGCTGACGTAGCTGTTTATACAACCCAAATCTTAATAAGCTAACACTAGCGCCTGAGTCCAAGAGACTTCTGATTTTTCTGTCACCTATTGTTATCAAACACGAACTCGGATCTGTATGGTACGTTTCGTTTACTGTTGATATATCTCCATTCTGTTTCCTTATCCTTGGTCCTCCTTCTATATGTACCTGCTTATTCTCCTGTGACCTATTTATCACCCTATTCCTGTCACTCTCTCTCATGTGAGTAGGTCTGCCTTTTCCCTGACTATTGTATTTCCCGTAACGAGGCGTCTCGAAAACCCTCGTGCGGTGCGTGCATGAGTGTGCCCCTTGTGTACGGGTATATTGAGGTTGACACCATGTGTCGTCCCTGTCCCTACACATAGCCTGTCGCGGACCATGATAACCACCCATATGTGTAGCCCTACTGCTTTGATACGTGCGTGGTGGTCTCCATGTACACACGCTAGCTCTGTGTCCCCGCTGATGGCAATTGTAACATTCAATGTCCTGCAACAGTCTGCTACCTGTTTGTTGTCTTCTTCCACAATTGTTTATACGACCTATATTATCTATCTCCATCGGTTGTTCCTCTTCAGTCCTTGCCTGTTGTACTCTCAACTCAAACCTTCTCCTTATGTTTTCTTCTGCAATGGCAGAAGCCATAGTGTCCTTTAACGTCTTATGATCTTTCCTTATTAAGTGGAGTTTTATGGCATCACTATATAATCCGTCTACGAAAATACCGATCAATTGGTCATCTATTCCTTGTCTATCTATCGTTTCAGCTGGAAATACATCTTCCATGATGTTAAACATTCTATCAGTATACATCTGTATTGTTTCCTCTTTACTTTGTTTTATCTTTCTAAGTTTATGCCATCTTAGGTGTACATCTTGTAATTCTCCATATCTCTTCACCAATTCATGTTTGAAATCTTGCCATGATTCCTCCGGCACTGTGTCTAACCTTCTTCTAATGAAATCGGCCACTAAATGTGTGCTGGTAAGAAAAGCTAACAATCTCTTTTCATTGTCTGAGGCCTGAACTGATAACGAATATCTCTCTATTTGTAAGAGCCAGGTCTTACATTCAGTAGATTTACCTGAAAACGTGTCAACATTTCCCTTAACATTGGTCAGTTTGCTATTTTTATCTAACTTATTCAATGTCTCAGATAGCTGGCGTAAGACGCCTGCTACAATTTCTGTTCCTTGTTCCATTTTAGCCCTGAAAACCAAAAAAAATTATGTTAGTGGGACTTCTTGGGGCTCTGAAAAAAAAAAATTTCTAGTTAATTATCTTGGTGTTGTAACAAAACAATTGCTATTCATAGCAAATCTCTATACTAAAAATATGAAGGAAATTATAATACATAAATAAGTTCAAAGTTATACATAAACAATAATACTACTTAATTATAACTAACTAACTACACTGTATCCGGACGTTGTTTCCTGATGAATGTGTCTTTACTGGACTGTTGACTTGAGTGTTTTTTTTTTCGTTCTTTCTTTCTTGTTGTCGTCTGTGTTATGAGCGGCTGTTGTTGATACTTGCTACACTGTTCATAGAAGGATCACTCTGTTGTGATTATGTTTGACCCGTTCCCGACTGTGGAATTAAGTTGTAAAAAGAATGTATCTTCGTCACATTTGGCTTGGTTTCTTTCGTTGACCTCAAAACGCTCGGCTGCTCTTCATATGTCTCGGCACGTAACTGTCTTGTTTTCTTCACCGTTACCTTGAATTCACGCTTCGTTGATCTCGACGTTGTTTTTTCAATCACCTGCGTTTTAATAAGTACACTGTCTTGTTACACACGTAATCTTCCCACAAGTGGTCACTGGCACCAAAACAAATTTAACGTGTGATAGTTTCAACGCAGGTTCTGTTCTTGTGTAGTTGTTGTTCCGTTGACCCTTGTGTATTCTCGTCTTAAGTGTACCTTTGTCTGTTGTTAAATATGTCACTTAATAACTGCCTGCCTTGTTTATGTGATGTGATGAGTGGTAGTTAATGTTCAAACCATTAGGCCAACTGAAATAACTGATCGACTAGTTGCTGATCAACAAAACTCTTTATTGTTGACTAAGAACATTTTCACAGCTGGCATCCCTGTGCCTGATTATAAATGGTAATAGCATACATGAGACTTCTACATTGTTCTTCATACATCATGTAACTCACTGTTCATGGACTACTTGACTAACTCTTGATCTACGTTGAATACTGAACACCCTTCACTTCGATGCTGTCTACTATACACTACTTCTTAATGTGCTGTTCACAATAAATGCAGTATGGTTTTGAAGTAATAATCTGGATTACCACCAGTGCTGGATATTTATTCTATACCACTGCTGTCTTATAAAGTATGCTTCATATGTCCGAACTGGACCACTACTTCGAACACCTGTCTTCGATCACTTGCCCTTGACTAATTATTCGAGAGTTTACATACCATGTTTACTTGAATAAAACTGCTAATAATACACTTGGATACAGCTCGACATGAACTTTAATTGTCATGGGAACATCTTTCCCTTTCTGCGAATTGCAGCGGTATCATAACACAGTGATACTTGAGCTGTCCACTAAGTTTCAGATGGTCCTACGGTTAGTCTAATTTCTAACCTGTTCACCCGCTGACGACCATTGTAAGAGTGACCCCAACTCTCCCACTTCAGACACTGATTTCCCGTGTTTTGGTGACGTCAGAGCTAAGTCATACTACTCATAAATTATTCCTACTTAGTCATATCTCAGTTCTTTCCCTTTCCTATCACATTCCCCAGTAGAGATGCTTTAAATTAATTAATAGGCGCTAGGCGGTGGATAATTAAGAGAACGCAATTTATTTCTATCTCATCATGTGTAAATTTTAATTGACTAGTGTTCATATCTCGTGTTAAAAGCCATGAGATTAGCTAGACACTTGTGGTTTTTAAATTTAATTTAATAACGGAGTGCTTAACAGGTCATACCTAAAACGTGTGTTATATTAAGATATTGATAATATTGTTAAAACGTTTGTATTTCTTTCAATATAATCTATGCTGGTCATAAACCTGAGATCCAGCGATTTCACAGTCTGATGTTCCTATCAGCATCCAGAGATTATTGTTGTAACCATCTTCATGTTGTGACCCCTGTGCGGTCCAACTTCTCCATTTATGACGAGAGGTCAAATCAAGAAAAACAGAATAATTATAATTTTTAACTGGAACGGATCATTCCCAGAATACAACGTTTTTCAAGAAAATCACAGAAATTAGGTACGATATCTAACCCATTTTTTAACTGGAACGGTATTATCATTTAACATCATTCCCAGATTCCCAGGACAAAAAAGAACTATACCTGCAGTGAAAAATAGGAATAGCAGTCAGCGAAACCGGATTGTCTGGGGCTGCAATTGACAATGAACATGACTGAATAGTCTCAATACATGTTAGTGTTTAATTCCATGGAATGTATGCAGCGTCGACAGTTGGGTAAGCAAATCTGGAAGTGGGCCACTGTATGAGTGAAGTGAGTGAAACGGAAAGAAAGAAACTTATTTTCTTATGTTACTACTAACCTACCAATCTTATTTTATTTATCTCTCACTAATCTGAGTGTTCGAGGGATAGGTTCAATTAAGGACTTAGTCTTTACTCGTCCTGACTATTTCCCCCCCCCCCCCCCCTTACCCCCACTGTTAATTATTTTGAAGATTTTGGGTTAATTACCTCTGTTGGGATCTTTCATAGTTTCCCTATACAAGAGGGAGGGCCTATTAGATTAGATTTTCATTTCTTGTATGTAAACATAAATTCATTGATGTAATACTTTTTTTGATGTTTTGATGTTTCTAGTGAAAAATAAACGTAATAAACCTTAAGCTATAGTGTTGGTCAAACCCCTGCCCTTATATGTTATCCATAGTTTGTTTTCACGTCTGTACGTATTACTGTCACAAAATTTGTGTGTACGTGAGGGTAGTGTAAATTGAATCTGTAGCAAGTGAGAAAGTGCGTCTACTTTAAATAGAGTCGTAAAAGATAGGCTGGATTCGAGCAAATATTCAATCCAAGACTGTTCTTTCTCTTACACTATCATCATCGTGAAACAGAAACTATTTCTTACACCTTCCTCTCACATAGCAATCACTATCACCTCTGCTAGTACGGGACCATAAATATCTCAGCCCTATCTCTCAAAAATTTACGACAGCAACCCAGTGAATGAGTTACTTGTTAACAGATGACCAAAGTCTAATGTACAAAGACGAAAAGGTAAAGGATCTCGTTACACATCTATTTAGGCATATTGGGAATACGGTGTTAGGCCTGTATTTTTATGACCATCGGCACACTAGGGGTGATGTGGTCAGCATCACGCCGGCCGTAAAGATGAAAACTTATTGTAAAAACATACAAATGCACTTTATTCAACCTGTGAAAGATACAACATGAAGATTAAGATATCAAAGACAGAAACCATGAAGATGAGCAGATCTCGCTTAACATACATTTCAACAACATCAGGCTTAAAAGCAGGTTCCAGGAATCAAATACCTAGACAGAAAATCCGGTTTCAGGGCACAGAGAAGACTCAGAGGCCCATGGATAGACATCATTACAGACAAGTCGGGCTCAGAACTGGCTTACAGCAGCCAATGCAACACACTTAGCTCACGAACGCAAACTTTACCTCCCCACTACGCTTCGCGGAAATAGTGAAAAGACAACCTAAGATGACTAGAATAAACAGCTCTTTGTTGATCATTAACTTGTTCATATTCATTAACGGTACTCTCCACGATGCTTAACTGGAGCAGATTCGAGACCGTACCAGAACAGGAGAATTCTACAATGATCGTGAGAAGTAACGAGCAGAAAGTTCACTTCTGCTAAAATAGGTGAATTGGTAGCTGACATTATTCGCAGAAGAGAAAGTAAGTAACAATAAGCTTGTTTAAATCATGAAAACAGTTCCTGCGATCCATGTTTTTTTTTTTTTTAACCTGGCCACGAAAGAAGTATTATGGTGCTTAATGTTTATATACTTTTATTAGTAGGTGATATCCAAACAGTATAGTAACAGACATCACAGTCATAGATGTTCAACTGACCAATCGCAATAGATTATTTCTAAATAAATGTTAGTAATATTTATAGCGAAAATAACCTATTTTAGATTTGGAGCAAGACGTTTAATAAATTTCAAGGAATTATATTTTTAATGAATAAATTAATTAAATTGCATGGGGCATGACTGGGTAGGTGGGATTCTAGATCTACAGTATGTGACTTAAAGAGAAAATCGTAAAAATTTGAATTTATCATTTGTTTGTAATCAAACCTCTTGGATTGATTTTTCATTGGAAATGAATTTTCATTCCGGAGCCATTACAGCCAACTAATTAAGTAGAGCTGACATATTCCCGTGTCAGTGCTAATGTTTAATTAGTTTTGTTTTTTACGTAACAAACAATTATAACATCACACAAGAACTCATTGCAGTTCACAACATTTTCAGCCGTTTTCTTAAAGTTTGATGCATGATATTTACGCTTGTTTAATTCATATATATATATATATATATATATATATATATATATATATATATATATATATATATATATATATATATATATATATATATAAAAATATATATATATATATATATATATATATATATATATATATATATAGTACTTTGCATAAAAAATGGCAGTCATATTGCTCAGCTAAATATGCTGAAATCTAATTAAATATGCATGTTCTGCCCCAAATTTGCACTCCACTTAAGTGAGCAAACACTACCAAAAGTAAAAAAAAAAAAATTAGCGTAGAGTACAGTCCCTTGATAATAGAGCAGACGACAATTTCTAAAGCTAGTGGCAGAAAATGGATACAAAGACAAAGTGTATGTTAATTTCACAGCTTTGGAATGAAGGAAATCAAACATGTTCCAACATTTCTAAAACCTTGAACATTCCTGAGCGGACTGTCTACAGAGTTGTGAGTAAATTAAAAGCAGGTAATGGAATCGAGCGAAAAGAAGGTAGTGGGAGGCCAAGAATTTTGGACACAAAGGACCATAGGCGTCTCGCCCAAATCGTTCGGGCTGTGCGAATGAAGAGTGTAGAAAACATACGGCAGCGCATGATCGAGTTGGGAAGCCCAGAGGTATCTTATGCTACTGTCAACCGGGAGCTACAAAGGATGAATTGCACAAAAAAGCTGGTAATTTCGTCACCATTGCTCACAGAGACTCACAAACAGATGCGCTTGAACTGGTGCCACGAAAACAAAAATTTGTCATGGGACAATGTGATTTTTTTTCAGATGAATGTTCTGTTTGGTCTTATCCTGCTCAAATAAATATTTGGACGAAAGACTCTGTAACGCCTGTGTATCAGCGACCGAAACATACCCAGAAATTCCATCTTTGGGGAGGGGTGTCAGCAAGAGGTGGCACCCCACTGTGTGTTTTCACAGGAATTCTCACGAAAGAAAGGTACATCGACATACTAGAGGGACACCTTCTGCCATTTATGCAGGTCATGTACCCCGATGGGTGCACATTTCAACATGACAATGACCCAAAGCATACAGCTCATACCCCAAAGCATGGCTGCAAGAGAAGAATGTGATAGTGCTGAAGTGGCCCAGCAACAGTCCCGACCTAAACCCAATTGAAAACGTTTGGGCACTACTCAAGAATCATTTAAAAAAGAGTGGACTCAGAGACGTTGAACAATTGAAGAAGGTAGTTGAAAAATACTGGGACAGTCTGACTCACAATTACCTACAAACATTTGTGGGAAGTATACCTCGCCGCATCCAGCCTTGCCTTGCTGGAGAAGGCAACATTATATTGTACTGAAACCACTGTTAATAGATAGAGGAGATATCAATCTTCCCCTGGACATACAGTTTTTATTATTATTTGCTTCTATGAGTGTGCTGCGTTGCGAAAATATGACTGCCATTTTTTTTGCAAAGTACTGTATATATATTTATGTACATTGGCAGTTTTAAAAACATCAGTTTTTGGAAATAAAAAGCATCCATTTTGGGGCCAACGAAGAAAAAGAACTCTTAAATGCCAGGTCTATTACACATGCTTTTTAAGGTTTAAGTGCCAATAACAAAAAGTAAAAATAATAGTAATAAAAATAAATAAATAAAATTAAATAAAAAACAAAAACAAACAGAGATTGGCATAATCTCCAACATTGAAAGTCACACCCAATATTAATGTTGATATCTTCTTTTTTTTCCTCGTTCGCCCTCAGTCTTCCACATTCATGACTCTAATAAAGGCAGTAGCCAGCTCAAGACTCCTGACATCTCCAACCAGTTTTTCGTGGAGAGAAGTGGGTTTGTTGCCATACTCTACTCCGGTCACAGCTCTATAATGGGTGGGGCTGCAGCAGATTTTCAGCTGTCCTGGGGTTGATGCCACAGGTGCAAAGATCTGTTGTACCAATCCTGTACTTGTGGTAAAGATGGTACTTATGTGTCCAGGGCGTAGCCGAAAAATGATGACCCGTTCTCACCTAGATAGCTGATAATAGACATCTTTATATATATATATATATATATTTTATTGGTTTTTTTTGTTTTGTTTTTTTGCCATTTCATAATGTGATGCCACAGCTGAACGTCGGTGTGTTGTAGCGCAACCTTTGTCTCTAGCTACTTACTTTTACTCTTTCTGCCGACTCGTTGCGGTGAAGCGGCGTGGGGAGCTGACATTTTTGTTCTTGAGCTAAGTGTGTAGCACTGGCTGATGTGAGCCCGTGCTGGGGTGGATCATATTCCATAATTCTCGCCGTTTGTACGTCGGTCACATCTAAGGGATGCAACTGTGGTTGAAAGTTAGACATTAATTTTATTGTTTCCCTTATATGTACTCTCTCAAAAATAGTAACACTCAACAAAGAGAAGTTGGTTTAGAACCCTGTTTCATTCCGGAAACGGATTTAACTCATCATTTTGTTAAAAATAACCTTAAAATGTACGTTTTTGATTGCTTCTTCAAGACAAAATTTTAATTTAAAGTATTGCAGACTTATTATTATGGATCAGAATGATAAGATATCTGCAGAACGAGCTGTCTTGCATCGGAATTCTATTGATGCAGAAATTATCACTGGCAGTAATAAGGGAGAACGAGTCTTAATTCCACGCATTGACTTAGAACCGATCGAGCGCAGTTTGCCATTTAGGATGCGACGTCGTCAATTCCCAGTGATGTTAACATTTGTAATGACGATCAATAAGGTGCAAGAACAGTCTGTGGCCTAATGGATTTGAACGCAGTTTCATAATCCAGATATACCAGGTTCGAAACCTGCTGCAGGCGGTTTGGTAGCAGATCGCTTTGTGTGGATTTTTAACAATGGTATAAGCGCCGTACCGTTCAGAAAGCAATGGCAAACTACTGAACGTAAAAATTGCCTAGAAAAATCACAAACAGCCAATAAAAGCTGGGGTTGATTGCCACGTCCTGTAAAGGATAAGCAACTAACTTTTACAAATTTATTACAGTTTTTGATTTACTTCCGTCATTATTGACGGTTATTGCTAGATTCTTTATTATTATCTATCCAACTGCCTCGTGGTCTTCCCCGTGCCATAAAACCAGTTCTTCAGCTATGATAGGCACGAAGTTTTAACTGATCGGGCTCAATTCTCTTGAGATAGCCAAACCACATATTATCTGTCTCTCCCTGTCTTTGACGCAGGATGTAGTTCCTGAAAGATGTCATCATTGCTCGCCCTGTCTCTGCTGGTTTGATTAATGGCTTTTCTCAAGCATTCCATTTCGCATGATGTGATAATTTCTCACCTGTGCTCAGGTCAGTGGCCATGTTTGACACTGGAGCGAAGAGTTGCTACGAATACAGCAATTCTCCGGTCTTACGCTGTTCGATTAGCGCTTTTTCGATATAATGCTGCTTTTAGTGTGTACCAAATGCTCGTTATAAGCATAAAAAATTCGATCTTACGCTGGACACTAAATTTAGTAGGAGGCAGAATTATGACTTTCAAGTTCATTCAGGGTAATAGCCAAGACGCATTGTCATTGCTAGTGTGACGAAATCAGTCGTCTACTTTTTATAATTCTCGTCCCCTCCAGCAGTATCACATCATTTCTACATTTTTCTCACTCATCGTAATATTACACTGACTAACAAAAAAAAAATTTTTTTTCTTTCTCTAACATTTCTATGTTTTTCTGGTCAATTTTAATGCGCTGTTTTTAAATCTGCAAACCGTTTTTCTCTATCAGGTCGGGATCTCTAGAAATACGCAATTGAAGTTTTTTAACAACGCATACAGTATTACAACATCACAAGAAGTATAACGCTTAAAGTCGATAAAATTTTCCAAATCCAACAATAATCGGCAAGCATTACCGTCCTTGAAAACTACGGCGATACAACCGTGACTTTTTCAAGATGCGAATCGGACAAATGGATTTTGAGGGACATGTTACAGCCCATAATTCTGTATGCATCTGTTGATATTTCGACATTTCCCAGAAAGTTTGTGATTTGAATGGAGGGCAATGTAACAAGTTCTCAAAAAAAAAAAAATACCTTCCTTTATCTTTGCATCGCTAATCTTCCTCTAATGCACTTTTTCGAAGATAAGTGAAAGTTGACACGCTTATGACAGACCCGCCCTCAACTCCCCCCCCCCCCCCCCCCCGGTATTTTAAGTTTATGACCTTTAGGTCTCCACGTAGCGCAAATCCGCCATATTGGTAGTCTTGAAAATTTTTGCCAAAAAAGTATAGCATAATTAGCAATAAAACGGTATTGAATTGGGGACCTTAGATGCGTCAACAGTGATCCACTACCGCGATAAGTTACCGGGTTTCATTGGTAGTCATTGTACTTTATTTTTGCCAAAAGGTTCAGAGTAGGCGACTGGAATTGATGAAAAAGCAATAACACGGCTTGAAGATTCGATGAAAAGTCGCCATTCTTTGACTATGTGCTCATGACCGAGGTGCACCATTAGACCTTTTACATCTTTGCAATAGGTCATCATCCATCTCAAAGTCTAACCAGTTCTCTGTAAATGGGTAGCCTGACTCTTTGAGTCGAGTAATTGCTTGTCCTTTTAGAGATTAGATCAACAGCTGAACGAGGACGGGTACATAACAGGTGTTTCACGCATCTGAGTCTAACCAGCTGTAAATGGGTACCTGAATCTGAAATCAATATTTGAGACTTTTAGTTTTAGAAGGCATAGAAAACAGCAACGAGGACGGGAACAGGTGTCCAAAAGGCACGACATGCTTCATTTTCTAACCAGCTGTAAACAAGGTACTGATTTGGCTTCCTGATCTTGAATTAGAGAAGGCAACAGCAACGAGGACGGGAACAATCAGCCGTGTATACGCAAAATACAGTAACACGTAACTAATCCATTTTGCTGTAAAAATGAGCAAATAACGGTACCCCTGATAAACTCTGAAATAGGGACTTGAAAAAGCTGACCTTTGGGGATGATATTTCACCGATGATTACGATGACTAGCAATAAAAAAAAAAAAACCCTAGACTTAAGACAGGTCTTTTAAAATATTGAATTGGACCATGCGCCCTAATAATAACCGACTACCTGAATCTGATCTTAGAGAAGTTATTGAAGGCTGGGCAACGTAGAGGACGCGCCTCGCCAAAACGATCTGACAAAACTTAAAAAAAAAACCTCTAACCGCTATGGGGTGAGGACGGGACAGGTGTTGAACCAGCTGGGTGGAGAGGGCTGACTTAAGGGTCTTTTATATTTGGACATGCGGAAGTTGGTCGCCAAAACGAGACCCCTCCCTCACTAAGTTGCACATTGATCCTTGTCAAATATTTACCTAATCAGAGCCGGATTAACGTAGTAGCAAAAGTAGCATTTGCTACGAGTCCCGCGCTTTTAGGGCCCCGCGCCAATAAATATGTACATCATTTTTTGGTCATTTTCTAATACGAGCGTTAAACCAATGATCTTGTGATGTATGCCATCTTTAGCGCCTTTTCATTTGATGTCACGAAATTGTGAGAGAAAGAGCATAACAGGGTGACTTAGTGTGACTCTTTATTACTTTTATCTTAACTGTTTGCGGACAGAAGCAGTCATTATCTTTGGATTTTTGTTGAAAGCCTGTACACCTTCTTTTCTGCTTCTACCTACCGTTGGGGTCTCCTTTCTACTGCATTATGTGCTGGCGGTAGTCATAATAAGTCCCATTTGCCCTTTGTGAAATGGTCCGCTTGGGCAGATGCGACAAAAGCACTTTTACACAGCTTTTCTGCAATAAAACAAGTCTTGGATGATATTTCAGATAACAATGATCAGAAGGCAGAGTGTCGTCAACAGGCTCGTTGTCTACTTTCAACCATGATGAAGTTAGAAACAGGAATAATGATCATACTGTGGGATCAAGTATTACACCGTTTTCAAATGACCAGTGCTTCTTTGCAATCTTCTGACCAAGATTTGAATACGGCTTGTGCACTCTATGAATCCCTGCGGGGGTATATTCAAGCTATGCGGTCTACTTTTGCAGACATAGAGCAAAAGACCAAGGATGTGACTGAGTGTGAACATTATCAAGAACAAACTCGAAGGAAACACAAACGAAATCGAGAGTATGATGATTTCAGTGGTTCCAGCACAATTGATGAATCTCAAACGCCTTCTCAGCAGTTTAAAAGCCGAACATTTCTTGTCCTTATTGATAGCTTGCTACCTTGTCAAAACGCCAGAAAGCTTATCAAAAGTTGAATGATGTATTTGGATTCCTTCGTCAGTCACAGTCGTTTACAAAATACATAGAGAAACATTATCCACGCAACACCTGGACCCATGCATACACAGATGGATCAGAAACAAATGCAACAGAAAATGGAGGTGGGGGCGTCTTTCCGACCTTAAGCACTGGTGCAGAAAAAATGCTGTCAGTGGCGACAGGACGATTCTCCAACAACTTCAGAGCAGAGGCCCTGAAAACTGTAGCAGAGGTTATATTGACAGAAGAAAGCGCAGAGAGAAGGGTTGCTTTCTTTTCTGATGCACAGTCAGTAATTGCGGCATTGAAAAGCCAAAATAATACAGACCTGGATGATCTCAGAGTAGTGCTATAACCAGCTCCCCTCCTGGCTGCCTTTACCTTTCAGAGCAGAGTCAGGTATCCATCCACTTACAGCTGGGTAGATTGTAGCGTGACGCCACCATGTCTCCAGCCCACTACCTTTGTCGAGAGAAGCCTGCGCTGAAACCACGGACGCCCTCATAAATGGTTGCTTGTCTAAAATAGAAGGATTGTAGTGGTATGACAAGATCACTAATGTGCAACTGATGACACGAACCAGGCAAGTGCCAGAAGAACGAGACATGAGAAGAAGACGCTGAAGATGGATAGGATACACACTGAGCAAACTTGCTTATAGCTTTACCAGGCAGTCCTCGGTCTGGAACCCCCAGGGTAAGAGAGGCAGAGGAAGACCAAGGAATACACGGAGAAGAGAACTGATGACAGACAAGAAGAGGATAACGAAATTATGGAACGACCTTGAGCTGATGGCACAGGACAGGAAGACTTGGTATAAAGCAAATGCTCCTTAGGGACTTGAAAGCTGATGATGATGATGATGACTAGGTTGAACGGGACGCGCCCCGCCAAGACGAGGCAAAAATTTTACATAAAAAAAAAAATACATAATAATACAAACCCACAACCCCTACCTGTTAAATGGACTAATCCCGGGCAGGCGGTAAAAAAAAAGCAGCGCAGGCGGAAAAAAAAAAGAAAAAATTGTAAGGAAAGAGTACGGTTATCAGTTTTGGTAATAAATTTGGAAAATTTTATTTTAGCGGTGAAATATCACACAAGTACCTTATTTGGCATGATTATTGCCCTTACATTCTGTTGGCTGTGACCGCACCCAGACCTGTTTAGCGTTCACCAGGTGAACTGTAACAATACCAGGTTAATTACACAGGTCAGCGGTAATACGTTTTCACTTGAGTCTCCTAGCCACCTTTGTTAGAGAACTCTTTATTGAGACAATATTATCTCGTACGAGCGATGAATAGCATGCCATAGCATGTCTGTCTGAGAGATCCGTCTGGCGGAAGCACGAAAACACAAGAGATAATAGCTTCTGCCGGGCCATCCCTGAGTATTTGTTAAAGATAACCTGTCTGGGGAGACAGTATTGGAAAGTAGCATCTGGACATGATATAAGTTCACAGATTTGTTTGTGAGTCTGCGGAAGTATTACAGCATTATTAGAAAAAGGTCAAGCGATGGACTTTTAAAATGTAATATTTTAAAACACGCGGAGGAGAGTAAATTAAACACCCGACCCATATAATTAAGAGCTTTTGATTGGCTTGATTTGGGAAGCCGGAATAGACTTTGACTCATTGGAAAATTCGTCGGAAGTAAATCTGGGATTTTGAACTGAGAATTGGAAATATAACCTAGCGAAATCGGAGTCACAGATCAGACTGCATGGCAAAGTCAAATTAACAACTCCCGGGAGCGAGGGAAACATAGGAATAAGAATTCAAAAATTACAAGTGACGGATCGAAGTATTTGGGCAACTTTACAAACTTAAAAGTAAACCCGCATTTTAAATACGAAGACTTAAAACTTTAAGGACCAGGACAGTATTTGGGCGACTTTAAAATTTAAAAAAGTAAATACAAAGACTGGAGTCCTAAGGAATCAAATCACTCGTCGTAAGAGGAACTCTAACATTTCTAGACCAAGTGATTTGAAAGCATCTAACCTAAAGTTGCTAGTGTCCATTCTAAACTGTGCCAGGAGAATGTGTTCCCAAAAGTTACTTTGGGGTAAGTGTAATTATTTATTTTACAAATGTGAACTTGACATATTTTCCTTGCTAAGTGGTTATATATGAGGCTGGCAACCTCAACCTATGAAAATAGTATATTCATAAACAACTACAGCAAGCGCGGGTGATCGTTTCTTGCTAGTCTTACAGAAAACCGACTCCAGACTCCGAATGGAGCAGTGATGAGTGATTGTTACATCACAAGTGCCTCAAGTGTGTCATATCATTTTGTGAGATATATGTACCTTGCTAATTTTAATTCAGGCAAATCATTGCTTTCGCGCTGTTCAAGAACATATTTTCCCAGTTTAAAACCCAGAAGCATATTGGTAATTTCTAATCATCCTCCCTGAGTTACGCTGTGTCTACTCAAAAAAGAATTTAGTTATTCAGAGAGACTAACATTGGTGGGTTTACAGCGAGACAATGCGCCTTTTAATTTGCAGTTCACAAATGTGCTTAGCAGAGGTATTTGCTCTCTTTATTTTGTCTAAATGTTCGTGGAACGAAGCTATCAGACCGTTCGAGGAATGAAGCTTTCAGACTGTGAAGTGTAATCTTCACAAATATTTGATGAAACCAAGGCTGCAGAACTCACTTATACCAGTTAAGTGCTTGTAGAAGGCACCAGCAAACGGACATTAAATTTTAATGTTAAATATAAATCCTCAAACCATGTCTCAATGGCGAGACATTTTATTTAACTCTAAAAGTGACCACCATTTCATCTTTATTTTAACCTGTTAAAACTAATTTATTATTAAATGTGTTACATGTTATTTTAAAACTAAACACTCATTGTTTATTCAATTATTATCAGTATGAAAGCAAACGTATGAGCATGACTCTTTAATACATTTACATTTAAACTGATATTTACATTTACAGAGCTAATACCGATAAAAGGAATTTCGCTGGATTTACACAAGCTGGGGGCTTGAACGGGACATAACCATTGCTCAATTCTTCATAAAAGGCGGCAGACCGTTACAAAGTTAACAATTGCCCTGCCAATGCAGCATTGTTCTTGACTTCGGAAATATCTTATATACACTACCTGGGTATAGAAGCATCATTACCCTTCTATCTACAACTCTGGCAAGAGTAATGTTGTGCGAAAGTAGAAACCTTTGACGACTCATTTTAGATACTCTTGCGTTTTGGCCACTGGTGGACCACTACTGCAAAGCAGGGGAGACAATCCGTGACTGCTGGCATAATGAAGCATAACCCCAAAATAGAATGCAGTTGAATGGTAAAGAAGAAGATCTTAATTGCTACAATGTACTTCTTGAAGATGAAAAGGTGGCAAAGAAAAGCAAGCTCGTTTCGTTTAAAAAAAATAAAAAAATTATCCTCCAATATCTTCTGCCCCTTCCCCCCAATTGACCACCTATCCGTGGCTTCTACATCTGGAACCAGAAAAACTTGTCATCACCTTCTGCTAACCAGTTGTCTGATGATGAAGACAGCTGCGCAGTGACAACTGTAGCCGCAAGCGACAGAAGTAATAGCTATTAAAGTCCTGAAATATTTTTTTTATTTACAGTACATACATAATATTTTGTTCATGACAATATGTTTGACTCTTATATGTAGTTAATAAATGTTGTTAACTATTTAGTTTTTGTTTTGTATCACTTTTTACTTAATTTTTATGCAGTTCTGGACAATGGGAACGAACTAATTTGTTTTCTATTAATTCTTATTGGAAATTAAAATTCATCCAGCTCTTTGTTTTTTTTTTCAATTAACATTCGATTTTTTTAAAAGAACGAATTAATTATTCAAGAATAAATTAAGCTGGTGATTGGTGTATAATATTTGTGAATTATCCTTTAGTTGTCATAGTGATACATTATGTTAATAAACAACATGGCCTCATCACCATCGCCAATGCACCATTTTCCTCTATGCTCCTAACAGAACATCCAGCCACCACTGTAACTGGTCTAACAGGAAGCCTGCACCAGCAGTGACATGCAGTTAAGTGCTTGTAAAAGGCACCAGCAAACGGACATTAAATTTTAATTTTAAATTTAAATCCTCAAACCACGTCTCACTGACGAGAAATTTTATTGAACTCTAAAAGTCACCATCATTTCATCTTTATTTTAACCTGTTCGTAAAGTAGCCATTATCTTTCTTTGTCTCTTCAGAGAACCCAAGAAACTATACGTGACTACATGTATTAGGGCAGTGAAAACAGAATTATTACAGAACACATAGGACCGGAGTTTGCAGTAATGCACGGTCACTATAGTATGTGTGATAACACAAAATAATAATATAAAAAAAATAAAAAACCCACGCACAGAACTAGTTACGTGTTCATAAAAAGCTTCTACACTGGACGCTGAAAATGACAATTTTTTTTTTATTTAACCAGAAATTCTCCATATTAAAAATGTCCCCGTCGACATAATACAAACAACGTCGACTTTAACCCGGTAAACATGTTTTGGTTTAAATGAATTTTTAAAGCACAGCTGAGTACGGATTTGTCGATCTGATGGCCCGGGATTACTGGAGGCGGGAAGTAATAGAAACCGTTTTATTCACAAGACGTCTGTTAAAAGCGGGCGAAAAACAAAATGAAAAACAAAATATTAACAAAGCAAATAAAATCTGAAATGAAGCAGTGTGGGAAATAATCAGCAACAAGATTTCAGACCCATCCCTGGGAATGTTATGGTTTTAGCTATAACGATGATATTGTTATGTGGTCATAGTAATATTATGTTTAAGAACGAGCAAGAAACCCGCCAAAGCATTGACGAGAAGTAATTAAGTTCAGCATTCTTTGCTGCATGTCCTGATGACGGTACTACATCTTCTGTGGTCATTTCGTTTTTTTTTTTCCATTCCATTTGATCTTTGTAGTCAAATTTATCATGACTTATGGACAATGAAACGACATTTACAGGACTACGTGCTTTTTTAAATAGGTGTTCAGTTTAGCTTTCACGGTGCAGTACCATGCCGTTGTCAAATTATCGCGAAAATCTGACTGAATTTTTTTGTCAATGTTCATCATAGGATACTTCACTTAGACAATTAGTAAAGAAGGAATTAAAAGTTACATTTTAACAATATTTGAAATAACTAGCTTGTGTTATGTTTATCAAAGTATTTGAAACTTTGTGCATGTTACTGTTTACAAAAAAAAAAAGATTTGTAAAAACTAACGTGTTATCATGTTAGCAATGTTTATAACGACAATATTATGCTGTGGTCATAAGCAGTATTATAATGACAATTAAGCGTTACATTAAAGAAATTGCTTTTTGTAACTAGCGTGTGTTACGCTTATCACAATACTTGCAACCATTTGCGTGTTATGTTTATCTTTTTTTTAAATGTGCAAAAACTAACACGTTATGTTTTTAGCAATATTAGTTGATCTTTTTATCCCATGAGCCGTATAGTGCGTCATAATATGGTAAATTATTGTCCCAAACGCCATCTGTTACGATCGTAGGGTTATAGTTAGATTGGTACATGTTCGGTGTTTACACGATAACAAGGATTTTATTTATTGCAATCAAGACTTTCAAGTATGCTTCAGCAATTATACAATGATTATACAAATGTATTAGAATATATGTTCTCATAAATATGAGTTTAACACTTGTTTATTAACTAGTCAGAAAAAAACTGGCAGTCATTTTGGTGCCCGGGTACAACCCATTCAGATAAATGTCCTTATGTGTTATAGATAAATGTCCTTATGTGTTATAGATAAATGTCCTTGTGTGTTATAGATAAATGTCCTTATGTGTTATAGATAAATGTCCTTATGTGTTATAGATAAATGACCACAGGAGAATTAGTTCTGGTGCGAAGGTTATGCAGCAGAAAAAGCACAACCTAAATATGTCCCGCCATATTTTGGCCGGTGACTTACTCGTTTTTATAGAATTAACGCTTTGATTCCGGAACAACGCTTAGAGCGTTGGTCAGATTTGACACCCGTGTCAAAACAACTCTCTGAGCGTTGTTTTTAGTCTATCATGAATTAAAACTACGGCACAGGGTGGAAAATAATTGGGCAGTCAAAGAGTTAAGTACGCATTGTGTTTATACCGTGACGTGAGAAAATGCTACATGCACGCGTATACGAAATTTTGCCTGAATGAACGCAAACAAAACACAAAACGATTATTTTTATTGTGAATGAGACTATTTGTTTAACTGAATGTGTGTTTTTACTGTTCAAAGCAGCCATCACTTTTGACAAGAAAGGTAATTTTGAGAACATTTTACAATTATTTATTCTAAAATTAGAACTAATTTTCCACCAAACTCTGCATATATGATTTAATCAATGTAGATCTCGAGAGAACTCTGGATCGCACCAAGTGCTGATTCCTCCTACGGCAAAAAAGAAGCTCTCACAACAAGCAGAAGAGAACAGAACACACAGAGTGGAACACCAGTAAAAAAGTAGCTGAAGGCTATAACTTCAGGACGCATTCCCATAGTTAGTTATGACAGAAGGGCGGGGGGAAAGGGGGGGGGGGGGGAATATTACATTTCGAATGCACGCAATGAATCATTGACGATACGTTACATGACAGTCGTAGGGAAATGATAAATAGTTTTGATGGGTGGCGGGGATAATTTCAACACAATTTAGAAATTGTCTAAATTAGGATCTGATCTTAAAGTTTTCTTAAATTTCATATAGTATAAGAATTTCTTAGCAATACCATCTTGTTAAGCAAGGGGGGAAAAAAGGTTCAATGTCATGCACCTAAGGTGTCTCCTCTGCATCCTTCGTAGATGCTCTCACGACATGAGCGTCGAGATTCATTACAACCAGCAGTCACTTCGGTCACACACAGCGGACAGGGTGTCGCGAAATACCAGCTTACGGATTGCCCCATCTCAGTCACTCCGGACGGACTCGAGGTGTCATAACATTCTCTGGTTCTGATCGCACCCTAGCCATTGTACACTGGTTGTTGGATAGAAAACTACCGTATTAACGAATCAAATAATAATAGTGGTAATAATCTTAATAACGCTAATAATAGTAATTATAATAAGACCAGTGGTAATAATCCAAATAATGCTACTAAAAGAAATAAAATACAACACCAAATGGAATAAATAAGTGTTTTATGAATATATATATTTAAGAAAATTAAACAAAAAATCTCACAACAAATTAAACACATGGACTTACAATAAATTTCGTACATTAAAAAAGCGAAGAAAAAAAGGACAAAACATATCGGCATATCAAGCATATGATCTACTAACATAAACGTGAATATACTGTAAAATAGTCAACGCAGACAGACCGGTCACGATGTGATTTATATAGCTTTCATCAAATGACGATGTTGTTGATTATAATAATAATTATGTTGTTGATTATAATGGTGAAGATGATGATATTCGTCCTCCTGTTCTTGTTATTTCAGATCGTGACGTCATGAACTGCGAGATGCACGTAAAATGAAAATTAACGTTACGTCTGCAAATATCTACGAGGGGAATCACTTCCGCTCTCAGGAATCCACCCCTTCTGCAGGTACTTTTAATTGCATCATTGTTTCTATGGCTACGTTCTATCTCCCTATTCCAGTATGATTTACTGTATTTTTGGCCCAAAAGCAGAAGAAAAGCAGCGTTAAAGAAGTCTGCGAAATAAAGAAACAAAAATATAAACGTACAAGATATTAGAGCTCAACAAGAACCTCCATCATGAGAATAGACGTACAGGCAGCTACTGTAGCCCTAAAATGGCTGTCAGAAACTTCAGTAACAAAGGCAATTATTGTGACAGACTCTGAGTCCATCGTTTGGTTGATGAATCATCAAGGCTAAGATTGCTGGAATCTGGCATCAAACGCAAGACTAGCAGAGATGGACGTATGAGATGATATATCCGGCGTATATACAACCAGTGGGCAACAGGAATAAGCAGCATTCTTAACCTTTGACATTTGCTGAGGCAGACTAAGCAACAATGGGTTTTCTCGAAGTGCAATGAAGTCAATTCTAATCAAGAATAGCAATAGCAGGGTTTATTAACCCTTTTTTGTGCAATGGATCCCTTTTATTTATCCGATGATGGATATAGACTCATTTCAGTGTCCATTGAAGACTATTGACTCCTTCTTGGAAAAAATAGACATATTAGAATAATAAACAATTTTTACATTTAAATTTTACGTTATGTACACGGACATTCTATAATTTATTCATAGACCCCCCAAGGAGTCCGTGGAACACAGGTTGAGAACACCTGTATTAGGTATTAAAAAAGGGGTATTCCCGTAGTAGAAGATTCCGTAGGAGAGTTAAGTATTAGAGACTTCACAATACTAATTTCAGCTTCATGAGGTGGGGTAACCAATTCTCTTCCTCGCTGCCTATGCCTTGTGTTAGAGGACGAAATAACAGAAGAAAGCGGAGGTTTGGTGCCTGAAGCCATTGTACAAGTAGGATCGCAAACTCAGCACATTTAGTTCAGGTAACCTACTTGTTAAATCGAGATGATACATGAACAGCGTAGACCAGACCGTTTTGCTGTTGGCTTCGTGAATTGTACTGTAAGATTGTTTGATCTTAGAAATTGCTGTCTTGCCTCTCATTTTCAGGACGCTCTCTATAATTTCAGGAATTCCCTCAAACAACGTTATTTTCTTTAATTTATAGCATCGTCCGTTACTGAATCATATTACTGTTTTCCAACTGTTTTCTCTTTCAACTATGTGTTTTTCATCCATTTTCTATCAGATCAATTTCATATTTCTCAGTATATTGTTCGTTTTTAGCTTGTGTTTTTTATAATAGATTTTTCTGCGATTTTTGTTTTCTTCTTTTTCTTCTTCCTCTTCTTCTCCGTTTTCTACTTTGTCTTCTTCAGTTCTTATTCTTCTTCCTCTTATTCATCTTCTTCATTGTATTTGTTGCTTGTTTTGATTTGTTACACACACCGTGTTTCCGTCATTGTATTTCACTGAGGATCGTTCTTCGCTAAGTTTTGATGTTAGTGTCATTTTGTATTAATACTTGTGCTGTTCCTTATTTCTGGTTTGCATTATTTTACATTACTTTACTTACTTAGTTATTCCTCTTCTACCCTGGGGTGTAGAGGTTTGCAAGAGAGAGCGCCAAGATATCCTATAAGCTGTCTTCTTCCTGGCCTAGTTTCAGTGTAGTTGTGACGGTCGGTCACTGTGTTATATTGGTGTGGTGAAGAGATAAGGTAAAGATACTGATCTGCGATAGTATTCTATCTTTACTTTGTATCATATACGTTAGTGGTAGTACTGGCCTATCCGCCAGAGATGTTGATTCTTATATGAGAGGGAGTTCAGGTTCGTTCGTATCCTTTCTGAAGTAGTTTTGTAAGATTTTAATGGTATTTGTTTTCAGTCAGTCATTATGCAACAACAAAATCAATTCTTGAAAAAAAAACTTCCAATGCGACCGCCAATTCGTTTCATTGATTTATTAAATCATCACCATATGTACATCATAATCAAGGTTTCCATTGGTAAAAATATAAATGACATTTATTTACATGCGTGCGAGCGAGCGAGATAATACATACTGTGATATCTTCACTTTTGAATATTTTTGTATCTTGATGCACAACTTACTGCAATAGTAACATTTAGTCGTATTTATATTTTAAATACTATATATTTTCGTTGCAGACTTCTACGAATACATTTATTTAGAATGTGTTGGTTGTATTGTGAACCTAGTGCTGTTCAAACATGACCCCCGTAGCACAGAAGCACAAATCACAACCTTCGTCAACGACATTCTATCAGGAACTCCCTGTCAAAACTTAGCGTCTATAAAATTCGAAGTGCTGCGCGAATCTAGCCAGTTTCATTGGTTAAAAAGCCTTTTGACTTTTTACATACATCACTGTCGCTACGCAACCCCAGCCTTATGACGAGTTTGCGTCTACTAATTCTATTTCTAGAAAAATGTAAATTTCTTCTTTATGATTTAATGCAGTAAGTGCATTTCTCGTTTTAATTTAAAAGTTCTTAACTCGTTTTTTTCTTTCTTTAAGCTATTCTTCTGTTAAATCCACTAGCTCGTATTATGCTATTGTAGTAGCACGGATAATGCCATGCGGTCACATACTCATCGGTCCTTCAGAGATTGTCTAATGTTGTCTTCCCAGCGAACTATGAATCGCCTGAAGATCTGGTCCACTGGCTTGTGGTTTCCAATAAATTTTGTGGTAGCCGATCTTCTCCCATGCTGCAGACCTGGCCAACACCATCGTAATTGGGACTGTTCCACTCGGGATGAAGGGGCTTGGTTTTGCTGCCATGAGGTATCGTCTGGTTGTGGACCATGTCTCTTCTTGTTTCTTCATCCACCTTCCCCAGATACATCATTTCTGAGGTTTGGGGCTGGCTTTTGTGGGTATTAGTTATTACCCATGACTGGCATAATGCAAGACTGAAACATAGGTAGATCAGTACGCGATCATCTTCGTCTCCTTGCTAATTTCTCTTTTGCTGAGGAAATCCTCGATTAATGTCCTGACATTCACTATTAGAACAGAAAAAAAGGCCTGATCTGGGTGGAGAGCGCAAGCAAAAAAAAAAAAAAATATTGCCCACAAACGGTGTTAGGGCTTCAGTGATGGGTTAAAGTAGTGAGTTCTGTCTTAAAGAAGACGCAATCAACGATACACACTTAAAGCCTTTCGCCATTTGACCAGGGAAATTTCCCAGCTGCTACTCTTCAGGAAGTTAACTCTTCTTTTACGCCTCCCTTCCAGCCTATGACAGCTCCAAGGTATTAAAGTAGTTATTTTATATTTCATTTATGCTCTGCATACATTGTTACCAAATTTCCGGTATTTTACAGCATTTGAAGGACAAAAACGGCATACACTACGACATTAAAAGGATACCGTATTTTTTAAAATTTACAGTGCGGACTTTTTTTGTGATGTTTTAAGCGTAGTAAATGCAAACGTGGGTAGCATGGTGTGTATCATCCTCATTTTCAATTTTCACTCCTAGTGGAACATGGAGACAACACTGTAACTGGCTCGCCTGCATGAAGCATCCCCCAAAATATTTACATGCTCTTGCAGTATTGCCAGCGTGATGCTGACCACATCACCCCTAGTGTGCCGATGGTCAAGAAAATATAGGCCTAACACCATATTCCCAATATGCCTCAATGGGCGTGTAACGGGATCCTTTACCTTACAATATTGGTTTCTGTATCAGTTTCTTTGACATTTGGAGGTTTGGCAGACAAATGAATTCCACATATTTAATTCACGCTACGTAGATGGTGGGCAATAATAGCCCATTAACAGCCAAATACAGGGAGATAATTATATCCCCTTAATGCAGTGGAAGGTAACCTAGGTGTTGTATGAATCTTCTGAGAAACACTGAGATGTACTATAATTAAATCATTTCTGTTTTCAGTTTTATAGTATCGGGAATATGAAATACTTCCAAGAAAAACTGTGTGGATATGTTAGGAACCTTGAGTTGACAATGCCTTTTTTTAGTCACTAATGTTGAAGTCTGAAGGCGAACGAGAATGAAGAAAAATTAGTTAAATTTTTATCTTTCTTCCTCTAATTCCATGACAGAGAGATGACTAATTGAACTTAAATGATATCTTTCGAAATGTTAAATTTAAGGAAGAGATCGCATTCTTAAGCGATGAATATTACGAATGAAGTGAATTTTAGTAAGTTCATTTGTCGGTTTTCACTATGAACTTTGGGAAATAAAATAACTCTAATCCTAGGGACATAGCATTTTCGTATGCCAACAGGAGAGTCCGATATTTCCCTAGCTAAAAAAATTCTTTGTTTAATCCCACTTCGCCACCTAGAGAGGTACAAAATCTTCTAATGTGATACAGCCAGTGGCGGATCTACATTTTCGGGGCCCTGAAGCTTGAACTCTTAGAGGGGCCCCTTTTATTAAAAGAAAAACAAAAACATTGTTTGAGTATGGGAAAGAAATGTATTATAAAAATAAACGGAATTGGAGGACCTGAAGTTTAAGCTTTATAGTAGATCCACAATAACACATATAAAAACTGAAGACAAATGAATGAATTTTCAATAAAATAAACAACTCTGCTGGGAGTTGAATGCAGAACATTTGCTTGGAAGGCATATGTTCTGATTACTAAACCACTATCCACTTTGGTATATGTGATGTTTTAAATCTTAACTATTTTAATGATTGCCTCCATCATTTGACAAAGTACTCTTATTTCTGTTTTTTTCTAGCAACATATTCACGTACAGTTTTGTCATATGAGAGCTTCCTTGCAATGTCATTTTCTAGAGACAATATGCATAAAGAATTTAAGCGCTCTTCAATCATGGTAGACCGAAATTTGTTTTTTTATAAAGAATAGCTTTGAAAAATTCCTTTCTGCTTCACAGCTCGTGATGGGCATTGTCAAGTGCAGTTTAAGCGCAGTAGTAATATTGGGGAACACTTCAATTAGGTGTTGCTCACAAATAAGCTGAAGAACTTCTGCGCATTGCATTTTAGATGGTGTGTTTTCTTCTGTGTTCTAGGATTTACTAAGGTGCAAATATTCTTTGAACTGATAACACTCGTTTACTAATTTGTGGTCAATATCATCTTTGTAATACGATATTATAAGTTTAATACTGTCCTCATCAATTTCAGAATTGTTCACCAATTCTGAGAGGAACTTGAACCTATTCGCAATCTGCTCATATGGGTCAATCCTCTTGCATAACTGGATTATCAAGCAGTAATAGAGCTGATATAGAACTTCTATCCTAAATTTGTCAGCTCCTCTCAAAGAAGCAATACCACTTGTTCCATCTGAAAATTTCCTTGTAACAATGCGTTTGGAAGCATCAGAATAACTTGAAGTGATATCTTCACACAAACCTTTTGCTTCTGATTCATAGTGTGCAATCCTATCGGCTGAATGTTCTCTGAGTTCTTTAACAAACGAAAGTAAAGATGAAAGCAGAAGATAACCTTCAAATACATCAAAACCAGGGGTTTTGGAGTTTCTTACTTGTTTGTTGAAACGCTCCAGCACTTCTTCACAAACGACTGTTAAAACAGCATATTCCATCTGTACCAACTTGTTGTATAAATTCTTAGCATCTCGTTTACATTCAGGCTTCTTTTCTGAGTCTTCAAAAATATGTTTGATAGTTTGTAAAATACCCATATATCCATTTTTAATTGCCTGGACTGCTTCATAGTGTGCAGACCATCTAGTTACACTTAAGCTCTTTAGAGAAAAATGTAGATTGTCCTGTGTGTTTAAAATCCCCCATCTTCGTGGAGATCCAGAAAAGAAAACATACAGCTCCTGCAAAATGCCAAAATAGTCAACAACTTCAGTTACAGTAGACACTGCCTTTTCTCCAACAAGGTTATGTGAATGGGCTGCACATGGTATATAGTCTGCGTACCTGTTAATGTTTTTAAAGAGTGCTTGCAGCCCTTTCTCCGAGCCCTTCATGTTAGATGCATTATCGTAGGACTGAGCATAGACATTTTCATGTGAAAGCTTATGTTCACCCAGGACTTGTTGTATTTTGTTGAACAAGGTCGTTGTGGTAAGTTGGGATTATATAAATAGTTATAGGGGACTTAGTGTACTGACTGAGATCAGCTGTGAAGGTATCTGTATCTAATAAGTGTGGTGTGTTACAGATGACCTTACTTTGCTACCACATTTAGACCTCAATCAGACTTATTCTGGAATATTGTGATGACTACGTTGAATGTCTAGGGCTATGATAGTGATGAAGTGTAAGTTCACAACAACCAACAGACAGATAAACACTTTTATTAAGATCCACAACACTTTACAACACTATGACAAGCACATACATATAACACTCTAGAAGACTAGCTTAAGTAAGTCAAGTGTTAACTTTTAAATTATGTATTAGTTTCTTTCAATAATAGATATCCTGATCCAACTACAGAGTGAATCAGGAATCACAATCAAATGTAAACACAATGTTTATGTACAAAAATTATACAAAGGATCTTTGTCCTGACATATAATATTATTACAATATGTGTGTAGGGTTGTGATGTAGTATTATGAGGTAATACTGGCTTTTGAAGCTAGGTTGTTGTTTGTCATCACGACTTCATGTGTTTGTTACTGGTGGAAATAATATTGAAGGGTTCACAGTTTCTTTTTATTTGAAAAAATAATTACTGTCCCTCTTGATTTAGTATTACAGTCAATTTTAGGGTGGGTTATACAAAGGTGAGCTGCTCTGGCTGACGAATTCTTAACTCATGTGTCGGTGGCAGGAAAACTGTCTCCTCTGCTCGCTTGCTTCTCAGTTATCTTGAAATACACCACTGGTCGATATCTTAGACAAGGAGTCTGCTGCCAGCCCTCTGGATCCAGCAAATCTCAGACCAGGTGCTGCTCTAATACTTCAGTACCACGGTCCCTGAAATAAGAAGGTTGTACCTCCTTCTTCAGAACTAATATATATAATCTATTTCCACACTGAATTACAGGACATTACAAACACAGAGTTCAGCGCTGTAGGCCAACTGCTAGCTTCTCATGTTACAATATACACCAGTATTCCTCTCCCTAATGGTTACAACGCCTCTGCAATTCCAGCGTTAATTCCTTCTATACAATAGGATAGGTGTCATGTTACTATTTGGCGATCCCATATATGCCTATGCAGTTATACTCCTCTCTGACAAGCTTTTACATGGTGGAGCAATATCTAGGCTTTGCCTTCTGTTTGCTACTGAACCACACACATACAGACACAATTTATCATTTATCATTTTCATATTATAATTTTATATATATATATATATATATATATATATATATATATATATATATAATATATATATAAATAGGAAATATCTAGCTTACCACAATTCAAGGAAATATACACAAGTAACGTTGACTGGCGATGAATTCTGGCACAATTTTGATCTGCCTTATCCCAGGCTTTTATTAGAAAAATATTAGCTTGATCTCAACGCACTTGCTTCTCACAAAATTTATTTTCAAAACTGGCCCTGAACTGACGCTTCTATTTGCCTATATCGAACGTTCTAACCAATGAGACCATGTTTACAAGAGCCTTTGAAAAAAATTTTACCCATCCTACACGTTGCCATTAACCACAATAATAGTATTTGCAGTTCGACTAATAAGGTTTCGCCTTACATATTACTACAGCCAATCAAATCGTATCTAACTTGTTGGCCTCATTTCCCCTAAAGCAGTGTTTTTCAAACATGCCATTATGAGCAAATATGATCTTGTGCTGTCAGACAACCCCACTATAGTATTTTGGCTATAATTTGTTAATTACTAGACTATTTGCGTAACACATAACATATTCTTTGTCAGCAAGTCCTAAGGCACACAAATATATAAGTTTAATGAGGCTAAATGGCTTCGTTCAAAATATGTATTATTCTAGGATAGTCGTGTATTTGTTTTTTACCACCCGTTCACTTCTATACCAAGGGATGTCTTCTGTACTGTCAGACTAATGTCAGGAGCTTAGACATAAATCAGTAGAATGTCAGGTTTCCCAATAAGATTTTAAACCTGTTTTCAAAACCTAACCTCGTATCGTTAGTGTTTTTTTATTACTGTTTATTTGAAAAAATCAGGTCTTCATGCCTTTCGCGTGTGATTGGCGTTCACTTTTTAATCGCGAGACGACGTGGTACCATTGCATGCGTTCCTCCGTGCATCTCTCTCTCTCTCTCTCTCTCTCTCTCTCTCTCTCCTAAGCCCGTCTGTGTTTTAGGTTAACGTAGTGTGTATAATGACATTAATGTAGTATTATATCTAGGCCATTATGCAGTTTGCGTATCTCAAGGTTTTTTAAGAAACACAGTACCAGTTTTATTTTTAGAAACGCGTGTAGTTTATGCAGACGGAGCAGAAAAAGGGGGTTTCGTGTTCAGCCATTATGGCGTTCTACAACACAGGCGTCCGCTATTGTGAAAGCACTGATCTTTCACCATTCTTCTTTCTTTCTATTGAATTACTTCGTTAGGCTTTACACTTATTTTCTAATTTATATTTGTGGATTAGAATTTTTCACCACAATTCTCCCCACTTTAAAACAGACATCATATGTGAGTTCCTGAATTCTATATACACATAGATAAATTTCTATCTATGCCTGGTGATTACTTTGATTCTCATCGCACGGATGGCGGCTTAGAAAATCTATCTCAACGTTTCGCTGATTTTATTTTTATCATGGATTAATGCAGGTGGGTCAATTCAAAGTAAGCACTACTGACGAAGGTTGCCTCAGACCTCTGCAATCCAAGAATCTATTTCAGTTATGTTACTGAACAGTTGCAAGTGTTACTGCTTGTCTTAATACTGCTTAGTAATCAATATTCACCATTTCTCTTCTCTGAGTCTGCTCAACGACATGTCCCGATAATATTAGATGTTCCTCAAATTGTACGTTATGAGGAGTAGATCTATATGGTGATATCTGAGTTGTGTATGGGATCCAATAATTTTCTGATCAGCCTTAATAAACACTCGGACTATCCTCAATTCAAAAAGGCAACAATGGAGACACTCTGCTCCTCCGAAATGTTCACAGCCAACAATTGGTCTGATCTCAGGCTTGATTGAATGTGGAAACACCCTTCTAATAATATTCTTATAATATGCCACTCAAATGGAGGCCATATTCACCCTATATTTCCGCCTACCGACAATTTGGTGAATTAAGATAATATGTGGGGAAATGAGTTTCTGCATCAGAAATCAATTCGCCCTTAGCTTTGCTATAATATGTGTGGGTGATCTCCATCCAGGGTCCGATCAATACTTCCCCTTGGACGGTGTAGGGTCGGGTGACTACCAATGTCACCAGTGCCCTTTTCATGCTAAATTAATAGCCATATGGTGAAGCGCTGTGAGCATTTTCCGAATTGCTCACTCGTCCACTCCCCAATTTTCTTCTAACATTTTGTTTCGGGTTCAAATCTGGCGGATTATCTTCAATATTAATTTCAGCCAGTTCCCTAACTGCGGCTTCAAACTGTGCCTGGGTTGACTGGTCTGAGTTTCTATTTTCTCTGGATGCCCTTCTCAGAGTTGCGAATCTAAATATTTTTGGTGAAAACTGTTGGTGGGAAGGTGGATACCTATCCTCTATGTCAACCTTATTATTTTTATTTTCCTTGTTATTTTTAGGCCCATATGTTTCAGAATGCTGGCTGGCATCTGATTATGATTTTCCCAACTTGGGGACTGTACCTTGCTACATTTTTCACAGGCCCCACAAATTGTGCAATATCAGCAGCTACTTGGGGCCAGTAATATTTTTCAGATGTCCTTTTACGTGTGGTTCCATTCCTCTGGTGTCCACCGTCAGGTACAACATGAGCTTGTGCCATCACTTTTTCCCTGTAGGGAGTTGGCAAAACCAACTGTCCCTGTTCTTTGGATCCTGCTCTAGCTTTCCTGAAGAGCAGTCCCTCCTTTAAATAGAATTGCCCTTTCTTAGGGTGTGTATGGCTATTTGGCAATTTGCCAAAGCAAGGTTTTAATGATTTGTCCTTTGCCTGGGCCTTTCTCATCTGTTTATGAGAATAATTTAGTGGTGGTATTTCCTCCCTACTAGGGGTCGACCTGACCTGGAGCGTGGCCATTACCACAGGTTTTATAGGGCTCCCTAGAAAAAACATATTTACTTCCTAACACCAGCGGGTAATTAGGGTCGTCACACACGGCTGCTCTAATCACTCCTTCCACGTACCTAGTCTTGACATTTATCTCGGCTACGGGAAGTGTCATGGTGGATATTCCCTTTACGGCCCCTTGTATCTCCACTTTCCCTGTGGTATACTGTTCAGGGTGCACTAGGGTTGCACTCACAACTGAGTCATATTCTAAACCTGAATCGTAAAGGCACCTAACCTTGGCACCATTACATGTCACTTCTTCACAGATGGGGGATGTTGAAGATTTATATGATTCTCTGTCAGTTTCTTCTTCCCCTTGTCCACTGTTATCATGCATGCCGCGTGATATGGAGGAACCTTCCTACCACATTCACTAGTATTATGATTATGCATCCTGCATATTTGACAATATTTTCTTTCCTGTCTGAAAGGTTTCCTGTCATCATATTTCCTTTCATCGAATTGTGGGGTTTTATTTTTATTATCATAACGTGGCCTATCAAACTGATGCTTACCTTTGTTCTGATCTCTAAGATCAAACTCATTAAAGTTTTGTGGCGCCTTAAAATTAACTACCTGTTTCTTTTTATTACCTATTACCTCTGCTTGAGCTGCCTGATATCTTTCAGCAACATTTAGTAACACACCCAGCCTCTCTGCACCTTGTTCCATGAGAAACTTTCTCAGGTCTGGAGCCATGGACTCTCTTAACTGCTCTATAAGGATCATTTCCTTAAGATCTTGGGTTTTCCCCAGAGCCGTCCATTTCTCCAAGTACGTCTCTAACCGTGCAGAGAACTGGTGATATGTCTCACCTGACAGTAGTTTAGCATTCCTGAATTTATTTCTATAAAATTCTCCAATCTTTTCATATCTTAACAAAAGGGCCTGCTTTAACATGTCATAATTGTCTTGATCATCTCTGCTCATTTTGGCAAAAACATCATAAGCTGTACCACGAAGCCCTTGTGATAACTTTAAGCTCCACCTTTCTCTCTCTAACCCATACGTGGTAGCTAATAGTTCATATCTATTTAGATAGCTCTCAATATCATCGTCTTTCTCAACAAAATGATCTAAATGAAAACTCATAGCTGAGGTTGAGGCTCCCTGACTAGCAGTGGCATCGGAGGTAAAAGGACTGGCACCATTTTCAGGAGCATGGCCTTGAATTTCCAGCTCCCTTAGTCGTAACTCGTGCTCCCTCTGTAATCTCTTATCTTCTGCTTCCCTCTCTGCAGCCAATCGCTTGTCTTCCATTTCTGCAGCCTGCCTTCTTTCCTCTGCTTCTAATTGTAACTTCTTAGCCTCAGCGTCCAATGCCCTAGCCTCTTTGTCAGCCTCAATCTGCAACCTCTTAATTTCATTTTCAGCCTCTAACTTTCTTTCAGCCTCTTTTTCTAATCTTTCAGATTCTAATTTTCTTTCTGCTTCAAATTTTCGTTCTTCACGTTCAATAAATTTGTCACATTCAGTAGTGACATAAGCAATCATAACTTGCCCGTCCATTCCCAACTCTTTAGCAGCCTGCATAGCAGCAGATCGAAATTTTGCCAGGTATGCCATTTTCTAACAGGCAAATGTATACAATGTTTGACTAAACACTTCAATCTATGACTAATTAAACTAAGGACAACCAAAAGCACTGAGAGCTCAACCTTATTTATTTTCCACCAAAGAATACCTTTTTAATTTTTATTATTCCCTGAAGTGAACTACCCCCCAATATATGTGCTAGGGGAAGGTTCAAAATCCCGGACAGGACCCCAATATATGTGGTAAGTTGGGATTACATAAATAGTTATAGGGGACTTAGTGTACTGACTGAGATCAGCTGTGAAGGTATCTGTATCTAATAAGTGTGGTGTGTTACAGATGACCTTACTTTGCTACCACATTTAGACCTCAATCAGACTTATTCTGGAATATTGTGATGACTACGTTGAATGTCTAGGGTTATGATAGTGATGAAGTGTAAGTTCACAACAACCAACAGACAGATAAACACTTTTATTAAGATCCACAACACTTTACAACACTATGACAAGCACATACATATAACACTCTAGAAGACTAGCTTAAGTAAGTCAAGTGTTAACTTTTAAATTATGTATTAGTTTCTTTCAATAATAGATATCCTGATCCAACTACAGAGTGAATCAGGAATCACAATCAAATGTAAACACAATGTTTATGTACAAAATTTATACAAAGGATCTTTGTCCTGACATATAATATTATTACAATATGTGTGTAGGGTTGTGATGTAGTATTATGAGGTAATACTGGCTTTTGAAGCTAGGTTGTTGTTTGTCATCACGACTTCATGTGTTTGTTACTGGTGGAAATAATATTGAAGGGTTCACAGTTTCTTTTTATTTGTAAAAATAATTACTGTCCCTCTTGATTTAGTATTACAGTCAATTTTAGGGTGGGTTATACAAAGGTGAGCTGCTCTGGCTGACGAATTCTTAACTCATGTGTCGGCGGCAGGAAAATTGTCTCCTCTGCTCGCTTGCTTCTCAGTTATCTTGAAATACACCACTGGTCGATATCTTGGACAAGGAGTCTGCTGCCAGCCCTCTGGATCCAGCAAAACTCAGACCAGGTGCTGCTCTAATACTTCAGTACCACGGTCCCTGAAATAAGAAGGTTGTACCTCCTTCTTCAGAACTAATATATATAATCTATTTCCACACTGAAGTACAGGACATTACAAACACAGAGTTCAGCGTTGTAGGCCAACTGCTAGCTTCTCATGTTACAATATACACCAGTATTCCTCTCCCTAATGATTACAACGCCTCTGCAATTCCAGCGTTAATTCCTTCTATACAATAGGATAGGTGTCATGTTACTATTTGGCGATCCCATATATGCCTATGCAGTTATACTCCTCTCTGACAAGCTTTTACATGGTGGAGCAATATCTAGGCTTTGCCTTCTGTTTGCTACTGAACCACACACATACAGACACAATTTATCATTTCATATTCAATTTTCATATCATATATATATATATATATATATATATATATATATATATATATATATATATATATATATATATATATATATATAGCACAATTTTGATCTGCCTTATCGCAGGCTTTTATTAGAAAAATATTAGCTTGATCTCAACGCACTTGCTTCTCACAAAATTTATTTTCAAAACTGGCCCTGAACTGACGCTTCTAATTGCCTATATCGAACGTTCTAACCAATGAGACCATGTTTACAAGAGCCTTTGAAAATTTTTTACCCATCCTACACGTTTCCATTAACCACAATAATAGTATTTGCAGTTCGACTAATAAGGTTTCGCCTTACATATTACTACAGCCAATCAAATCGTATCTAACTTGTTGGCCTCATTTCCCCTAAAGCAGTGTTTTTCAAACATGCCATTATGAGCAAATATGATCTTGTGCTGTCAGACAACCCCACTATAGTATTTTGGCTATAATTTGTTAATTACTAGACTATTTGCGTAACACATAACATATTCTTTGTCAGCAAGTCCTAAGGCACACAAATATATAAGTTTAATGAGGCTAAATGGCTTCGTTCAAAATATGTATTATTCTAGGATAGTCGTGTATTTGTTTTTTACCACCCGTTCACTTCTATACCAAGGGATGTCTTCTGTACTGTCAGACTAATGTCAGGAGCTTAGACATAAATCAGTAGAATGTCAGGTTTCCCAATAAGAGCTTAAACCTGTTTTCAAAACCTAACCTCGCATCGTTAGTGTTTTTTATTTACTGTTTATTTGAAAAAATCAGGTCTTCATGCCTTTCGCGTGTGATTGACGTTCACTTTTTAATCGCGAGACGACGTGGTACCATTGCATGCGTTCCCCCGTGCATCTCTCTCTCTCTCTTCTAAGCCCGTCTGTCTTTTAGGTTAACGTAGTGTGTATAATGACATTAATGTAGTATTATATCTAGGTCATTATGCAGTTTGCGTATCTCAAGGTTTTCTAAGAAACACAGTACCAGTTTTATTTTTAGAAACGCGTGTAGTTTATGCAGACGGAGCAGAAAAAGGAGGTTTCGTGTTCAGCCATTATGGCGTTCTACAACACAGGCGTCCGCTATTGTGAAAGCACTGATCTTTCACCATTCTTCTTTCTTTCTATTGAATTACTTCGTTAGGCTTTACACTTATTTTCTAATTTATATATGTGGATTATAATTTTTCACCACAGTCGTGGATGAATGCTTTTCTATCGGTAACAATGTTAAAAATCTCTCACAGGGTTTTCCATTATAGCAGTATTGAACCACAATTATCAGCTGGTCAACATGTGTCAGGTCAGGCGTAGAGTCAACAATAATAGAGTAGTATTTGGTGTCCAGGTTGTTGATTTGATTCACAATTTCATCTTGCATATGTTTTCCTATAATTTCTACCAATTCTTCATACACGGTTTTGGATAGGTAAGTAGCATTTACTTTTTCATTTTTTACATTTCTCGAGATGTTCATGTAAAAATGGGTCGAATTCTGCAATAAGTTCAATGGCCCCCCATGAAATTTCCATTTTTTGGTGAGCCCCACTTCTCCTCATGACCTCTAAATGCCAAACCTCTTTCACTTAAAAACTTTATAACAGCTACAACTCTTTTCAGTACTTCAAAATAGTACTGTATGGTTTTTGTCATCTGTTCTTCAAGTTGTTGATCCACAGTATTTTTATTTGACTTTCTTGTTATCCAACAAAACATCGCCCTCTTATGTTCCATGCTGTCTTCATGATTCTCCAGATTTCTGAGTACATTCATCCAGTCAGAAAACCCACTTGTAGTAAGTGATGTTTGACATTTAGAAAAGAGTTTGCAAACAAAACAGTATATACAGCCTTTGCTCTTTGAGTAAACTAACCAGGATCTCATCGGAGTCTGGCCATTTTTCAATCTTTTTTCATAATATTTATTTGAGAAACTTCTGTTTTGCTCCTTGTAAACCCTGCTTGATTCGGTATATACATCATCTGGTTTTTTATTTTGAAAAAAAAACCTATGTCTTGCATTAAACAATTCTGTATGAAATCATTATCATCTGTTATGGGCCAGTTTTCGAGGTCACTGTATTCTGTGAAATCACTGAATTTGCTTCATGTTTCATGTTTCTGCTCAATCTCTGCTTGTTCCGCGGTGCTTTCGTGTTGACCACTGTGATCGTCATCTGTATAAAAAGCGTAAACAGTGGGTTGAATATTGCTAGAAAGAGCTCCCACAGTTTGTGCACTATTAGTGGCTTCAATGGTATTTGCTTGGCTTGTTTCAACTGTAGGTGTTGACAAACTTGACATTGCCAAATAGTTTGTTAGTTTTTGACATTTAGAGATTTCGTCAGATCGCTTTTCCTTGAGTTTGCGTTTTTGGTATCCACTTAAGTACTTTCGTAAACTCATTGTTATTCCTCTAGGGTCTTGACCAATGACCCCGACCTGCTATGTATAGTTTCCCAATTATATGTACTGATGTATGGATGTTGTGTATCTTCTTCTTCTTCTTCTTCGTTCGCCCTGAAAAGGACGGTGGTTGCGTTGTGTCTGTTTACGCCTAAGCTGTGATATCTGCACCTTTCGGTCGACACATCTGACTTCAGCACGGCATTTTTTAGGGACCGGGTTTGCCTTCCCATTTCGATCCGCACTCACTCAGCCAGACTGCACTGCTGCAGACTGTTTCCAGGACCACCACATGGAGGTGGAGTGCGGTCTTGACCAGCTCTGGTTCGCTGGTCCTGATGCAAGCAGTACAGCTATGGGTCGCAGACTGCATTCACTATTGCTGCATCTTGGGGGTCCCGTTGTGTATCTAGATGTCTAGGGTATATGCAATGTATGTGAATAAAATAACAACAACAACACTTTAAAGTTACTTAACAAGTAATTTAACAACTCACTATTGAATTTTTGTCTGATAAATTTTTTACAATGTACAGTAGAACTCCATTTATCCGAACCCCATGGGACCGAGCATCGTTCGGATAATCAAATGTTCGGATAATTGGATTACATAATGTATCGAGTACATGTACACATATTTCTAAAAATGATTAACCATCACAAGGAAAATACACTATAAAACATATTTACTTGTACTGTAATAATAATACCCACACTGTATTAGATCACTGTATCACCAAAATCTTTTATTACACTGCAGTGCATGTACTACAGTACTTGTATTAATTATTTCTGTTAAGAAAGAGAAATGTTTTCAAAATAACATTACAAACGATTCAAAACCAGGCGCAACTTACGTATATATGTACTTGCACAGATGTAGCCCACTATTTAAAATAATGAGGAATCCTCTTTTGCACCAAACTGGATAGTCTCCTTTTGGCTGCTAAGTCCCGCATTCTCTTCAACAGCAGAAGCTGTGTAGGACAGCTGTCATCTTCTTGCTCGTACCAAGCAATCGCTGTTTCTAGTGCTATAAAGGCCTCTTCAGGACTTGGTCGACGTTTTGGTTTTTCTTCATAATCTACAAGTACATCATGTACTTCTGAGGAGTCTTCATCATCGGTCACTACATGTATTTGGTTTTCTTCTTGCACAAAAGACAAAATTTCTTCGTCATTCAAAAACTGAAAACCAGAATCATTATCATCTTCTAGCCACATGTGTACATCATCTTTGTCACAGTCCGAAAATCCGGGCATTGCTTGAAACAGTTCCACAACTTCATTTATACAATCATCATTTGTGTCCACTGCAGTAGTTTCATTTCCTCCTTTTTTCCCAAGCAATCTACTCCAAGCCTTGTTGAGATTATCTTGTGACAGGGTGGTCCAAGCATCAGCTAACATATAGCAGCAGTCTTTGAGATTAAGCTTTTTGGAAAACGCCACCACACTTTCTTCATCTTCAGTCAACAATAAACGACGCAGGACTTCCTTCTTGTACATCTTTTTAAGCTTTGCTATAACACCCTGATCCATTGGTTGAATCAGTGCTGTTACATTGGGAGGCAGAAAAATTACTTTAAAATTTGCATCAACTGCATTCAATGTATCCGTCTCTGGATGAGATGGTGCATTGTCCAGTAGAAGAATTACTTTTTCAGTTTTCTTTTCTTGTTCTCTCAATCTCTTCACATTTGGGATGAACTGATTTGTATACCAATCAAGAAATATTTCACTATTCATCCAAGCACTCTTCTGTGCTTTGTAACACAATGGGAGACATGTCACATTCTTTAAACAACGTGGTTTTTTGGCTTTGCCGATCATTAGCACCGGTAAACGATGACTTCCACTGGCATTTGCGGCTACCAAAATTGTTACTCTCTCTTTGCACTTTTTAAACCCAGGGGCAGCTGCTTCGCGCTGAGATGCAAGTGATTTTTGAGGCAATGATTTCCAGTATAAGCCAGTCTCATCGGCATTATACACATCATCGAGTGAATAGCCTTCTTCTTCCAAAAAAGCCAAGAATGTTTCTTTAAAATTTTTAGCGGCAGTTGCATCGCTAGATAAAGATTCCCCTTGAATCTCCAATTCTCGTATGCCATGACGAGATTTAAAATTTCTTAACCATCCCTGGCTAGCCTTAAAGTCAGGAGGACCGTCAAGTTGATTGTTGAACTGAAATGCCTTTTCACACAACAGAGAACCAGAGATAGGTTCCCCTTTGCTTCTTCTTTGCACAAACCATATATACAAAGCCTCTTCCAATTTCACATCTTTCGCATTTCTCGTGGTTTTACGTTTCTTCGACCCATTTTCACTATCAAATTTCGATGCAAAACTCATAATTTCTTCTTCTTCCTTGTTCGCCCTGAAAAGGACGGTGGTTGCGTTGTGTCTGTTTACGCCGTAGCTGTGATATCTGCACCTTTCGGTCGACACATCCGACTTCAGCATGGCATTTTTTAGGGACCGGGTTTGCCTTCCCATTGCGATCTGTACTCGCTCAGCCAGACTGCACTGATGCAGACTGTTTCCAGGACCACCACGTGGAGGTGGAGTACGGTCTTAGTCAGCTCTGGTTCGCTGACTCTGATGCAAGCAGTCAAGCAATGGGTCGCTGATTGCATTCACTATTGCTGCATCTTTGGGTCCCACTCATAATTTTATCCTTGTTACTTTTGATGTCAGAGACGGTAGCTTTCCCAACATTGAACATCCTCGCAAGTGAAGACACAGTTTCACCTTGTCCTAGTCTCTTGATAATTTCTGTTTTCGTTTCAATTGACAAAACATTGCGGTTCCTTTTATATGCTTTAGGCCTACTGGAAGATGCCATATCGCACAGAGAAATACTTGTACACCAAAATTATTCTGCTGTAGTAGCAGACACAATTATTTTAAGTTGAACTGTCTGTTTAGCCAGTGTTCTACCTAGAACGCACACGTACACTTTATTGGTAAACCAGATATTAACTGACTTTATGATCTAACTGACTTCCTGTACGTAAGCGACCGACCATTAGCCCATCCCATTCTCTACAAATTGTTCGCACACATTTGAAGTTTGCCGCATCAAAAGATTCAGAATTTTAGTCTAATGTGACTGTGGCATCTGATTTTTTTTTTTTTTTTTTCTAGAACAAGTGTTCGGATAATTGGATGTTCGGATAATTGGGGTTCGGATAAATGGAGTTCTACTGTATTAAGTATAATTGAGTGAGTCAAATGAAGTTAAACGTCAAAAATTAATTAAATATATTTACACAAATACAAGTTTAACTAATAGAGTCTTTTATATATTGATCATGAAGATTTTTGGCTGGAAATGTTCTGTAGTGGATTATTTCCTCTAAGAATAAGCACAGATTTGTGGGATTAATACTGTCATCATATTTAGGAATCTGTTTAATAGGATATTCGTGGAGGATCAGGTTGTGAATTAACAAGGCCCCAAAACACAGGGCTTAGCTTTTATATAGTTGTCGAAAATTCTGCGATGTCCTGCCCCTGAATCTGCCCTCTCACATCAAGGTACAGCTTTTGATGTTGGATACTGCAAGGCAATCAGACATATGGCCTCACACTGGTACTTTTCTCGAACATACACGTGACTGGCACACTTCAGGTTATTACAGAAACCCTGGGAAGGAAAAGATTCATTTCCCTCAAAATACTAGTCTGACCTATCTCCACTCATAAAAAGGTTGATACATATTAACAGATCCTAATCAGAAAATTATACACACATAGTGATTTTTCCCATCTGTTAAAGTGCTTTATTCATCATCAAGTATCTCAACCATATGTTGAACAACTTCCTAGCCATAAGACAATATTATAATTAAGTAAATACATTCAGGTGATAACCTGTAATTTATTAAGATGTCCAGTGATTTTCTGGCTATAACTCAAACATTATTCAGTAATTTCTTTTCCCTTATTAATTTCTTTTATCCCAACTTTTAAGTAAAACTGTAAGGATTTTATTAAGTTCTTTCCCCACAATGTCAGAAAGCCTGTCTGGCTTTTCTACAAAAGGATAATATCTTTCTTAGCAACTCGGTGAAACAACACAAAGTTTGATGTTGGCTTCCCTCTTTATATATTTTCTTTTATCTCCCAAAGTACAAATAAAGCTGTAGGGCTTTTACATGAAGCTATAAGATTATCTAACCCCATTTAATGATTTTACATAACATGTTGAAGTGGCACTTGTACGACTGGGACTCTACCCTTCAAATATTCATACATAATCAATATTGCAAACACATTTTCAAATACAATAATAATTATATATATGTTGCTTCTTACCGTAATATTGAAATATCTTACTATATAAGTTAAATACAGGCTATAAATGGTCACACAGATCGCCCGCTGACATAAGAACTGCGAAGGCATATGAGCACAACTTGTCTGAATTCGTCAATAACTACACAAGTGAATATTTTATTTGCAAGTGGCGAGGAAAGCTTGGGCCTCAGTGTATTTATTCATACTCCTTAGTTATTCTAAGCAACCAATCAGGGAACTTCCGCTCCTACGCGTCTTTTTTGAAAAGTTAACCTATAATTTTCAAATCAGGAGACACCCCTTAATATGGCCAGCATCAGTAAAGAAGCCCTATACACGTCTATATATGTCTTCATTCTACCATATCGCCAGTATTCTCTAAGTCATTTCAATACAGAATGATAATATTTACTTCGTCTACCGTCTGTTATCAAATACATAAGGTTTCACACTTCTGTCTATTATTTTTAACATTTTCGTTTTTCCTCTATATTTATGCCAATAATATATCTTTCTTTGTACAGTAAGATAATATATTAGACTAAAGAATATGATATATTTAATAACTAATTAATAGCATTTTAATCGTCTTTTAGTCTTTATTTTTCCTATCGTTCGATTTGGACAGTTAGTTTCAGTTTCGAAAATGCAGACGATAGTTTAAAAAGGACTCCGTACTATTTCCCCCTCTCTCTCACTTTTCCAAGAAAACCACTACAATGCGGTAGTACACGTTCAAACTTTTGACCCAATAAGCAAATAGCTCTAACCTTCCTCGTACGTTTTGGGTAAGGCGTGCAAGTCTGTGACGTCATATTGGCATTTAGTCTAACGATCGTTTTTATGCGTTAACCCTTTAGAGACTGAGTTATAAAAGCTAGTATTTCTGGCGGCGCGAACAACAATGACTCCACACAACTTCCTTATGTTATTCTTATGTTATTTTATTCTTATAAAGTTGGTCACTAGTCTTACAACTGGGGGGAATTTTGCGAGACCATATGTGGGCGTCGTTGTACATACAGATTGTATTTTACGACAAATATAAACAACAACAAAATTAACCAATTTGAGTCTTGCGACTATTGTCGCATGCTTTGAAAGGAAACAAATTTAGGTCTACTTTCTGAGAAAGCGTTTTTTTGTTTACGGCTAGCCTACAAGATACTTTAATAACATTTTAATTTTTATGTTAAATATTATTTTGTATTGAATTACACTATATTATTAATATTATTTTTTTTTAAAAACCCCTTCTCATACAGTAGACCCAAACTTTTTAAGCAATGTGGACTAAAGTCGCTTTTGGGGCCCCTCCGGGATTAGGGGCCCTGAAGCTTAAGCTTCATTAGTTTCATAGTAGATCCGCCACTGGATACAGCGGCAGAATGCGATCGACAGATTGTCGACCATTGCCGTAATGTATAGAAAACTACACCCTGGATTAAGTAACCAGAGAGTAAATAGTTTGGTCATCCCATGGAATGGAACCCGATAAATTACCACTACGTCATTTTGGTTTTGTTTGGTTGGACTATCTTCATTGAACACGGACAACTCCATCAGTGCTCAGATCTCCTCCCTTAGATCACACAAGGAGGATCTCAGCACAGTGCACGAACTCCGTAGCACCTGCGAGAATTCCAATGTGTGTACATAGGTATCACATATTCTGTAAGTATTTTTGTGGGTAGGTTTATAATTTTTAAATTTCGGCAGGACAGCGGCCTTATGGCCAATTCTTAACGATTTCCAACTGCCGTGGGATTTTTAACGTGCTCAATTTGCACACAGGACCTCCTATATGTTCGCCCTTATCCGAGAAGGCTAGGCATACGATCTCACTACTCAGGAGACCCGGGGAGAGTATGACATCATTAGGACCACTGGTTCTGAAAAAAAAAAATTATTCCACATCGAATTCTAGAGGTACCGGGTTCGGTTCCCAAAATAGGAAATATATTTGATGGAAATGTTTTCAGAACCAATGGTCCTTAACATGTATGGATTTTCAAGACCATATATTCTAAAGTTTCCAACTGTATTATGAAAACGACCACCCCTAAGTGGTGCACATTTTGTTTTGATGATGCTTAACTGGTCGCCTGTTGTAACATTGTTATTTTCGTAACGAGACGACGACGTAAATGAAATAAGGTTTCTCTATTTTATTTAATTATAGCCACACACAAGAAACAGAAACCATTATTGACTCCTACAAGAAACTGTTTTTTTTTTACAAGAGTGCAAACCTATTAGTGAACAATGGTTGAGTTTCAGAAATAAAAAAAACAAAACAAAAATAAACCTAATAAAAGCAACCACAACATAAAAACACGTTTGCTTGTACTGTTATTATTGTTAACTATTCAGGACCTACTTTGGAATTCTCGGCCAGAGTCTGTAAATGTTTTAAAAAACGCTCTCTCTCTCTCTCTCTCTCTCTCTCTCTCTCTCTCTCTCTCTCTCTCTCTCTCTCTCTCTCTCTCTCTCTCTCTCTCTCTCTCTCTCTCTCGTTCTTTCTTATTGCTTCATAAGCTTGTTGCAGTTGTGGTTTCTAGGGCAATCCGTTTTTAACATGACAATATTTCTAGCCTCTTGGTTAGCGTCATTAGTACTAGTCGTCTTTACGACATACATGATGGCACAGTATTCATGTTCTTTCTGCAGACGTAGTAATCAATCATTCAATAAATCACTCAGTCAATCAATACCCTTCAGCTCCCCAAGGAACATATGCCTCCAACTAACACAAAGTCCTCCTGTCACGTGCTATCAGCTTAAGTTCTTTCCACGTCTTCTTCATGATTTTCACTTCCGTCTCGAGTTCTCTTCTCCTTACTGTTTTATTTTTCTACAACTGCCTCTTTTTCTGGGGATTCCAGAACAAGGACTGCTTTGTATTGCTATCAACTGGCTTTCTCAATGAGTGTCATATCCATCGCCAGAGGCTTCTTCTTATCTCCTATTCCAATGACTCTTGTCTGGTTCTTGTCATCAGTTCCACATTCTATTCTACGCAAGCACCCATTGATGAAAGTGTATTCATTTTCAGAGGTAACAATCGAAGAGGAAATTTACCGAAATTGTGTGCGTGTGTGTTTTGTTTGTTTGTTAGAAGAGAAACTGCACCGAACGTAGAAGTAACTAGGAAGGAATGTAAAAATAAATATGACGTGCAAGCGAATATTTCAAAGAGATTGACAGGGCAAAAAAATATGGGCTTGCCATTTGAAAATGTGTCATCTCTTAAAGGTGTTTACACAAATGTCATTTGATGCTGACAGTTTAGGGACCGAATTTAGTGCCACCGAGTTTTCAGAACTGTGCCGTTGAAGCCAATGAATTCTTGAAGCTTCGACGAGGGAGGCAAATGTTTGGAACAGCGTACTTTTGTCAGTGGAACTGAAACGACTGGCATTGTAAGTGTATTGCGGTCAGCGGAACTCCCACGGTTTATGTTTCCTAGTAATCAAAGTGTGGGTGTCTTATTATGAATTTTTGGTGCTGCCTTGTTTGCTTGATTGCGGGAACGCTGTAGTTTGAGTAATAAGATAGCTGGGAGAATTGTGAGATTTCAGTGGAGATTTCAAGTATGTGTAAGTACAAACATTATTGATATGTTATTTAAAGGACTGGTTTACGAATAATGAGGTGGTACACCCTTTGTGAATCTCAAAAATAGAAACACACACGCACACACAAATATATATATATACATGTGTGTGTGCGTGTGTGTTCAGAGAATTTAGTCCGTTACACTATATATATATATATATATATATATATATATATATATATATATATATATATATATATATATATATATATATATATATATATATACATATATATATATATATATATATATATATATATATATATAGGAAGTAAAGGAAAATTCCCATTATTGGTTTTGAAAGGGGATATACGGGTGTTATTTAAAAGTAACTATTTATTGTTAAATGTTAATATCCTCATTTGCAGCCAATGGAGATAAATGACTCACATTTCAAAACAAGTAGCAATAACTGTCATTTGCATATTTATAAATTTTAGTTGTCATTTCTTCCCCCTAGGATATAAGTTAAATAAAATAAAGTCTGAAATGGCTAATAAACGGACGTTAAATGGAAGTTATGTTGAATAGTTGAATAGTCCACACCACATGTCATGTTTAGATGTAAAGTTAAATACAATTTTATGCAAGAAAATGACACAGTTCTCTTTATTGGCATTAGTGTCATATAGATTAGTTAAATATAAATGAAGAAATACAAATTTAAAATTAGGAAGTAACTTGGCAATCACGCAGTATATGTAATATCATCTTTTCACAAACATGACCCAACCTCGGGAACAGAAACAGCAATGTTAAATACAGTTCTTTATATAAATAGTTGTATTTCTGTTTCTATTTTTTTGTCAGCTGAATGGCTCTACCGCCGATGGAGCCTCGAAGTGGCAAAGTGGTTAGAGCGCTTGCCTCTCGAGACAAAGTTATTGGGGTCGTAATCAGGTAGAGGCATGTTCCACTATACCCAGCTGTATATTGGTACCTGACTCTGCGTTCGAGTTTGTGAAGGCAAAGGTAGAGAGCCAAAGAAAATGTCACACCATCTTATAAAGCTGAAATCTACATGGTTATTGAAAAATCACGTATTATTTTAAAATTGTTGTTTCGTCATTCCTATCCAACCATTTTTTTTCAAGAAACAATTACCATAATAAAGACAGTTAAATACCATTTTACTATTTAAAAAATGCATTGCCACATATTAACATTACAACTCAGTAACACATCGTATGCCACGCCTCGCAGATCTTGTGACAACTTCAAACTCCATTTCTCTTTCTAAAAGCCATACATAGAGACAAGTCATTCAAACCGATCTAATTGGCCTCTAAGGACTTTCTCTATCAATGCATCCAAGTGGATGATTTCATATGGCGCTGTAATTTTTATTCTAAACATTAAAAAAATAAAGAGGAGGAACCCGAGGAGTGTAAACAGTAATAAATAAATATTACACGCATAAAGGTATGTTTCAGGTGCTCGTAAGAAATAAGGAAGTAGAAAACTAGACAACATAAAAACAACAGAAGTGAGTGGCTTACCAGAGAATCGAATCTAACCACTAGCAGTGGTGCCTAGTTGGCAGAGAGCATAGTGTGATTCGCTTCCGTTGCTAGGCGGGTGTGCCATTCGGAAGGTCTTCGGTTCCATTCTCCGGTAAGCCACTCACTTCTGTTGTTTTTCTGTTGTCTAGTTTTCTGCATCTTTACTTCTCACGATTACCTGAAACATTCCTTTATGAGTGTAATATTTATGTTTTTACTGTAATTTTCTTTTGTCTCTTGTAAGGTCAGTTCATTGGCCACTTTTGGTTTTATTTTGTTTCTCGGAATAAAGGGAACAAAAAATTAAATAATAGTATGTCTCAAACGGCAGTCACTGCCCCTTGTTGTGACATTTGGATATACACAATTTAAAATAACAAGTGACTTTTCAATTACCCTGTAACATCTTGAGGTCTCTAACACTTTACTCCCAGAAGGTAATAGGGAACTACTGATACCTTTTTACTAGCGCTGAGAAGTCTGTAACAATTTTTTTTTTAAATAACATTTTGTTTCGTTTTGGCGAGGCCGTCCTACCTATTCGGTTATATTAGGGCGCATGACCAAATATAAAAGACCTTCAGGTCTGATGGCGTATTGTATTATTGTAACTTAAAAAGAAAAGCAAACAAACAACACATTTCAGTACAGACAGATCAATAAAAAGACGACACAGAATTACTTCTGAATGAAGCTTTACAATGTCTGGTTTTGTCGGCTCTGATGATTTCCGGTAAAGTCCATACACTTGTTAGTCCCAGATTTACGATAGCGTGAACTAAATGGATTTAGCCGCTAATTCAGCCCACCCGTTGCCGTACTAATTAAAGACAGACAGTAGTTTTTTTTTTCCTCCTGAGGCCAAAGAAATTCAAGAAGTGACTTCTTCTTAAATTCTGTAATGAATTGTTGGAAAATGTGACCAGGATAGTTCGGGAGCCTGGAGGAAGTACCACGATAGTATTTCAGCCTTCGCAGCTTAGATGGCAAAGGTCAGTTGTATTATCTTTTCTCTTTTCGTGACTATGGTCGTCTCTTATCGTTGCAGAGAGATTCATTCATTATTTCCCTTTGCACTCCTCACTGAATATTTAACCACAATTGAAGCTAGTTCTCTGGTCGGAAGCCTGCAACTAGCATTTACACGGTTGCCTTAGAACTGCATTAACGTATCTCCACTTCACATTATGCGAAGAAAAACATGCCCAAAGTTTTGTGGTTATTAGTTGATAAGACGGATATAATATGTGACAAAACGTCTGTACGTGTTCATTTGGTGGCTCTCTCACACATTTAGCCACTACGGCAGTATCATTTCTTCTTCTTTATTTTTATCTCCGATCGCTAATTATTTGGCAATTTTTTGCCCTTCCATTCATTATTTTGCTCTATGCTGAATCTAGTGGGGGAAGTCTCTAACACTCCACTCCCCTACGAAAGTATCTGCTATGGGACTATCTTTATCGCTTACATTTTTGCTGTGACCACTCCTCAGACTTATTTACGTTCCGCGAGGTCAATTGTGGTATTATCGTAACAATACCCGGTCATTATCACCGGTCAACGGTAATACGTTTATCTTATTCTCTCAGTGAGACCACCTTTGAGAGAAGACGATACTCGTTGGAAAACCATATTGTTTGTCTGAGCGGCCGACGACCCTTTTGTTTGATTGTCTGAAGAAGGCACGAACACACAGGCGATGAGAAAATAGTTTCATGGGGACATCCCTGTGTGTGATTATCGCAGATAATTTGTCTCGCCAGTCAAGATTGACGGAAGACATTACGCCAGGTAATCAGTTCACACATTTGCTTTTGAGAGTGCACAAGATGTTACTGGAAGATATTACCTCATGGTTTGAAGGAGGTCACGTGTGGAAATATCAAATTTAATATTTTAAACACGGAGGGGCGGGGGGGGGGGGGGATTTTGAATTTAAACACCCCAACCCACGTAGTGCAAAAAGAGCTTACTATTGGAATGAAATGAGAACCGGAATATACAATGAATCTCATTGGCAAGTTTGTCGGGAAGTACAATCTGTGAGTTGAACGGGAAACTGAAAATAAAATCTAGCAAACTCAGAGACACATAACAGACAGCTTCGCAACTTCGAACGAGCAACTCCCAGGAAGCCAGAAAGAGAAGAATCGGACCTAGAATTCCATATTTATAAGTGACAGATCGAAGTATTTGGTAAACATAAACCTTAAAAAGTAAGCCCGCCTTTATAAATACAAGATTGTAAACTTAACTCTTTGACTCCAGACCAACGCTCTGAGCGTTGCAAAATTCAACGCGCCGTGCCAGAACAACGCTCACAGCGTGGTTTTTAGTTTATCACGAATAAACCCTAAAAATCGTCCGTTTTATGCAGTTCATATATTAAAACTCGGTTCCAAAGGTTGTTATTGCCGGGAGTTGTAGTGAGGATAAGCTCTCACTGCAGATAAAATACTTCTATGGCACGCGCCTCAAACAGCCTCTGACAACCAAGTCCAGCTCCCGGCCTTCACGTGTGGCTCAATTTGAGCCCGGCGGAACTGTTTCCACTGACGGGAGAAGGGGCAAAGGCGAGCGACTGGCGCCTTAAAACCAGCAGCTTCGGGCAGATAGGGCTCGTGATCCTTGGTTGGTAGCTTATCTAAGAGAAGGAACTCTGAATTCAAACCACCGCTGCCTTGCGGGAATATCCATTTATGGAATTGGCTTCGGGAGTAAACCCTGAGGATAAATCCGGAGTCGGAGTCCCTAAGGCAGTCTAATGTCGATTCGACATTATTCTGGCAACCCCTGCGACATGGCTGGTACCAAACTGTATCGGCTACTGCCGTTCCTTTGGATTTACCGGCTGTGTGGAGAGGGGGAACATGCTGCATGGGCAACAGCTTGATCTCCATATAACTGTGCCCAAGCTCGCGCCCTGGAGAGGACACTCCAGCTTCACCCTATAGGTGTCGGCAAAACACGGGAAGTAGCAGTTACCGGTTATAAGCATTTTGCCCAATTGGCGTAGGGCATGGCGCCAGGGGCTACTTCCGACAGTGGGAGAGGTTCTAGGATCTCACTGGACAGCTACCGCCCGCTTCAAGCTTTGCAGCCCCTAGTCAATAAGGTGTTGTCCCGCCACTGTCTGCTTTCCCCATTGGGTGCATGGGGATTAGGGTCAAACCCGAACTGTGGGCAGAAAATTTTGCACCAAGCAATTATCGAAAAAATAGAAATAAGCAAACTCTCAGATTGGGATGCTGGAACGTCCGGACTATGTTGACTGGACTATCCGAAAACCTACAGGATGTAAACGATGTAAGGAAGACAGCCATAATTAATGATGAGCTTAAACGACTTCAGGTGGATATAGCTGCACTTCAGGAAACGCGCCTGGCAGGCTCTGGAACGGTGAGCGAGAAGGACTACACATTTTATTGGCAAGGGAAAGATCTTAATAAAGCTAGAGAACACGGAGTAGGTTTTGCGGTAAAAAAAATCGCTAACTAAAATGGTTGAACCAGGCGAGAATGGATCAGAACGCCTGTTAACGCTCCGCCTGCAAACTAGCACAGGTCCCATCACCCTCGTCAGTGTGTATGCTCCTACTCTGTACTCTGCCTCAGAAGCTAAAGATGAGTTCTACGAGAATCTAACAGCAATTATCAAAAGCATACCTAGGCAAGAACAGCTTGTTCTCCTTGGTGACTTTAACGCTAGAGTGGGTGCCGATAATGTTTCATGGCCTTCATGTCTGGGCAGGTTTGGTATTGGCAAGATGAATGAAAATGGACAACGGCTCTTAGAGTTGTGCGTCCACCATGACCTCTGCGTGACCAACACCTACTTTCAGACAAAACTCCAGCATAAGGTGTCATGGAGACACCCACGATCCAAGCACTGGCACCAACTTGACCTGATTCTCGTCAGAAGGCCACTCCTCAGGTCTGTGCTCTCCACGCGCTCGTACCATAGTGCAGACTGTGATATAGATCACTCCTTGGTTTGCTGCAAAATCAGAGCACAACCAAGAAAACTCTATCGTGTCAGACATGAAGGGAAACCACGCATTGATACCAGCAAGATGTCAGACCGTTTCATGATCGCTCAATTCACTGCGACCTTCGAGAAAGTGCTCAGTAGCCCTCAGCATGGTGATACTATTACAGAGAACTGGGAGCATCTACGGAACACCATTCAAAGTACTGCACTTGCCACCTTTGGTAAGAAAACAGCAAAGTCAAATGACTGGTTTGATGCTTCATCAGATGTGATGGCACCTGTCATTGAAGCTAAGCGCAGTGCTATGAATGAATACAAACGTTCACCGAGTGCCAGAACCCTACAGATCCTGAGGGCTACGAGAAGCAAAGTTCAACAAACTGCTCGACGCTGTGCAAATGACTACTGGCTCCAGCTCAGTGAGAGCATCCAGATCACAGCGCAAACAGGCAACATTAGACAAATGTATGACGGTATAAAGAAAGCACTTGGCCCCCATAAAAGTAAGACGGCACCGCTAAAAACCATCAGCGGAGAGAAGCTAACCGATAAGGGTAAGCAGATGGAGAGGTGGGTCGAGCACTACTCTGAGCTTTACGCTAGAGACAATACCGTTACGCCTGCAGCCCTTGATGGTGTCAACAGTCTGCCAACTATGGAGGAGCTGGATGCCGAACCAACATTAGAGGAACTCAGCAAGGCCATTGATAGCTTGGCCTCTGGCAAAGCACCAGGCAGTGATGGGATTCCTCCTGATTTAATCAAATGCTGTAAGAGCACGCTATTACATCCCCTGCATAGGATGCTGTGCCAGTGCTGGGAAGAGACAACTATTCCTCAAGACATGCGAGATGCCAAGATTGTAACACTGTATAAAAATAAAGGAGACAGAAGTGATTGCAATAACTACAGAGGCATCTCTCTTCTTAGTATTGTTGGTAAGGTTTTTGCCAAAGTCATCTTAATGCGACTACACAAGTTAGCGGAGCGCATATATCCAGAGTCACAGTGTGGATTCCGAGCTGGCAGATCAACAACAGACATGATCTTCTCTCTCCGCCAGCTTCAGGAAAAATCAAGAGAGCAGAAAAGACCATTATATATTGCCTTTATAGACCTCACAAAAGCGTTCGACCTGGTTAGTAGGGATGGACTCTTTAAAATCCTCCTGAAAATAGGCTGCCCTTCTAAAATGCTGGAAATGATAAAGTCATTCCATGACGGCATGAAGGGAACAGTCCAATATGCTGGAAGCACGTCACAGCCCTTTGATATACGAAGTGGCGTTAAACAAGGCTGTGTTCTGGCTCCGACCCTCTTCGGAATCTTCTTTGCCTTACTCTTGAAACATGCATTCAGAGATGCAACTGAGGGAATATGCCTTCACACTAGGTCAGATGGCCGTCTGTTTAATCTTTCAAGGCTGAAGGCAAAAAACAAAAATCAGAAGGGTCACTATAAGAGACTTGTTGTTCGCTGATGATGCTGCAGTCGTCACTCAAAGCCAACAGGAGCTTCAGAGCTTGATGAATCGCTTCACTAAAGCATGCAAGGACTTTGGCCTCACAATAAGTCTAAAGAAAACGAATGTGCTGAGTCAGGATGTGGGGTGCTGCACCAGTTATCACTATCGATAACTATGAATTGGCAGTGGTGCACCACTTCACATACCTAGGGTCTACCATCAATGACAAACTCTCACTGGATACAGAAATCGACAGCCGCATTGGCAAAGCTGCAGCTACCTTTGCCCGCCTCACATCGCGGGTTTGGGGAAACTCCAAACTCACAATGAAGACCAAAGCTGCGGTATATAATGCCTGCGTCACCAGCACACTCCTATATGGCAGCGAGACCTGGACGACCTATGCTAAGCAAGAAAGAAGGCTCAATACCTTCCATTTGCGGTGTCTACGCCGCATCCTCGGCATCTCGTGGAAAGATAAAGTGACAAATGTCGAGGTGTTGTCACGTGCTGGCCTTCAAAGTATGTATACGCTTCTTAGACAGCGCAGACTTCGCTGGCTTGGCCATGTTCGCCGCATGGAAGATGGTCGCATCCCAAAAGATATCTTCTACGGACAATTAGCAGATGGCAAGAGAACAGTTGGGCGACCACAGCTGAGGTTCAAAGATGTATGCAAGAGAGATATGAGGGCACTGGACATGGATCCAGCAACATGGGAGGATGAAGCTGCCGATCGCACTAAGTGGCGATGCTATTTACGGCGCCACCTCAGATTGGACGAAGAGAGGCTCACACAAGAAGCAGAGGTGAGGAGAAAACGTCGAAAGGAGCACCAGGAAAATAAGCAGCTGAGGGCTGTCACCTCAGGGGCGCATTCCCATAGTCAGTTATGACTGAAGGAGCTATTATTATTATTATATTAAAACTCATAGAATGACTTCCGCTACTATCTAAACAACTAATTTGACTGTAGTTAATCAGCACATGTGCGAGTTTTGATGTTATTATCACAATTTTTGTGAAAATTTGCGTGTTTGCGTTTTTCGTTGTTATTGCTAGAGAAATGTGTCACGCTTTATATTTACATTTCCTAAGTCTCCTAAACAAATAATTGTGTCAAACTACTTTGAAACATTGCTGACATTGATGATGATTGTTTGGTAGTCACAGTTTGTTGTCAAAATACGGAATCTGTGCAGAAAAGCTAGACACACTAGGTTTAGTTGATAAGTGGGCGTAGTCGTATTCTGGCCGATCAAAAAGCTACAAAACTAGACCTACCGTAACATCTAATCACTAGTTCTTGGTAGAAGATGAAGCTAGGGATACAATTAAAACATTAAACAAGAGTAAAAAAGTTTTTATATGACGTTATTCTTCTTTATTTGTTTGAAAATTACGTAATGCACGATTGCATAATTTATATTTTTCTTACAAAGGACCACAGAAAAACTGGTGTGAATAACACTAAATGTACTAATTGTGGCCATAAGCATGTTTTTTTTTTACTTGTATATGGATTAACTTGATGTTTGAAGACTAAAAAAAAAGTTTCATTGTCTACAACAGTAATTTGTCTTTGGTAAGATCGTATTCTACAGTCAACTTTTTAGGATTTTTCAATTTTACATGCAAAATGTTTTAAGTATACTGAACATACTTGTGTTAATACTACCAAAGACATTATATATTTGAATTCTCTATCAATTTCCCTACACTTTGGTATGTAATAAGTACATGTTCAAAGGAAAATTCACAAACAAATTTAGACTGAAAGATGAACACTTCACTCTATAAAATTCTGCCCAAAAAAAAAAGTCTGGCACAGCGTGCAAAATAAATCTGGAATGAATGAGTTAAGGAGCCAGGACTTTAAATACAGGGTCTGCACGCCTAAAGGAATAAGATCACCCGTCAAAGAGAAATTATTAGTTTCCCATACCAAGTGTATCGCAGAGCACCCGTCAAAGAGGAATTACTAATTTCCCAGGCCAAGCGTATCACAGAGCACCCGTCATAAGAAGGAATTACGATACTTTCCCAGACCAAGTGATTCGAGAGCATATGCACCGAAATTGCTCGTGTCCATCCGAAATCTGTGCGAGGAGATTGTGTATAACCCAAAATCTTGGGGTAAGTTGTAAACATATATTTTACAAATGTGAATTTGACATGTGTTTCTTGCTTACTGGTTGTATGTGAGGCTGGCAACCTCAACATACGAAAATTGTATATTCATAAACCACTACAGCAAGCGCTTGTGATTTCTTCTGGCTAGTCGTGCGGAAAACCCGACAGCAGAGGTGACCCCAGTCTCCAACTGGAGCAGTCATGAGTGATGTTTACATCACACGTGCCTCAAGTGTAGCATATCATTTTGTGAGATATATATGTAACTTGTTAATGTTCAGGCACAAATAATTATTCACGCTGTTCAGACACATTTTCCCAGTTAATACCCAGAGGAATAGTGGTGATTTATATTCGTCTTTCCTGAGTTACTCTGTGTATACTCAAGAATTTAATCCTTCTGAGACATTAGCATTGGTTGGTGGACAATAAGAGGATGCGTCTGTTAAGCTTCCAACTCAGTGTACTTAGCAGAGGCATTTGTCTTTCTGTTTTTTCTAAAACAAGTTATCAGATGGTCCGAAGTACTGAAGTTACTACGCCCCTCGTGTGAGAGACATACACTCATCACCAAGAAGTGACGACAACCACAGCTGCAGGACTCCCTTATAAAAGTTAAGTGCTTATAAAAAGGCACCAGCAAAACGGACTTTGATAAATCCTCACCTACGTCTTAGTGACGAAAACTTGTAATTACAGCAAAATTTCACCAATCTTTCAATATTTATTTTAACTGTTAAAGACTAATTCATTATTAAAATTGTTACATGTCGTTTTAAAACTAAACAATAATAGTCGCTCCAGTTTTATATATGTATGAAAGCAAACGTATGAGCCAGAATATTATATATATATATATATATATATATATATATATATATATATATATATATATATATACCTAAACATATATTTATATATAAACAGAGCTGTACCATTATACGAGGAATTCGCTGAATTAACTCAGCTGGGGACTTGAACGGGCTAAAAACCATTGCTTAAATCCTTCACAAAAGGTTACGGGCAGATATAAGTTAACAATTGTTCTGCTCTATGCAACATTGTTCTTGACTTCTGAATTATCTTATGGAACACCCTTAAGGTAGAAGTGTCATTAACCTTCTATCTACATCTCTGCCAAGAGTAATCTTGTGCGAAGTTAAACACCTTTGGCTACCAAGTTTAGATACTCTTGAGTTGTGGCCATTTGTGGTGCGTTTTGATGTTATGAATTGTTGTTATTTATTATTATTTATTAAATGAGATCAGCTATGAAGGTCCCTGAATTTAACCAATAGTATTGTAAACTTTTCAGAGTACCTTTCCGCTACCACTCTTTTGATCTTATTCAAAATTAATCTATAGTATTATTATTAAAATGACTTCGTGTAGTGTCTAGGGTTATGAATGTGGAGTGTAATGGGCAATAACCAACACACATACAAACAAATAGTTTATTATCCACAACCACCAACAGTATTACAACAATAACATACAAACGACACTTTAAAAGGCTATCTTATTTAAGACAGTGGTTGAAATTTGTGTAAATACAATTTTGTACAATTTATTATCCTGATTCTAATTTATTTTGAACCAGGACTGACAATCAAAAGTGAAATCAAAAGAATCATTTACAACATTCCAATAACACAGTAGATCTTCTGTCCATACATACAATATTATTATAATATAAGTGTGTAGTTGTATTCTTCTACTTTGAGGTAATACTGGTATTAAACAATAGGTTGTTGGTTATAATCACTCCCTTTAAGTTATGTCTGTTTTCGTTTGTCACTTGTGGAAATATTAATACTAGGCACAGTTTTCTTTAATATCACTTTCTAGTCTTTTAAGTTCTTTTAAGTTGAGCTGCCAGGTGCCGAACAAGAACTTATCTTGGCAGGAGAATACAGGTAGAACGTTTCCTCTGCTCGCTTGACAATCTTTTCCACCTTTTGATAGGCAATGGCCACTAGCATGGGCTCGAAGTATACAGATAGAGTCCTGAATCGAGCAGTTCTCAAGTGTTTGGTACTACATTAACGTCAGTACCCAGGACCCTGAAATGTGAAGGTTATGCATCCTTCTTTATACCTAGTATACTATACTATTCCACATTTAAGTACAGGTACATTACAAACAAACGAAAAGGGTCATAGCTTTATACCAACCTATGCCACCATTATCTTTTGATGTGACAATGTACACCAGTATTCCTCTCCCCTAATAGTTACAACGCCACTGCAATTCCAGCTGTCATCATTTCCATCTAATAGGATAGGTGTTATTCTCCTTGATGACAATCATACATATTTTCTTGTAGTTTTACACCTCTCTGACAGTCTATCACATGGTGGATCAATCTCTAGGCTCTGCCTAATGGTTGCTATAGACCCACTCACTTACAGACATATAGTATTATTTCACATTCAATTTTTATTTTAGATACATGTTAATAAAGTCAATCTTATTACATTTATTCAATGAAATACACAGTGAACGATGACTGGCACGCTTTCGATCTGCCGTTCTGTCCAGGCTTTTGAGAAATATGGTTTTCACAGCACAAGCCTGATCTCATCGCTACTTGTCAAAATTTTGTTAGAAAATGGCGTCCCCAACTAATGCTTTTTCCCCAATATCAACTACTCTGGCCAATGATTATCCTTATTTCACTTGTAAACACAGTCTTTCAAAAATGCAATTCAATTTTCTACTACGTTACACGGGTGATATATGTTTAGTACGAGGTCGGCCAATAATATTTCGTCTCACTTCAAATTCCACCCAATCCCCTTCATCGTACCATCTTAGCCTAGCTTTCACCTAATTTTTTCCCAAAAAATATGCGATCCAATCTAAGCAGATATGACTTGACCTGACAGTATCTCTGATCTCTATGTATTGTTTTATCAATATTTGATTATTTAGTGGACTATTTAGAGAACTAACAACATATTCTTGGTCATCAAGTCTTCAGGTACACGAATATTCGATTTTTATGGGGCTATGTGGCTTGGTTTAAAATTCTATCTTTTTTCTATGTTAGTTTCAAGCTAAATACGAGAGCTTTTGTCATTCGCAATAAGAGCTAAACGTGTTTCCCTGACCGTAGTGTCTACATTTCTAACTTTTTCATCGTATTGGGGAAACCCGCCTAGGGCAAAGCGTGCAAGTCGGTTGTAGAGTTAGAACCAATTTGAGACGTGATTTGCGTGTGTTATCTAGCCTTGCCCCCTCCTTTCCCCAAATGCAGTTAGGCAAATATTTCTTAGAACTTGGAAAAGTGGGGCGTTTATGTCAAGGACGAATTTGAAAAATTGGGTACCGTTTTGTTTGGCTTAAGCGTTAGCAAATAATAAGCTGAAGGCGTAGGCGACAACTCACGATTCTCGCCGAAAATTTTTAGTACTATCTTATCTTTTACTTTATGCACTATACTGTTATATTCTAATTTAGATATTGTATTTAGAAGCTCACCACACCATTGTTGGACCACTACTGAAAAGCAGAGGAGGCAATCCGTGACATAATAGTAGCCCTTTCAGTCATAACTGATTACGGGAATGCGCCCCTGTGGTGACAGCCCTCAGCTGCTTATTTTCTTGGTGTTCCTTTCAACGTTTTATCCTCTCTTCTCCTTGCCGTGAGAGCTTCTTTTCGCCAAATCTGAGGTGGCGCCGAAGAGAGCATCGCCACTTGGTGTGATCGGCAGCTACATCCTCCTGTTAGCTGTAAGATGTTGTGTAGGATGATAGATTAAACTATAGGATGACGATATATGACCTCAGGTCAATTTGTGCCAAAAGTTGAGATCGAATAAAGCAGTACTAAGGGACAATATTACTTACCTAGGATGCATACTAACACCAGACGGCGGAACAAGCAAGGACATTAACAACAGAATGAATAAAACGAGAACTGCCTTCGCTAGTCTCAACAATATTTGGAAGTCTTCCCAGTACAGCACAAACACCAAATTCAGACTATATGAGAGCTGTGTACTTTCTGTGCTTCTCTATGGTGCGGAATGCTGGGGAGTAACAGAGAAGGAAATGTCGAAACTGTCCACTTCCATACAATCTGCCTAAGAAAAATTCTCCGAATATTTTGGCCGAATACCATCTGCAACCAAGAACTGTTTATTTGGAGTAGCCAGGAGGACATGCACACGATTATAGCAAGCAGACGCTGGAGTTGGGTTGGCCACGGCCTCAGAAGGGCCCCTGATACCATTACAAGAACAGCTACGCTATGGACTTCCCAGGGAAAGCGAAAGAGAAGCCAACCAAAAACAACTTGGCGGAGAACTGTGGAAGCCGAGATGCAAAGAATGAACCAGAGTTAGGGCACTGTAGGAAGGATGGCCACCGACCAAAAAAAGTGGAATCAATTTGTTGCTGCCCTACAAGATAAATGTACACCCTACCAGGCGTGATGGCCACTGACTGCTTTGACAGTCGGTGGCTATGGATCAAAGAAGAAGAAGGAGAAGGGACGATATGCTCTCGTAGTGGTGGTTTCTGTGGAAATTTGTTGTGTATGAGAGATTCTGTAGCCGTATTTTCATTTGCCAGGAGTAGGTCCAGCTAGTGTCCGAGGAGACAAAGGTTAAATATGATAGCATGTCGTACGATTAAATACGAGGGGGTTTCCTAAGGCTAGCAACATTGTCACGGCAGAGACATTTATTTGAACACTTACTTACTTACTTAGTAGTTCATCTTCAACCTTGGGGTGTAGAGATTTGGCAGAGAGAGCGCCATACTATCGTATCGGCTGTCTTACTCCTGGCGTGGTTCCAACCTAGTCCTCGGTCCTTCAAGGATTGTCTAATGTCGTTCTCCCAGCGAACGCTGGGACATCCTAGAGGTCTGGCTTTAGGTTTCCCATTTTTGTCCTGGTATCCGATCTTCTCTCATTCTGCAGACATGGCCACACCATTGTTACTGGGGCTGTTCCACTTGGGTCAGCAGGGGTATTATGAGCACATCAACTTTGATTTTAGTCAAGTTTATGTTATAATAATTTTAATAATCAAATCATCATTGACTGTACATTTATTGTGCCAGCAGATTAACTAACATAAATTACAGTGACACAACACAGTGAAGAATATCACACAACAGAACATAAACGTGAATCGTGATGTAAAATGTGTATTTTATCTTGACAGTTTACTAGGGACATTACTACGGTGGTTTGTTATGATGTTCGTTGTGTATTAAAAAGTTTAGGTCTATTACAATGAACATGTTTAGCGACAAATAACAAAATTTGTTCAATGAATGAGCACATTACGATTCAGCTTGAAGCAGTTTTTTTTCAAGCAATAAATCTTCCTCGTTGAACTTTTTTTAAATCAGACTTTCTTCAGCGCTTCCAACATTTAAAATTTCTTGCTATAAGCAGAACTAAATCCACGTTTCAACTCAGTTATTAAACTAGCCAAATAGCCTTCTTATTTTTGTTTATCAATTTCCCCTAAGAAACCACGATTAACCTATATTCCGGCTTTTTCTTCTCGTCATTCGGCAAATTCGTTGCTTTTTCTGATACATTTATTTAACCAAATGGACGAGAATATTGTTTCTGCATTTATCTTTGAATTTTGCATGTTTCCATAAAATTGACTTCGCCATATTTCTTTTTCACACCTTCTTTAGTTAGTAAATTTTGTGTCGCTTATTACGAATTTCTTTTTTTTTTTTAAATACTACTTGTTCAATCGCTCACTGCCCTGAATTTCCCTAGAGGAAAAGTAAATGGATAATATGTGTCCCGGGCAAATGATTTATTCTGTTGTCCTTACTCGATTGAACATTTCGTATATACTCAACGCATTTTTTTCCATAACAACCATTTTGGAACCGCCAAGACCGGATCCGCCTGGATTTCTCCTTAGGGACCGTCCACATATGGCGTCACGCAGTGATTATTGGGGAAGGGGAGGAAGGGGGGTGGGAAATAATTTTGTTACGAAATGCAACATTAAGGGGAAGGAAATGGGGATTGTGAAAAACATGTGACGTCACACACAAATACGAGTGAGGATCGCTTCTTTCAGAAATGATGCAGGAGCAAAATGCATTTTGGAACCTCCGTCTTCATAGTCTACTTGTATCCGCAACAGTTAACAACTCCCTCGTGGACCACTTATCTTAATATTATAATCCTAGCTGAAATATCTGGTAATTGTTATAACCTTTAACTATTGAAAATGTTTCATTAATTATACATTATATATATATATATATATATATTTATATATATATATATATCGTATTATATATATATATATATTTATATATATATATATATATATATATATATAATACAGACCTTTCCAATAAACTATGTTGATCTGGAAGCATATTGTAGCGAAATCTGTGAGACAATCGCTAAATTCAGTAAGATTTTACTCCTATGATAATAAATAAACCCGCCCGTGTGTGTTTGCCTATCGTCGTCTTCAACGGCAATAGATTGCTGAATTGTATGCAGTAGTAATGCTTAGACAATGATCCCGCCGTCAAATATTATACGCTTTCGTAGTTTCGTCCTTGAGACTAACAATTAACTTGTGCCAGAACTGCGACACCAAACTGCCGTTCTGAATTAACGTACAATTTTAACTTTAACGCCACCAATAGTAGCAATTCGGACATTTTCCAGAAGTGTAGAACGAAACTGCAGTAAGAATTAACGCAAATATTACCAACGCCTTGCAAAACCCCTCTTCGCTCGACACGCCGTTCTATGTATATAACCACGCTGTTGGACGTGACACAGCCCAAAACACACACACAGTCGTATTCGGGCTAAAAAGTAACTATAAGGTAGCATGCGGCAAACGCGTTGTCGAATATTTGCGACGTACTACAAAAGCGCTGTTTCGTTCTGAATGAGAACGATAGTTAAGAAAAAAATAAAAAAAATTCCGATTTAACGTGGAGATTTTTGAAAATACAGTACGGATAGGGGCAAAAAAGGAGTATAGGACTAGTGTCACGAGTTCGTGTTTACAGATTTGAATTGGCAAGATAGAAAAGTATGTTATTTGAGGAAATGAAGAATAAAAACGATACTAGTGAATATAATAAATAAAAGAATAAAATAGAAAACAACTGTGTGACAGACAGCAACAGGATCACTAATTACTTGTCAGAATTATAAACTTGTAGGATATAACTGAGATATTGACTAAGACAGATGGACGAACAGACTTGAATCTTTCTCAGTTTGCCCTGTATTGGGAATAGAGGGGAAGTTAGTCCAAGATTTGAAAATTGAGTTCAGTTTTGAATAAAAAGACGCTAGAAGCCAAACAGTCCCTGATTGGCTGGAGACTAATATACTAACGGAGGGATAAAACTAATTTGTAGTTAGTGTTCGGGGCCACTTGTAAAAGAAATATTCTACACTAAAGTTGTTCTACAAGCAAGATAATAGTACTATCTTGACTTTGCTGATCTGCACCAGCAAGCGATCTGTATTTGACCATATTTATAGCAAATCAAACTTATTAGTGTTAATATTTCTCTGATGCGGTAAGAAAGAAAACATTTATATCACCATTATATTATTATTATGTATGTATTATTGAATATGTATAAAAATTATGTGGGAAGAAGTTTATCTAGAAGGAAGTCAACATCAAACTTTGTGTTGTTTCACAGAGTTGTTAGGAGATAAATTAACATGTTGTAGAAAAGCCAGACAGGCTTTCTAACATTGTGGGAGAAAGAAAAAATAAATATTAATGGGGAAATTGGTGTACAGTATTATGACATAAGACCAGGCAAACCACTGGCCGTCTTCTTCAGCAAGTCACCGTGATTGTACATGACTTGATATTATTAACTTAAAATGTTTCCTTTGTCAAGGATTGTGTCAAACTGTAGCTTGAAGTTTATTTGACCATGAATGGGGTATACAACCAATTAAGAACGTTAACTAATTGTTTAGTTACCATGCTGAGTCTGAATATGATTAAAAATGTTTAGAGTTAGGGAAAGAGAGAGTATATCAGAGGTTGAGTAGGACGCATTTATATCGTTCCAGGGTTTCATCTATGACTCAAAGTGAGCCCAGGTCAACCTATACCTGTCTATATTTCTGCATCTAAACAATTGAGGCAGTATCGACTGTGTGCCTCCGTGTTATAGTGCAAGAGCAGAATCCTTACTTGGCAGTGGAGGCTGGTGATCTAACCAAAATTCATCCTGCATACCAGGCACCACTCAGTTAAGAAATTGTCTCCTGGCACTTGATATATCAAATTCAACTACTCTCAATTCCAAAATGTGTATTAGATCATTCAGATTGTGATGAAGACAAACGTTCTGATAATCAATACCCATTCATAGGAGCAAGAATAAATTGACACTGTTCCAGATTGACACATTTAATTACAGTTGTGAATAAGAATATACTCAGTTATAAATTGAATTAATTTTATGTAAATACTTTGAATTATCATTTTGAGTTCAATATTCCAGTATACACAAAATTGTGATACTGGAACAATAAATTGTAAAAAAGATTTCACATTTAAAACTTAACTCTGGGTGTTGTTAATTACTTTTCATAGAGTTCTTAAGTGTATTTGTTGTCATTTTATTGTACCACAATTTCATTACCCTAGACATTAGACGTAGCTGTCAGACATACTAGTCAAAAATAAGCCTGAGTGAGATCTTAGGGTGGTAGCAGAAAGGTTCTCTGAGAAAACACAGTTATTATCTATTAGACTCAGAGGCCTTCACAGCTTGACCTCACTCAGTTACACTATAACAATAACACCAACATTCATAACATCTAAACCCACCACATATATTGGTTTCTAGTTCGTTTAACGGAGGAGCACCTTACTTTGCCGTGAAATAATAATCCGATCTTCGTCGATTCTGCAGACATGGCCACACCCTCGTTAATGGGACTGTTACACTTTGGTCAGCATGGGTATTATGAGCACATCAGCTTTGATTTTAGTCAAGTTTATGTTATGATAAATTGTCATAATCAAATCATCATTGACTGTACATTTATTGTGCCCGCAGATTAACTAAAATAAAGTACAGTGACACAACACCGCGAAGAATATCCTTGTACTAACGAAGAGAAATCATTCATTGATATCAACTTAAGTTTTTAAAACTTTGAATGTGTGTGAATTTTATTTTAAAGAAAAACATTATTTTATGAAACTTTAACATGAGTAACAACGGAAGTTATTGACGTGTTTACTTTATGTCGCGCATTTAGTATGATAGATGAATAAATAGTTATGACCTATGGAATAATGCCAATAAGGTCTCCACAGTTCGACTTGTTAATGAAAGCGAGACCTCTTCGAGATAAAGATAAGAAGAAGGGAAGGCGAATGCTCTGCACTAATTGGTCGTGTCCAAGGAATCATGAAGTGAACTCTGTATCTCCACAACATAAACTTCTATCTCTATTACCTGCTCTTATGATAATGATTGTGAGCTAAAAAAAAAAGTTTAATTGATATCCTGTCCGAAGAAAAAAAATATTTCCATATACGCCGATACATTCTTTTGAAACTTCTATGAAGAAGTTAAGTGTGAGTTAGCAACTTTCTGTCGGTTTTTTTCTGTTTGCGATAGCATAGATCTTTCATCTTAGTACATTTTCACGCATACACAATAAATGTATTGGAAATAATGAAAGCTGTACTCCTGGTTATTGAGACGGATGCAGAAGACGTACGAACTTAGTAAAATACTTTTCTTTGTCCTCGTTGGCCCTTAGACTTTCTATTAATGACTCTAATAAAGGCAGTAGTCAGCTCTAGGCCCCTGACATCTCTAAATAGTTTTTTCAAGGAGAGAAGTAGGTCGTTGCCAGATGCTACTCCATTCATTGTTGGGCAGGACTGCAGCAGATATTTGGCTGTCATGGGGTTGATGCCACAGGTGCAGATATGTGTTGTACCATTCCACTACTTGTGATAAAGCTAGTATCTTAACCTGCTTTGTCCAGTGCGTGGCCAAAAAAAAAAAAAAACCGATGACTTGGTCTCTCATAGATAGTAAATGATATTCATCGTATTTTATATGACCTGGGTGTTCTTGTTCTTATTTGGACTTGAATGTGGCTTTTAAAGTTGTTTTTGCTATTTCATAAGTTGTCCCTACATCTTGTTGTTGAAACACTCCTTCTTCCTTAGCAGGTTTCTCTACCTCCTCTTTGCCTGGACAGTTGTAATGGTCTGCTATCCACTGAATTGTGCATTTGTTGAAGAATTTGGTAAGGCTCTCAAGTGAGTTTGTCATATTATACTGAGGAGACGGAACACCGTATCTTCGTACATAATTATTTTAAGAGCAACACTATAAACTACTCAACAAAACTTCTTCTGGATTAGAATTTTAAAATTCGGGGGGAGAGGTGGGGGGGGGGGGGGGGGGGGGACCGTTTATCCTGACATGTCATTGAAGGAGGTCAACAGCGGCATAGTTAACAATGGTAGGGACCAAAAGGATTCAGGTAGAAGTAGGAACAGTCTATCATGATATAATACTGGTATACGCTGTTCGGCTGCCGCATTTTATCATTTTTGTTTTTTTTTCCCTCGCTTGAGGTCGCATATTTTTTCCTCGCATGAGGTCGCATTGTCCCCGCCCCAAACCCGGCTCTGGTCAAGACCACATGTCCCAACACTAGAAGACCCAGTGACAAAATGTGTCTTTTTTTTTTTTTTCTTTTTTTTTTCCTCGCTTGAGGTTGCATATTTTTTCCTCGCATGAGGTCGCATTGTCCCCGCCCCACACCCGGCTCTGGTCAAGACCACATGTCCCAACACAAGAAGACCCAATGACAAACTGTGTCACTGTAGTGATCTTCTGTGTTCTCACACAAAGGACCTAATGACACATGAATGTCACTGTACCGGTCCCTGTGTCTAGACACATGATCCTAGCCAAAGGCCGGATACTAGGCATTGGGTCTTCACAGCGTTATTCGTTTATTGGCGACACAGACAGCCGCTTACGAAATACTAATTCGATATACACATTCTATGTGGATAACAACTACATAGAAAGATAACGTTTCTTTTTTAAAGTAACACTATAGCTTAATGTATAATCCTTAAAAACTTTAACGTTACTTTAGTTGACACAAAAAAGTACTAAATTTTTTGTACTATACCCAATAATTGTACATAATTTATGTAGCAAAATATTTGCTTATCTTAAATAAAGCATAGTTTAAGCTGATATGAACAATTTAACTAAAATTTGATGAGTGAAATTTTTATTTATTTAAGACAAGTTGTTTCCCTTAGCACATAAAACTATTACCTACCCTTATGATAAAAGAAACTTGTTAAAAGATAGTTCGATGTGATTTAGATATTAATTTTAAATATACTACTACCATTTAGTCATTCCTCTTCTATCCTGGGGTGTAGAGGTTTGACGGAGGGAGCGCCATAATGTCCTATCAGCTGTCTTCCTCCTGGCCATGTTCCAATCTAGTCCTCGAGCCCCCAGAGATCGTCTAATGTTGTCTTCGCAGCGGACACTGGGTTGTCCTGGGGATCTAGATCTCTGGCTCTTAGTTTCCCATACTTGTCGTGGTAGCATATCCTCTCCCATTCTGCAGACATGGTCAAACCATAGTAGTTGGGACTATTTTACTTGGATCTGAGGGGCTGGGGGTTTAAGGCCATGTCGTATCGTCTGGTTGCGGAACATGTCTCTCCTTTTTAATTAAAACACCTTCCTTAGATTTCTTATTTCTGAGGTTTGGAGCTGGTTTTTGTGGCATTTTAAACATAACGTTTTTTAATAGAATAAATTTTCGAATATTTTAAAAGCAAAAATTAAACATTTAACATTAGTTGTGCGTTTACTAGATTAATAAGTCATTTACTGCTGAGTATTTTCAATAATGTTTGAGAAAATGTTATTCGAAAATATGATTAAGGTTCGGTATTGAACTCATGTCTTCAATATTCTATTTTGTACACAAAGTTTTCAAGTCTGTTTATCATATTGTGTTTATATTGATTCGCCTTCTAAAATATCTGGCATGTCACACAACCCCCAGATGTTAGGTTACGCTCCCCAAGAGTGTACAAGCACCCCCGGGTTAAGAAGCACAGATTTAATTAATAAAAACAAACTGAGATCTCAAGAACAAAACCCAAAAGTATGACGTCAGTGCTGTAATAAAATAATTATGTTTCTTTATTTACTCATTATTATTTAATTTTCTATAGCGCTCACTATGGAGCATGGAGCCACGACGACAACTGGTCCACTTGTATGAAGTCTGTACCAGACATTCACGAGCTAGCATGGAGCCACGACTACAGCTGGTCCACTTGTATGAAGTCTGTACCAGACATTCACGAGCTAGCATAGAGCCACGACTACAGCTGGTCCACTTGTATGAAGTCTGTACCAGACATTCACGAGCTAGCATAGAGCCACGACTACAGCTGGTCCACTTGTATGAAGTCTGTACCAGACATTCACGAGCTAGCATAGAGCCACGACTACAGCTGGTCCACTTGTATGAAGTCTGTACCAGACATTCACGAGCTAGCATAGAGCCACGACTACAGCTGGTCCACTTGTATGAAGTCTGTACCAGCCATTCACTAGCTAGCATAGAGCCACGACTACAGCTGGTCCACTTGTATGAAGTCTGTACCAGACATTCACGAGCTAGCATAGAGCCACGACTACAGCTGGTCCACTTGTATGAAGTCTGTACCAGACATTCACGAGCTAGCATAGAGCCACGACTACAGCTGGTCCACTTGCATGAAGTCTGTACCAGACATTCACGAGCTAGCATAGAGCCACGACTACAGCTGGTCCACTTGTATGAAGTCTGTACCAGACATTCACGAGCTACCATAGAGCTACGACTACAGCTGGTCCCTTTGTATGAAGTCTGTACCAGAATTTCACGTGCTAGCATGGAGCCACGACTACAGCTGGTCCACTTGTATGAAGCCTGTACCAGACATTCACGAGCTAGCATGGAGCCACGACTACAGCTGGTCCACTTGTATGAAGCCTGTACCAGACATTCACGAGCTATCCTGAGTCACGTGTTCACGTTCTAGTCATATCTTTTCTATCACTTTAATGTCTGTCTCCAGTTCTCTTCTCCATGTATTCTTGGCTGTCCATCTGTTGCTTCGCGGAATAAACTATATAACAATGACAGAAGAGTAAGCAAACCAAAAAACGGGAGGCGGGGGCGGGGCGTGAGTTTATCATGATACGTGGGTTGAACACGCAGTTGAGGTGTCGGGTGTCGTGTATGTTCATCGGTGGTCTTTATTTTCGGCGGCACGGAATGAGGATCACGAACAAGAAGTGACAGGACCACGGAACAATAACCACATTGAGAGATAATATTTAATTTAAACATTTACACTACCAAACGCCGTATACGTTTGGAAAAAATTTTTTTTATTGATATAGAAAAAGAAATTGAAAGTGTAGTAGAAAAAAAAACAACGCTTTATGCTTTTAATGGTATATACGATATATTTCTGTATCCAATTAGCTTTTAATAAAGCTGATTAAGAAACGTTAATTAAGAAACTATTTCTGAATTTTTTATCCTTTTCAACAGGTTGTTTCCCCTGGAACAATAAAACATTACCTACTCTTATCGGACGGAAACATTCAAAGATATACTGTTCAGAAAAGAAACGCTTAGCTATCCGAGGGCGCGTTTTTATGAGTTTGTAAGTAAAATTTGGTGCTAGGGTATATAAAAACCAGTCTCAAATGATCTTTACAGTGTCAGATGCACGTGTTGACCTGAATTGTGTTCGTTTTTGTAATCGTTACAACGCAGTGGTCAATAGTGTTTATGACGCAATTTTTGACCACAGCTCATGTTGCGCGCACGTGAAAGCAACAAAATTTGGGGTGAACACTATTCACTGACTACGCAACTGAAACCCTATAAAAGGATAACGCTACACAAAAAAATTCAGTTCATTTTCAAGCAGACATTTATGACGTCTCTATCGATAAATTTAAGGAACATTGCTATTGGCCGACTGCATGCAGTTGAAATTCAAAGTCAGGTTGCCAGGCATCTAAACGTGCATCAGAGTACCATCAGTCGACTTTGGCACCGGTTCCAAGCCACTGGCTCAGTTGAAGACCGGCATCGCAGTGGACGACCCAGAGTGACAACAGCAGCGGAGGATCGCTTTATTCGGCTTCATCACCTCAGAGACAGGTTTACAACAGCTTCCTCAACTGCCCAGTCATTGCCTGCAGGACGTCACGTGTCTGATTAAACTGTCCGGAATAGACTGCAGGACGCTGGACTTTGGGCACAATGACCTCACCGAGGACCTGTCCTTACGCGCCGCCATCGCCAAAATCGACTTCTTTGGGCCAACCAGCATCGTCCCTGGGCAGCTGACAATCAATGGAGACGTGTCTGGTTTAGTGACGAATCTTTCTTTTTGTTGCAGCGTCATGATAGACGGCGTAGGGTCTACCGTAGGCGAAATGAACGTTTTGCCCAAAATTGCGTTGATGAAGCTCCGCCGCACGGTGGTGGAGGTGCAATGGTGTGGGGAATGATCAGTTACAACGGAAAGAGTCAACTGGTGCACATTGAAGGAGGCTTGAATGTGCAGCGATACGTCAATGAAATTCTTCGACCCCATGTCCTTCCACTTTTGGCTGCCCAAAGGTCTGTATTTTAACAGGACAACGCCAGACCCCATTATGCACGGTTGACCACGCAGTTCCTGACTGCCTACAACATTTTCACCTTCCCTGGCCATCCCTGTCTCCAGACATGAGTCCGATTGAGCACCTGTGGGATGAGCTGCATAGACGTGTTTGTCGCCGAGACGTTGCTCCAGCCAATCGTCGTGATCTGTTCCAGGCACTCCAGGAAGAATGGGCAGCCATCCCACAGGCCCACATCAGACGTCTGATCGCATCCATGCCCAGAAGATACCAGTCGCTGATCGATGCAAGAGGAGGCCACACACCATACTAACGGGAAAGCCCGTACGCCAAAAAAATCTCGTGACCCAGATGCAAAACAACTATCAATTGATTGGGTGAACCCTAAGGTATTCTTGTGTGCAATTTGAACAATTAACTCATTAAATTAAAAAAGTTATTGAATGTCAAAATTATGGCTATGTGTGTGCCTTCAGTGGCTATGTGTGTGCCTTCAGTAGCTATGCGTTTCTTTTTTTGAACAGTATACATTACCAAAACTTGTTATCAATATTTTAAACATATACATCGTCATGCATACTGGATACGCGATACATGTAACATGTAGTCCCATAGCAGATGATGTCGTAGGGAATTGAAAGGTTAGAGACTTCACTTTTCTAGGTCCAACAACGAGAGGTAGTGTAACCAAATCCGTTCCGCTCTGCCTTTTTCCTCCCCTAACTCAAGAGCAAAGCAATACACCCATCATTAGCTCGATAGACTGAAGCGTGTCGATATCATAATTCGAACCCCACACCTTTGCCTTGAGACACCAACGCTCTAACCGCTCTGTCAGTCGGACGATACATGTATCTGCCTGAAATAACAAGCTGTTCTGAATATGAAGTTGTATGTCTATTTTTATCAAATAATGTTGTCAACGTTTTTTAACAACCACACATATATGTTCCATGCAATGTCCGACTGCCCTGACATTTATGCAGAGATCTAAAACGGACATTGCTGTAACACTGGTATATTAATAGGCTATTTAGAATTGAGGATTTACCCGATTTTCTGGTGCAATGCGTGGTTTAACTAGGTAAGAAGAACTCGAGATGGAAATGACAAAAATGAGGGAGACATGAAAAGACTGAGTTGAGGGCACGAAGCAGGAGTGCTTAGAATGCATTCCTTAAAGGTATATGTTCCTTGGCCAGTTGAATTAATAGTTTATATGTATTCTATTCATCAGGGACTTTATAAACTTTCATAACTAGAAACTGAAGGAAAAAAAACGTTCTAAGAACCACTTTGATTTATTACCAAATGAACTGAAAAGCAGAAAGTGCATTTTCGATACGTTCTATTGCATATATTGATAGTTAATAGCCAGTTATCTGAGATAGTGAGTCACACTAGATATCATTAGGACATAGAGGTTAAGGAACTTTTAGAACAGTGAGCGGAGTGAACGAAGAACCTTTGTGAGTCGTCGCGAGAAATAATGGACAAAGGTTAATATATTAACTAGTTGAGGAACTTAGAGATTTGCTGACTGGATTTCCGTTGTTCAAAAATGAAAATGGTGCACGTCTAGGGCACAACAAACATGTTAGGATAGAACAATAGGATGTGTTTTTTTTTAAAACAGGCTGTTCTAATTTTAATACATTAACTATGACCGTGTGTTACCGGGGCCCGAAAGGGGAGCAAAGAATAGTAACACTGTCCCCTGCCAAGCATGTCGTAGAAGGCGACTAAGGAGGGTTGGGCATGGGGCCGGTTACCCTATCCTGTAAAAAAAAATTTAAACCACAAAAAACTTCAACAAATATGGACAAGTCAAATAAAGAAAATAAAACACAGCCATCCAAGACAGGGGAAGGTCCTCTCGCGGGGAGGCGTATGATGCAACACAGAGAAAGCCGAAAGGAGTCTGTGTTGCTGACTAACCTTCTTTCTTCTAGGAGAACTTCCAGATTTGGCACCTGGAATGTTCGGACATTGAACGAACAAGGGAAAGTGGCACAAGTAGCAGCAGAAATGAGGGAATAAAAAAAGAGAAAAAACAGTTGGAAGATGTAGAGAATACAGAAGACTATTGGCAGCAGGTCAAAACGGTATGGAAGGAGACATGTGAAGAAATACTGGGGAAAAGGGAAAGACAACAAAAAGCATGGATAACAACAGAAACCATCAATAAGATAAAAGATAGAAAAAACAAGAAAGCAGAGTTAAACACAAGCAAAACCAGAAGTTCCAAAGCCAAGGCTCAAGAAGTGTACACAGAAGCAAACAAAGAAGTAAAAAGAAGTATCAAAAGAGACAAGAGGAAGTATATTGAGGAGTTGGCAAGAGAGGCAGAAGATGCTGCAGCCAAAGGAAATATGAGAGAACTGTATAGCAGCACAAAGAAGCTAACAGGGAAATACAAGCAAACAAGTTGCCTCATAAAAGATAAGAATGGGAAACTGCTCAGCAATATACAAGAGCAAATGAAGAGGTGGACAGAATATTTTGGGGACCTTCTCAATAGACCAGCTCCACAAAACCCGCCAGACATCCAGCCAGCAGAAGAAGAGCTACAAATTAACGGTGAAAGACCAACGAAGGAAGAAATAAAGAAAGCCATAAAGCTTCTAAGAGATGGAAAAGCGTCTGGACCTGATGGCATTCCAGCAGAGGCCATCAAAGCAGATATCGACACGGCTACAGAGATTTTATATAAATTACTTGGTAAAGTCTGGGAAAAAGAAGAGATACCAGCAGAATGGAAGGAAGGATATCTGGTTAAGTTGCCTAAGAAGGGAAATCTACAAGAGTGCACAAATTATAGAGGAATAATGTTACTATCAGTGCCAGGAAAGGTATTGAACAGGATTATCCTTGAGAGATTAAAGGAGTCCATAGACAAGAAATTGAGAGATGAACAAGCAGGTTTTCGACAAAACAGATCATGTACAGACCAGATAGCCACTTTGAGAATAATAGTTGAACAAAGTCTGGAATGGAATTCACCACTATACATCGGATTTGTGGACTACGAAAAAGCATTTGACAGTGTGGACAGAGAATCACTTTGGAAATTGATGAGGCATTATGGAGTTCCCCTGAAAATCATTAATTTAATAAAGAAAACATATGAAGACATGACGTGCAGAGTTCTTCATGAAGGACAGCTTACAGAACCATTTGGGATAAGAACAGGAGTGCGACAGGGATGCCTCTTGTCTCCATTTCTTTTCTTGCTGGCAATAGATTGGGTTATGAGATCATCGACAACACAACAGAAATGGAATCCAGTGGACACTGACTAAGCAGTTGGATGATCTGGATTTTGCTGATGATTTGGCTCTCCTGTCCCATAACCGTAATCAGATGCAGGACAAATTGAAAACACTCGATGAGAGGTCACAGCAATTGGGTCTGAAAATACACAGGGAAAAGACAAAAATAATGCGAATAAATGCAGGTAATGAAAACAGGGTTGAACTTGAAGAAACGCCAATACAAGATGTAGAATCATACACATATCTTGGCAGTAATATAGACAAAGTTGGAGGAACAGACAGCGATATCAAAATAAGAATACAAAAAGCAAGAGGAGCTTTCATTGCATTGGGAAATATATGGAGATCAAGAGAAATAGGATCCAACACGAAAATAAGAATCTTCAACTCAAATGTGAAGTCAGTCCTATTGTATGGCTCGGAGACATGGAGAACAACAAAGACAACAACCAAAAAGCTGCAGACTTTCATAAATGGGTGCTTGCGTAGAATAGAGGGATTAAAATGGTATGACAAGGTTACCAATGTGGAACTGATGACAAGAACTGGACAAGTGCCAGTGGAACAAGAGATGAGAAGAAGACGATGGCGATGGATAGGACACACACTGAGGAAACCTGTTGATAGCATTACAAGGCAGTCCTTGTTCTGGAACCCCCAGGGCAAGAGAGGCAGAGGAAGACCAAGAAGTACATGGAGAAGAGAGTTGGAAACAGAGGTGAAAATGATGAGGAGAACATGGAAAGAACTTGAGATGATGGCACGTGACAGGAGGACTTGGCATGTGTTTGTTGAAGGCCTATGCTCCTTTGGGAGTGGAGGGTTATGAATGAATGAACTATGACTTCAACTCAAATGTCAAGTCAGTCCTACTGTATGGCTCTGAGACACGGAGAGCAACAAAAACAACAACCAAAAATCTACAGACTTTTATAGACGGGTGCTTGCATAGAATAGAAGGACTGAAATGGTATGACAAAGTCACAAATCTGAAACTGATGGCAAGAACCAGACAAGTGCGAGTGGAACAAGAGTTGAGAAGACGCTGGCGATGGATAGGACACACATTGAGGACACCTGATGATAGCATTACAAGGCAGTCCTTGTTCTGGAATCCTCAGGGAAAGAGAGGCAGAGATAGACCAAAAAACACATGGAGAAGAGAACTGGATATAGAGGTGAAAATGATGAGGAAAACATGGAAAGAACTTGAGCGGATGGCACGGGACAGGAAGACTTGGCATGTGTTTGTTGAAGGCCTATGCTCCCTGGGGAGCTAAAGAGTATTGATTGATTGATTGATTGATTGATTGATTGATTGATTGATCGATTTATTTAGTTGGTCAAACTAACAACCTTACTAAACCTTGTAGATTATGAAAACAGGACGCGTAAGATATCTTCAGCTTGTTGCTCGTTTGCCTTCATATTTCCACATTAATGATTCTAATAAAGGCAGTTGTTCAGCTCATGTTTCCTGTCATCAACTATTTACGTTTTTCTTTGACAGAAGCAGGTTATTGCCAAATGATACTCAGTTCCTTGATGTCTGTTGGGCAGGGCTGCAGAAGATGCTCGACTGTCAGGGAGATGGTGCCACAGGTGCAGAGATTGGTTGCATCAATCTTTTACTTGTGCTATAAATGGTATCTCAGTCTTATGTGTCCAATGCGTAGCGGAAAAAAGTGACTTGTCTCGCCTAGATAGCTGATGATTTTTACTTCTGTCTTCCGTTCTCTTGTCCGTGTGTTTTTTACCGTTGCCTCTCCTGTGATTCCGCATTTTTGCTGCCATCTGTGCAGTTTTCCCTCGTTCATTTAGAGGACGAACGTTCGAGATGCCAATCATGGAGACTTTCCTAGACCAAAAAAAAAAAAAAAAAAAAAGGTTAGTCGGTAACCCAGACTCCTTTCAGCGTTCTCTGGGCGACTTCGTGAGCCTTCTTTCCAGACGACCTGCTTCTGCCTTGGATGTCTGAACTGACTTATATTCTGTATCTGACCTGTCCATATTGTTTGTTGAAGTTTTTGTCGTAAAATTTTGTTTCAGGATGGAGTACCGGCGTAACTCTCCCTAGAAACGTTTTACGACAAAGCTGATAATTTGCAGTAATACTATTCTTTGCTTCCCTTTCAGGCCCCAGTAAAATGCTGGTGCAAGCAACATTATACCTAGTAATAAGCCTGATTATTGAGGCTGATATTTAAGACGTTTGAACGTATACAAAATATACTGAAGACAAGGAACAATTTTTTCTGCGTAACTCGTTTTTTTTAATTAAAAAAAGATAGCATAACTTACACATCAAATTTTGCTTGTACATGTCACGTATATATGTAAATAGTGCAACGGTGACCCGACCACCTTTGCTTCCCCATCTAAGGTTTATAATTTTGCTACGCAAAAACCACGCAATTCACTGACTGAAGACTCACTTTTGTAGCCACGCCTATTTTTTTCTGTTTACATGCGCTAATGAGCGTTTACAAATTTTCGCACCCGACCGTCTTAACAACAGGGGAGCGAACCGAGGTGTTTACCTGAGTTCCCCATCGAGCTGAGATGTCAGTCATCGATAGTGACAGATCAGACGTCGGTAGCAAATGCAAGAGCGATAATAATATTTACCGACAACATTTGATGTTCGTGATCCCAGGGGACTTAAATTATTTGATCTACGGCAGAGGGACGAAATCAAAGAAGGCCTGTTCGCATGGCCAGGGCTTTGTGATGTCGTTTCGGCACCGCGAGCGAGCGAACAGGAAAATCCTTTACCTCGGGAGTCGAACTGATACGGCCGAAGGCGTGAATTATCGCACCTTTTAGTGAAATAACACCATTTCTGTAAAAATACTCCGTCCTCTCAAAGTCAGTTATCTAGTTGCTCAGAAATTTTGGAAAATCTAGCTCGTTATTCTAGAGCCATTTTAAAGTGTGTTATAGCATTCCGTGGAGATTGTTTCATTTCTGTTTGCGGTAATAGAAATTAGCATTCAAGTGATTTAATGCGTTAAGTTTATCAGTATAATTCACTGGGATTTTCTAGGTGCTAAGACTAGCGTATTAAATAACGCATAGCTAATTTTTCCAGTTGTAATGTAGATTTAATCACACGCTATCACCCAGAAATAGATGTTTTAATTGACTAATAAATGCACTAGGCGACTGATAATTGACGGAACACAATTCACTTCTAATTCATTATGTGTAATTATATAAGTGACTAGTGTAATATCATGTGGCGAAACAAATAGCTAGTAATGAGAAGCGATATTTGTGAAGTAGTCATAACTAAATTAACACTGATATTGTGTGCTGAGAGTTTTATCGGGCGGGAGGGGAAAGGCGCATACCTAAAACCCAACCCGTACCAGTTGAGCGAAGCGTGATAAGATAGACTAGGACAAGTGTGCCTTGTAATTTAATTAGATGACAGAGAGAATAAGAGATCATACCCTTACACGTGATTAGATAGGATATTGATATTGTGGTTAAATGTTTTGTTTTCTTCCTAATTTAGTGCTGATCACAAACCAGCTTTCAGCGGTCTAATAGCACCAGTAATAATTCTTATTATTATTGGGTCTTCGATGTTGACCTGTTTGGTTCTCTTGCTTCATCCAGAGAGAGACCAAAAATATAAACAATAAGAGTAAACGTAACTGAGCTTACAAAATACCCAGATTTTTGCATTCAATGTTATCAGCCCACTGTGGCCAAATATATATATATATAACATTTTTCCCGACTACTGACAATCGTGTTTCCAAGTGAATTTATCCTGGAGAATACGTTGTTTCATAATCGGCACTCAACCCCAGAGAGAAAAATCGATAGGATATACCCTCATCATCTTTATTAACAGTTTACCAACCAGATGTTTCCTTTAGCTATTGGAAGTACTGTCTACTGTCTACTGTGAACACTAGATCGCGGTTTATATTTTGCTACATGAACTATCTGATGTGACATTATCATATTCAATAACCCAGCACCAAAGTAGGTGTTCCCCCTTAGGAAAATTAATTATTCGTGGAGGAACTGGGGCTCACTTCGGAGAAGCACAACACTGAATTATGATACATGTACATTGATGTTTACGTTCAAGAGGTGTTCACCAAGTATTAGGTAAGGTATGATTGATGTGGCCACGAATGACAGAGTGAGAGGAAATACGTTCTAGTTACGGAAACTGTACCATCCTTTATTTTCTTTTGCAATTACTGTTATTTTACGCGATAGCTTAACTAGGAACTTTGTTCTTTGCTTTACGTCTATTCTATACCCTAGTGTTAATCTTTGACCTTTTGGGTTATTAACTTCTTTTGGGATATTTCCTCAACAAGAGGGGAGGGCATTTATTGGTTTATTTTCCTATGTCTGTAACCAATGTTTATATTGATTTCTATATGTTTGATGTTGTGAGAAGTTTAAGTGATAATAAACTAAACAAAAACTCAATTTATTGTGTTGATCAGCCTCAATCTCCATTTACCATAGTTTTCACGTCTGTGAGTCCTGTTGTCACATAACTGTGTGTGTGTGTGTGTGAGTAGTTAACTTATAATTGTATTTATAGGGAGGTTTGATAGATTGTCTATTACCAAAAGATAGTCGTATAGATAGGCTGGACTAGAGAATTCACTCATTCCAGAGACAAGATCTTCACCTTAGTCTATTCACTCGTGGAATCTATTCTAACACTTTCTTTCTCAGATAACCCCACTTTTTCTGTTCTATTCAGACGGGACCAAATCTATTTCTAATACCTATCAAAATGTACGACAGTACATATCCCGATTAACATGTTTCTTCCACACATGGGGATAGGCACAGTAGTTAGTTCGCAGACTTCTAGCTGCAAAGGTGCATGTTTCGAATCATGGCATCGTCACGCTGCAGTCTATTCAGCTGTAAATTAGTACTTGACTCTACTTTTGAGTTAGGGAAGAAAAAGGCAGCGAGGAAGGAGAACTGATCACCCTATCTCTTGATGCTGGACCCAGTATAGTGAAGTATCTAACACTCCACCACTACTCTACGTTAGTATCTGCTTTGGGCCAACCTTACCCTTTTCACTTGGGATTAAACATTATTCATCAGAAATTGTCTGTACGAAAAAAAGAATTTGTGCTGAATTTTCGTTAAATGTTTCTACATCTTATTTGGTGTTATACTCTTGTTTGTAAATCTGTCATCTAAAAGAGCACTTTCATGCAGAACGACCACATATAATTACATATTCAACAAGATAAAAAAATGGTCACCAGACGGGCAGTAATTTGCAGTTGGTCTCCGGAAAAACGAAGTCCCTGGGTTGTAAAAATGGGGACATGAACATCATTACACAATCATTTGGTTCCATCGTTAAGCTGGAAAAACAGGTCCTAGAGCAGGTCAACCACTTTAAATACCTTGGAGCTGTCATAGACCGGAAGAAAAGTTGAGTACCCGAAGAGCAGCAGCTGGGAGACTTTTTCAAGCCATAAATTGATGATTCCTCAGCAAAACAGAAGTTGGTAGGAAGACGAAGATGGCTGTATACCGCTCCACCTATGTCCCAGTCTTGACATATGGATGCGAGTCATGGGCAATGACTACAACCCACAAAAGCCAGATCCAAAACTCAGAAATGAGGTATCTGAGGAAGGTGGTTGAAGCAACAAGAAGAGACATCGTCGGCAACCAGATGAAACATCGAGACCTAAAAACCCAACCCCTGCAGACCCAAGTAGAACAGTCCCAACTGAGATTATTTGGTGATGTCTGCAGATTGGGAGAAAATCGGCTACCACGACAAGCTTGGGAAACTAAGAGTCAGGGATCCAGACCTCCAGGACGACCCAAAGTCCTCTGAGAGGACAACATTAGACAATCTTTGAAGGACCGAGGACTAGAATGGAACCAAGCCAGGAGGAAGACAGCCGATAAAATAGTTTGGCGCTCTCTCTTACAAACTTCTACACCTCACGGTAGAAGAGGAACAACTAAGTAAGTAAGTAAGATTCCATCGCTTACACGGTCACATATCATTAATCAGTAATAATTCATATCCTCCACACACATACACTCACATTTTACTTAGTCATTCTTCTTCTACCGTGAGGTGTAGAGGTTTAGAAGAGAGAGCGCGATACTAGCCTATAGGCTGTCTTCCTCCTGGCCTGGTTCCATTCTAGTCCTCAGTCCTTCACAGATAAACGCAATAAAATAAAATAAATTTGCAAATAATATATCTCTTGAGTGTAAAAAAAGGTTGTCCAAAATCAGGTACTGCCGTAGAGGTGAGAAATGTTATGGACTTCACGACACTAGGTTCAACGTTTTATGAGATGGAGAGACCAATTCTCTTCCTCACTGCCTTTGCCTTCTCTAACTCAAGAGCAGTGTTAAAATCCTTTCACAGGTGAAGGAAAACGGATAATTTTCCTGCCGAAATACCAGCTTTCTAACCGCCTGCCAAGCGCACGTTAGGTGTTCTGATTTCGATTCTTACGTACGCCAAATTTGAGCTCACAGTTAGTATAAGCTTCAGAAGTTCCAGAAAGAAAAAAAAATAACCCCCATTTTGACACAAACGTTGACAGTCAAGGAAAGTTAATGTAAGACTCGTCTCAACTAAGTGGCACCAGTCATAAATCACTGAACACGCTTGACAGTTCCGTCTCTTGTTTTTTAATTCCTGACATACATATTGACTCTGTCTATGGGTATCAAGAAGAGTCTTATCTTTGACTGGGTATTTTCCTGTAAATATGAAGGCTGATGTTTTTAATGTTTTTTTGTTTTGTTTTGTTCAACTTGAATGCCGGTTGCTATTATAAAAGTCGGCATTTTGATTCTTGCAAAAGGAACAAACAGATTAAGAGACACATTAATATCTATTGTTCCACTTGCCCAAGTCTTGAGCCAGACAATCTGAAAAAAAAAATATTGACTATTTAGGGGTAAAATAATTGTGCGAAGTCTTGTATTAAAGAATTTTCACTTTTTTCACTTGGGATTAAATTTTATTCATCAGAAATTGTCTGAAAAATAAATAATTTGTGCTGAATTTTAATAATTATTTTCGTTAAATGTTCATGTATAAAGAATATGAAACACGCACATAGATAAGACAATACACATACACATCTATGCATTTTCAATGTATTATAGATTGTAGAAGGACCATAAGAAAAACTTTTTTTTTCCTCGGAAATTATTAATTGTTTTCATTCTACCAAATGTTTTCTTTCTTTTAAATTTAATATATTTTGCGGCTTTGGATGTTTTTGCTGTACTGTAAGTTTTTGACGTGGCTTAAGTGTTTGATACTGATTAAGTATTTGCCGCTGTATTATGCTTTTGACGCTGTTTAAGTTTTTGCCGCTGTATAAGTTTTTGAGACGGTTTAAGGCTTGAAGTTAAAGCTTTTGCCGCTGTTTTAAGTTTATGAGACGGTTTAAGGCTTAAACTTAAAGCTTTTGCCACTGTTTAAGTTTTTGCCGCTGTTTAAGTTCTTGACGCTGTTGAAGCTTCTGACGCTGTTTATGTTTTTGAACGATTTAAGGCTTAAACTTTAAGCTTTTGCCGCTGTTTAACTTTTGCCGCTGTTTAAGTGTTTGCCGCTGTTGAAGTATTTGACACTGTTTAAGTATTTTATGCTGTTTAAGTTTTTTATGCTGTTTAAGTTTTTTCCGATGTTTAAGTTTTTGACGCTGTTTAAGTTTGTGCCGCTGTTTAAGTATTTGCCGCTGTTTAATTATTTCCGCTGTTTCGTATTTGCCACTCTTTTAAGTTTTTTTGTCGCTGTCTATGTATTTGCCGCTGTTTTAGTTGTTGACGCTGTTTAAGTATTTGCCGCTGTTTTAAGCATTCGCCGCTGTTTAAGTATTTGCTGCTGTTTTAAGTACTTGCCGTTTTTTAAGTTTTTGCCTCTGTTCAAGTTTTTGACGCTGTTTAAGTTTAGGCCGCTCTTCTAAACATGTTTTTGACGCTGTTTAAGTTATTGACGAGGTTTAAGATTTTCCACAGTTTCAGTTTTTGATGCTCTTTTGTTTTTGCCACTGCTTATGTTTTTGACGGTGTTATAGTTTTTGCCGCTATTTAATTTTTTGACGCTGTTTAGGTATTTGACGCTGTTTTAGTGTTTGGCGCTGTTTAGGTATTTAACGCTGTTTAAGTATTTGACGCTGTTTAAGTGTTTGGCGCTGTTTAAGTGTTTGGCGCTGTTTGAGTGTTTGGCGCTGTTAAAGCTTCTTACGCTGTTTAAGTATTTGACGCTGTTTAGGTATTTGACGCTGTTTAGGTATTTGACGCTGTTTAAGTATTTGACGCTGTTTAGGCATTTGATGCTCTTTAGGTATTTGACGCTGTTTAAGTATTTGACGCTGTTTAAGTGTTAGGCGCTGTTAAAGCTTCTTACGCTATTTAAGTATTTGACGCTGTTTAGGTATTTGACGCTGTTTAGGTATTTGACGCTGTTTATGTATTTCTTCTTCTTCTTTGATCCTTAGCCGCCGACCGTCAAAGCAGTCAGTGGCCATTACGCCTGGTTTCGTCTTGTAGGGCAACAACAAATTGATTCCACTTTGCTCGGTCGGCGGCCATCTTTCGTACAGTGCCCCAACACTGGTTCATTCTTTGCAACTCAGCCTCCACAGTCCTCCGCCAAGTTGTTTTTGGTCGGCCTCTCTTTCGTTTTCCTTCAGGGGTCCATAGCACAGCTGTTCTTGTGATGGCATCGGGGTCTCTTCTGAGGACATGGCCAACCCAGCTCCAGCGTCTGCCAGCTATGATGGTGTGCATGTCCTCTTGCTTGCTCCGAGTAAGGAGATCTTGGTTGGTGATGATATTCGGCTAAAAGATTCGGAGAATTTTTCTTAGGCATGTTGTGTGAAAAGAGGACAATTTCGACATTTCCTTCTCTGTAACTCTCCAGCTCTCCGCGCCATAGTGAAGCACAGAAAGCACACAGCTCTGATATAATCCTAATTTTGTGCTTGTGCTGTACTGAGAGGACTTCCAGATGTTGTTTAGACTAAAAAAAGGCTGTTCTTGCTTTGTTCATTCTGTTGTTGATGTCTTTGCTTGCTCCGCCGTCTGGTGTTACTATGCATCCTAGCTATGTGAAGGCATCTGTCTGTTCCAGTTGCTGATTCCTTACTGATATGGGCTCAGGGTTGCTCACATTGAGCGTCATGACCTTTGCCTTCTTTAGGTTGATGTTCAAGCCCACCTGCTGGCTATACTTATTAAGTCTATCCGTTTTCTCCTGGATGTGTTGATGTGAATGTGCTAGCAGTGCAATGTCATCTGCATATTCCAGATCTTCCAATGTAGAAAATGTAGTCCATCTTATTCCTCTTAGATTGCCCTCTGTTGTCTTGCGCATCACCCAGTCTATGACTGTTAAAAATAGAGTGGTTGATAAGGGGCATCCCTGTCGTACTCCTGTCTTCACCTCAAAGGTTAGGTTGCTCTGCCCAACGCTACACGTAAAGTTGGCATAGAGGCTTTTTTATGATTGACACTATGCAGCTTGGAATTCCATAAGCCCTCAGTATTTTCCATAAACTGTCCCTATGTATACTGTCAAAAGCCTTTTCAAAAGCAACGAAATTAATGTACAACTGTCTTTGCCATTCTGAGCACTGCTCTTTAATGTTCCTGAGGGTAAATATATCATCTACACATCTTCTGTTCTTTCTAAATCCTGCTTGTTCTTTCCTCAGTTTGTGGTCTACTGCTTTTGAGATTCTCTGTATAATTATCCTACAATACAGGATGTGGAGTCGTACACATGTCTTGGCAGTAGTATGGACAGGGTTGGAGGGACGGACAGCGATATCAAAGTGGGAATACAGGGGGCAAGAGGGGCTTTCATTGCATTGGGAGGTGTATGGAGATCAAGAGAAATAGGATCCAACACGAAAATAAGAATCTTCGGCTCAAATGTGGGGTCGGTCCTGTTGTGTGGCTCGGGGACATGGAGAGAGCGGGGACAACGGCCGAAAAGCTGCGGACTTTCATAAATGAGTGCTTGCGTAGAATAGAGGGATTGGAATGGTATGACGGGGTTACCAGCGTGGAACTGATGGCAAGAGCTGGACAGGTGCCGGTGGAGCGAGAAATGAGAAGAAGACGATGGCGATGGATAGGACACACACTGAGGAAACCTGTTGATAGCATTACAAGACAGTCCTTGTTCTGGGGCCCCCGGGGCGGGGGGGGAGGCCGGAGGGGGACCGGAAGGTGCGTGGAGAGGAGAGTTGGAAACGGGGGTGAAAGTGGTGAGGAGAGCGTGGGGGGAGCTTGAGATGATGGCACGTGACAGGAGGACTTGGCATGTGTTTGTTGAAGGCCTATGCTCCTTTGGGAGTGGAGGGTTATGAATGAATGAATGAAGTATTTGACGCTGTTTAAGTGTTAGGCGCTGTTAAAGCTTCTTACGCTATTTAAATATTTGACGCTGTTCCTGTTTTTAACCGCTGTTTAAGTGTTTGACGTTGTTTATCAATTTGACGTAGTTATAGGTTATGCCGCTGTTTAAATTGTGTGCCGCTGTTTACGTTTGTGCGGCGGTTTAAGTTTGTGCAGCTGTTTACCCTTAAGTGTTAGACGCTGTTTACGTATTTGACGCTCTTTAAGTTTTTGACGTTGTTTAAGAATTTGACGCTGTTTAAGTGTTTGCCGCGATTTAAATGATTGCTTCTGTTAAGTGTTTGACGCTGTTTAAATTTATAACGCTGTTGAAATATTTGACAGTGTTTAAGTGTTTGACGCTGTTTACGTTTTTGACGCTGCTTAAGTTTTTGCGGCGGTTTAAGTTTTTGCGGATGTTTAATTTTTTGCGGCGGTGTAAATTTTTGCTGTGGTTTAAATTTTGCGGCGGTTTAAGTTTTTGCGGATGTTTAATTTTTTGCGGCGGTGTAAATTTTTGCTGTGGTTTAAATTTTGCGGCGGTTTAAGTTTGTGCGGCGATTTACGTTTGTGCGGTGGTTTAAGTTTTTACCGCAGTTTAAGTTACTGACGCGTTAAAAAATTTTGCCGCTTGTGATGGTACGTCTTACTTTGTGCCAGTACTTTTGTGCGCCCGCACACTCTTTAATCCACTCCAGCAGAATCACTTCTTTTTCTTCACTTTTCTCTCTCCAATCATCGTTTTTATTTGGCATAATTTTTGCCTTGTCATTCATATTTGGTCTCTACGTTGGATCAGTAGTGTTAAGTCTCTAACACTTCACCCCTTGACTGTTTGTGTTACGCCAGGTTTATTTACCCGGGCGGCGATAATATTTTATCACGTATTACCAGGCTGACCATCTTTTCAAGCTTGCATCGTGCATGGTCTATGAATAGAACCCCATGTTGTGTGGCTAATCTGGCGGAGATCCATCTACCGAAACACAGGTGGTAATGCGTAATTTGTTTCCGCTTAGACCATCGTCTTCTTTCTTCTTTGATCCTTAGCCGCCGACCGTCAAAACAGTCAGTGGCCATCACGACTGGTGGCGTCTTGTATGGCGTAGACCATCCCTGTGTGTAATTATCTCAGATAATCTGTCTGGAAACTCAAGATTTGTAGACGTTACGCCAGGAACACATGGTCAGAATATGGTGAGATGCAAATGGGTGCAGCCGGAAGTCTTACGCAACGATATGACAGCACTTAAGAGGTCACGCGTGGATATTAAATTTAATATTTTGAAACACGCAAGGGGAAATTTTAAAATAAAACATCCAACCTAGTGCTAGAGAGAGTTGGTTTGTTTGAAGTGAGAGCCGGAATATACAATGAAATCAATTGGAACATTCGGCGGAAACGCAATCTGTGATTTGCACTAAGAACTGAGAATATAGTGTGATGAAAACACAGACAAAGATCGCACAGAGAGACTGCAGCGCACAAGTCATATCAGCGACTCCTAAAAGCCAGAAAGAAAAAAAATGACACTGGACTTAAAAATTCCACAACTATAAGTAACAGATCGAGTATTGGGCAACATTGGACTTCACAAGTAAAACATAATTTTTATACACGACTGGAAACTTAAACGGGCCAGTACTTTAATTAACAAGACTGGAATCCTAGGAATTTGGTTACAAGCCATAGAGCAATTTAACAAAAGTTCTCCCAGGCCATCGCAGAACACCCGCCGTCAGAGGAATTAACTCTAATTTTCCAGACCAAGTTATAGAGGAATTAAAGAGAAGTTTTCCCAGGCTAAGGATTTTGCAGAACACCCGCCGTCAGAGGAATTAACTCTAATTTCTAGACCTAAGTGATTTCGAAGCTTTTAATACAGAGCTGTGTCCAGTCTTAATCTGTGCAAGAAGATTGTCTATTCCCAAAATTTTGGGTTCGTGGTTACAAGCCATCAGACGATTTGTGGTACTAACGCCGCTAGTATGAGAGAAAAGCATCCACCCTAACCGCCTACAGTGGAAGAGAATGTGGAGAAGGCTTTCGTCATCACAGTATTGATAAACCACAGCTGCAGGACTCCCTATAAAAGTTAATTGCTTGTAAAAAGGCACCACCAAAAAGGAATTTTGATATATCCTCTCCCTAAATCTCAGTGAAGAGAAAATTTGATTCCAATACTCGTAAAATCACCAGCATTAAATGTTTTTTAAACTGTTAATACTACTCGATTATTCAATTTGTTACCTGTTGTTTTAAAACTAAACAGTCATTGTTGATTCAGTTTTTTATAGGTATGAAAGCAAACGTATGGGCCAGATTCTTTAATATATATAAATGCCTAGAAATATATTTACCTCTAAACAGAGCTATACTTTATAAGAGGGATTTCGTTGGACTACACTAACTGGGTGCATGAACGGGCTAAACCATTGCTTAAATCCTTCACGAAAGGCGACGGACCAGATATAATGCGTTAACAATTGTTCAGCCCAATGCAACATTGTTCGTGACTTCTGGAAATATCTTGTGAACGCTCCCTTAAAGTAGAAGTGTCATTAATCTTCTATCTACATCTCTGCTAAGAGTAATCTTGCGCGCAGGTAGATACCTTGGAAGCCAATATTAGATACTCTTGAGTTTTGGTCACTGTTGGACCACTACTGCAAAGCAGGGGAGGCAATCCTTGACACCGCTGTTTAAGTAATTGCCGCAGTTTTAAGTATTTGACGCTTTTTAAGTTTTTCCCTCTGTTTAAGTTTTTGCCGCTGTTCAAGTATGTACCGCTGTTTAAGTATTAGCCGCTGTTTAATTATTTGCCGCTGCTTAAGTATTTGCCACTGTTTTAAGTTTTTAGCTGTCTATGTATTTGCCGTTGATTAGGTTTTTGACGCTGTTTAAGTATTCGACGTTGTTAAAGTATTTGCCGCTGTTTAAGTTTTTGCCGCTGTTTGTGTATTTGCCGCTGTTTACATCTTTGACGCTTTTTAAGTATTTGCCGCTCTTTTAAGTATTCGCTGCTGTTTTTGTATTTGCCGCTGTTTACATCTTTTACGCTGTTTAAGTATTTGCCGCTGTTGTAAGTACTTGCCGCATTTTTAAGTTTTTGCCTCTGTTCAATTTTTTTTACGCTGTTTAAGTATTTGCCGCGGTTTAAGTGTTTGATGCCGTTTAAGTTTTTACCGCTCTTAAAGTTTTTGACGCTGGTTAAGTTATTGACGCGGTTTATGTGTTTTCCGCTGTTTAAGTGTGTGGCGCTGTTTTAGTTTTTGCCGCTGTTGAAGTTTTTTCTGCTGTTTAAGTTTGTCAGGCTGTTTAAATTTTTTGCCGCTGTTTAAGTGTTTGCCGCTGTTTAAGTGTTTGCCACGGTTTAAGTATTTGACGCTGTTTAAGTTTTTGACGCTGTTTAAGTGTTGGCGGCTGTTTAAGTGTTTGTGGCGGTTTAAATTTTTGCGGCGGTTTAAATTTGTGCAACGGTTTAAATTTTTGCAGCGGTTTAAATTTTTGCAACGGTTTAAGTTTTTGCCACGCGTGGCGGCAGCCTAGTTTGTCTAATGCAGGGGTCGGCAACCTTTCTATGACAAAGAGCCAAGTATTTAATTTTGTCTCCATTAAAAAAAATTGAAGAGCCACATGAAAAAAAAAAAACACATGGTATCTCTCATGTATATATATATATATATATATATATATATATATATATATATATATATATATATATATATATATATATATATATATATATATATATATATATATATATATATATATATATATATATATAATTGAAATAATAAACATAATTTTTCAAATGCCATTTTACTACACAATAAGTAATACAATTTTTTCAGTAACAAATATTCAGATAAGATGTAACATAATAATAAAATAAAATATACAAATGAAAAGTAAGGAAATTTAATGAGACTTTTGCTGTTGGATTTCCTTGCAAAGTTGGTCAATATTTGGTGAATAATCTGTTGTTTTCATTTTCAAGCATGACTGGAGACTCACGTCATTCAATTGGCTTCTTAATTTGCTTTTGATATAATTCATGTTAGAAAATAATTGTTCACAAAAATGTGTTGATCCAAAAATTGGAAGAAGCCCAAATGCAAATTTTTTTCAGCTGAACATAGCTGTCGGGTAAACAGAGTTGGAGGGACAGACAATGATATCAAAATAAGGAAACAAAAAAGAAATAGAAGCTTTCATTGTATTGGTAAACATATGGAGAACAAGACAAATCAAATCCAACACGAAAATAAAAATCTTCAACACAAATGTCAAGTCAGTCCTATTGTATGGCTCTGAGACAACAACCAAAAAGATACAGACTTTTATAAACGGGTGCTTGGGTAGAATTGAAGGACTGAAATGGTATGACAAAGTCACAAATGTGGAATTGATAACAAGAACCAGACAAGTGCCAGTGGAACAAGAGTTGAGAAGAAGACCCTGGCGATGGATAGGACAAACATTGAGGAGACCTGTTGATTGCATTACAAGACAGTCCTTGTTCTGGAATCAACAGGGAAAGAGAGGCAGAGGTAGACCAAAAAACACATGGAGAAGAGAACTGGATAAAGAAGTGAAAATGATGAGGAAAACATGGAAAGAACATGAGCGGATGGCCCCGGATAGGAAAATGGGCATGTTTTTGTTGAAGGCCTATGCTCCTCGGGGAGTTAAAGGGTATTGATATATAAATTTTACCTGATCTAGATTTGGTCAATTTATATAATTTATATAGGAAATTGGATGAAGATATGAGTCGATATCTTTAAAAACCACATCGATAGCATAATTGAAGGAGAAAACTGTGTTGAAAACTTACCTTTCAGCAAAAAAATCCAATTTTCACGGTAATTCATTATGAAAACGGATGCTCCGACCGCAAAACACGAAACCAGAAATGGTTTTGGAACGTCAGAACTATGAATGAGGCAGGAAAGCTGAGACAAATTACAGCAGAGATGAGGAACTACAAAATACATATCCTGGGAATAAGCGAGAGCAGATGGACAGGTAAGGGGAGAATAAAAACAGCTAAAGGGGAAACAGTACTTTATTCTGGCAGAGAGGATGGTCAGCACAACGAAGGTGTAACCATTATCCTGAAGAACGGAATGGAAAGGTCTTTACTGGAATGGAAACCCATCAACAACAGACTGATAAGAGCAAGACTGAGAGGGAGGTTCACCAACACCACAATTATACAATGCTATGCACCAACAAACGACAGCGATGAAGAGATCAAGGACTAGTTCTATCAACAGGTACAAAAAGAAATGGAAACTACACCCAGGTACGATCTCATTATAGTAATGGGAGACCTAAATGCGAAAGTCGGAGCACACAATAATTATAACGAAAGAGTAATGGGGAAATGCGGCAGTGGAACAGCAAATGAGAATGGGGACAAATTAATAAGCTTCTGCAATATTAACAACCTGGTCATTGGAGGAACACTTTTTCCACACAAAGAAGTGCACAAGTTAACATAGGAATCACCAAACGGACGAGACAGAAACCAGTTAGATCACATAATGATCAATGGCAGATGGAGACATGCACTACAAGACGTGAAAGTAAGAAGAGGCGCAGATGTGGGAAGTGATCATCACCTAGTAGTAGCGAGACTGAAAGTGAAACTCAAGAGCTGCTGGACCAGTTACAGTCAAACAGAAAAGATACAACATCGCGAAACTGAAGGATCCCCTCACCAGAAAAGCTTTCGTGGCTGACGTAAAGAGAAGATATGAGATTATCAAAAGCCAGGAAAGAACAGAGACCGATGATGTTGACCAGAGATTCAACACCATCTCAACAATATACAAGGAAAGCAGCAAGTCATGCTTGGGATTCCAGGAAAGAAAGAGCCAAGACTGGATAACACCATATACGCTAAACACCATAGCAAAGAGAAAGGAAATGAAAAGAAAGAAAACAGAAGCTAAGTCTTCCAGGTTAAAGGCAATATATAGTGAACAGTACAGTCAGCTGGACAAGGAAGTTAAACGTCAAACCCATGCTAACAAAAGGACATTTCTGGATGACCTTGCAAGACAGGCAGAAGAGGCAGCACTGAGAAATGAACAAAGCACAGTATACAAAATAACTAAAATCATCAGTGGAAAACGAGGTGCAAACAATATTACATTAGTAAGAGATAAGCACGGAAATCTCATCACGACAGTAGAGGGACAGGAAACAAGATGGGCAGAGCATTTCAGAGAAACTCTGAATAAGGAACCACCAGAGACACAATTGAATGTTCCTGAGGCTGAAAACGATCTAGATGTTAATACAGACATCCCACGAAAAGAAGAAATCACAGGAATCAAAGGGTTAAAGAATGGAAAAGCTCCTGGTCATGATAACTTAAATGCAGAGCTATTTAAAACAGACCCAGAGCTGGCAGCAGAACTATTAGAACCACTATTTGCACAAGTCTGGAAAACAGGGACAAAACCAACAGAGTGGAGAAAAGGAATAATTGTGAAATTGCCCAAGAAGGGAGATCTTGCAGACTGCAATAATTGGAGAGGAATCACTCTTCTCTCAGTTCCCAGCAAAATACTAGGCAGGATAATGATACAGAGAATCTCAAAAGCAGTAGACCACAAACTGATGAAAGAACAAGCAGGATTTAAAAAGAACAGAAGATGTGTAGATCATATATTTACTCTCAGGAACATTATAGAGCAGTGCTCAGAATGGCAAAGACAGCTGTACATTAATTTCGTTGATTTTGAAAAGGCTTTTGACAGCATACATTGGGACAGTTTATGGAAAATACTGAGGGCTTATGGAATTCCAAGCTGCATAGTGTCAATCATAAAAGGCCTTTATGCCAACTTTACGTGTAGCATTGGGCAGAGCAACCTAACCTTTGAAGTGAAGACAGGAGTACGACAGGGATACCTCTTATCAACCACTCTATTTTTAACAGTCATAGACTGGGTAATGCGCCAGACAACAGAAGGCAATCCAAGAGGAATAAGATGGACTACATTTTCTACATTGGAAGATCTGGAATACGCAGATGACATTGCACTGCTAGCACATTCACATCAACACATCCAGGAAAAAACGGATAGACTTAATAAGTATAGCCAGCAGGTGGGCTTGAACATCAACCCAAAGAAGACAGAGGTCATGACGCTCAATGTGAGCAACCCTGAGCCCATATCAGTAAGGAATCAGCAACTGAAACAGACAGATGCCTTCACATAGCTAGGATGCATAGTAACACCAGACGGCGGAGAAAGCAAAGACATCAACAACAGAATGAACAAAGCAAGAACAGCCTTTTTAAGTCTAAACAACATCTGGAAGTCCTCTCAGTACAGCACAAGCACAAAATTAAGATTATATCAGAGCTGTGTGCTTTCTGTGCTTCTCTATGGCGCGGAGAGCTGGAGAGTCACACAGAAGGAAATGTCGAAATTGTCCTCTTTTCACACAATATGCCTAAGAAAAATTCTCCGAATCTTTTGGCCGAATACCATCACCAACCAAGATCTGCTTACTCGGAGCAAGCAAGAGGACATGCACACCATCATAGCTGGCAAACGCTGGAGCTGGGTTGGCCATGTCCTCAGAAGAGACCCCGATGCCATCACAAGAACAGCTATGCTATGGACCCCTGCAGGAAAACGAAAGAGAGGCCGACCAAAAACAACTTGGCGGAGGACTGTGGAGGCTGGGATGTAAAGAATGAACCAGAGTTGGAACACTGTACGAAGGATGGCCACCGACCGAACAAAGTGGAATCAATTTGTTGTTGCCCTACAAGACGCCACCAGGCGTAATGGCCACTAACTGCTTTGACGGTCAGCGGCTAAGGATCAGAAGATCATTATCAGAAGAAATTGTTTATACCGGCAAGCAAGTACATCTGGATAGTTTCAACTGCAAAAATAGAGGTTACAGTCTTCGTCGCTTGGGTGCGTGACGGACATCTCGTGAAAAAACTTGTTTATTTCGTAATCGAATATTCTTTAATCGGTTATGAATCCAGAAATAGAAATAAGGGAAAGCATTTCTCTTGTCTTTTAAAATAATAAAAATATGACAATATTTTTAAAGGACCCCCTCCCCCAAACCCAAAAGTTTAGTCCACGAAAAGTGTATGTCAAAAGGTGGTTTTAGTGTACGGACACTAAGTGTTAAGTAACCGAGGGCCAAGAGATGCACGAGATGGCTCAAAGAGCCGCATGCGGCTCACGAGCCGCCGTTGCCGACCCCTGGTCTAATGGAAAACCAGCCTTGATGCCAGTAGATATAAAATAGTTCGTGGCAGAAGTGAAGTATCAGTTGTATAACTAATTTTGTACAGGGATATATTACCCTCAAAAGTCGTACATATTGATTTCAGTTGTGCCCAGTTTTTGTCATAAGAACAGAAAAGATTGTATCTGAAGTTTTGAAGTTGATTGATTTACGACCACTTGTTGCAATGAGACGCATTTGTTGTAATAATGATTGTCTTCTGCCGTAATGCCGGTGTGTGTACATAGTTAGCCCTGACATACGGGGAACTCTTGACTTGTTCCAGTACTTTCTCATTTATTCTTATTTGTAACGTTGGCTTATCGCCTGTTATAGAAATAATGAGAGCTGTGGGGCGCCCGCTTGCTTCAATGGTTAGTGCTCTTTCCTTTCGCGGACGTTACTGTGATCTGCCATCGAAACCTGATAGCATCACACTCCAGTGTACCCAACTGTATATGGGTACCTGACTCTGCTTCTAATTTAGGGAAGGAAAAGGCAGCAGGGAAGGAAACTGGGCACTCCACCTCACTAAACAATCTGGACCTTTACTCCCTTTTTTTTTTTTTTTTTAAAGGAAGTAACTCAATACCGCGTATCTCGATTTAACCCGGCAGAGACAGAAGGTGAACACGAACAGATATTCTGGCCAAAATTTACCAGAGGTCATAAATCGGCATTATATAGTTTAGTCTATCCTCCAACACAATACATAACAGTTAACAGTCTGGAGAAACATTTTTAGTGAGATTTTGTTCGGATGTAAGTTGTTTGGTACAGAACCAAACGTCTTTCAGTCAACTTCAAATTGCTTATTTCGAGGGGTTATTAGCCCAGTTTTCTTCAGAACGAAGCTACTTTAGATGATTATCATGCTCAATTTCATTTTAATGTGATTGATCCATCTTTTCAACTAGTAACCCAAAAACTTTTAACGCGTTTTCCTCAAAACTAGCTGAAGTGGAGATGGAATAAAATACAGGTATACCTCGGAGATATTGCGGGTTCGGTTCCAGACCACTGCAATAAAGCGAAAATCGCAATAAATCGGGTCACACCCATTTTTATTTTTATTTTGGCTTCCCAGTGCATATTAAAGCCTAAAATCATGTTTAAACTATGTCTATTAAGTGCGCAATAGCACTAGGTCTAAAATAACAATGTACTGTAAAATTATAAATACTTTATTGCTAAAACATCTACTCGCTCGAAGCGATGTTCCCGCCAAAATCTATCGGAAGAAGAAGGCACGTTCTAGAAAAAAAACATGAATAATTTGAAAAAAGCGCAATGTCTGCGAAGCGCAATAAAGCAAAGCGCGATAAACCGAGGTATATCTGTTGTACTAAGGAGGCGATTTATTTCGTGTTTTGTTTAAACAGGGAGTAAAAAAAGAACATCTAAGGAATGGAAGACATCTCACAACATTTTGCAATAAACTCAAAGCTCTACACAGAGGCGGATTGACAATGTTTTGGGCCGCCGGGCAATATGGGTAACTGAGGAAGACAAAGAGGAGAATGTGTAGCCATAACTACTTTGGGCCCTCAAGCACTGCCTGGTAACTTGGTCGTTTAGTCCGCCCTTATCTTTACTTTTGGCGTTCACTCTAAATGCGAGAAATATAATATAATTCTAGCGCGCGGGTGACATTTTTAGTAAAATTTTGTTCATATGTAAGTCGTTTGGTACAGACCGAAACGTCCTTCAGTCAATTTAAAATTGCTTATTTCGAGGGCCATTAGCACAATTTGCTACAGAACGAAGCGCCTTCAGCCGATTATAACATTGCTTATTTTGAGGGGCGATAAGTTCTCAAACTAACCAGGTTTTGTCATTTCTAGTAGGATCCTTTTATCTGAAACCCCCGGGGACAGCTTTGTTTCGGAAACCGGAAATTTTTCGGTTTCCACATGTCGACTAAACCGTCCTAAATGTGTTTTTAAAAAAAAGCCAAATGTCGCCCAAATTAATCATAAATCACCAAAATTGTGATTGAGAACTAGCGCAAAGGAAATTTCAATTTTCAGAATATTTCGATTTTTGGGTGTTCAGATAAAAGGGTATAGATTTGTAGCCACTCCAGAATTGCCCAGTTAGTCTGTGGAGGATACTTTTTGGCTCAAGTTCATGAAGTCATTGATCATGAAACTGATACAATTTGTCCTGGATGTGACCCGAGTGAATCTACTGACGACAAGGTGAGACACCAAGGTCATCACATGCAGCAGTGCGCACTTTTAGCCACTCAGTCATTTTTTCTCTTGCCCCCATTTCAGCATTACTTTGTCTTCGTTGTGGACGCATGTTGATAGAGGTATTAATTTGGCAGTGTGATTGTTTGTAAAGACAATTTCGTATTCACAAGTTATGGACTCATATTGCTACAGTATTGTTCTTGCAGTTTTGAATGCCTATCAAGACAAATCCGCAGCGAAATGCTGTAAATGGATGTTGCTACAGTGTTTTATTTTGGCAGTTTGATTGTTTCTAAAGACAAGTTCGTATTCCCATGTTGTGGACGCATGTTGATACAATGTTATTTTGGCATAAGTTGGAGGTTGTAGGATTCTTTGGAAGTTGAAAGGTTGTGTTAATGATTTCCCAACCTCTCTTACAGCTGGAAAGATACAATATAACTGTGACATAAAAAAAAACACACACACACACACTTACACACACACACACACACTTACACACACACACACACACATACACAAGGGAGAGTACACACAATATAATATAATAGACTGAAACACACAGTTAGTATAATGATCTTCGTTTAATGTGCTGGTGCTACGGAGTTCGCTCACTGTACTGAGATCCGTCTTGTGTGATCTAAGGGAGGATATCAGAGCACTGATGGAGTTGTCTGTGTGCAAAGAAGATGATCCTTAAAACAGAACGTTTAATGTGAAATAAATTGATGCGCTTTGAGAAGTTTGTGTGACGACCATCTCATGCAATGATGTGGCCATCTCGTGAGAACGGAGCCCGGCAAATTACAACTAGACGGCGATAACAGTGATTCTGGTTTCAGTGCACGAGGCAAACCAATAGGCAGATTGTATTGACAATATCACAGACATCCTGTAACAACACAGGCTGATATCAGACATTTCGACACACTTGTCTCAAGAATTAAAACTTCAATTTCCTCAACTTCACGACAATGATGGACAGAAACAAAAAGTATACTTGACCTACTTTTGTCCTTCCATTGTGGCCTTGAAGCGTAGTGTGGAGCTTGTTAGCGTTCTTAAGCCCCATGTGTCACCTTGACCGCCGCCCAACACCCCCCCTCCCCCATCATGTCTGGTTGTAGGATATCTGTGATGTTGTCTATCCATCTGCTTCTTGGTTTTCCCCGTGCTCTGATACCCAGATATTTTACTATTGCTGGCGAGTAGTGGTATTTTATCGGCCTCCATTCTCATGAGATGCCTAAACCACCTGATTTACCAGAAAACAAATGATAAAGTAAGTAGATTAAGATTGAAGATCTTCGATTCTGACACAGTTGAGGAAAGGAGGTGAGTAAAAAATACAATAAAAAGAGGAATATGAAGAAGCAGATGTTAAAGTTGTCATAATGATGATGATGACGATTGTCAGGGTGATGATGATAAGATAGAGACTGATATATGAAAACGACAACTTGGAAGAAAGGGAGGAGAAATCTGGTCAAGTTTTTCTGAATGAAGGAGAAAACACATAGAAATTCTAGTGCCTACTGCTCAACGGTGTCTGGAATGGATGTCCGATCCTACAACATTCAAATGCAGAATATTACCAGCAGGACTCAAAGAATAACGTGGTTCAAGTACCTTCATTAAATTTGTGCATAATAATTCATAAAGATCTCCTTGCAGGAAGCCTGCAACATTTATTCACGTGCTCTCACAGCGACGGTTTCTGAAGCAAATTTTGTTTCGTGATAAGGTTGCCAGCTCCATACACAACCTTGTATAAGTCGCCATAGACGACATGCCGGGTGTGCTGTAGTCCTATTGTTTCTCTTCCATTTATTATTGATATAAATTGTTGATGTAAATGCCAAGCAGTGTGACTGAATGCCTACTGGTTCAAAGCCTACTTTTATAATCTCTACATTTGTAATTGCTAGCCTCTCGCCGCAAAGGTGCCGGGTTTGATTCACGATATCATTACGCTCCAATTTACCCAGCTGCCAATGGTTACCTGACTTACCTCTTGGGTTAGAGAAGGAAAAGGAAATCAGGAAGGAAACTGGTCACCCCACCTCTCAATGCAGGGCCTAGTATTGTGAAGTCTCTAACACCTCACTCCCCTACGGCTGTATCTGCTATGGGACATCCTTTACCTACATTTGTAATGGATGACCTACAATATTTTTTTCGTGGACCATATCACAGACCATAGTAAAACTAAATGACAAAAATATCAGTTACGTACTTTATGAATAATTACAACCAAGCAGTATAGCTCTGAAACATGGACAGCAACAAATATAGAACTACAACAATGTTACAGACTTTCATAAAATGGTTCCTGGCGTAAAATTGCAAGATTGAAAAGGTTCGACAAGGTTACCAACATAGAACTGAAGACGAGAATCATCCAGACAAGTACCAGTGGAACAAGAGATGAGAAATAGACGCTGGCGATGTACTGGACACACAATGAGCACAGCTGTTGATAGCATTACTAGGTAGCCATTGTTCTGGAGTATCCAATGGAAAATACGTAGAGGCATACTGCAGAAAGCAAGACAGTTAGAGACGGGAATAACAATGATGATCAAGACATTGGAACAACTTTAAGAAGATTGCTCGTGACAGGAGGACTTGGTATGTCTTTGTTGAAGGCATGTGCTCCTTGGGGAGCTCATGGGTATTTGTAGTGAATTTCTAAATACAATATCTAAATTAATATATAACAATATTGGGCATAAAGGAAAAGATAAGAAAGTATAAAAGAATTTTCTACTAGAACTGTTGGTATCGCCTTCGCCGTCAGATTATTATTTGCTAACGCATAAGACGAACAATACGGTACCCAAATTTTCAAGTTCGTCTTTGACATAATCACTTTTCCTAGTTCTAAGAAAATATTTGCCTAAAAATGCGTTGTGGAACGAGGAGGGGCAAGGAAAGATAAAATGCTAATACGTTTCGCATTGATTTTAAACTAAAAGCCAACTATATCAAGTGGCAAGCTTTGCCATTGGGGGTTTCCCCAAAATACGATGAAAAAGTTAGAACATGTAGACAACACGTGTCACTAAAACGACTTTAGCTCTTATTAGGAATGACGAAATTCTATCGTAAGTACAGAAGACATCCCCTAGTATGGAAGTTAACGGTGGTAACAGTAAATACACGATTATCATAGAAAAATACATATTTTGAACGAAGCCACTTAGCCCCATTAAACTTATATATTCGTGTACCTTAGGACTTGCTGACAAAGAATATGTTATGTGTTTTGCAAATAGTTCATTAATTAACAAATTATAGCCAAAATACTATAGTGGAGTTGACTGACAGCACAAGATCATATCTGCTTAATTTTTTATGGCATGTTTGGAAAACACTGCTTTGGGGGAAATGAGGCCAACAAGTTAGATACGATTTGATTGGTTGTAGTAAAATGTAAGGCGAAACATTATTGGGTGACCTGGAAATACAAATATTGTTGTTAATGGAAACGTATAGGATGGATAGTTTTTTTCAAAGGCTCATGTAAACATGGCCTGATTGGTTAGAACGTTAGATATTGTCAAGTAGAAGCGTCGGTTTACTGCCATTTTTGAAAATAAATTCTGTGTAAAGCAAGATCGATGAGAGCAGGCGGAGAAATTTTCTAACATAGGAAAAGCCTGGACATAAGGGCAGATCGAAAATGTGCCATATTGCCTAGTCATCGTTTAATTGTTATTTCCTTGCATTTGTGAGGGTTTTGGTTACTGTCAATAACTGGTGCCAGACTACAGTGGGCCGATATAGTCATGCCACAGTCTTGCCTTTTTCGGAGACAACAGTAAACCACCATCATTCTTGAAGAAGTGGGAGCTGAAGGTTGTCGTTCAGCGAAGTGCAGGAAGATTCCTACCTCATATTACCAAGTTAGGTGCATATTTCGGCACCTGATCGCTCAACAAACATTATATCAAAATAAAAGACTGAGAATAGTGATATAAACATTCCATCAGTGTTCATAAAAACGTACCAACAACATGCAGAGATGATGATAGTGAACAATCAACCAGTGTATACTAGAAGTCACCTCAGTTAAACAATACAACTACACCCTTATATAATAATATATGTATTATGGACAGAAGATCCATTGTATAAATTGATTGATGTAATTAATTTCTATGATTTCACTTTGATTGTCAGTCCTGATTCCAAATAAATTAGATTCAGGACAATGAATTGAAAAACCTTAACTTTTAACCACTGACTTACTAAAGATAGTCTTTTAAAGTGTAGTTTGTATGTGATTGTCGTGGTACTGTGGTGTTGTATTAGATAATAAAATAATTTGTGTAATTGTTTATATGTTTAGTTGGTTAATGCAACCTTACACTAACATTTCATAACCCTAGACACAAAACGTAGTCATCTTACATTCTATCTAGAATAAGTCTGAATGAGATCATAGTGGTGGTAGTAGAAAGGTACCCTGGAAATTTACTCTAATATTTATTATATTCAGGGACCTTCACAGCTGATCTCATTCAGTACATTAAGATTTCTTAACAACAAACTGTATTAACATCAAACCCACCACATATATTGGGGTCTCGCTCCTGGGGATTGAACTTTTCATAACACCAGCTATATTGGGTAGTTTGCTTCTGGGATTTTAAATTCTTAAAAATATTATCAATTATATTAGGAATCTCAGATAGTATAAAACTAAAAGCATTCCTTTTTGGAGAAATTAAATAGTGGTTGAGCTATCAGTGGGTGTGGTTGTTCTTAGTTATAATTAGAAATTGTTAGTTATAATTGGACATTTGTCTAGTTAGAAATTTTAAAAGGTTTGCCAAGTACAAAATGGCTGACCTGGCAAAGTTTCGATCTGCTGCTGTGCAGGCTGCAAAAGAATTGGGAATGGAGGGGCAAATTAGGATTGCTTATGTCACAACTGAATGTGACAAATTTATTGAACGCGAAGAAAAAAGATTAGAAAAAGAGGCTGAAAGAAAGTTAGAGGCTGAAAAAGAAATTAAGAGGCTGCAGATTGAGGCTGACAAGGAGGCTAGGGCATTGGAGGCAGAAGAAAAGAGACTAGCTGCAGAAAGAGAAGAAAAGAGACTAGCTGCAGAAAGAGAAGAAAAGAGACTAGCTGCAGAAAGAGAAGAAAAAAGACTAGCTGCAGAAAGAGAAGAAAAGAGATAGCTACAGAAAGAGGAAAAGCTAGCTGCAGAAAGAGAAGAAAAGAGATTAGCTGCAGAAAGGGAAGCAGAAGAAAAGAGATTAGCTGCAGAAAGGGAAGCAGAAAAGGAGGAGAAGAGATTACAAAGGGAACATGAGTTACGACTAAGGGAGTTTGAGTTTCAAAGCCATGCTCCTGAAAATGGTGCTAGTCCCTTTACCTAAGATGCTACTGCTAGTCAGGGAGCCTCAACCTCAGCTATGAGTTTTCATTTAGACCATTTTGTTGAGAAAGACGATGACATAGAAAGTTACCTAAATAGATATGAACTTTTAGCTACCACGTATGGTTTAGAGAGAGAAAGGTGGAGCCTAAAGTTATCACAAGGGCTTCGTGGTACAGCTTATGAAGTTTTTGCCAAGATGAGCAGGGATGATCAGGACAATTATGACATGCTAAAGCAGGCTCTTTTGTTAAGATATGAAAAGAATGGGGAATTTTATAGAAAAAAATTTAGGAATGCCAAACTACTGTCGGGTGAGACTTATCACCAGTTCTCTGCACAATTAGAGACCTACTTGGAGAAATGGACTGCTCTGGGGAAAACCCAAGATATTAAGGAAATGATCCTTATTGAGCAACTAAGAGAGTCCATGGCTCCAGACCTGAGAAAGTTTCTCATGGAACAAGGTGCAGAGAGGCTGGGGGAGTTACTCAATGTCGCTGAGAGGTATCAGGCAGCCCAAGCAGAGGTAGTTGGTAATAAGAAGAGGCAGGTAGATAATTTTAAGGCACCACAAAACTTAAATGAGTTTGATCATAGAGATCAGAACAAAGGTAAGCACCAGTTTGATAGGCCACGTTATGATAATAAAAATAAAACCCCACAATTCAATGAAAGGAAATATGATGACAGGAAACCCTTCAGACAGGAAGGAAAATATTGTCAAATATGCAGGATGCATAATCATAATACTAGTGAATGTGGTAGGAAAGTTCCTCCATATCACGCGGCATGCATGATAACAGTGGACAAGGGGAAGAAGAAACTGACAGAGAATCATATAAATCTTCAACATCCCCCCATCTGTGAAGAAGTGACATGTAATGGTACCAAGGTCAGGTGCCTTTACGATTCAGGTTTAGAATATGACTCAGTTGTGAGTGCAACCCTAGTGCACCCTGAACAGTATACCACCGGGAAAGTGGAGATACAAGGGGCCGTAAAGGGAATATCCACCATGACACTTCCCGTAGCCGAGATAAATGTCAAGACTAGGTACGTGGAAGGAGTGATTAGAGCAGCCGTGTGTGACGACCCTAATTACCCGCTGGTGTTAGGAAGTAAATATGTTTTTCTAGGAAGCCCGGTAAAACCTGTGGTAATGGCCACGTTTCAGGTTAGGTCGACCCCTAGTAGAACGGAGGAGGAACCACCACTAATTTATTCCCATAAGCAGATGAGAAAGGCCCAGGCAAAGGATAAATCACTAAAACCTTGCTTTGGCAAATTGCCAACAAGCCATACACACCCTAAGCAAGGACAATTCTATTTAAAGGAGGGACTGCTCTTCAGGAAAGCTAGAGCAGGATCCAAAGAACAGGGACAATTGGTATTGCCAACTCCCTACAGGGAAAAAGTGATGGCACAAGCTCATGTCGTACCTGACGGTGGACACCAGAGGAGTGGAACAACACGTCAAAGGACATCTGAAAAATATTACTGGCCCCAAGTAGCTGCTGATATTGTACAATTTGTGGGGGCCTGTGGAAAATGTAGCAAGGTACAGTCCCCAAGTTGGGAAAATCATAATCAGATGCCAGCAAAGCATTCTGAAACATATGGGCCTACAAATAACAAGGAAAATAAAAAAATAAGGTTGACATAGAGGATAGGTATCCACCTTCCGACCAACAGTTTTCACCAAACATATTTAGATTCGCAACTCTGAGAAGGGCATCCAGAGAAAATAGAAACTCAGACCAGTCAACCCAGGCACAGTTTGAAGCCGCAGTTAGGGAACTGGCTGAATTTAATATTGAAGATAATCCGCCAGATTTGAACCCGAAACAAAATGTTAGAAGAAAATTGGGGAGTGGACGAGTGAGCAATTCGGAAAATGCTCACAGTGCCTCACCATATGGCTATTAATATAGCATGAAAAGGGCACTGGTGACATTGGTAGTCACCCGACCCTACACCGTCTAAGGGGAAGTATTGATCGGACCCTGGATGGAGATCACTCACACAAATTATAGCAAAGTTAAGGGCGAATTGATTTCTGATGCAGAAACTCATTTCCCCACATATTATCTTAATTCACCAAATTGTCGGTAGGAGGAAATATAGTTGGTGAATATGGCCTCCATTTGAGTGGCACATTATAGAATATTATTAGAAGGGTGTTTCCACTTTTAATCAAGCCTGAGATCAGACCAATTGTTGGCTGTGAACATTTCAGAGGAGCAGAGTGTCTCCATTGTTGCCTTTTTGAATTGAGGATAGTCCGAGTGTTTATTAAGGCTGATCAGGAAATTATTGGATCCCCTACACAACTCAGATATCACCATATAGATCAACTCCTCATAACGTACCATTTGAAGAACATCTAATATTCTCGGGACATGTCGTTGAGCAGACTCAGAGAAGAGAAATGGTGAATATCGATTGCTAAGCAGCATTAAGACCAGCAGTAACACTTGCAGCTGTTCAGTAACATAACTGAAATTGATTCCTGGATTGCAGAGGTCTGAGGCAACCTTCATCAGTAGTGCTTACTTTGAATTGACCCACCTGCATTAACCCATGATAAAAATAAAATCAGAGAAAAGTTGATGCAGATTTTCTAAGCCGCCATCCGTGCGATGAGAATCAGAGTAGTCACCAGGCATAGATAGTAAATTTATCTATGTGTATTAAGAAATAGGAACTGACATATGATCGTCTGTTCTAAAGGGGGGACATGTGTAGTGAATTTCTAAATACAATATCTAAATTAATATATAACAATATCGGGCATAAAAGAAAAGATAAGAAAGTATAAAAGAATTTTCTACTAGAACTGTTGGTATCGCCTCCGCCGTCAGATTATTATGTGCTAACGCATAAGACGAACAAAACGGTACCCAAATTTTCAAATTCGTCCTTGACATAATCACTTTTCCTAGTTCTAAGAAAATATTTGCCTAAAAATGCGTTGTGGAACGAGGAGGGGAAAGGAAAGATAAAATGCTAATACGTTTCGCATTGATTTTAAACTAAAAGCCAACTATAGCAAGTGGCAAGCTTTGCCATAGGGTGTTTCCCCAAAATACGATGAAAAAGTTAGAACATGTAGACGACACGTGTCACTAAAACGACTTTAGCTCTTATTAGGAATGACGAAATTCTATCGTAAGTACAGAAGACATCCCCTAGTATGGAAGTGAACGGTGGTAACAGCAAATACACGATTATCATAGAAAAATACATATTTTGAACGAAGCCACTTAGCCCCATTAAACTTATATATTCGTGTACCTTAGGACTTGCTGACAAAGAATTGTTATGTGTTTTGCAAATAGTTCATTAATTAACAAATTATAGCCAAAATACTATAGTGGAGTTGACTGACAGCACAAGATCATATCTGCTTAATTTTTTTATGGCATGTTTGGAAAACACTGCTTTGGTGGAAATGAGGCCAACAAGTTAGATACGATTTGATTGGTTGTAGTAAAATGTAAGGCGAAACATTACTGGGTGACCTGGAAATACAAATATTGTTGTTAATGGAAACGTATAGGATGGATAGTTTTTTTTTAAAGGCTCATGTAAACATGGCCTGATTGGTTAGAACGTTAGATATGGTCAAGTAGAAGCGTCGGTTTACTGCCATTTTTGAAAATAAATTCTGTGTAAAGCAAGATCGATGAGAGCAGGCGGAGAAATTTTCTAACATAGGAAAAGCCTGGACATAAGGGCAGATCGAAAATGTGCCATATTGCCTAGTCATCGTTTAATTGTGTTATTTCCTTGCATTTGTGAGGGTTTTGGTTGCTGTCAATAACTGGTGCCAGACTACAGTGGGCCGATATAGTCATGCCACAGTCTTGCCTTTTTCGGAGACAACAGTAAACCACCATCATTCTTGAAGAAGTGGGAGCTGAAGGTTGTCGTTCAGCGAAGTGCAGGAAGATTCCTACCTCATATTACCAAGTTAGGTGCATGTTTCGGCACCTGATCGCTCAACAAACATTATATCAAAATAAAAGACTGAGAATAGTGATATAAACATTCCATCAGTGTTCATAAAAACGTACAAACAACATGCAGAGATGATGATAGTGAACAATCAACCAGTGTATACTAGAAGTCACCTCAGTTAAACAATACAACTACACCCTTATATAATAATATATGTATTATGGACAGAAGATCCATTGTATAAATTGATTGATGTAATTAATTTCTATGATTTCACTTTGATTGTCAGTCCTGATTCCAAATAAATTAGATTCAGGACAATAAATTGAAAAACCTTAACTTTCAACCACTGACTTACTAAAGATAGTCTTTTTAAAGTGTAGTTTGTATGTGATTGTCGTGGTACTGTGGTGTTGTATTAGATAATAAAATAATTTGTGTAATTGTTTATATGTTTAGTTGGTTAATGCAACCTTACACTAACATTTCATAACCCTAGACACAAAACGTAGTCATCTTACATTCTATCTAGAATAAGTCTGAATGAGATCATAGTGGTGGTAGTAGAAAGGTACCCTGGAAATTTACTCTAATATTTATTATATTCAGGGACCTTCACAGCTGATCTCATTCAGTACATTAAGATTTCTTAACAACAAACTGTATTAACATCAAACCCACCACATATATTGGGGTCTCGCTCCTGGGGATTGAACTTTTCATAACACCAGCTATATTGGGTAGTTTGCTTCTGGGATTTTAAATTCTTAAAAATATTATCAATTATATTAGGAATCTCAGATAGTATAAAACTAAAAGCATTCCTTTTTGGAGAAATTAAATAGTGGTTGAGCTATCAGTGCCTGTGGTTGTTCTTAGTTATAATTAGAAATTGTTAGTTATAATTAGATATTTGTCTAGTTAGAAATTTTAAAAGGTTTGCCAAGTACAAAATGGCTGACCTGGCAAAGTTTCGATCTGCTGCTGTGCAGGCTGCAAAAGAATTGGGAATGGAGGGGCAAATTAGGATTGCTTACGTCACAACTGAATGTGACAAATTTATTGAACGCGAAGAAAAAAGATTAGAAAAAGAGGCTGAAAGAAAGTAAGAGGCTGAAAAAGAAATTAAGAGGCTGCAGATTGAGGCTGACAAGGAGGCTAGGGCATTGGAGGCAGAAGAAAAGAGACTAGCTGCAGAAAGAGAAGAAAAGAGACTAGCTGCAGAAAGAGAAGAAAAGAGACTAGCTGCAGAAAGAGAAGAAAAGAGATTAGCTGCAGACAGGGAAGCAGAAGAAAAGAGATTAGCTACAGAAAGAGAAGAAAGAAGACAAGCTGCAGAAAGGGAAGCAGAAAAGGAGGAGAAAAGATTACAAAGGGAACATGAGTTACGACTAAGGGAGTTTGAGTTTCAAAGCCATGCTCCTGAAAATGCTGCTAGTCCCTTTACCTAAGATGCTACTGCTAGTCAGGGAGCCTCAACCTCAGCTATGAGTTTTCATTTAAACCATTTTGTTGAGAAAGACGATGACATAGAAAGTTACCTAAATAGATATGAACTTTTAGCTATCACGTATGGTTTAGAGAGAGAAAGGTGGAGCCTAAAGTTATCACAAGGGCTTCGTGGTACAGCTTATGAAGTTTTTGCCAAGATGAGCAGGGATGATCAGGACAATTATGACATGCTAAAGCAGGCTCTTTTGTTAAGATATGAAAAGAATGCAGAATTTTATAGGAAAAAATTTAGGAATGCTAAACTACTGTCAGGTGAAACCTATCACCAGTTCTCTGCACAATTAGAGACCTACTTGGAGAAATGGACTGCTCTGGGGAAAACCCAAGATATTAAGGAAATGATCCTTATTGAGCAACTAAGAGAGTCCATGGCTCCAGACCTGAGAAAGTTTCTCATGGAACAAGGTGCAGAGAGGCTGGGGGAGTTACTCAATGTCGCTGAGAGGTATCAGGCAGCCCAAGCAGAGGTAGTTGGTAATAAGAAGGGGCAGGTAGATAATTTTAAGGCACCACAAAACTTAAATGAGTTTGATCATAGAGATCAGAACAAAGGTAAGCACCAGTTTGATAGGCCACGTTATGATAATAAAAATAAAACCCCACAATTCAATGAAAGGAAATATGATGACAGGAAACCCTTCAGACAGGAAGGAAAATATTGTCAAATATGCAGGATGCATAATCATAATACTAGTGAATGTGGTAGGAAAGTTCCTCCATATCACGGGGCATGCATGATAACAGTGGACAAGGGGAAGAAGAAACTGACAGAGAATCATATAAATCTTCAACATCCCCCTATCTGTGAAGAAGTGACATGTAATGGTACCAAGGTCAGGTGCCTTTACGATTCAGGTTCAGAATATGACTCAGTTGTGAGTGCAACCCTAGTGCACCCTGAACAGTATACCACCGGGAAAGTGGAGATACAAGGGGCCGTAAAGGGAATATCCACCATGACACTTCCCGTAGCCGAGATAAATGTCAAGACTAGGTACGTGGAAGGAGTGATTAGAGCAGCCGTGTGTGACGACCCTAATTACCCGCTGGTGTTAGGAAGTAAATATGTTTTTCTAGGAAGCCCGGTAAAACCTGTGGTAATGGCCACGTTTCAGGTTAGGTCGACCCCTAGTAGAACGGAGGAGGAACCACCACTAATTTATTCCCATAAGCAGATGAGAAAGGCCCAGGCAAAGGATAAATCACTAAAACCTTGCTTTGGCAAATTGCCAACAAGCCATACACACCCTAAGCAAGGACAATTCTATTTAAAGGAGGGACTGCTCTTCAGGAAAGCTAGAGCAGGATCCAAAGAACAGGGACAATTGGTATTGCCAACTCCCTACAGGGAAAAAGTGATGGCACAAGCTCATGTCGTACCTGACGGTGGACACCAGAGGAGTGAAACAACACGTCAAAGGACATCTGAAAAATATTACTGGCCCCAAGTAGCTGCTGATATTGTACAATTTGTGGGGGCCTGTGGAAAATGTAGCAAGGTACAGTCCCCAAGTTGGGAAAATCATAATCAGATGCCAGCAAAGCATTCTGAAACATATGGGCCTACAAATAACAAGGAAAATAAAAATAATAAGGTTGACATAGAGGATAGGTATCCACCTTCCGACCAACAGTTTTCACCAAACATATTTAGATTCGCAACTCTGAGAAGGGCATCCAGAGAAAATAGAAACTCAGACCAGTCAACCCAGGCACAGTTTGAAGCCGCAGTTAGGGAACTGGCTGAATTTAATATTGAAGATAATCCGCCAGATTTGAACCCGAAACAAAATGTTAGAAGAAAATTGGGGAGTGGACGAGTGAGCAATTCGGAAAATGCTCACAGTGCCTCACCATATGGCTATTAATATAGCATGAAAAAGGCACTGGTGACATTGGTAGTCACCCGACCCTACACCGTCTAAGGGGAAGTATTGATCGGACCCTGGATGGAGATCACTCACACAAAATTATAGCAAAGTTAAGGGCGAATTGATTTCTGATGCAGAAACTCATTTCCCCACATATTATCTTAATTCACCAAATTGTCGGTAGGAGGAAATATAGTTGGTGAATATGGCCTCCATTTGAGTGGCACATTATAGAATATTATTAGAAGGGTGTTTCCACTTTTAATCAAGCCTGAGATCAGACCAATTGTTGGCTGTGAACATTTCGGAGGAGCAGAGTGTCTCCATTGTTGCCTTTTTGAATTGAGGATAGTCCGAGTGTTTATTAAGGCTGATCAGGAAATTATTGGATCCCCTACACAACTCAGATATCACCATATAGATCAACTCCTCATAACGTACAATTTGAAGAACATCTAATATTCTCGGGACATGTCGTTGAGCAGACTCAGAGAAGAGAAATGGTGAATATCCATTGCTAAGCAGCATTAAGACCAGCAGTAACACTTGCAGCTGTTCAGTAACATAACTGAAATGGATTCCTGGATTGCAGAGGTCTGAGGCAACCTTCATCAGTAGTGCTTACTTTTAATTGACCCACCTGCATTAATCCATGATAAAAATAAAATCAGAGAAAAGTTGATGCAGATTTTCTAAGCCGCCATCCGTGCGATGAGAATCAGAGTAGTCACCAGGCATAGATAGTAAATTTATCTATGTGTATTAAGAAATAGGAACTGACATATGATCGTCTGTTCTAAAGGGGGGACATGTGTAGTGAATTTCTAAATACAATATCTAAATTAATATATAACAATATCGGGCATAAAAGAAAAGATAAGAAAGTATAAAAGAATTTTCTACTAGAACTGTTGGTATCGCCTCCGCCGTCAGATTATTATGTGCTAACGCATAAGACGAACAAAACGGTACCCAAATTTTCAAATTCGTCCTTGACATAATCACTTTTCCTAGTTCTAAGAAAATATTTGCCTAAAAATGCGTTGTGGAACGAGGAGGGGAAAGGAAAGATAAAATGCTAATACGTTTCGCATTGATTTTAAACTAAAAGCCAACTATAGCAAGTGGCAAGCTTTGCCATAGGGTGTTTCCCCAAAATACGATGAAAAAGTTAGAACATGTAGACGACACGTGTCACTAAAACGACTTTAGCTCTTATTAGGAATGACGAAATTCTATCGTAAGTACAGAAGACATCCCCTAGTATGGAAGTGAACGGTGGTAACAGCAAATACACGATTATCATAGAAAAATACATATTTTGAACGAAGCCACTTAGCCCCATTAAACTTATATATTCGTGTACCTTAGGACTTGCTGACAAAGAATTGTTATGTGTTTTGCAAATAGTTCATTAATTAACAAATTATAGCCAAAATACTATAGTGGAGTTGACTGACAGCACAAGATCATATCTGCTTAATTTTTTTATGGCATGTTTGGAAAACACTGCTTTGGTGGAAATGAGGCCAACAAGTTAGATACGATTTGATTGGTTGTAGTAAAATGTAAGGCGAAACATTACTGGGTGACCTGGAAATACAAATATTGTTGTTAATGGAAACGTATAGGATGGATAGTTTTTTTTTAAAGGCTCATGTAAACATGGCCTGATTGGTTAGAACGTTAGATATGGTCAAGTAGAAGCGTCGGTTTACTGCCATTTTTGAAAATAAATTCTGTGTAAAGCAAGATCGATGAGAGCAGGCGGAGAAATTTTCTAACATAGGAAAAGCCTGGACATAAGGGCAGATCGAAAATGTGCCATATTGCCTAGTCATCGTTTAATTGTGTTATTTCCTTGCATTTGTGAGGGTTTTGGTTGCTGTCAATAACTGGTGCCAGACTACAGTGGGCCGATATAGTCATGCCACAGTCTTGCCTTTTTCGGAGACAACAGTAAACCACCATCATTCTTGAAGAAGTGGGAGCTGAAGGTTGTCGTTCAGCGAAGTGCAGGAAGATTCCTACCTCATATTACCAAGTTAGGTGCATGTTTCGGCACCTGATCGCTCAACAAACATTATATCAAAATAAAAGACTGAGAATAGTGATATAAACATTCCATCAGTGTTCATAAAAACGTACAAACAACATGCAGAGATGATGATAGTGAACAATCAACCAGTGTATACTAGAAGTCACCTCAGTTAAACAATACAACTACACCCTTATATAATAATATATGTATTATGGACAGAAGATCCATTGTATGTGATTGATGTAATTAATTTCTATGATTTCACTTTGATTGTCAGTCCTGATTCCAAATAAATTAGATTCAGGACAATAAATTGAAAAACCTTAACTTTCAACCACTGACTTACTAAAGATAGTCTTTTAAAGTGTAGTTTGTATGTGATTGTCGTGGTACTGTGGTGTTGTATTAGATAATAAAATAATTTGTGTAATTGTTTATATGTTTAGTTGGTTAATGCAACCTTACACTAACATTTCATAACCCTAGACACAAAACGTAGTCATCTTACATTCTATCTAGAATAAGTCTGAATGAGATCATAGTGGTGGTAGTAGAAAGGTACCCTGGAAATTTACTCTAATATTTATTATATTCAGGGACCTTCACAGCTGATCTCATTCAGTACATTAAGATTTCTTAACAACAAACTGTATTAACATCAAACCCACCACATATATTGGGGTCTCGCTCCTGGGGATTGAACTTTTCATAACACCAGCTATATTGGGTAGTTTGCTTCTGGGATTTTAAATTCTTAAAAATATTATCAATTATATTAGGAATCTCAGATAGTATAAAACTAAAAGCATTCCTTTTTGGAGAAATTAAATAGTGGTTGAGCTATCAGTGCCTGTGGTTGTTCTTAGTTATAATTAGAAATTGTTAGTTATAATTAGATATTTGTCTAGTTAGAAATTTTAAAAGGTTTGCCAAGTACAAAATGGCTGACCTGGCAAAGTTTCGATCTGCTGCTGTGCAGGCTGCAAAAGAATTGGGAATGGAGGGGCAAATTAGGATTGCTTACGTCACAACTGAATGTGACAAATTTATTGAACGCGAAGAAAAAAGATTAGAAAAAGAGGCTGAAAGAAAGTAAGAGGCTGAAAAAGAAATTAAGAGGCTGCAGATTGAGGCTGACAAGGAGGCTAGGGCATTGGAGGCAGAAGAAAAGAGACTAGCTGCAGAAAGAGAAGAAAAGAGACTAGCTGCAGAAAGAGAAGAAAAGAGACTAGCTGCAGAAAGAGAAGAAAAGAGATTAGCTGCAGACAGGGAAGCAGAAGAAAAGAGATTAGCTACAGAAAGAGAAGAAAGAAGACAAGCTGCAGAAAGGGAAGCAGAAAAGGAGGAGAAAAGATTACAAAGGGAACATGAGTTACGACTAAGGGAGTTTGAGTTTCAAAGCCATGCTCCTGAAAATGCTGCTAGTCCCTTTACCTAAGATGCTACTGCTAGTCAGGGAGCCTCAACCTCAGCTATGAGTTTTCATTTAAACCATTTTGTTGAGAAAGACGATGACATAGAAAGTTACCTAAATAGATATGAACTTTTAGCTATCACGTATGGTTTAGAGAGAGAAAGGTGGAGCCTAAAGTTATCACAAGGGCTTCGTGGTACAGCTTATGAAGTTTTTGCCAAGATGAGCAGGGATGATCAGGACAATTATGACATGCTAAAGCAGGCTCTTTTGTTAAGATATGAAAAGAATGGGGAATTTTATAGAAAAAAATTTAGGAATGCCAAACTACTGTCGGGTGAGACTTATCACCAGTTCTCTGCACAATTAGAGACCTACTTGGAGAAATGGACTGCTCTGGGGAAAACCCAAGATATTAAGGAAATGATCCTTATTGAGCAACTAAGAGAGTCCATGGCTCCAGACCTGAGAAAGTTTCTCATGGAACAAGGTGCAGAGAGGCTGGGGGAGTTACTCAATGTCGCTGAGAGGTATCAGGCAGCCCAAGCAGAGGTAGTTGGTAATAAGAAGGGGCAGGTAGATAATTTTAAGGCACCACAAAACTTAAATGAGTTTGATCATAGAGATCAGAACAAAGGTAAGCACCAGTTTGATAGGCCACGTTATGATAATAAAAATAAAACCCCACAATTCAATGAAAGGAAATATGATGACAGGAAACCCTTCAGACAGGAAGGAAAATATTGTCAAATATGCAGGATGCATAATCATAATACTAGTGAATGTGGTAGGAAAGTTCCTCCATATCACGGGGCATGCATGATAACAGTGGACAAGGGGAAGAAGAAACTGACAGAGAATCATATAAATCTTCAACATCCCCCCATCTGTGAAGAAGTGACATGTAATGGTACCAAGGTCAGGTGCCTTTACTATTCAGGTTCAGAATATGACTCAGTTGTCAGTGCAACCCTAGTGCACCCTGAACAGTATACCACCGGGAAAGTGGAGATACAAGGGGCCGTAAAGGGAATATCCACCATGACACTTCCCGTAGCCGAGATAAATGTCAAGACTAGGTACGTGGAAGGAGTGATTAGAGCAGCCGTGTGTGACGACCCTAATTACCCGCTGGTGTTAGGAAGTAAATATGTTTTTCTAGGAAGCCCGGTAAAACCTGTGGTAATGGCCACGTTTCAGGTTAGGTCGACCCCTAGTAGAACGGAGGAGGAACCACCACTAATTTATTCCCATAAGCAGATGAGAAAGGCCCAGGCAAAGGATAAATCACTAAAACCTTGCTTTGGCAAATTGCCAACAAGCCATACACACCCTAAGCAAGGACAATTCTATTTAAAGGAGGGACTGCTCTTCAGGAAAGCTAGAGCAGGATCCAAAGAACAGGGACAATTGGTATTGCCAACTCCCTACAGGGAAAAAGTGATGGCACAAGCTCATGTCGTACCTGACGGTGGACACCAGAGGAGTGGAACAACACGTCAAAGGACATCTGAAAAATATTACTGGCCCCAAGTAGCTGCTGATATTGTACAATTTGTGGGGGCCTGTGGAAAATGTAGCAAGGTACAGTCCCCAAGTTGGGAAAATCATAATCAGATGCCAGCAAAGCATTCTGAAACATATGGGCCTACAAATAACAAGGAAAATAAAAATAATAAGGTTGACATAGAGGATAGGTATCCACCTTCCGACCAACAGTTTTCACCAAACATATTTAGATTCGCAACTCTGAGAAGGGCATCCAGAGAAAATAGAAACTAAGACCAGTCAACCCAGGCACAGTTTGAAGCCGCAGTTAGGGAACTGGCTGAATTTAATATTGAAGATAATCCGCCAGATTTGAACCCGAAACAAAATGTTAGAAGAAAATTGGGGAGTGGACGAGTGAGCAATTCGGAAAATGCTCACAGTGCCTCACCATATGGCTATTAATATAGCATGAAAAGGGCACTGGTGACATTGGTAGTCACCCGACCCTACACCGTCTAAGGGGAAGTATTGATCGGACCCTGGATGGAGATCACTCACACAAATTATAGCAAAGTTAAGGGCGAATTGATTTCTGACGCAGAAACTCATTTCCCCACATATTATCTTAATTCACCAAATTGTCGGTAGGAGGAAATATAGTTGGTGAATATGGCCTCCATTTGAGTGGCACATTATAGAATATTATTAGAAGGGTGTTTCCACTTTTAATCAAGCCTGAGATCAGACCAATTGTTGGCTGTGAACATTTCGGAGGAGCAGAGTGTCTCCATTGTTGCCTTTTTGAATTGAGGATAGTCCGAGTGTTTATTAAGGCTGATCAGGAAATTATTGGATCCCCTACACAACTCAGATATCACCATATAGATCAACTCCTCATAACGTACAATTTGAAGAACATCTAATATTCTCGGGACATGTCGTTGAGCAGACTCAGAGAAGAGAAATGGTGAATATCGATTGCTAAGCAGCATTAAGACCAGCAGTAACACTTGCAGCTGTTCAGTAACATAACTGAAATGGATTCCTGGATTGCAGAGGTCTGAGGCAACCTTCATCAGTAGTGCTTACTTTGAATTGACCCACCTGCATTAATCCATGATAAAAATAAAATCAGAGAAAAGTTGATGCAGATTTTCTAAGCCGCCATCCGTGCGATGAGAATCAGAGTAGTCACCAGGCATAGATAGTAAATTTATCTATGTGTATTAAGAAATAGGAACTGACATATTATCGTCTGTTCTAAAGGGGGGACATGTGTAGTGAATTTCTAAATACAATATCTAAATTAATATATAACAATATCGGGCATAAAAGAAAAGATAAGAAAGTATAAAAGAATTTTCTACTAGAACTGTTGAAATCGCCTCCGCCGTCAGATTATTATGTGCTAACGCATAAGACGAACAAAACGGTACCCAAATTTTCAAATTCGTCCTTGACATAATCACTTTTCCTAGTTCTAAGAAAATATTTGCCTAAAAATGCGTTGTGGAACGAGGAGGGGAAAGGAAAGATAAAATGCTAATACGTTTCGCATTGATTTTAAACTAAAAGCCAACTATAGCAAGTGGCAAGCTTTGCCATAGGGTGTTTCCCCAAAATACGATGAAAAAGTTAGAACATGTAGACGACACGTGTCACTAAAACGACTTTAGCTCTTATTAGGAATGACGAAATTCTATCGTAAGTACAGAAGACATCCCCTAGTATGGAAGTGAACGGTGGTAACAGCAAATACCCGATTATCATAGAAAAATACATATTTTGAACGAAGCCACTTAGCCCCATTAAACTTATATATTCGTGTACCTTAGGACTTGCTGACAAAGAATTGTTATGTGTTTTGCAAATAGTTCATTAATTAACAAATTATAGCCAAAATACTATAGTGGAGTTGACTGACAGCACAAGATCATATCTGCTTAATTTTTTTATGGCATGTTTGGAAAACACTGCTTTGGTGGAAATGAGGCCAACAAGTTAGATACGATTTGATTGGTTGTAGTAAAATGTAAGGCGAAACATTATTGGGTGACCTGGAAATACAAATATTGTTGTTAATGGAAACGTATAGGATGGATAGTTTTTTTTCAAAGGCTCATGTAAACATGGCCTGATTGGTTAGAACGTTAGATATGGTCAAGTAGAAGCGTCGGTTTACTGCCATTTTTCAAAATAAATTCTGTGTAAAGCACGATCGATGAGAGCAGGCGGAGAAATTTTCTAACATAGGAAAAGCCTGGACATAAGGGCAGATCGAAAATGTGCCATATTGCCTAGTCATCGTTTAATTGTGTTATTTTCTTGCATTTGTGAGGGTTTTGGTTGCTGTCAATAACTGGTGCCAGACTACAGTGGGCCGATATAGTCATGCCACAGTCTTGCCTTTTTCGGAGACAACAGTAAACCACCATCATTCTTGAAGAAGTGGGAGCTGAAGGTTGTCGTTCAGCGAAGTGCAGGAAGATTCCTACCTCATATTACCAAGTTAGGTGCATGTTTCGGCACCTGATCGCTCAACAAACATTATATCAAAATAAAAGACTGAGAATAGTGATATAAACATTCCATCAGTGTTCATAAAAACGTACAAACAACATGCAGAGATGATGATAGTGAACAATCAACCAGTGTATACTAGAAGTCACCTCAGTTAAACAATACAACTACACCCTTATATAATAATATATGTATTATGGACAGAAGATCCATTGTATAAATTGATTGATGTAATTAATTTCTATGATTTCACTTTGATTGTCAGTCCTGATTCCAAATAAATTAGATTCAGGACAATAAATTGAAAAACCTTAACTTTCAACCACTGACTTACTAAAGATAGTCTTTTAAAGTGTAGTTTGTATGTGATTGTCGTGGTACTGTGGTGTTGTATTAGATAATAAAATAATTTGTGTAATTGTTTATATGTTTAGTTGGTTAATGCAACCTTACACTAACATTTCATAACCCTAGACACCAAACGTAGTCATCTTACATTCTATCTAGAATAAGTCTGAATGAGATCATAGTGGTGGTAGTAGAAAGGTACCCTGGAAATTTACTCTAATATTTATTATATTCAGGGACCTTCACAGCTGACCTCATTCAGTACATTAAGATTTCTTAACAACAAACTGTATTAACATCAAACCCACCACAGTATTTACGGATTGATATGCCGATCTGACATGTCTTTCTTTCTTCCTTGCTTTCTTTCTTTCTTTCTTTCTTTCAGTCTTTCTTTCTTTCTTTCTTTCTTTCTTTCTTTTTCTTGTACGTGGCAATGACAGAGCTGACAGACAAGATTCAAGAGCACCCGTAAAAGGTGCATTGGCCAAGGATAAGGAAGAAATACTGAGGGCAATTCAAGTTCGTCTATTAGAGAATGACACTGCAGTCGATGAATCATCAAGGCTAAGATTGCTGGAGTTTGGCATCAAACGTAAGACCAGCAGGGATGGACGTGTGAGAGGACGCATCCGGCGTGTATACAACTAGTGCGCAACATGAACAATTAGCATTTATACCCTTCGACATTTGCTGAGGGAGACTCAGCACCTATGGGTGTTCCCGTAGTGCAATGACGTCGAATCTGATTAACATTTCTTTTTCTTTCTTTCTTTCTTTTTTTCTTTATTTCTTCTTCTTTTTCTTCGTCTTCTTCTTCTTCCTTTACTTTCAGACGTCAACTTTGAGTATGCTCAAAGAATGCAGTGGTCAGGTTGAGGTTGCTGGCATATCTGTAGAATGGTACTGATGATGACCATATGTTCCTCGCACGTTAGGCATCTTTGAAGTTAACGTCCAGTTTCCTTCTTTGAGTTTTAATTTTTGCTGTGAACGAGAATTTCACACATTTTCTAGTATGACATCACGTGAGAGTCATTTTACCTTGTGCGCATGTCGAGTATATTTGGTCTGGTTTGGTTTTAAGGACTATCTTCATTGCACAGGACAACTCCATCGGTGCTTTCATCTCCTACCTTAGATCACACAAGAAGGATCTCAGCACAGTGCACAAACTCCGTAGCACCGGCGAGAATCCATATGTGTGTATATAGGAATCACACATTCTTTAAATAATTATGTGGTTGGTAGCTTTTTAATTGTTAAACTTTGCAAGGGCAGTTGCCGTATGACCTACGCTTTACGATTTCCAACTGCCGAGGTATTTTTAACATGCGCAACTTGAACACGGGACTTCCTGTGTTTTTTATCCTTTTTTGCCCTTATCCGAGGCTAGGCATCTGATCTCACTACCCACGAGACCAGGGGGAAGTATTAGGAAAACTGGTTCTGAAAAAAAATTGCCATAAATTATATTCCCTCTACTGGGAATTGAACCCTGTAGAATTCGAGACGGACACCATGCCGCTTGGCCACACCGACCCCAATTTTGTTTTTATAGACATCTGGCTAATATTAAGATATAAACAATAATGAGATCTAAGTAAAAACAGAAAAAGAGGAGAAACATAAATATCAATAGGTAAAGATAACGGCAAAACAATTAATAATAATCATAAGACAGATGAAAAAGAAGAAGAAGAAAGTAAGAAAGAAAAAAGAAAGAACGAAAGAAAATAAATAAGATGAGAAGAAGAGAAGAAGAATTGTTAATAATAACCCCAGGGCAGTTATTTATAAATGAACATGGTGAGAATTACAAAAACTTGTACACAAAAACTGGAGCATCTGCCAAATTATCGTCTAGGATGAAAAATAAAAAACAGAAACGACGAGACGACGATTTAATTTTTTATTTGAAATCTTGATTCCAGTAGATAACACCCTCTCGGGAATCTCTACGAATGTCTTGTACACATGGACAGAAATTTAAAAAAAAGTTGAGAAGTAGAAGATGAGATTGAATTAAGCGAACATCTGCCGATGATCACTTAATTTTTTGTTTGGGAAAAGAAGCGGGAGAGTAGATGTTCTCATTTAATCATTACCCGCGGCTAGCAACAATATGAGGCGTAATGAGTCAGTCACATGTAATTTTCCGCTAGATTTATTCAAATAATAACCCTACATAATCTGAGAGTACAAAACATATGTGAGTCTTGTTAATTATCAGCAACAATAATGTTTCTTGAGTTTGTGGTAATTCGATGTCGCGAGCAACTTAAACAATTAACAGAGGAAAGGTTTTTCTGATAGCTCAGACATGGAGGATTCTTTGAAATAATAATAATAATTTCTGTCTAACATAGCTGGCAGTGGGAATGATGTGGCCTTGAGTTGATAGCTCTCAGCTGCTTTTGTTTGCTCTGAGATAAAAGTAACCATATAAGACAGAGGTTGGGGTGAGAATGGCGACTTTGAAAGTTTTGATACAGCTCCAAAGCACCGTCAGTAAATAGGTATTCTGCGACACTACTTCCTCTAACTCTGCTATCTCTCACTCTTGCATGGCCCACGAACCCCCACTATTCCTTCCTCCCGTAATAAAAAGAAAAATAAAAGATTATACTCTTAAATCTTTAACACGTTCTTTCGATAACAATACGGGAACTTGAGTTTTTATAAAACGACTCACGCGTAACCAGGTTTGTTAACTAAAGAGCATATATACAAATATACACATATAAAATAGACTGAATAAATAATTAAACACAACAATAAAGGAAGCACGATTCAGTATTTAGAGTAATCAGAATGTAATATAAATGCGCTCATGTATGTTATGATCAAATGTTACACAGTTTTTATAGTAATTGATATACATAGTGGGTCCAAAGCCAAGCCCCATTTACCAATTTCTTATTTAGACGGATCAAAAAACGTACCATGTACAGCGATGAAGTAGTGTTTCACCTTAATTGTTCACTCAACAGACATAATGTACAATAATGGACCATTGAAATCTCACACCAGGCAACGGAAGGACATGTGCAAAATAATCCACGAATTATGGTATGGGCCCGCTCTTTGGGGAGTAAGATTGCGCAAGAAACATTTCCAGGCAAATGGATTGGATGGCCCATTGAATGGCCATCTAGGTCTCCATACTTTTGGATTATTTTTATGGTGCCATCTCAAATCAGTTGGTTATGACAGTAAATTCGAACATTTAATTTAATTTATGCAATAATTTGTTTATTGGGCTTGTCTTTTGACCCACACTGTATTCGAGTGACAACCCTGGAATATTTTGAACTGGCTAGTCCCTTTTTGAAATAACCTTGGTGGTGGAAATTTATTGAGCATTATGTTCGGATCTGCACACTGAGTGTATAACGCTTTTACTTTATATAACACAATAACATTGACATATACCTCAAAGTGTGATCACTCAAGAGAGATAACTGACCAAAGGGTTGTCAAAAAAAACGTTGAATACAATCGCTCCAGGCTCTTTGGCAGGCTATGCGTAACCTTGAAATTTAGCGATCTAGATGTGAAATCCTATTGTATGGCCTTGAAACACGAAGAACAGCTGTCATGGGATAACCTCCCCTGATTTGCAATGATGGTCCAAAAATGGCCAAAATTTAGAATGTACAACGAAGGTCTAAAGGTATCTACCTTCGCTTCAAGATTACTCGTGGCAGATTTGTAAATAGAATGATGGTGCTTCTATTGTAGGGAGTTTGCATAGGATATTTTAGAAATCAAGCAAGACAATGAATTTATCAATGCCGTCGTGAATATTGTATCTGCGCGCTCCTTCTATGAAGATAAAGGTATATTTTCTCGTTTCTGAGCCGCAACTGAATTATTCATTAAAATAGTACTTTAGTAGGTCTGTTGTATTTATATTTAAGATAACTGATTCATACGTTCTGTGACGATACAGTTGTGCGATCTCCCGTCCCCTCCGGCGGTATCAGTTTGGTTCTTCATTTTTCTCTTCCTCTCATTCATCGTTATTATTTGGCATATGTTTTGCCCTTTCATTTATTATTTTACTCTCTATGCTGAAGCTAGTAGGGGAAAGTCTCTAACACTCAACTCCCCGACGGAAGTATCTGCTATGGGACTGTCTTTATCTTGTTTACCACTCCTCAGACTTATTTACGTTCCGCCAGGTGAACTGGGGTATTATTGCAACAATACCCAGTCATTATCACTGGTCAGCGAGCGATATTCTTATCATGAGAAGCCGGCTCGCCACCTTTTGAGCGACTTTGACGTAACTCATTTCCGGGGCCAGCGACAATCAGGCTATTAACACCTGGGTTGCGGTCTGTATGTCTGAGGAAACCATATGGTTTGACTGAGCGGCCGGCGATCCTTTTGTTTGACTGTCTGGAAAACGCACGATCACAGACGATATGAGATAATCGTGTCACGGACCCATCCCTGTGTGTGATTATCGCGATAATCTGTCTGGAGAGACAATATTGGCGATAGGTAGCATCTGGACATCAAATGAGTTCAAAGATGGTGATTATGAGTTGTGCATAAGATGCCACCGGAAATATTACCGCATGATTATACAGAGGTAACGCGTGGAATATTACAATTAATATTTTAAAACAAGCAAGGGAATATATTAAATGAAACACCCCAACCCACGTAGTGCTAGAGAGACTTGATTGGTTTAAAGTGAGAGCCGGAATATACAATGAATTCTATTGGAACATTCGATGGAAACACAATCTGTGATTTGAACTGAGAATGAGAGATATAATCAATCGAACTTAGAGACACAGAACATTCAGCTTCGCAACTTCATACGAGCAACTCCCAAAAAGCTAGAAGAGAAGCGTCGGACCTAGAATTCCATTATTAACAGTGATAGATTGAGTATTGGCCAACTTTGACTTTTACAAGTAAACTCGTATTTTAATACAAGACTGTAAACTTAAAAAGACCAGGACTTCAATTACCGAGACTGGAACCTAGGAATTTGATGACAAGTCATAGAGGAATTTAAAAAAAGTTTTCCCAGGAATAGTGATTTCGCAGAACACCCGCCGTCAGAGGAATTAACTCTAATTTCCAGACCTAAGGGATTCTAAGCATCTAATACAGAGCTGTGTCCAGTCTAAATCTGTGCAAGGAGATTGTGTATTCCCTAAATTTTGGGGTAAGTGTAAACATTTTATTTTCAAATGTGAAATTTGACATGTTTCTTGCTTAGTGGTTATAAATGAGGCTGGCAACCTCAACATATGAAAAGAGTATATTTATGAACCACTACAGCAAGTGCTGGGGATTGTTTCTTGCTAGTCGTGCGGGAAAACCCGACTGCAGAGGTGACCCCAGAATCCGACTGGTGCAGTGATGATTATATCACATGTGCCTCAAGTGTAGCAAATCATGTTGTGAGATATATGTAACTTGTTAATGTTAGTTTAGGCCTAAATCATTATTCGCGCTGTCCATACACAATTTCCCAGTTAATACCCAGAGGAATAGTGGTGATTTCTATTCATCTTTCCTGAGTTACGCTGTGTATACTCAAGAATTTAATTTTTCTGAGAGATTAACATTGGTGGGTGCATAACGAGAAGATGCGTCCGTTAAGCTTCCAACTCAGTGTACAGGCATTTTGTTCTTTCTATTTGGTCCAAAAGTTCGCGGAACGAAGCTAGTTGTGAGTGAAACGCAGGGAATTCAACCCCAACCGACTAAATCGGACAAGCTGTGTGAAGAAGTGCCCTCATCAGCAAGCCGTGACGAAAACCACAGCTGCAGGACTCCCTTACAAACGTTAAATGCTTGTAAAAAGGCACCAGCAAAACGGACTTTTGATATATCCTCACACTAAATCTCTGTGAAGAGAAAATTTGATTCCAATATAAAATTCACCATCATTTTATTTATGTTAAACTGTTAATACTAATTGATCATTAATATTCTTACCTGTTCTTTTAAAACTAAACAATCATAGTCGATCCAGTTTTTTTATATGTATGAAAGCAAACGTATGAGCCAGATTCTTTCATATATACAATGTATATATATATATATATATATATATATATATATATATATATATATACATCTATATATATATATATATATATATATATATATATATATATATATATATATATATACTACTGGACAAAAGTTAAGGGCCGCCATTCAGTTTAGACAAGATTAATATAATTCTTTGTGAGCAGGGTCGATTTCCCAAATGTCTGGTAGCTTGAAATCTCTCAAGAAGTCTCTGAATGGTAGAGTAGGACACTGCTAAACGTCTTGCAACATGACGAACAGATTGACCATCCTGAATCCATGCCATGGCTCGACCACAGTCTACAGTGCTGAGACTTCTCTTTGGTGGCATGGCTAATGCAGTGATCATTTCGACCACTTGTCATACTGATTTATTGAATACCAACGGCGAACACTCTTTACCGATGATCATTTTCCACGTGCATTCAAATTCAACTCACATTTTCACCTTTTAAACTAGTGGGGCATGTTGCGAAAATCACGAGTTTTTGCAGCAACAATGGCAATTATCAAGTGCGGGTTAAAGTGACCCAGTTTTTGGACATTTAAAAAAAATTAACCTAGTGCACACAGAAATGTATACACATTTCTCTGAGCTCAGTTTTAATGACATTTTCACTTGTCTTTACAGTTTGCCAGTCAATTATATAAACCTTGTCTAAACTGAATGGCGGCCCTTAACTTTTGTTCAGTAGTATATATATATATATATATATATATATATATATATATATATATATATATATATATATATATATGTATATATATATATATATATATATATATATATATATATATATATATATATATATATATATATATATATATATATATATATATGAATACGTAGACATATATTTACCTCTAAACAGAGCTGTAACTTATAGGAGGGATTTCGTTAGATTACACCAACTGGGGTCTTGAATGCGCTAAAAACCATTCATTAAATCCTTCACAAAAGGCGACGGACAGATACAAGTTAAACATTGCTCAGCGCTATGCCGCATGGTTCTTGACTTCTGAATTATCTTGAGAAGACTCCTTTCGTATAGAAGCGCCACTACACTTCTATCTACATCTCTGCCAAGAGTAATCTTGTGCGAAGCTAAACACCTTTGACGACCCTTTTAGAGACTCTTGAGTTGTGGCCATTGTTGGACCACTACTGCAAAGCAGTGGAGGCAATCCGTGACACTTGTGCACTTCTCTCTGTAATAATTAAATTACTTTGAATTTAATAACGAATTATTGCTTAACATGAGTAAATAAAAAGTGATGATAGTGAATTGAACGATGGAGTTTTCTCCACTCAAAATGGTCAAGGTGATGGTTTGTGTGGGTGGTGAGTTATTTTGTACTGGCCGGATTAAAATTACTTTATGTTATGTTGCAACACCTGAAGGTCTTTTAGTTTTTTACATGCGCCCCGGTTTAACCGACTATGGTGAACGTGATGTGCCTCACCAAAACAAGGCAACAGTTTTTTTTTTTTTAAATTGCCTGGCCAATGCTGAAATGGTTTTTTGACTACTCTGTATCGCTGACTTCTGTGCTGAGGGAAGGTTCTATGCGTAGTTGCAGGGATAAACACTCCTAACATCAAGGCAAGGATCTTCACAACCAGTCATATGATGTAGACTACAAGCTCTTGATCCACAGACTCGTAACAAGTTGGTATCACACACTGGTATCTCCAGCTTGCACCACAAACTGGTATCACCAACCTGTACCACAAAGTTTAAAAGAAAACAAATGTCTGTGCTAAGTGTTTGTTACCTGACACTAGTAAGGCGCTTTCCCAGCTGTCCGTTCCACCGGTTCCGTAAGTTTACCCTCCATGAGCATCAATGATAAACCTAGTGGATATGATGAATAATCATCGTTAATTCAGGTAATCTGATGAACAGGTGTGGTTGGAAAGTGGAAAACGTTTTTTTAAAGCATGTTTAAATATACATATGAACTTATTAAAATGTTAAAATAATAAATACGTACACCATGATTTTATCATCCACTCTCCGCTTCACACAGAGCCTGGGGATAACTCGGCTTTTGGTTCTCTGTGAGAGAACCTGCATGAAGCAGTCGGCAGCGCTTGCTGTGTTCGTTCATGACACTATAATTTTCATATGCTGAGGTTGCGAGCCTCTTATGAACCAAGTTATGTACAACCACCAGCGAATTAAACATGTCAAATGCAAAATATAATATAAGAAAACTGTATATGTTACAACTTATCCCGTATAATTGGGTTAATTTACAGACGTCTGGCGCAGGGAGACTTGCGAATAATGTCGGGCCACAGGTTTTGAGGCTGTCTTACAGGTAGTCGAGTATTACTTTAATTATAATCCCACTATTATCCTGTATGTAGGTTCCGATGACTTTGTCCTTTCCAGTATTACAGAGTCGAGTTTTCTTGCTGGTAATTACAGAAGATCCTCAATACTTGGTCCAATCCTCTTTATTGAAATCCTACTTTTCTTCGGCTCTATCTAGTTTGAAGGTGTCGTCTTGACTAAATGCAACACAGTGTTGGGTTCTAAACCCGTGCTACAATATATGAAACCCTTTGTCAGTTGTCTCCCATCTTTCTGTGCGGTGAACGTCACTAATAAAACGTCGTCTAGATTAATATATTTTGGCTAGACCCATATTTGACTTTAGTATATATCTTCTTCCCCTCCCTCTTCCTTCTCATGACAACCAGCAATTTCAAACTTATTACATATGCTTGCAATTTATGATATAACATTTGTTTAAATGGCTATCATAAATGTTGACAAACAGTAGTGTCCATTCGTAGGAGGTTACATATACGTATTTATGCCACGCCTTAAGGTGATTTTGCAGTTTATCTCCGGATTGTCAGTACGAGAAGTATAGGCACCCAGCTTGGTACGCGAGATAGATCCGCCTGTGTTTGCTTAAACAGAGGTAAGACAGATTTACCTGTCTAATTCCAGCTGGGTTATTAGTGTTACCTATACCCATCGTAGATCAGGCAAAATAACAACGTGAAACCTGAGTCATGCGTTCCAACATGAGATAAAATACGGATAAAAAATAAATGGAAGATACAATATAGAGAAAAACGACACGTAGAACACGATAAAGTGAGGATCGCGGTCATTTTGTGACAACAAAAAAATTAACAGTAACGACACGGCCAACACACTCTGGAAATGCCACGCAAACTATGATAAATTATGAACAGCACACCTGTAATTCTGTTATAACTTTGTGATTAATGCCACGAACGGAAAAATTCTTTATGGAATTTCAACAGCAGCTACAAACAAATGTTACTATGCCAGGGAGAAATCATTATCTTTAGTAATTAACGAGGAAATCTGAATTTGTCTGATAAATTGCACAGCAGCATTGAAATCCCACGAAAGTTACAAATAGAAAAGTGAACGACAACGCAGACCTCCGAGAAGTAAAGGATTAGATCTAGATTGGGGATAAAAGCCTGCTCAGATTCATTTCTGGACTCTCAAAATTTCATTGCTGAAAAGACGTCCAGCGGACTGACACAAGCTTGTCAAAGCCAAATAACCACAGCCCATAGCTGAGAAAAGCAAAGTTGACCTGTTTCTGAGCAGATTTGCATAAGTGAAAGCTCAGATCCATAATACTGTGTGTGAAGGGTACGTTAAACTTGTAGAATCGTTGCGTTACATGTATTTTGGTGTTATGTAAATTGCTGTAATGTTTAATATTATTGTTAGCTTTGACTTTGAATTACCTGATTATATCCTAATCTTGGTTGTCTGAACCCTGTGCTGATAACTGAAATTAGTTTCAAAACTGAATATAACCTGAACAATCATGAACGGCGTGATGCAGCTAGAAGTCCTGTCAGGACTGCGTTATACTAGCTATAAACGCTCATAGTCCTTTTTAGGGCCTTGGTTTTAAATTCTGGATGCCAAAGAGTTCACTTTCTTCTTCTTCCTCTTCTTCTTCTTCCACTGTTTTTTCACATCCTTAGTTTCCTTTGTTCAATTAAAAAAATATGTTGATGTAATATCTTCAAAAGGAAACGACTTTTGACGTGACTAAGAACCACAGGGAAGTAATCAAGACAGAATTCAGATAAAAACTTGTACATTATGTCTACAGTCTAACGATGTATTTTATTGATTGTATGACGTACGTCTTTGAATGACATGGCCACGGTCTCATGGACTATGTTGTCTAACTGAGAAGTCTGATCAATAATGGGTCATCATCATCATCGGAGGATCGTCTTTCTGGTAGGAAACAGATACCATAATCTGTGCATATGTTTCAGGTTTCTATCCGAGAGAGTCACAACAAAAGCTTCTGATAAGAAGCATACAAGACAGCAGTGTGTGATTAAAGACAACCTCTGTAATTTGCCGGATTGTAGCATTGTGGCTACTTGTCAATGTGATTTACATAACTTGGACACCAACATATGATGGTGACGTGTCTGCAGTGAAAGAACCAGAATGAGATAAGTACGCATCACTTTGAAGGAACAAGAGCCAGAAGTCACCATTTGCCCGAAATGATGAACAAAGACATTGACACTTAATGATTTTCCAACTGGTGATTGTGTAAATATATATCTGCAATCTATACCAAACTTCTAGTTTAATTAATAAATATGCAGATAAATATTATAAATCGCAGTTGATTGATTTTGTTTAAATTCCATTATCTGTTTGAAATTGTATTATTGTGTGGAAATTTAGAGAATTATTTAATATTTAAATTTGTAATGATACTTAGCTGCATGTCACACTAACTATTCCTAGAGACACCTTTGAAGCATAAGGCAGGTTTAGGGAGAAGGTGACTTACTTCAAAGCTCTCTTCTACTGCTACCATCTAAGACTGTGCAGTTAACTACTTGTCTTGTCATGTACCGTTCCTACCACTAGTTCACCAGTTCTCTTCTCCACTTCTGGGAACTATATCTATTTTTTTTATCTAACATCCATCTCGCCACAAAAACAAACAAGAATTTACAGACTTTCGTTAATGGGCGTTTGCATAAAATAGACAGATTAAGGTAGACTGACTGGATCACCAATGTGGGGCTGATAACAAGTACGAGACTAGTACCAGTAGAAACAAGATGGATCGAACATACACTGATAAAATATGTTGATAGTATTGTCTGGTAGTCATTGTTCTGAGATTCCCTTGATAAAAGGGGTAGAGGGCGACCAAGACACATAGAGAAGAGATCTGGTGATATACATAAAGACGATTGGATAGATCTTGAGGAGAAAACACAGGACAGGATGACATGCACACATTTGTTGAGACCTGTGTTCCTTGGAGAGTTGAGGGATAATGAGTGAATAAATATTTCACGGCAGTAAAATGTTGCTTGCCCACATGATCTTTAAGTTTATGGATAGATAGTTGTAGGTTCAATATTGAAACGACATTTACAATTTTTTTTTTTAAACACTCCAGTTCTGTATAGTAAGTAGGAGTCATAATATAAAGTTGGCATTGGACACTATTAACCCGTGTGTTACCGGGGCCCGAAAGGGGAGCAAAGAATAGTATCACTGTTCCCTGCCATACATGTCGTAGAAAGCGACTAAGGAGGGTTGGGCATGGAGATGGTTACCCTATCCTGTAAAAAATTTTACCCACAAAAAACTTCAACAAATATGGACAAGTCAATTAAAGAAAATAAAACACAGCCATCCAAGACAGGGGAAGGTCCTCTCGCAGGGAGGCGTATGATGCAACACTGTGACGTACGTCTAGTTCGACAAGTGAATTTTCCCTTATATGATGGATGATTTAAAGGGACTTTTAGCGTTTCATAACATTAGAACCCCTGAACATTTGTTGTAACTTTTCGTTTCGCCAGAGCGAACCGATTCCACCGGGACTCATTTAGTATGCGGCACGAGATCAAAGACACTGGTGGAGATCTCAGGATGGACGGGCGGCATGCTATCAAAGACAGTAGTGGTCCCTGAAACGATTTCGCATCTCGGTGTTAAGCACGGAACCGATCGCAGCCAGAGCGAACGGGGAAAGCTGACGCAAGCAGCGAGCGAAGATACGAGAGGCCAGGGGCGGCTTCTCTCTTTGGTCTGGCGGTCAGATCCCCAAAATCCTTCCGAGATCAAAAAGGCTGTCAAGTTTCTCATGTCCCACTCATCTTGCATTCCAGTTGTAGATATACAGATCACGTAGAAATACACTTCATCACTCGCTGGCCAGAACTTGATAGAAGCACTAGCGATATTTGAAATCTTGCTAGATTATCCCATGGATTTTCATTTATATTTGCAGTGAATTCTATTTCTGTGCAAAACGGTAATATATATTTTGTGTAAAGTGATCAGTGGTCTAGTTCATTCATTCTATTTCATTGGATTTTGTGTTAATTTAAACCTATTAAATTAAACCGTCTCAATAGTTCCAGTTGTAAATGTAATGATATACCTGCTATACTATTTCCAAAAAGATAATAGATGTTTAATGCTTAAATTAACTTTTAAAGTCGCGAAGGAGTTTATAATTAATAAATTTAGTTAAGTCCTATATTTATAGATGTGTGATTTAACCACTAGAACTCGCGCAGTGTTTATTAAATACATAATTAAATACGCGAGCGTATATATAATAGGCTTAACGGGAAATTTATCGCGCGCTTAGAAGATTATTTGATTTTTAAAGTATGATTATGTTGTTATGGGTTTTCTATCTTTTTCTCTAGATTGATCACCTTTTGCAATCCCAGCAATAACGAAATCTTTCAGAGTTTCCATACTCGGTTCTTACACTTCCAGACAGTTTGATGAGACATTTTTTTAAAGTAAATCTTGTGGTGGTCCGGTGCGGCCTAGCTAACATAATTACACGAAAGAAAGCCTACCCAAGATCATTTGATTATTATCTTCTTCTTCTTCTTCTTCTTCCATCCTTAGCCACCGACCGTCAAAGCAGTCAGTGGCCATTACGCCTAGTGACGTCTTAGGGCAACAGCAGATAGGTTTTCTTTGCCACTGTTTCCCATCACGCCTAGTGGCGTCTTTAGGGCAACGGCAAATCAACCCATTTGCTGTTGTTTCCGTAACCGAAGTGACTGGCAAACGGGTGATCAGCCCGTTGTTTGATTATTATAATCAAATTAAATTACAATCTGTAAGATAAACTGGAAGATGAACAGTGCCAGTAGCGATAGTTTATATACTGCTCTATTGTGAGAGATTACCGATTTACCTGACTGTGACTGAGCCTAGTTTTTCCTCACTGGATTTTAAAAAACTTTACCGGTCAGTTGCTGTCATCACGCAGTGAAGGAATATTGCCATCACCTCATTTTCACCCCTGTGTTGAATTGTGTCAGTGCCATCCCATAGACTCCTTTTATATAATAAAACACAAGAACTCTTTAAACTTCAAGTCCGGCGATAAGCGGGAATATTTGCTCTCAGTAAAAACTCGCAATATCTGGGGCGGGACATAGAAGTGCTAGACAGTTTCACATGTCAAGAGTTAATCACTGTGTTTATCATGCTAGGGATTGTCTGATGCTGCAACTCGGTAAGTGTGTGAGTATATATGAGTGTGGATCCGCACAGTGTGCATGAATGACAGGAGATTTATTTTTTTGCAAAAACCATTTGTTAACTTGCCTACCGGGTAATACGTTTTCTGTATACCCGGCATTGTTCCTTTAGTGGGATAATTTGTTAACTCTGTTTCATTCCCCCCCCCCCCTTTTTTTTCTTTGCTTAGTAAAGGGAAGACACCAGTTGGGATAACAGTATTTTTTGTCTACCACCATAACTAATATTGTAACCCCTCTTTCAGAGTAATTAAATTCACTGTTGGGTTAACTTTCCTATGCTCCTGATAACTATCTATCTTGAGACTGGGTTTATCTTTGTCTAATACAAGCGGGAAGGGCTTAGTCGATACCAATCTTCTTCACCCCCTCCCTACCTTGTTATTTGCATTTTTCTGTACTTATGATAATTTTATGTAACACTTGATATTGGTTTTTTGTGATTTGATTTTTAAGGTAAATAAACATCATAAACCTATATCGGACTGTGTTGGAATACCCAAAAGCCCAAAAAATTCCCTATTTGTTTAATATAGCTGTATCCACGTCGTCTGAGTGATTGAAGCACCAAATCGGTGTGAGCGCAGACGTGTGTCTGGAAAACTGGCAAATAATTGTTTGACCAGGAGAGTGGAAGAGAAGATTGTGAGAAACGATTTGTCGTAAATAGGTCTGTCTTTACTCTCCACCAGCACTCTGTGGAGCATCATATTTAATCTATACATTTCTATCACTGAGTTTTCATCATCATTCTACACTCTAAACCGGACTACTAGTTCTAGACTCTTTCTCTCAAAATAAATTTACGACAATATTTGGCTGGCTCGCCGGGATAATTTTGAGATACATTTGATGCACACATATTTGTGGGCTGGTTCTGCATCTTGAGCTACATTTCAGGCATTCGCATAGCCGGGATAAAGATATTTTGAGTCTGATCTAAGTCTGGGTCTAACTAGATAGAGTGTGAGTGATCTGTCTTTGTGATTTAGGAAAATAAATAAATAAGTAATTACACCCCTAGACAACTAATTTTTAGTATTTGGGTCGTCCACACAGCATATTTACATGTTGTTTTCTTTCCACAGCAGTAGAAAGTACGGATAAACAAAAATAGTTGTTATTTAAATTATTCTCTGGCAGAGAAACATTACATTTTTCTTTATAAGATTTGCTAGGATTGCGTGATTGTTTTACAGTCACTAAAGGGTTTTTGAAGTTAAAAGAGTTGAGCTTAGCTAAAGACGCCTTGTTCTGACTTTTTTAAGTCTAGTTAACATCGTCTCTTCTCATATAATTGACTTCAGGGGGAGTTTTTGTAGTGGAGAATTAAAATTTCAGAAAAAAAATAATTTTTTTTTCTTTAAATTGTTTTAATATAAATTTTTCTCTACTGTTAGTAAGAGTAGATTCTTTCCTAGTGTAACTTACCATTTTAGTGGCATAGTCGCTTGCGTTAAGAGTCTTAAGTGACAATAATAGCAGCGATAAGTTAACACATTTAAGGTAGGAGGTAACTTAAGTAAATTTTTACTTTGGTTTTTCTCGTAGCGGTTCCGAGTTTCTTCCCCTTCTTGTTCCATCTTACTATTCTCTAGTCTTAGAAGCATCCAGTTCTTTGGTATGGCAGAGAGAATTAGGATAAGATCCATTTTGAGACAGGAGGCGAAGGACTCAGGATTATAAGGAGAAGCCGCGAACCTGTTTGTCAACAAAGAACTTGAAAGATATGACGCGGACCAACTGAGAGAAGAAAAAGAGAAAAAGGAAGCGGAAGAGAGGGCAGAAGCTAGGAAGAAAGAAGCGGACGATCGTCAATTGGAGCAGAAGAAAATTGAGGCAGAGATGGACGCCCGCAGGGAAAGAGAGAAGGAGAGACAACGCGAAGAGAGAGACAAGGAAAGACAGCATGAATTGGCGCTTAAGGCTTTAGAGAGTCGGGGCGCCTCTACTTCGAATAACGGAGAGCCGTCTTCGCCCCAGTCGCAGTCAATGGATCTCTCCAGCACTCAGTCTGCCCAATTAACTGCGATGTCTTTTGCTTTAGAGTCTTTTCCTAGTCCCAATGAGAAATTGACAGCTATCTAGAAAAATTCGAGAGGCTCGCAAATCTGTATGGGTTGGAGAGTTCCCGCTGGGCACTTAAACTCTCAACGTCACTGAAAAGTACTGCTTATGACGTATATACAAAGCTGGGAACCAACCAACATGATTACGACATGCTGAAAAAGGCCTTGCTAGAGCGGTTTGAGATGACCGCCCGAAAATTTCTGCAAATGTTCAGAAACAGCCGGAAAGAGAGCACGGAAACATTTCCGCAGTTCTCTTCACGTCTCACGGGCTATTTGACAAAGTGCATTGAAATATCTGACCTACCTCTTACATATGAGGGACTACTTGAACTTGTTCTTGTGGAACAGATAAAGTCAACTTTGTCAAACGAAACCCGTAGATTTTTAGCTGAACAGGGCGCAGTCAGGCTTGAGGACATACTCAATAAGGCAGAACGCTATACCAATGCAATGGCCGAACTTCCCAGCACAAAACGTAAACCCACAGATGAGCCATCTCGTAAACAAAATCTAGAGCAGTCATCCTATTCCTCTAATTCCGTTCAGAATTATAACCAACGAGAAAATAATACCCAGAGACCTCCCCAGGAAAAATCGAAATTCTACAAAACCCGATACCCCCCTAACAACAATTCTGATCAACCCACCAAGCCTACGTGGCAGCGCGGCCACCAAGGTCAAGGAAAAGGGAAGACCCCTACACCAGGAACGTCTGATCAGGGCAAACAAACCGGTCCAAACCGCGTCGGATGTTTGGATACAGCCTCGAAAGGTAGAGTCAATGTCAGTGATTCTCAAAATGAGGGGGACCGACCCTCAACTCGAGAAACTGTAATTTTGAATGGTACCTCAACTATTTGTCTCTTTGACACTGGATTAAGCTTTAGTTGTATTGTTGCTAGACACCTAGTCAAACCAGATCAGGAGACAGAGGAAACCGTCAAACTCAGGGGAGTTTTTAAGAGTGACGCACCCAGGACGCTTCCTATCGCACTGGTAGAAATACACTCTGATTTTGTCAGAGGTGTTATTAAAGCGGCCATTATGGATGATCCTATCTACCCAGTTATCCTGGGATGTAGATATGTGTTTATTGGGAGACCAAAGGAGCCGACTGTGGCAGCGGTAACCACAAGAGGTCAAGCCAAGAAGGAGAGGGAGCCTGCGCCAAATTTGTTGCCGAACGAACTGAAGGAGGCGCAACAAAAGGACCCTACTCTGGAGCTCTGTTTTAAAAAACTGCCCATGGCTAAGGACCCCAGACACAACGGAGACATCTTTTCTAAGGATGGCGTATTGTATCGTAGAACGGGCAACCCGGACACGGGGAAAAACCAGCTCATAGTACCGACGCAGTATAGAAGCCAGATCTTAGAAATGGGGCACTCTCTTCCCTTTAGCAGACATATGGGACAAAACGCCACTATTCAGCGAATAAAAAACCACTATTGGTGGCCAGGAATGAACTCTGACATTATCAGGTACGTGAAATCCTGCGCCCAGTGCCAACGGGTAGCACCAAAGCACTTGACACCCCCAGTACCTATAAGCCAAATGCCAATAGTGGGTACTCCATTTGAACGGGTTGCTGTCGACATCATTGGACCCCTGGAAAGGACCAAAAGAAAGCACAGGTTCATCCTGACTTTAGTCGACACTTGCACAATGTGGGCCGAAGCTATACCGCTAACATGCACAGATTCCAAGCATGTCACAGAAGCCCTCGTGCAAATCTTTACACGGTTGGGATTCCCTCAACAAGTTTTGACGGACAATGGATCCCAATTCCGTAGCCTGTTAATGGAGGAGATCTTTAAGATCTTGAGGGCCAAACATATCCACACAAGTCCCTACCATCCGGCCGGAAATGGGCTCGTGGAACGTTTTAATGGTACCCTCACCATCATGTTACGTAAGCTGGGTCAGGAGAAACCGGAAGACTGGGACCTATATATATCGGCTGCCTTATTCGCCTACCGAGAGGTACCCCAAGCGTCTACGGGATTCGCGCCAGCTACACTTTTATTTGGCAGACCTATTAAGGGGCCACTAGAAGCGTTACTTTGGTCCCTGACAGACCAAAAGGCTGACGAGACAGTCGTCTCTGCAAGCAAGTATGTATCTGAGCTCAAGGAAAGACTAAAGCTAGGATGGGATCTAGCTACTACCAACCTTACAAAAGCCCACGCTCCGTTAGCATTTCTGGGTGCCAATAAAGAATTTAACGCAAGGATCATGCGTTGGGCGCTTCTTTTAAGCGTTTATTCTTTCAAAGTGGAATATATTCCGGGAAGACAGAATGTCGGGGCTGATTTCCTGAGTAGAAACTGGTCTACAGAGGAAGAAGAGCAAACTGAAGATACCACTCATCCTAAAATCACCAATCAGGTCACCTCCATTGTCAAAAAATGAAACATGAAAAATGGTTTCATGTCTAAAAGTGGGGACGATTGTGACGTACGTCTAGTTCGACAAGTAAATTTTCCCTGATATGATGGATGATTTAAAGGGACTTTTAGCTTTTCATAACATTAGAACCCCTGAACATTTGTTGTAACTTTTCGTTTCGCCAGAGCGAACCGATTCCACCGGGACTCATTTAGTATGCGGCACGAGATCAAAGACACTGGTGGAGATCTCAGGATGGACGGGCGGCATGCTATCAAAGACAGTAGTGGTCCCTGAAACGATTTCGCATCTCGGTGTTATGCACGGAACCGATCGCAGCCAGAGCGAACGGGGAAAGCTGACGCAAGCAGCGAGCGAAGATACGAGAGGCCAGGGGCGGCTTCTCTCTTTGGTCTGGCGGTCAGATCCCCAAAATCCTTCCAAGATAAAAAAGGCTGTCAAGTTTCTCATGTCCCACTCATCTTGCATTCCAGTTGTAGATATACAGATCACGTAGAAATACACTTCATCACTCGCTGGCCAGAACTTGATAGAAGCACTAGCGATATTTGAAATCTTGCTAGATTATCCCATGGATTTTCATTTATATTTGCAGTGAATTCTATTTCTGTGCAAAACGGTAATATATATATATTGTGTAAAGTGATCAGTGGTCTAGTTCATTCATTCTATTTCATTGGATTTTGTGTTAATTTAAACCTATTAAATTAAACCGTCTCAATAGTTCCAGTTGTAAATGTAATGATATACCTGCTATACTATTTCCAAAAAGATAATAGATGTTTAATGCTTAAATTAACTTTTAAAGTCGCGAAGGAATTTATAATTAATAAATTTAGTTAAGTCCTATATTTAAAGATGTGTGATTTAACCACTAGAACTCGCGCAGTGTTTATTAAATACATAATTAAATACGCGAGCGTATATATAATAGGCTTAACGGGAAATTTATCGCGCGCTTAGAAGATTATTTGATTTTTAAAGTATGATTATGTTGTTACGGGTTTTCTATCTTTTTCTCTAGATTGATCACCTTTTGCAATCCCAGCAATAACGAAATCTTTCAGAGTTTCCATACTCGGTTCTTACACTTCCAGACAGTTTGATGAGACATTTTTTTAAAGTAAATCTTGTGGTGGTCCGGTGCGGCCTAGCTAACATAATTACACGAAAGAAAGCCTACCCAAGATCATTTGATTATTATCATCAAATTAAATTACAATCTGTAAGATAAACTGGAAGATGAACAGTGCCAGTAGCGATAGTTTATATACTGCTCTATTGTGAGAGATTACCGATTTACCTGACTGTGACTGAGCCTAGTTTTTCCTCACTGGATTTTAAAAAAACTTTACCGGTCAGTTGCTGTCATCACGCAGTGAAGGAATATTGCCATCACCTCATTTTCACCCCTGTGTTGAATTGTGTCAGTGCCATCCCATAGACTCCTTTTATATAATAAAACACAAGAACTCTTTAAACTTCAAGTCCGGCGATAAGCGGGAATATTTGCTCTCAGTAAAAACTCGCAATATCTGGGGCGGGACATAGAAGTGCTAGACAGTTTCACATGTCAAGAGTTAATCACTGTGTTTATCATGCTAGGGATTTTCTGATGCTGCAACTCGGTATGTGTGTGAGTATATATGAGTGTGGATCCGCACAGTGTGCATGAATGACAGGAGATTTATTTTTTTGCAAAAACCATTTGTTAACTTGCCTACCGGGTAATACGTTTTCTGTATACCCGGCATAGTTCTTTTAGTGGGATAATTTGTTAACCCTGTTTCATCCCCCCCCTTTTTTTTTCTTTGCTTAGTAAAGGGAAGACACCAGTTGGGATAACAGTATTTTTTTGTCTACCACCATAACTAATATTGTAACCCCTCTTTCAGAGTAATTAAATTCACTGTTGGGTTAACTTTCCTATGCTCCTGATAAGTATATATCCTGAAACTGGTTTTATCTTTGTCTAATACAAGCGGGAAGGGCTTAGTCGATACCAATCTTCTTCACCCCCTCCCTACCTTGTTATTTGCATTTTTCTGTACTTATGATAATTTTATGTAACACTTGATATTGGTTTTTTGTGATTTGATTTTTAAGGTAAATAAACATCATACACTTATATCGGACTGTGTTGGAATACCCAAAAGCCCAAAAAATTCCCTATTTGTTTAATATAGCTGTATCCACGTCGTCTGAGTGATTGAAGCACCAAATCGGTGTGAGCGCAGACGTGTGTCTGGAAAACTGGCAAATAATTGTTTGACCAGGAGAGTGGAAGAGAAGATTGTGAGAAACGATTTGTCGTAAATAAGTCTGTCTTTACTCTCCTCCAGCACTCTGTGGAGCATAATATTTAATCTATACATTTCTATCACTGAGTTTTCATCATCATTCTACACTCTAAACCGGACTACTAGTTCTAGACTCTTTCTCTCAAAATAAATTTAAGACAAACACAAAGAAAGCCGAAAGGAGTCTGTGTTACTGACTCATCTTTTTTCTTCTAGGAGAACTTCCAGATTTGGCACCTGGAATGTTAGGACATTAAACGAACAAGGGAAAGTGGGACAAGTAGCAGCAGAAATGAGGGAATAAAATCGAGGTTCAGGGAATGTGTGAAACAAAGTGGAAGGGGGTAGACAATAAGAAACTCATCACAGGTGAATACGTGCTGTCCTCAGGACATGATGACGAAAGTTAATACCACAGTGAAGGGGTAGCTCTTATGTTATCTAAAGAAGCACAGAAAGCACTCATTGAATGGGAAGCCGTTGGACCCAAAATAAAAACAACTACTTTTAAAACAGCTAAAAAGAAAATAAATGTAAATGTCATCCAATGTTATGCACCAACTAATGACAAAGAAGAGTCTGTGAAAGAAGCATTTTATACTAGACTACAGGAAATTATGGAAAAAGTAAAAAGAAGAGACATCACTATTTTGATAATAATAATAATAATAAATTCTTTAAGCACCAAACACGGCGCATAAGGCAGAAACCAGTGCTCTCCAGGTTGTTCGTTGTGACGCCACTCCTCTTAGCTCTTGCACATTATTTAGGCCCAACGTTCTTCCTTCTCTTATTATTATTATTATTATTATTATTTTGATGGGTGACATGAATGCAAAGATAGGTACAGTCAACACCGGCTTTGAAGAAGTCATGGGAAAACATGGGCTAGGAATAATGAATGAAAATGGGGAACTAATCTCGAACTTCTGTGCTTCAAATCAACTGGCTATAGGAGGAAGCATGTTTCCACATAAGAGAATACACAAGGCAACATGAATTTTACCAGACCATAGAACATAAAATCAGATTGATCATATATGCATAAACAAGAAGTTTAGATCATCATTGCAGGATGTAAAGGTATATAGGGGAGCAGATGTGGCATATGCATCACACACTTGTGACCGCAAATTTGTCTCTTGTTTCTTGATTTCTTAGATGTCCTACATTAAATTGTTGTCTATAATTTTGCATTGTTGCATATCTCTTGAGTTTCATTTTAACTTTTGCTATCAAGAGATATATACTTGCTATAAACTCCGTGAACAATTATTTGTGGCTTTTTAGTGCATTAAAAGCCTGTGTTTTAAATATTAAAAAAAAAATTTCCTTCATGTTATTCTTTTTTCCTAACTTCATGTTGAGCATAATTTATTTATTTCCCTTTACGTCTTCAAGGGGCACTGACCTTCAACAAACGTTTGCTAAGTCTTCCTGTCTCGTGTGCTCAGCTGAAGATCATTTCTCGTCTTCCTCATTTCTATCATTGTGTCTCTAATTCTCTTGTCCATGTGTTCGTTCTTTGGTCTTCCTCTAATTTGCTTACACTGGGGATCCCAGAACAAGGTCTGCCTTGATATACTAAAATTAGGTTTCCTCAGTGTGTGTCCTATCCATCGTCAGACTCTTCTTCTCATCCCATGTCCAACTGACACAAGTCTATCTTGTGTCATCAGGTCCACATTAGCGATCGTATTATACCACGTCAATTATTTTATTCTACGCAAGCACGCACTTATGACAATCTGTAGCTTCTTTGTTGTTGATGTGTTGTTGTCCGTGTTTCACAACTATACAATAGCACTGACTTGAATTTTACATTTCAGTTTAATGTTGGGAGCCGCGCTGGTGTAATGGCTTCGGCGTTGTACTGGCGACCAGGTGTTCATGGTTCAAACCCGGGCGTCAGCGTTTGAAGAAATGATTACGGCCGGAAATTTGACTGAATAGCCTGAACGGCTCCTGTAATAAACCCTCTGTGGATGGGAAGGAGCGAAGCTCCTGACCGAATTGGAAGGAAATTCCTCAGGTTCCCCAGCCTCGCAATGACATGTCATTGGGCCGAAGGGCTGAAAGCCCAAGTGCCGCTGGTTAAAAAAAAAAAAATATTGAGCAACAAGATACAGAGAAAGTGTTATCCCTACTTGGGCCTGATTTTAGGCTTCTGTTAGCTCCCTTTCTAAATTCTAATGTTCTTTGCACATTTTATGTGTCTTCTCACCTTCCCTCTCCGCCCCCTGTTTTTATTCTTTAAAGGGTTCTTATTCCGGCCATGTGAGATTATCTTTTTGTATGCATTATTAATACATCTCACATCTTCCCCGTCTTTTATCAGTGACTCTTAATCCCCATACATTTATAAATTTCTTCATAAAATGCATTTGTTGTCAAATAAAGTACATGCTTTTGTTAGGCAACGTTCACTCAGGTCCAAAATATTTTTAAGTAGCTATCATATTATGTGTCTTTGGTTTTTTTGTGTCTTTTGTGTGTGTGTGTTATCTGCAGCAAAACATCGAACTTTAGTTGGGCATATTCCATAACTGAGCTGCACTGTGCACCGATAGAGCAGCTTATTTTCACGGCACAAATTCTAATCTTTTGTGATAATGCGTTTATATCTGTGTGAAGTATCATTAATTTTTTTAAAGCTTGTGATAGTGGTTCTCGTGAGATATTGATGGCCATCTGCATGTCTGAGGTGATTAGAAAACCTCACTGACTAGATTCATTTATGAGTAATCTTGCATCAGTCAAACGTCTTCCAAAACTATTTTCACTAATTAGTGTTACATAATGTGTGCGCTCTCTTTTCCTCTCCGGCAGTATTGAACTACATTTGTTGTGCGCTATTCAAATGTTAAGTACATTCTTTTTCCCTACTGTCATTGTTCACGTTTCACGCTTCGATGCATGACAGGGCCAGACAAGCGTATCGCCCATCCCTGAGAGATTAACTAAGTAGCTAAAACGTGATAATATCACATTGACTCCAGGTAAATGCGAGCATGAAGTGTTTGCTTATGGTTGCATAATTACTTCCGCCTCGACAGCAGGGTTAGGGTGATTTTAGATAAACGCAATCTTGGAAAACATTTGGAAGAATGAGTAGGAAGTGTGATATGAGTAGACCTTGACAACATTTGTCGGATGTAGCAACTCCATACACGGAGGATGACTGTTTGAATCTAATTTTCCAACGCATAAGTCATGGAAAATACTGCATGAGGAAAAGTTTTCATAACATGTACTTTGAATGTATTGGCTGGCATTTGAAGCGCCAATAAACAACCATGCTGATTGGGAGTTTTTCAGAAAACGCCAGATGGAAACGTGGGTCGGGAATTTACGATATAACGCAAAAAAAATTTGATATACGGCACTGCCTTCCAGAAAACTTCAACGTAGATAGGTCGGACCTTGCCACAGAAAAGAATAGAGTTGGATTCTGAATTTATAGGACCGGAACAAATGTATTAAGAGCATCTCTGTTCATCAGTAGAAAACTCGCCAATATTAATGCGGAACCCGGAATTCTACAGGACCACTCACAAGTCACAGTGGGAATCTGAAAGAGAAATAATACCCCAGACGTGTGTTCGACGCATCTGTGTTAAGTTGCCAAGACTAGTCTTCTGTGCAAGAAGTCTAAGATTTCTCAATTATTGAGTATGTGGTACCAGTACGAGGCGACTCGACTAATTGTGGTATGACCCGTAGAGACCATTTACTGGAGTATTTGACTGTGGTTCGAAGCTTCAAATCTACACCTGAAGATTCTTGCCTTGACTCGGAGAGGTTACTGTTACGTGCAGTCTTTGATATCTTACAATATTATACATAGGTAATTTTTTAGTGCTTAAGGGAAAGTCATTATTGAGTTACTTCCCTTGAAAGTTGTGTCGGCTCTTTCGATCAAACTCCGCGGATAAATCCATTTTTACTGCGATTTATTCGTTGTTTGGGTAATAATAGTTTGTTCTTGCTTCAGAATATCTATGGCCTGAATTTATGTGTATTGTTTGTCTGAGTAGGACGAGTCTGTCTTATATCTGTATATCTTTACATATCTAAGTCGAACTATATGTTCTGTTGTCTCTAGAGAGGTCGAAGGCTATTCGGCGGATGTGTCGCTAGAGTGTGGTGTGATTTGGCTTCGTCCTGATAGGGACTGTGTGTTTTCCATGTCGGCCTGTCCCCGGGGAAAAAGTGATCTCAGTATTTGTGGGGAAGGTGATAGTCGTCTAAACCTATCGTGTATGCTTTACCCCAGTGTTTAGTCGTATTGCCAAGGAATGGCAGTTTCATATTTCCTCTACCAAGGTAATCAAAGATACTCTTATGAACTCTCGATCGAAGCCACCATTTTCGATAGTTACGATTTGAATGTCTAAGAGAATATATTTGACTCGATGAAAACGACTTCGATTCCTAGCAGCACTATATCCTGTAGATTGCAGTCAATTGTTCATGATCAAATCTACAGAGCAATGAAATGTTTTATGAATGACTAACTTTAGGACAGATTCATTATCTGTATCCAAACGTGAGTGACAGCTCACGAGTGAAGCCATCTTGGAACCAAAACATGTAGTGACTTTCAAGAAGAGAAAAGGGATGCCCGTATTATCGCTTGTTTAGTCCAGAGATCACTGCTACACATGAGAACCCGTTATTAGCGGTTCAATATTATTATATGGAAAAATATGTGCTGAACATTATGTTGAAGAATCGTCGCTAGACGAGATTAGGTTTAGAAGCCATCTGAAATATTGTTTATAAGCTGACGTGCTCAGTCAGTGAAGTCAGATGATATATGTATGGGCGATACTGAGTGCTTGGCTACTGACAGTCCATTATACACTTATTCTACATGAGTGCCCATGTAACATTGCAAGACCATTTATCCACTGTACTATGATGTATTATGGCAACCTGTGATTTGTCACTATCTGTGCTGTCGAGTGTGTACGTCCAATTAAACTTTAGAAAAGGTACACAGTCGTTGGTGTCGATGACTTCCAGCCATACATGAGTGTGAGAAAAGAACATTTTTTGTCAACACCACGAACCTTTATCATCATTCGCACATTATACACTCAATCCATGTCTACACACCACTGCGTAGGTCAAGTTGACATTCCATACACTACAGTGGAGCAAACAACACCATAGAGATCTTATCAACTGATGATGATGATGATGTCTGCTTCCATCCACTTATATCTATCTTTTGGTGGATATCATTAACGGGAATAAAAATCCAACGTTATCAACCTTATCAACTGGTGGCCAGCTTTCTGGGTTTGACCTCGCAGAAGTTCAGAAGTCAACAGATTACCGATACCAGACCGTTTCCTGTGGCTGATACGACACACTTGCAGTATTGGTTTGCTCTTTGTCAACACTTCGTCACGTGACCTGTCAGGTGAATGCAGTATGTAGGTCAGCGTTGTTGACATTTTTTACATTAGACATTATAGAGTTTCACAGAACAGTTGGATCAATTCTTGTCAATGTTAACAGGAAGACAGTATGAGTGAACTAAGAAGTCCTATTTTCATCGATGGATCTTCTTGTTTTCCATATATGAACTTTAATATTTAAGGCCAGAATGTTTAATTGAATAAAGTGGCAGTTTGTTTTGTTTTCATAAAAATAACTTTGCCATTACTGTAAAACTGAGCCTATTTTGCAACACATACTATCATACACATAATTTATATATATTTATGTTTACATGTTATTTGTTTGTATAGTATGTTAGTTTCTATGTCAGCGGGTTGTGTTTAAGGTTGGGCGGCGTCCTCACACCAGAATATCCCACGTCATAGAGGGTCCGTTGTGGGCGTTTTCTATAGGTGCAATTTTCTTGATTGAAAATTTGCTGCGACAACTGTTGCTTTTGTGTTAGCTGTGAAGTCTGTAATTATTGTTATTTTTGTAATATTTCTTTGTTCTTTAGTTTTGTTTTGATTTGTTTGTAATTTGTTGGTCTAACCTTTTCTATCTTTCAGTTCTATTCTCAATTTATATTCATATATTGTGACGTCATTTGTGTTGTTATTCTTTGCAGATTCAGTGATTATTTTCATTGATTTCCCTATTTGATTTATTTTGATTTCTGCAAACGTTCTTGTATTGTCAGTCCTATTTGTACTTTATGTATTCTGTTGGTTGACATATGTTTTATATAGGTATATTTCATAAGACACAATTGCCTGTGCACTGCACTTGGATTATGGTATAAACCAGTACCTGATTATTATTACTATTATACAAGACCTTATTAAAGGCTTGTGACCCACAGATATTGGGATAGTATACTGATTAATCAAGTCATTGAGAACTTGTGGTATTATTATTGATTCAGGTGATTAGTATTATTGTTAGACATCATGGCTACATTAGAATACTTCATTACACAAGGGAAAGCCCTTGATAAGACTGGTCAACAATTAGAACAATGGGCAGTTGCTCAATATGACAAAGCATTAGCTGCAGAAGAGAAAAGATTAGCTGCAGAAGAAAGAAAAGCTATGGCGGAAGAGAAAAGATTAGAAAGAGAAGCTGAGGCTGCTGCTGAACAAAAGAAATTGCAGATGCAGGTGGAGGAAAGGAGATTTGAAGCTGAACAAAAAAAATTAGAAAGAGAAGCTGCTGCGGAACAAAAAAGATTAGACAGTGAAGCTGAACAAAAAAAATTAGAAAGAGAAGCTGCTGCGGAACAAAAAAGATTAGACAGTGAAGCTGAACAAAAAAGATTAGACAGGGAAGCTGAACAAAAAAGATTAGACAGGGAGGCTGAACAAAAAAGATTAGATGCTGAAGAGAAAAAAGCAATAAGAGAACATGAATTTGAGTTAGAGAAATTGAGATTGACAAGTATGAGTAATGTTAATCAGGCATCTAGTGGTAATGGTAAACCTTCTACTTACAAGGTTAAGGTTCCACCGTTCAATCAGTCCAGTGACGATATTACATTCTGGCTGGATAGATTTGAACGTTCTTGTCGTACACATAATGTGGATAAATCACAATACGCTAATCAATTATCAGAAAACTTGAAAGGTGAATCTTTGACTAGATTATGCCTTGTAGGAGAAGCAGATAAGGATAATTATGATGTCATTAGGGCGGCTTTGATAAAAAAATATCAGCTAAGTGAGGAAGGCTATCGCCTTTTATTTAAAACGATGGTGCCTGAGACGGGTGTAGAATTCTCAGAATTCACTGCAAAGGCACGTCTCACAGTTGATCGTTGGATTGAGCTTTCCAAAACAGAAAAAACGTATGAAGGACTTATGGATTTGTTGCTCAGAGATAAGATTATGTCATGTGTGAACAAACCTTTCCTTGAATTTATACATGAGCGTAAACCCAAATCTCTAAAAGAAATGGAAGAATATTGTTCCCAATATGTCACTGCACACCCCGACGTGACTTTTGGCAACACTAAGATTAAGGAGAGTATGCCAGTTGCTTCAGCAACACCATACAATCCCAATTATTCACACAGATTTCAGGGACCTCAAAACAGATTTGATAAAAAAGGTAACCATAATAGTTATCAAAACCAAGGTAACCAATCATTTCAGGGTTCTTCTTCAAAGAACTGGAGACGAGCTGATAGCTCTCGACACAGGGGTGGTCATAATTATAGGAATTTCCGTAGAGGAAGTAATTATAGAAACTATCAGGGTTATCCGTCTTGGAGTCAACAAGATCATAATTACAGAGATACTCATTATAATGAATATGATAATGGTAACCAAGGGAACTATGACTCAAACCCAAATAGGGGTTACAATAGAGGTAACAATAACTACAGAGGTGATAATAACCGAGGTAGATCTCAATACAAAAGACATAAACCACATTTTCAGGCAAACTCTGCACAACAAGAGTCCAATGAAGCCTATAAACAGAGTAAAGATAATAATGATGCTAGTAATATGGCATGTGCCGCTTTTGATTTTGGGAGAGCATCTCAGTGCCCCCAATGCAAAACGCTATTTGAGCCAACCACAGTGTCTACTTTAAGCTGTGGCCATCCTCTTCCTGCTCTTCCGGCATCAGTCGCGCATGATGGAAGAGGTTCTCTTGTCTTACATAAGGGTTTAGTGAATAACAATCCAGTCTCTGTGCTATTTGATTCTGGATGCACCACAATTGGTGTTAGGCAGTCACTCGTAGATCCTTCCCGTGCCACTGGACAAGTAGTCAAATGTGTAGCATTTGGCGGCACATTAGAGAAATACTCTACTGCTATCATTAGGATTGCTACTCCTTTCTTTACAGGAGATGTACACGCATGTCTTCTTCCGAATCCGATCGCTGACCTCATCATCGGTCGCATTCATGGAGTCAAAGAATGCACTCCGCAACAAATTTCCACGTGGGAAAGGCAAAACATGCAGATTGCTAACGCTGTAGTCACTAGAGCTCAGGCTCTTAATATGCCTCAAACTTCATCTATTGAAAATAATGAAGTGCATAACCAAGATAATCCCTTGGTAATTTCTCGTGACTCGTTTATAAAACAGCAAGAAGATGATCCCACTCTGAAGAAATTCTTCATTCTTGCAACTAAAGGTGATCCGAATAAAGACACAAGTCGTAAATCGTGGATTACAAAGAAGAATGGCGTACTTGTACGTATGGTTCAAGACTCCATTACGTCAAGTCATTCTCAAATCCTGGTTCCCAAGAATTTGAGAGTTAAAATTTTGCAGCACGCTCACGACTCTCAGTGTGCTGGACACATGGGTTTTTTTCCCGTACTAAGTCAAGAGTCCTTGCGGCTTTCTTTTGGCCATTGGTAAACAAGGACATACGGATTTATTGTCGATCTTGTAAAGTATGTCAGGAAGTTAAATCCAAAGGTCCACGGCATGCTGCACCCATTCAGGCGGCGGACATTCCTATTCGGCCGTTCCAAAAAATGGCCATAGACATAATTGGTCCATTTAAGATCAAGTCTGCCAGAGGACATCAGTTTATCTTGACGTGTGTTGATATGTGCACACGTTGGCCAGAGGCTATTCCTCTGAAGAGCATTACTACTGCTGATATTGCAGATGCTCTTTGGCTTATATTTTCTCGTCTGGGGTTCCCCGGAGAGATATTGTCAGACCATGGCACCCAACTAATATCAGATACCATGTCTCAAGTAATGTCTACTCTGCAGATAGATAGATCTTTAAGTAGTATCTACCATCCAATGTCTAATGGTATGGTCGAACGCCTTAATAGAACACTTAAAAACTTACTGGGGAAGATAACTGAGGATCATCCTCAGGACTGGGACAGAGTTTTACCTGCGGCCCTCTTCGCTTACAGAGAGGTACCCAATGAACATACGGGATTTTCTCCCTTTGAACTCGTCTTTGGCGCGCGTCCGCGTGGCCCTATGTCGTTGCTTCACGATCTCATAACATCTGACAATATTGACGATGACACAAAGTCATCCTACGAATATGTCATCGCGTTGAGACAAAAGATTATCGAAGCATGCAAATTAGCAACTTCTTCTTCTGAATTTGCGAAACAGAAGGCAAGGCAATTTGCCAATAAGAAGAGATGCTTACGACAACTTTGTCCTGGTGACAAAGCATTTGTATTACTACCTTGTAGGGAAAACAGATTACTTATTTCTTGGAAAGGTCCGTACGATATAATATCGAAAATTTCCGATGTCGACTATATTGTCGATATTGATGGGAAGCATAAAACCTTCCACATCAATATGCTTACTGAATTCCATGAACGTCCGGATTATTTGCAACCCATTTTCCAAGCAACGGACAATTCTCCAGTACCACATGGTCATTACTCATCACTGTCCGTGATACAGGATGAGGAAACAAGTTTTTCAGATGTAAATCTTCCTCTTCCAATGATCCCACTTCATTCCAGTGAATCATGGAAGAACGTTACTGTCTCTCCTGATTTGTCTCTAGGAGAACAGCGACAAGTTTCAACTATGTTGCAAACATTTCAGGATGTACTCACTGACATCCCTGGACAAACGAATGTCATTCAACATGACATTGTTCTAACTGACCATACTCCTATTAGGATTAGACCTTATCCTATACCTATACATTTTCAAGCACAGGTCGAGAAAGAGTTGGATGAGATGATAGATTTGAAAATAATCGAACCATCCACCTCTGCATATTCTTCGCCGATGGTTATTGTGCGTAAAAAAGACAATAACATACGTCTTTGCGTTGACTATCGAAAATTGAATCAAGTAACTAAGTTCGATGCCGAACCTATGCCTTTACTGGAAGAGCTACTTACTCGACTCTCCAAATCTCATTTTTTCACTAAACTTGATTTGTCTAAAGGATATTGGCAAGTTCCTTTATCTGAACGCGCCAAACCTCTCACGGCTTTTTCAACACCTAGAGGTTTGTTCCAATGGAATTTTATGCCTTTCGGTCTTATGAACGCACCAGCTACATTCGTACGCATGATGCGCCGAATCCTATCTTATCGGTCAGATGTCATTGCATATCTAGACGACATCTGTCTTTTCAGCGATACTTGGGAAGATCACTATTCGGGGTTAGATGAATTGCTGTCTACTTTGCGTGAGCACAACCTGACAGCGAAACCCTCTAAAGCCTATATTGGTTTTAGCGAAATTTCTTTCCTAGGCCACCGAGTTGGTCATGGTTTCCTAAAGACAGAGGACCATAATACTAGTAAGATACTTAACATCTCAATCCCTAAGACTAAAAAACAGGTGAGAAGTCTGTTAGGTCTTATTCAATTTTATGGCAGATTCATTCAGAATCTATCCTCTATCATGGCACCTCTCTCAACACTTCTAAAGAAAGGTTCGCCTAATGTGGTCCACTGGTCTCAGGAATGCCAATGCTCTCTGGATAAGATTAAAACACTGTTTTCAACACCACCTATTTTAGTGCTACCCACTAAAGATAAGACATTCGTTCTTCGTAGTGACGCTTCATCCACTGGGATTGGAGCGGCACTAATGCAAGAGTACTCTGGAACTCTGCATCCTGTAATGTATATTTCCAGAAAACTTAATGCGGCAGAAAGGAATTATTCGGTTTTAGACCGTGAGCTATTAGCTATGGTTTGGTCGATCCTCAAACTACAGAGATTCCTTGTAGGCGCACATTTCATAGTAGAAACCGACCAAAAAGCTCTTACTGCTATACAGAGTAAGAATTTGAAGAGCTCGAGGTCTACTCGATATGCAATTGCTCTTCAACCTTTTCATTTCTCTGTGCGAGCTATTCGTGGATCAGATAATGTGATGGCAGACATTCTGTCAAGATGCCCACATGATTCCACATAACTATTAGGGCTTAGACTTCTTGATATGTCTAGTTCTATAGTAGTTCCTTTTCTATATCATGATAGATACACATTTGTAATTTAATAATATAATGATTGTATCACTACATAGCGGTTCATTGATGTTTATTCACCGCTGTGCTTTGATGATTTTTTTTCTTCATAAATCATAAATTTAAGATATCTAATGCGAAATGATGATATGAATTTTTTAGGCATTGTGTAATTGCCAGAATTGTATTATACTTTGATGACACCTTCCTGGAAAAATATACTTGTAGAGAAATAATTTCTCTCAGTTTATGAGACACATTCTCACCAGTCGCTCCATAAGTCGACTTAGCCTCATATTAGGCGTTATAGGTATTCCTGATATTTTCATCTGCGCATTATTCATGCGTTGTGAGCCTATTGTACGTTGCTCCTAGATGTATTTCAAAAAAAAAAAAGTTCCTTTTTTTTTCCCGGGAGGTGTGGTAAGACTGTTACGTGCAGTCTTTGATATCTTACAATATTATACATAGGTAATTTTTTAGTGCTTAAGGGAAAGTCATTATTGAGTTACTTCCCTTGAAAGTTGTGTCGGCTCTTTCGATCAAACTCCGCGGATAAATCCATTTTTACTGCGATTTATTCGTTGTTTGGGTAATAATAGATTGTTCTTGCTTCAGAATATCTATGGCCTGAATTTATGTGTATTGTTTGTCTGAGTAGGACGAGTCTGTCTTATATCTGTATATCTTTACATATCTAAGTCGAACTATATGTTCTGTTGTCTCTAGAGAGGTCGAAGGCTATTCGGCGGATGTGTCGCTAGAGTGTGGTGTGATTTGGCTTCGTCCTGATAGGGACTGTGTGTTTTCCATGTCGGCCTGTCGCCGGGGAAAAAGTGATCTCAGTATTTGTGGGGAAGGTGATAGTCGTCTAAACCTATCGTGTATGCTTTACCCCAGTGTTTAGTCGTATTGCCAAGGAATGGCAGTTTCATATTTCCTCTACCAAGGTAATCAAAGATACTCTTATGAACTCTCGATCGAAGCCACCATTTTCGATAGTTACGATTTGAATGTCTAAGAGAATATATTTGACTCGATGAAAACGACTTCGATTCCTAGCAGCACTATATCCTGTAGATTGCAGTCAATTGTTCATGATCAAATCTACAGAGCAATGAAATGTTTTATGAATGACTAACTTTAGGACAGATTCATTATCTGTATCCAAACGTGAGTGACAGCTCACGAGTGAAGCCATCTTGGAACCAAAACATGTAGTGACTTTCAAGAAGAGAAAAGGGATGCCCGTATTATCGCTTGTTTAGTCCAGAGATCACTGCTACACATGAGAACCCGTTATTAGCGGTTCAATATTATTATATGGAAAAATATGTGCTGAACATTATGTTGAAGAATCGTCGCTAGACGAGATTAGGTTTAGAAGCCATCTGAAATATTGTTTATAAGCTGACGTGCCCAGTCAGTGAAGTCAGATGATATATATGTATGGGCGATACTGAGTGCTTGGCTACTGACAGTCCATTATACACTTATTCTACATGAGTGCCCATGTAACATTGCAAGACCATTTATCCACTGTACTATGATGTATTATGGCAACCTGTGATTTGTCACTATCTGTGCAGTCGAGTGTGTACGTCCAATTAAACTTTAGAAAAGGTACACAGTCGTTGGTGTCGATGACTTCCAGCCATACATGAGTGTGAGAAAAGAACATTTTTTGTCAACACCACGAACCTTTATCATCATTCGCACATTATACACTCAATCCATGTCTACACACCACTGCGTAGGTCAAGTTGACATTCCATACACTACAGTGGAGCAAACAACACCATAGAGATCTTATCAACTGATGATGATGATGATGTCTGCTTCCATCCACTTATATCTATCTTTTGGTGGATATCATTAACGGGAATAAAAATCCAACGTTATCAACCTTATCAGTTACTTCTTGAACTGATCTGGAAACGCGCCGCTCACCACAAAGACGAATCAAATGAAAAGCAGCATCGGCACTTCAGCATTTTGGTAAGGCACAATTTTAACAGGCCGATAAAACAACGGAACTTTCTTTGTTCAAAGTTCATCAAGCCTAAAAACTTTCCGGTGAAGAAACCTAATTATGTTTCATAATCACCAGGCATGTTTATTTACATTTGTTTCAAAGTAATGGATCATTAAATTTGCATATGTTGATTTTGACAAATTCATAGTTGAATTAATCATTACAGAGAAAAAGTCATAAGTATGATTCAGAAACTCTAGTATATATTCATGTACCGGTATATATATATATATATATATATATATATATATATATATATATATATATATATATATATATTATATATATATATATATATATATATATATATATCATAAAAGGAATTTCGCTGAATTAAATCAGCTTGGGGCTTGAACGAGCAAATTTTTAAGCAAATGTACATATTGTCAATATGTTACGATTTTTTCATTAAACATCGCATAATGTTTTATTGGGTGTAACTGATCCTTCTGTTGATTTGACTTGTTAACAATTCGTATATTTACTTCAAACCACCACCAAATAACTTTTCAACATTTGTGGGGAAACAGACCCTAACATCTTCTTTCCCTAAAATGAAAGATCTACAGTTTATCAAAGAAGCTGTAAAAATGATACTGTTCAAAGCCATTAGTATCAGCAGAATTGAGCTTGAAGCGTCATCATAAAATTAAATTTTATCATCTTGTCTGGTTGTGGGGATTTCTTGACTCAGCGTTTATTTGGGTTTAATGTATCGATTTTCTTTTTCAATTCAAGAAGTTGCCCTAATGGTGTTTGCGGATCTCTCAAAAAGGGAGACAAATTTGAATCAGTTCGAATAAGACTTGGTGTAAGAGGACGTGACTGTTAGTCTGTACAAGCGACTGGTAAACTAATTTGAAAAACGCATTTCCAAAGAAACCACAACTGCGAGAGAGCATGGTGAAGTGACGCTTTCATCCTGCTGGCGGCAAGTGAAGAAGTGGCCCCCTTGCTCCTATGGGAGCATAACAAGAAGAAGATGATGGTGATAATTATACCGAATTTTGTAAAATAGTAATAATTTAATAACACAGTACTCTCAACGGGTGTTGGTGATAGTGCCATAGCGAGTGTCGTTGGAAGTAGGCCTACATTCTATACAATAGTGTTTGTTAATACTCAGTAAGTTAACTCTTGGTGACCTAACTCTCATTAAGTTAATCCTCAGTAAAATAGCTCTCAGAGAGTTAACTCTCATTGTGTTAATTCTCTGAATGTTACTTGTCAGCATGTTAATTCTCTAAAGTTTTACTCTCAGTAAGTTAGTTCTCAGTAAGTTAACTTTCAGTCGGTTAACTGCCATTGAGTTAACTTCCTGTGCATTAATTGTCAGTGTGTTAATATACTGTTGGTTTACGCTCAGCGAGTTATTCTTAGTCAGTTAATCCGCAACCAGTTAACCTATAGTCAGTTAATTTTTAGTAGGCTAATTTTAAGTCAGTTAAATTTTAGTGAGCTAACTCTTAGTTAGTTAACACTCATTCTCTTAATTGTCATTAAGTAAACCCTCAGTTAGTTAACTTCCAGTGAGTTAACTCTCAGTACATTAACTGTATGTTAGTTAACTGTGAGATTTTACTCTCAGTGGGTTAACAGCAGTAAGGTAACTCTCTGCAAGTCTACTCTCAGTAAGCAAAGCTACAGTGACGTAACTACATCATTAAACTCTCAATGAGGTATTTCTCAGTCAGTTAACTCTTATTAATTAACGCTCAGTAAGGTAACCTTCGGATAGTTAACTCCCAGTGAGTTAATTCTCAGTAAATTAATTCTCAGTAAGTTAACTCTCAGTACATTAACTCCCAGCGAGCTAACTCTCAGAGAACTAACTTTCATTCAGTTAACTTCCAGTAAAACAAATTCTCGCCAGTGCTACGGAGTTTTGCACTGTGCTGAGATCCACCTTGTGTAATCAAAGGGAGGAGATCGGAGCACTGATAAAGTTGTCCGTGTGCAATGAAGATAGTCTTTCAAACCAAACCAAACCAAACCAAATCAGTAAAACAACGTGGGGAGATAATACAGTTTATATCGTTACAAGGCAAGCATTGTTCTGAAATCCCCATGGTATGAGAAGTAGAAGACAGGCTACATAAAAAGATTAAGAAGGGAATTAGCCACAGACATGAAAGGGATGAAGAAAACACAGAAAGACGTTGGCAAAACAGCAAAGGACACCATGGATATTGCGTGTATTTGTTAAGGAACTGTGATAATCTGGAAGTTGAAAGGTAGCGACGAAGAAGAGGCTAACCGCAAAAGAACCTAAAAGAACCTAAATGAACCTAATATGATGTTCTGAAACTTTGATATTCTAGACATAATGGTTCATTGGACACATACGCTGTGTTACTAAATCACTTCATTTTAATATTTTCCCCCCATCATCAGATCACCATTTATCAGCTCCGAACGCAACTTATACCACTCAACAATCACTTGAACAGAATCCAACCACGACACACTCCAGAATGCCAACTATGTAACTACCCCTATAAAACAGTTGACCACCAACTCTTCGAGTGCGGTACCCAGCGCTAGATGATGTTAGGAAAATTCTCCTTCCTCAGAGGTTAGATACGTGGAACACCTTTTATGGAACAAAAGAACAACTTGCAAACACATGTCGATACCACTACATGGCACTGGGCCGAATGGCGAGAGCCCAAACTCTGCTACATAAAAAACAACAACAACCCCACCTATATGAAGGTCTTTGCCCCGTGTCGTTTCCAAGCAAAGAAAGAATATGACTACTGCTCATTCAGGCGTGACGACAAATATGAGGCTGCACATGAGGTTCGTAACATGCAGAACAAATTGCTGTAGACACCAGTGCATGCGAATTCTTGGCGCAAGCTTCCTGTAAGGAGGACCAGCTGCACTGGCGACCAACTCCCTTCAACAGAAGGTTGAATAGGAAAATAATGACGATTATAATGATGATGAACGTCCTTATATAATTTTTTCATATGTTACTAACATCTAACTACTCTCTGAAGCTCGATTTCGTACTACATGGTGACAAGTATACTTTCTTACTTTTAACAGACTTTTACTACAATGATGTAACACACCCCACGCGTTGGAAAAAAAAGCACATTCTAACTACTAGTTAACTACGTTACGATGGAATTATTTATACTTCGAATCTAGAACAATCGATTACTTCTCGTGCGTCGTAATTCGGGACTTAATCTTCCCTCGCTGGTAGTAACGGGTCCCTGGTTAATAGTCGAAGACTTGATCGTTGTTATCAGTTTCAGTTTAACACCTCCGTGCATTTACACATCGTCTATACGTACAGGCACAGACAGACTAGATATACTTACAGGCGCATACAGACTAGGTATACGTACATTCACATACAGACTAGATATACGTACAGATACATACAGACTAGATATATGGACAGACACATACAGATGTGGTAAAGTGGGATGATATAAATATTTATAGGGGACTTAGTGTACTGACTGAGATCAGCTGTGAAGGTATCTGTATCTAATAGGTGTGGTGTATTACAGATGACCTTACTTTGCTACCACATTTATACCTCAGTCAGACTTATTCTGGAATATTGTGATGACTACGGTGAATGTCTAGGGTTATGATAATGATGAAGTGTATGTCACAATAACAACAGACAGATAAACACTTTAATTTAATCCACAATACTTTACAACACTGTGACACTCACATACATATAACACTCTATAAGACTATCTTAATAAGTCAAGGGTAACTTTTAAAAATATGTATTAATTCCTGTCAATAATAGATATCCTGATTCAACTACAAAGTGAACCAGGAATCACAATCAAATGTAATTACAAGTAGTATGTACACAATTTATAGATAGGATCTTTGTATTGACATATATTATTATTGCAATATGTGTGTAAGTTGTGCGGTGGTACTATGAGGTAATACTGGCTTGTCAAGCTAAGTTGTTGTTTGTCATCATGACTTCAAGTGTTTGTTTCTGGTGGAAATAATATTGGTAAGGTTCACAGTGTCTTTTGATTTGAAACAAATAAATGTCCCTCCTGAATTAAGGTAAAGTCACTGTTAGAGGGGGGTTATACACAAGATTGAGCTGCTCTGGCCACACACTCTTAACTTCTGTGTGAGCGGCAGGAAACAGTCTCCACTGCTCGCTTGCGTCACCGTTTCCTTGAGAAACAACCCTGGTTGATATCTGGACCAAGGAGTATGCTACCAGCCTCTGGATTCAGCAAAACTCAGACCAGGTGCTGCTTCAATACGTTAGGACCTCGGTCCCACAATTCATGAAATATTAAACAAATACGTTGACTAGCAATGAATTATGGCACAATTCCGATCTGCCTCTGTCCCAGGCTTTCATTAGAAAAATATGAGCTGGATCTCAACGCACTTGCTTCTCAGTAAGTTTATTTTCAAAATGTGGCCCTGAACAGACGCTCCTAATTGACTATATTAAATGGTCTAGCCAATAAGACCATGTTTACAAAAGTATTTGAAAAAAGTACCCTTCCTACCGTTTCCCGTAACAACTAAAAATAGTATTTGCAATCGACTAATCATGTTTAGGCTTACATATTCTTCTAGCCAATCAAATCGGATTTAACTTGTTGGCCTATTTCCTGTAAAATAGTGGTTTTAAAACATGCCACTGAGCAAATATGGTCTAGTGGTGTCAGACAGCACCCCTATAATATTTTGGCTATAATTTGTTAATTATTAGACTAGTTGCTTAACACCTAACATATTCTTTGTCAGCAAGTCCTAAGGCACCCAAATATATAAGTTTTAATGGAGCTAAGTGGCTGCGTTCAAAATATGTATTTTCTTCTAGGATAGTCGTGCTGTTACCACCTCCTCACTTCCAAACTATGGGGTGTCTTCTGTACTGTCAGGATTTCAGACGTAAAACAGTAGAATGTCATGTTTCCTAATAAGCATTAAACATGTTTTTTAAAACCTAACCGTGTATTGGTAGTGTTTTTTGTCACAGTTTATTTGAAAAAAAAGTTAGTGCTTCATGCCTTTCGCGTTGGGGGTGGCATTAATTGTATATCGCGAGACGGCGTGTTAGTATTGAATGCGTTCCTCCTTCTCTCTCTCTCTCTCTCTCTCTCTCTCTCTCTCTCTCTCTCTCTTCTAAGGCCGTCTGTCTTTTAGTTACGCAGTGTATAAAATGAAATTAATGGAATATTAATCCAGGTCATTAAGCAGTGTGCGTATCTCAAGGTTTTCTAAGAAACACAGTACCGGTTTTATTTTTTTGAAACGCGTGTATGCTGCTGTAGGCTTTACTATCAAACGTGAAAGCGTTACAATATGCAGACGAAATAGAAAAAGGGGGGATTTTGTAAGCCATTGTGACAGCACTGGTCTTTTACCATTCTTCTTTCCTTTTATTGAATTAATTCGTTAGGCTTTACATTTACTTTTTAATTTATATATGTGGATTTAGAATGTTTCACGACAACAGACTAGATGTACGTACAGACACATACAGACTAGATATGCGTACAGACACATACAGACTAGATATACGTACAGGCACATACAGACTAGATATACGTACAGACACATACAGACTAGATACACGTACAGGCACATACAGACTAGATATACGTACAGGCGCATACAGACTAGGTATACGTACAGACACACACAGACTAGATATGCGCACAGACACATACAGATTAGATATACGTACAGACACATATAGACTAGATGTACGTACAGACACACACAGACTAGATATACGTACAGACACACACAGACAAGATACACGTACATATACATACAGACTAGATGTACGTACAGACACACACAGACTAGATATACGTACAGACACATACAGACTAGATGTACGTACAGACACACACAGACTAGATATGCGTACAGACACATACAGACTAGATGTACGTACAGACACATACGGACTAGATGTACGTACAGGCACACACAGACTAGATACACGTACAGACACATACAGACTAGATTGTCGTAAATTTTTAAAGATAGGTCAGCAAATACGAGTATTTATGGTCCAGTCTGAGCAGAGGTGATAGTGGTAAATATGTGATAATAAAGGTGTAAGAAATAGATTTCCACGACGGACTAGTGTAAGAGGAAGATCTGTCTCTGGAATGAGTAGTTTCTCTTGTCCAGCCTATCTATACGACTATATTTTAATATAAGACAACCTTTCTCTTCCTATATGAAATATAAGTTACACTAACCACACCCACACACACAATTATGTGACAACAATACACACAAACGTGAAAAAACTATGGTTAATTGTGTAAGGGTCTGACCAACACGCACATTAAGTTCTTGTTTTGTTGTTTATTATCATTAAACGTTTTACAACATCAAAACATATAGAGAAATCAAATAAATCAAGTTCACAGATATATGAAAATAACCGAATAAGTGCCCTCCCCTTGTTGTAAAAAGATCCCAAAAGAAGTTAATAACCCCAAAGGTCAAAGATAAACACTAGATTACAGAATAGACTGTGAAGAACAAGTTCCCACTAAATTACTACTCAGTAAAGTACTCAGGTTAGCGAAAATAAAAAAAGAAGTTAGTACAATGATTGTACCAAAGGAAAATATTTACTCTCTGTCTCTCACTCTGTCATCTGTGGCCACAAACACTCTTGCTTACCTAATAATGGTGTAGGTATCCCTTAAAAAATTACAATAGTATGAACCTGTATTGTCAGGTGGGTTGCCCAAATCTGGCCCCTGTCCAGCCTTTGTATCTAATAATAATTACAAGGTGGACGCCAAAGTTGGTGGTTTAATTTTTCCTGGATGAGTCCTGTGTCACTGCATATAGCTATTGAATCAAGACGTTCTCGGGACGTTCACAGTTATAAAAGGAGAAAAGTAGTTCCTGTATTGTCTAGCCTCTGGGTCCTTAGACAACTGTTACGATATGTAAAAAAAAAACTGACAATGATAGTAGATCCTATCGGCTGACTCTTATGGTGAGTGCCGATTTTGAAACAGCGTAGTTTTCTGGATCACTCCGTTGCCACGGCTGTCAAACGTCAGGAATATATGTTCTTTCGAATGCCCAGTGGGGCTGGAAAATTTGATAAATATTTCTGGGTAATGTACCGTTTAGTTACGATTAATCTTATTGTTTCTATTGGTCTCTCTCTGAATGAAGAAAGAGGACCGAACAGGTCCCAAAATCGAAGACAAAAAATAATAATAATGTTACTGGTACTATTAGACCGCTGGCCGCTGATTTTGATCAAGTGCTAGATAAGGAAGAAAAGAACATTTTTAAAAATGCTAATATCCTATCCAACCGTAAATTTTCTGATTTGGCATGTCGGAGAAAAAAGGGTATGTGCCCTCCCCCGTTATTGCCTGCGGGAAAATGAACAGCGCAAAAAGTCAATTATTATTCAATTTATCCATACGCGCACTTTAACACAGTCGCCTGTCACTGCTAGCTGTTTATCGGCGTCTGTTGTTTAGACCCATAACATTAACTCTAGTCACTTATTTAATTTCACACAATGAAATATGATGCAAATTCTATTCGGTCACTGATCCGTCACACTTAATAATCTCAGTCAGCGAAGTCGTATCTTCTTGTGTAAGAAAAATGGAGTATTTGAAATTACATTACTCTGAACGACTGGCAAGAAATATCTATGCGTTCGGTTATTTCACTAATTTTAAACGCTAGGGAATTATATTGAATAATATGGTAAACCTAATGCATTTTAACACTTAAGCACAATTTCTATTACCACAAATCAGAAAATTAAATCCCCACGGGACAATTTAACACATTTAGCGAAGAAATGGTTCTAGTCCGTCGTGCTTAGATTATCCAAGAATTTCTGAGCGACTCTAATAACTGAATTTGAGAGATCGCGGTATATATACAGCTTATGGTGTTATTATCACTAGAAGATGTTATAATTCGCACCTCTGTATAGCAGAGAATTCAGGAAACTGCGTTTCCCGGATCAAAGGTTTGTTCGTTCATTCTACTCAGCGATGCTGATCGACATCAGACGACTGGCCGTGCACGAGCCTTTCTTAGATTACGTCCCCTTGCGCAGATCAAACATTATCTCCCACTGGAACGTGCTAACATTAAAGGTGGTCGGGAAAATATTATCGCCCCTTGTCTCTCTTCAAACAATCTGTTATTTCTACGCGCGTCTGCCTCATGACCGATAATTGCGAATCAGCTGGCGTGAGAACTCAGGTAAACAAATCAGGGTTCGCTGCCTATTATACTGGCAGGTCACGGAAATTGGTAAATGTCTGTTTGTTTACATGTCAAGAAAAAAGGGCGTGGATTAGATATGAGTAATGCAGTCAGAAAATTGCGTGGTTCGGCTTAGCAAATGGTAGACACTAAATGGGAAATAAAGACTGTCTGATTACTGTATCAATATTTACATTCCACGTCACATAGATATACGGACAGACACATACAGACTAGATATGCGTATAGACACATACAGACTAGATGTACGTACAGACACACACAGATTAGATATACGTACACTGAACTCATATGCACACAAATGTTTACTAAAAAATGCAAAATAAATTGACATTTTTTTCTTTTTGGTCTTCAGCAGTTAAGCCTTTAAGACTTTTCCAAAAAACTCAGTCCGTTCCACTCATCTCTGCCCTTGGTCAACTTTCTCCTGTCATCATTGTGACGGTATTGCCTCCCCTGCTTTACAGTAGTGGTCCAACATGGCAAAAACTTAAGAGTATCTAATATGGGCTTCGCACAATATTACTATTGGCAGAGATGTAGAGGTATTGACACTTCTATTACAAAGGGAGTCTTCACAAGATATTCAGAATATGCGAGAACAATACTGCTTTGGCTGAGTATGTTAAAATCTGTAATTATGCCGACGCTTTTATTAATGGTTTTAAGCACTTATTACTTTCAGCTCGTTTAACCCAACCCCTGATATACTCAGTGGAATTCTATTATTTTGAATAGCTCTGTTCTGTTTAGAGTGGGTGTAGTAATTTGACTGAGACAAACATGCAGTAACTTTAAAATGATTAAATCGAAGTTGAATTTGTATTATTACAAATAACAAAATTTAATAACCACTTTAGGTTTTTACAGTTGGAAATAATTTAAATAGTTATGAATCAAGAAACGTTATCTTCACAGTCTTTATGGAATGTGAGATGTTACAAGAAGTTAAAGTGGCAGCATATATTTGAACTTAGCTGCCAATGACGGTTCTGCTGCTTCTTATGGGTTGGTTCTTTTCACTCTGCTCACGCTCGGGGGTAGCTCGTTTCCCAGAAACGTCAAGGAGAGTCTTTCACGCGCATCCTTCGTCTTAAAGCTTAGGCCACGGTTCCCTTCTTGTTCCAGAGATAGTACTTTCTGCTGGTACCACCAATAACTTTGGTAAAGAATAGAACGAAACGCTCTTCTGAGTATGGCGTTTTCCACCCTATAGTTATGGGTTCATATCTTCCCATACCAACATCCCAATTACTCAGACTTTACCCTCGATGAGAATTAAATTTAATCCCTCGGGATTGTACTCACCTCATGATTCGTGAGGTCATAAGAAGAGGTCAAGGTCAAAACAACATTGTTGACAATAACTCGTGACAGGTTCATGAAAATCCCATGAAACTTACTGAACACAAAACTCTCTGACGATATTATTGAATGCCTATAAAAGATTGACGCTCTTCGAATAAATTCAGTTGAAAATTCAATGCGCAAGCATGGCTCATCTCATTACAGAACAACGACTCATCATCATTAGACGTTTACGAACTGGACAGTCACAAAGTGTAGTGCCAGACAATTTAATGTGGTTAGAAGCACCATTAGTCGCCTTTGGAGGCGATTTCAAGAAACTGGCTCAGTGGCAGACCGGCAGCGCAGTGAAAGACCCAGAGTCACAACTCCTGCCGAAGACCGCTTCATACGGCTGCGTCACACTAGGAATCGACTTGCATCTACGTCCTCCACAGTCCAGTCAATGTCAGCAGCTCGTCGAATTTCAGATCAAACGGTCAGGAACCGGCTGCACAACTCTGGTCTTTGGGCTAGAAGACCCTACAGAGGTCCTGTTCTTTTGGACCAGCATCGCCAGAACCAACTGCAGTGGGCGAACCAGCATCGTCAATTGACCGTTGGAAATGACTGGAGACGGGTTTGGTTTGTGATGAATCATTTTTTGTGCTCCAGCGACACGATAGACGGAGAAGAGTTTACCGCAGAGTCCGCGAGCGCTACGCCCAGAACAGCGTTGATGAGGCTCCTCCACATGGTGGTGGAGTTGTACTGATGTGGGGGGCGATCAACTTCATGGGAAGAAGTGACCTGGTGCAAATTGAAGGACGCCTGAATGCCCAACGATACGTCGCTGAAATTCTTCGTCCTCACGTCCTTCCACTTCTGGCTGCACGAGGGTCGATTTTTCAGCAGGATAACGCTCGACCTCATGTGGCACAACTCACCACCCAGTTCCTCGCTGACAACAACGTCCAGACCATTCCGTGACCAACAAGGTCATCAGACATGAACCCCATAGAACACCTATGGGATGAATTCGACAGACGACTCCGCCAGCGAGACGTGGCTCCAGCCAATCTCCGATAGTTGTCTCTTGCACTGCTGGAAGAGTGGGCAGCCATCCCACAACAACAGATCCAACGGCTAATCGGATCCATGTCAAGGATATGTCGTTCTCTAATAGAGGCCAGAGAAGACCATACACCTTACTGAAACGGAGGCCTCAGTCGCAAAGAATAAAAGTCCAAACCAAATTTAATGAACATCATTTCATTGTTAAAGTCTGAAAGTTTCTTCATGCCAAGATTGAAACATTAATTCCGTAAAATAAAATTTTGGTACAAGTTTGAAATTTGGTGTCCATTACCACTGCAATAATGTTGCGTTTCTTTTTTTGAACAGTATATATATATATATATATATATATATATATATATATATATATATATATATATATATATAGATATATATATATATATATATATATATATATATATATACATATACATATACATATACATATACATATATATATATATATATATATATATATATATATATATATATATATATATATATATATATCTATATATATATATATATATATATGTATATGTATATGTATATGTATATGTATATATATATATATATATATATATATATATATATATATATATATATATATATATATATATATATATATATATATATATGTAAGTTCACATGTTAGTAATGAAACAGAATGAAAAATGCACTACTTACGCCAATCTTTGCTACAGACTAGTTGCTCAGATGAATAAAAGAGACGAGTCGGTCTCTTACACGCGTCTGGGGTGTCTTTAATTTGACAATAGAATCTCTCTCTGACTTTGTGTGTTTCTTCAGTTTCCTAGTCCTGGATTTCCTTATTAAAATATAGAGATTTTCTGGGCTTTGAAAGTCTCATTTAGTTCTCCAATAAAAGGTCCGTTTAACAAAAATGAATTATGAATCTAGTCTTCACTCTGGCGAGTATTGTGCCTAAGAATATTAGCAGAAAAATATACAGAGGTTAAAAAAAATGTATGCACATATGCATCATTGACTATAAGAAGGCGTTTGACAGAGTCCATCGCGAGAAAATAATTGAATGCCTCGAAGACATACGTATTGATGGAAAAGACATAAGAATACTCAGTAACCTTTATTGGGAGCAAACTGCTACAGTAAGATCTGGAAGGAATTATTCACCAATTCATTCATAACCCTCCACTCCCAAAGGAGCATAGGCCTTCAACAAACACATGCCAAGTCCTCCTGTCACGTGCCATCATCTCAAGTTCTTTCCATGTTCTCCTCTCATTTTCACCTCTGTTTCCAACTCTCTTCTCCATGTACTTCTTGGTCTTCCTCTGCCTCTCTTGCCCTGGGGGTTCCAGAACAAGGACTGCCTTGTAATGCTATCAACAGGTTTCCTCAGTGTGTGTCCTATCCATCGCCATCGTCTTCTCTCATCTCTTGTTCCACTGGCACTTGTCCAGTTCTTGTCATCAGTTCCACATTGGTAACCTTGTCATACCATTTTAATCCCTCTATTCTACGCAAGCACCCATTTATGAAAGTCTGTAGCTTTTTGGTTGTTGTCTTTGTTGTTCTCCATGTCTCCGAGCCATACAATAGGACTGACTTCACATTTGAGTTGAAGATTCTTATTTTCGTGTTGGATCCTATTTCTCTTGATCTCCATATATTTCCCAAAATTATTCACCAAACAAAGACATAAAAAGAGGTGTCAGAGAAGGTTATGTGCTGACCTCATGCCTATTTAATCTATACACCGAAAACATTTTCACACAGATACAGGAAATCCAGGACTGAACATCAGTGGAAGGTCAATAAAGAGCCTTAGATATGCAGATGATACCGTGTTGTTAGCTGAAAGTGAACAGGGTTTACAAGAACTTTCATTTGGATCGGCATTCATGGTGACCATCCATTTCTTTCTTTCAGGACGGTAACTATGTTGGCCATCTATTTATTTCGCTCAGACCGATACCTTTGTTTTACCTATCTCTATTTTCAGACTAATACATCTCTATGTTTTTAACCCATTTCTTTGTTTTTCATTTCATTGTTTCAGATCGATGTCTACGTTTTTCATTTATCTTCTTTTAGACTGATATCAAAGCTGTTCATTCATGTCTTTATTAAACTCCTACATACATGTACGCCCCTCTACCTGTTATAATAGATTACCCAGTATTACTGTTCACCCTATACCTCCTGAGGGTCCGATTGACAGATTGGTCATATCACTGGTCTCTCGCAGCAATGGTGCGGGATTCGATTAACGACATTGTCTTGCTCTAGTATACCCAGCTGTAATTGGGTAGCTGACTTTGCTCTTGTGTTAGGGAAAGAAAAGGCAGCGACGAAATGGAACTGGTCACCCCACTTCATAATGCTGGATCTAGTATAGTGAAGTCTCTAACACTTCCTTCCCCTACGGGAGTATCTAATATGGGACTACATTTACTTTTTAACTATACTACCTTCATGCAAAGGAACTAGTTCCTGTCCTTCTTCCTTTTTTATCGCTCTATAAGACGCGTTTTCGACGTTCCATATGGGCTGCCCCAACGGGCTGATCATCCGTTTGCCAGTCACTTTGATTACGGAAACAACGACAAACGGATTGATTTGTCATTGCCCTAAAGACGCCATTAGGCGTGATGGGAACAAGGGCAAAGAAAATCTATTCGCTGTTGCCCTTAAGACGCCACTAGGCGTAATGGCCACTGACTGCTTTGCCGGTCATTGGCTAAGGACGGAAGAAGAAGAAGAAGATATGGGCTGCATAATTGCGTGGCCTCTCATCCTGATCGCCTACGCCACCAGGCAAGGTACTTAATACTATATCCAGCAATTAAAATTCTGGTTGAGTACCAATCCCACAGTAAAGGGTAAAACGGGAGTCCCATAGTAAAGGGTAAAACGGCAGTCCCATAGTAAAGGGTAAAACGGGAGTCCCATAGTAAAAGGGTAAAACGGGAGTCCCATAGTAAAGGGTAAAACGGGAGTCCCATAGCAGATAATGCGGTAGGGGAGTGAGGTGTTGGAGACTTCACCTAGGTAGGTCTAGATTTTTGTATATGATTTAGGCGTCTATTTCCCCTCCTGCCTTTTTCTTCTCTAGCTCAAGAACAGAGTCAATAATCCAGCTGGGTAGACTGGCGCGTGACACAACCAGGTTTCGATCCTGGAACCCGGTTCCTCTAGAGCAGTGGTTCTCAGACTTATTTTTCTCTGGCCCTAACTGTCTGAAAGAAAATTTACTCACGACACACCGATTTTTTTAATGATAAGAAATACCTTCAAAAACAAAATAAATTCTTGCAGTAACGCCTACTTATAATTTACATTATTTTAAACTACTTTTGGTAATCACCATTAGAACGTTCTCAGTCGTTACCCAAAGAATATTCCCGTGGAGTGATTTCCCTTTAGCAGTGTTTCGTGGACTATTTGAGGCGACGTACGCAGAGACAATTATAAGCAAATTAAAATTTTTTTTTAAAGGCGTCTGTCAGTCCATCATTCAGTCCTTCTGTTCATCAGTCAGTCTATCAGTCAACATATTAGTTAATCGGTCAGTTAGCCCGTCATTCATTCACTCCACCAATCAATCAATCCGTCTGTTCGTACATCGGTTCGTAAGTTCGTAGTAATATTAAAATTCATAACGATTATGTAGGTATTATTGTAAGCTCGACAGGGCTCCTTTAATGATAATTTTATACGGAATTACTCACTAATAAAGGAAGTGACGTCATACCGATATGGTGTAGAAGCAGACGCGAATTTTCGAAGCAGAAGGGGGTGATCGTCTGCTAGAGGAGATGTGGCTTGTGTTTTAATGTGAGCCGACGGATGTGTATTGAGCTCCTGCAGTCTACTGTGTTTTTCCTACATTGAACCATCACTAGGGCATCAAGATACTATGTTGAGGTGTCTCTAGTTTATTCTAGTCAGGAAGTATATCTATATTAACGAAGATGTCAAGTGTACGATGAGATTAAATATTGTATGAATGCCAGGGCAGCGTTTGATAGTGAACGGACTGCCTGATGACTTCTGGAGGATTGCATATTACTTCATTTGAAATTGGACTCATAATTATGTGATGGAGCTATGTCACAAGTGAAATAAAACTACATCGTTATCTATGCAAGAAGTGTTTCCAGCTCACTGACTTTATCGTGATACGTGTCTGTCGTTTACCTCTAGTTTGTACTTTGACCACGCGTACTTTTCCGGACATTATATATTATAGACGGCACCCATCAGTCTGTTATATTTGGACATGCGCCTTAATATAACCGACTAAGTTGAACGTGACGCACCTCGTCAAAATGAGGCAACATTTTATTTTAAAAAAAAACAAACAAAAAAAAAACAGTAAACACCATCATAAAAGTGCCCGATAGCACCCCTCTTCCTGGTTGTCAACCGAGGCGGTCCGCTCATCTCGCACCCCGCCTTAGTATGCCACTGCCTGGCAGCCTTTATGGTGATTAAAGCGTTGTTCTACTAACATGTTCCATTGTTGGTCTTTGTGTTAAGTGTTATTTCTCATTCATGTTATTTTCTCTCTAGTGTTATTTCTCTCTCATGTTATTTTCCCTCTCGAGATGTTTTCTCTCCCAGGTTATTATCTCTCTCGTGTTATTGCTTTCCCTTGAAAGTTTCTCTCTAGCGTGTTTTTCCCGTATTATTTTCTTTGTGGTGTTGTTGTCTTTCCACCTGTTATTTTCTCTGAAGTGAAGTTATTATCTTTTCTGTTGTTAATTCTTTCCCAAATTATTTTCTCCCTCTTGTTATTTTCTGTCTCTTCTTATTTTCTCTCGAGTGTTATTTTCTCTGGAATGTTATTTTATCTCGAAGGTTATTTTGTCCCCCTTACATTTTCTTTTGAGCGTTATTTCTCTCTCTCTCTCTCTCTCTCTCTCTCTCTCTCTCTCTCTCTCTCTCTCTCTCTCTCTCTCTCTCTCTCTCTCTCTCTCTCTCTCTCTCTCTCTCTCTCTCTCTTTCAATCTCTTGTTATTTTCTATCGAGCGTTATTTACTCTCTTTTATTTATTTATTTATTTTTTTGGTCTCTTCTGCATTATTTTTTTTCTCTTTCTTAATTTCTGTTGAGTTATTTCTATCTCTGGTTAATTTCTCTTCACTGTTATTTTTTCTCGAGCCTTTTTGTATCTCTCTTGTTGTTTTCCCTGAAGTGTTACATTCTCTCGAGGATCATTTTCGCTCACAAGTTATTGTCTATTTTTTGTTATGTTATTTATACGATATCTTGTCTCTAACTTTACCTTAAACACTCCGAAAACAACATCAGACTAACATAATGGCGAACGTTTAGCACTTAATGTCAATGTTTATAGTCAGAACAGTGCCCGACTTGCTATGTGATTAGAGCTCTTTCTTTCTCGCGGTATAGTTACCGAGTTCAGGGATGGAAGCCTGCTTCGCCACACTCAATTCTCATTAGGTGCCATCTTCACATAGAAGGGCGGTTGCAATTGATCTTCAACGTCTTCTGTCTCTTGTCTTGATCAGGAGTCGGACTACTTTTTTGGGCATTACCCAAAATCTATTTGTGTTAAATGACAGACTTCAAAGTAAACAAAAACAAGCTTATTGCTCTTAAAATGAAGAATAAACTGCTCTCAGTCAAGAAATAATAAAAGATTTAAAAGGCCACACAAGCTGTCATAAGAATAGCACACATACAAATAATAAAAAGTATTGAAGAACTGAAGAATTTCATTCAAAACATCTCCACTTCAGGTTTTGGAAAAATGGTGCTATTTCATTTTTGATAAAATAACATCCATATCAGGGTTTTTTAATGTCAGAGCAACTTGGATGCTGTCTTCGGGGTCCAACCGATTTCTATACTTTGTTCTCAAGTTCAAAAGGGTAGAATATTTTGTGTGTGTTTTATATATGAAGTTTCAATGAAAATCTCATGATAGATTTTTGCTGTAGGTTCAATAGTTTTGAATATAAAAAAAAATATATATTACTGTCGTGTTCTAAAATGTTCGCAACTCTCTTGACATAAAATAGTATAAAAAATAGTATATACTGTAATAGCTTTGGATTGCTATTTACTGGACGACCAGCAACACGTCATTAAAATATAACTAATCTCTAGTTTAATTCATAAGAGGTGTATTAGTTACTGAATAGGCACAACTCGCCATGGAAAATAATAACATATCTACAACTCTCAGTCGACAGGAGAAAGGGGATTAGAAAAGAAAAGCAGAATAATAGTAGCAGTTGCAAATATGGCTCAAAGTACTTTCATAAGATGACATCACCACCAAAAATCAAGCCACGTACCTTGGAATAAGTATTGGGCAAACAAGCGAATGAGTTCGATGACCTCACAATACTTGTATTTGTAATTTTTTTTTTGAGCCCTCATTACCCCCACAATTTTCATTTTTACCCTTCATCTTCATCGTTCGTCCTGAAAAGGACGTTGGTTGTGTTGTGTCCGTTTGCAGTGAAGCTGCGATATTTGCGCCTTTCGGCCGACACATCCGACTTCAGCGCGGCATTTTTTGGGACAGGGTTTGTCTTCCCTCTTCGATCTCTACTCTCTCAGCCAGACTGCAGTGATGCAGCCTGTTTCCAGGACCACCACATTTTACCCCATTTGGGGTAATTTACCTCTGGTCTAGATGGTGTACTCTGATAGACTGTCCTGGCCAAAGCTTCACGTTATCTTCCCACTTATAGCGCTGTCTTCTTCATGCAAGTGTGCCTTCAACTCAGCCTTCTATTATAGTCTTCTGGTAGGTGTTGTCTTTTTTTACATGTCCAACATATTCTAGCTATCTAATTTTGATCTGCTTTGTTAATTCTCTTTTCTTTCCTAGTGTTTCTTCGACCTCTTTATGTATTTTCCTTCTCATTCCACGAGACGCGCTCCCTTCTATATATCCACATCTCAAAGGCCTCAGTTCATTCTTTCAATTTCTTATTCAGTGTCCATGTTTCTACACCCCACATCAGAGGCCCTCAACCATTTGTGCTCTGCGAGTAAATTTTAGATTAAAAAGAGGATGGAGGGCATAAACTAAACATCGCTACTCATGTATTTAAAAATAAGTTCAGTTTTAGAACAAAATATGCAAAATTCTTACATAAGGGTAGAGAGTAAACGCATTTAATGATATAGGATCACTGTGGCCGTGTGGCCGACATAGACGTTCAAGACGTCACGTGATCGTATGGTTTCCTAGATTCTTTCTGCCCTGTCAATTCTCTCTTTTGTCTAAGCTTAGCCAACGACACTGGACGTAGGAATTCTCGCCCTTAAGACTTGCGTTTTCAAGACTTTATTATGTCGTCTTCAACGAACGTATATACAAAACATTAATAGAATACAATGTATCATTCCTTCCAATCGTCCATGTGCTCTGGTCATGACTAGTATTTCTTCATTTTTGTTTCTACTCTTGTTGAAGAAATAAATCATGTATTTGACTGATTATAGGCTGATGAATAACTGGGGTGCCACCGTAGGATGAGATTTGTCAGTCGACGTATACTTAATCTACCAGGATGTTCTTTGTCTATCTTTTTGACACATGTTACATAGTTTCTCACCAAGAATTTTTATTCTACTGTTTTTTTTGTCACGACATGTTCGTAGTCTACTTTGGATAGTTCTAAGAGGTAAAATTATGTTCTGTCTCTTGATAGAACGGGAATGTCGTTCTCATGATATCTATGTCGTATCTGTTGACCGCAGATGGTGGTCTAACACAACCACGTGTCCTGACGACTATATCAATATCACACTGTCCGGTCTGTTACACAAACTCGGTCTAACTCAGACCAAGTCTGAAGGGTGAAGAGACTCATTAATGTTGTTGTTGTTGTTGTTTTGATGAATTGATGGGTGGAGATCGGGCACTCAACATCTGATCATTGTTGCCTCTTCTCGTTCCATCTTGGTCTACCCTGTTCAACCTGAAAGTTGGTTATAATTGGGGTATTTAGTGTCATTTTATTTACTAATTTTGTATTCAATTTAAATAACTGTTGTCTTTTGCAGTTGCTGATTTTTATTTATATTAGTATTTGTCAGTTTTATTTTCTCTTTTGTATTATTTCTAGATAACTATTGTCCTTTACACTTGGTTTTAATTTGTATTAGTATTTGTTCTTTTTGAGTTGTTGTCCCTTTTTTTTTTTAATACCTTGTCTTTCCTTGTCCTATGAGTAGTTATTTTTTGTGTGTGTTAATGCTTTGTTAGTTCTTGCTGCTTAATTTCTATTTAGTTGGATGATTTTCCTGAAGTTCTAACCTTATATGTTTTCCTTTGTTTTATGTACAGTAGAACTCCATTTATCCGAACCCCATGGGACCGAGCATCGTTCGGATAATCAAATGTTCGGATAATTGGATTACATGATGTATCGAGTACATGTACACATATTTCTAAAAATAATTAACAATCACAAGGAAAATACACTATAAAACATATTTACTTGTACTGTAATAATAATACCCACACTGTATTAGATCACTGTATCACCAAAATCTTTCATTACACTGCAGTGCATGTACTACTTGTATTAATTATTTTTTTTAAGAAAGAGAAATGTTTTCAAAATAACATTACAAACGATTCAAAACCAGGCGCAACTTACGTATACATGTACTTGCACAGATGTAGCCCACTATTTAAAATAATGAGGAATCCTCTTTTGCACCAAACTGGATAGTCTGCTTTTGGCTGCTAAGTCCCGCATTCTCTTCAACAGCAGAAGCTGTGTAGGACAGCTGTCATCTTCTTGCTCGTACCAAGCCATCGCTGTTTCTAGTGCTATAAAGGCCTCTTCAGGACTTGGTCGACGTTTTTGGGTTTTCTTCATAATCTACAAGTACATCATGTACTTCTGAGGAGTCTTCATCATCGGTCACTACATGTATTTGGTTTTCTTCTTGCACAAAAGACAAAATTTCTTCGTCATTCAAAAACTGAAAACCAGAATCATTATCATCTTCTAGCCACATGTGTGCATCATCTTTGTCACAGTCCGAAAATCCGGGCATTGCTTGAAACAGTTTCACAACTTCATTTATACAATCATCATTTGTGTCCACTGCAGTAGTTTCATTTCCTCCTTTTTTCCCAAGCAGTCTATTCCAAGCCTTGTTGAGATTATCTTGTGACAGGGTGGTCCAAGCATCAGCTAACATATAGCAGCAGTCTTTGAGATTAAGCTTTTTTTGAAAACGCCACCACACTTTCTTCATCTTCAGCCAACAATAAACGACGCAGGACTTCCTTCTTGTACATCTTTTTAAGCTTTGCTATAACACCCTGATCCATTGGTTGAATCAGTGCTGTTACATTGGGAGGCAGAAAAATTACTTTAAAATTTGCATCAACTGCATTATATGTATCCGTCTCTGGATGAGATTGTGCATTGTCCAGTAGAAGAATTACTTTTCCAGTTTTCTTTTCTTGTTCTTTCAACCTCTTCACATTTGGGATGAACTGATTTGTATACCAATCAAGAAATATTTCACTATTCGTCCAAGCACTCTTCTGTGCTTTGTAGCACAATGGGAGACATGTCACATTCTTTAAACAACGTGTTTTTTTGGCTTTGCCGCTCATTAGCACCGGTAAACGATGACTTCCACTGGCATTCGCGGCTACCAAAATTGTTACTCTCTCTTTGCACTTTTTAAACCCAGGGGCAGCTGCTTCGCGCTCAGATGCAAGTGATTTTTGAGGCAATGATTTCCAGTATAAGCCAGTCTCATCGGCATTATACACATCATCGAGTAAATAACCTTCTTCTTCCAAAAAAGCCAAGAATGTTTCTTTAAAATTTTCAGCGGCAGTTGCATCGCTAGATGAAGATTCCCCTTGAATCTCCAATTCTCGTATGCCATGACGAGATTTAAAGTTTCTTAATCATCCCTGGCTAGCCTTAAAGTCAGGAGGACCGTCAAGTTGACTGTTGAACTGAAGTGCCTTTTCACACAATAGAGAGCTAGAGATAGGTTCCCCTTTGCTTCTTCTTTGCACAAACCATATATACAAAGCCTCTTCCAATTTCAAATCTTTCGCATTTCTCATGGTTTTATGTTTCTTCGACCATTTTCACTATCCAATTTCGATGCAAAACTCATAATTTTATCCTTGTTACTTTTGATGTCAGAGACGGTAGCTTTCCCAACATTGAAAATCTTCGCAAATGAAGACACAGTTTCACCTTTTCCTAGTCTCTTGATAATTTCTGTTTTCGTTTCAATTGACAAAACATTGCGGTTCCTTTTATATGCTTTAGGCTTACTGGAAGATGCCAGGTCGCACAGAGAAATACGTGTACACCAAAATTATTCTGCTGTAGTAGCAGACACAATTATTTTAAGTTGAACTGTCTGTTTAGCCAGTGTTCTACCTAGAACGCACACGTACACTGGATTGGTAAACCAGATATTAACGGACTTTATGATCTAACTGACTTCATGTACGTAAGCGACCGTCCATTAGCCCATCTCATTGTCTACAAATTGTTCGCACACATTTGAAGCTTGCCGCATCAAAAGATTCAGAACTGTAGTCTAACGTGACTGGTGGCGACTGATTTTTTTTCTTTCTGGAAAAAGTGTTCGGATAATTGGATGTTCGGATAATTGGGGTTCGGATAAATGGAGTTCTACTGTATATATCTTTTAAGTATTGATTGGGCATCTCTTGGGGCATCTATACTTAAGAGACTCATTAACGGTCTCGTTCGTCCTTAAATATAGGGTCCTACGTCACTCAGTCATGTGACCTATACAACTCATGTCGCTACGTTAATTATATATATTTCTACGGTCGCTTCTCTTTGATTGTGTCCTAACTTAATCTGTTCTCGTCTTTATCTATTCCTAGCATCTCAAGTCAACGGTGACATCACAAAGAGCTGACGCTCAATGACAGAGGAACAAAGTCAATGTTAAAGGAAAAATTCAGGATTAAAAAAAAAAAATTAAATTCTTATTATTTGAGTCAAATGCATAATTAGAGTGATCTTAGGCACTTCGTGTCACTGGCCAACTGTTTATTGTTAATAGAGTCAATCTGAACAGTTTTTGAAATTTTATTGAGACCATTAACTGCAAGTGCCCAATAAGTTTAGTAGAGGGTAAACTTTGACCTCTGACCATGCAAGCAAAATTATATATTTATTGTGTCTTTCACAAACAATCCACGGGCACACAAGTATGCCGTGGCGAGCACAAAGGTGCCCGCGGGCACCACGTTGAGTAGTCATGCCCTACAATAATTAAGAATTTTTTTTTTTTTTTTTTTTTTCTTAACCAGCGGCACTTGGGCTTTCAGCCCTTCGGCCCAATGACATGTCATTGCGAGGCTGGGGAACCTGAGGACTTTCCTTCCAACCCGGTCAGGAGCTTCGCTCCTTCCCATCCACAGAGGGTTTATCACAGGAGCCGTTCAGGTTATTCAGTCAAATTTCCGGTCGTAAACATTCCTTCAAACGCTGACGCCCGGGTTTGAACCATGAACACCTGGTCGCCAGTACAACGCCGTAGCCATTACACCAGCGCGGCTGCCAAAATAATTAAGAATATATATAGCATTTGATGTCTGTCAGTTTTAATTTCTGAGTTAGTTGTTTAGATGTCAGTATCTTTCTCATGCTGTTAAATGTAGCTTTGGCCATTCCTATTCTCTTCTTGATTTCTTTTTAGCATCTGCCACGTTTACTCCATTCTATCCAACTGTAAAATGGGTACCCGTCTCTGCTCTTGAAAGAGAAAGGCAAAGGCGGCAAGGAAACGAACTAGTCACCGCTACCTCATTAAAAAAAATTGACCTAATGTGGTAAAGTCTTGAACACTTTACTCCCCTTTACCAGTTTCTGTTTTGGGGCTATTTTATCTTTTTTTTCATAATCAGAACAGTTAACATAATTAGACTTAACACAGGCCACATATGAAAGCGTGAACAAACCATTAATATTAAGCGTAATGCGTATCTTTTCTTTGCGCAGATAATATCGCAGATATCTTGAAGCCTGCAACTTTGATGACACTAATTTTTACTGTGGCTGCGTCTTTATTTCTCTGCGTTTTGGAGTTAACGCGCCAGATAGCGACATATTTCAATCATACTTGCGATTGATTACGATCTGAACTAACAAAAATCCGTTGTGCAAACTGCTCAGTTCAGAATCGTTGGGAAGAGAGGGGGTATAACTTTTTATCTCTCGTGGATCATGTTATCTCAAAGATATTTGCTAAAGAGTTTTTTTTGTTTGTTTTTTTTTGTTTCAGTGGCTTGAACTTCCCAGCTTAATTCTTCTCACGTTTTGCCCATTATATATTAACATAAAGTTCCCGTTATCAGCCGTCTATTGCCCCTTTTCTTCAGGTCTGTCATTCACTTTTCCTCCTTATTTTTATCTCTGTCCTTCACTTCAGGTCTAGCCTTCACTTGTTTCCTTCACTTTAGGTCAGTCATTAACTTCTGCTTCTTCACTACTTCTTCAGGTAAGTTTTTTACTTTTGCTCCTTCACTTCAGGTCTCGCATCACATTTGCTCCTTCACTTCAGATCTGTTCTTCACTTTGGCTCCTTCACTTCAGGCCTCGCATCACTTCTGCTTTTTTCACTTCAAGTATCGTATCACTTCTGCTCCTTCACTTCAGGAATGTTGTCACTTTGGCTCTTTCACTTTAGATCTCGCATCACTTCTGCTCCTTCACTTCAGCTGTCGCATCACTTCTGCTCCTACACTTCAGGTCTGTTCTTCACTTTGGCTCTTTCACTTCAGGTCTCGCATCACGTCTGCTCCTCCACTTCAGGTGTCACATCACTTCTGCTCCTTCAATTCAGGTCTTCACGTTTGCTCTTTAAATGACTGTCCACATGAAGCTTTATAGAAGTAACAGGTGGTGTAATTGTTATTGGTATCATTATTTACTTCAGCCTTACAGTCCTCCTTAGGTGTTTGTTTGTTTGATTCACTATTTTCCGTAAAACATCTATTACATTTTTATTATTATTATTTGTATTGTTATTCCAACTATTGTTATTATTATTGATGTCACTACATTTATAATAATAATAATTATTATTATTATTAATTAGCGGTGACATTTGTTGAGTGGCAGAGTGGATAGAGCGCATACTTCTCGAAGCAATCTGAACAGGTTCGAAAGCAAGTAGTGCGAATTTCCAGTCTACCCACTTGTAAACGGGTAACTGACTCGGCAGTTATAAATAGATACCTTACTTTGCTCTTAAGTAAGGGAAGGCCAAGGCAGTGAGAAAACCACCTCAAAAGCGTAACTCTTACAGGACGAGAGGCCAGTATTCTGGACGTTATTTTCCGAAGTGCACGCGATGGCAGGCCAAAGTTTTTGCTTCCGGTATACTTGGACTAAGTTTTTGTTTGATCAAAATTTTATACTTTATTCTTCATCACTCATTTTCCTTTACAACTTTATATATATAATATATATATATATATATATATATATATATATCAATGAAATATATTATATATATATATATATTAGAAAATAATATAATATATATATATATATAACATCAATGAAATTTTAAGAACCTTAGAAAAGAATCTATTCTTAAACTTTAATGCAATGTGAGTGAAAACTTGAAGCCACAGAAAATATTCTTCATGGCGTCAAACATGGGAAAAAACCCATGACCTTTAAGCGCTAAAACTAGTATAGTGACGTCTCTAAATCACCGCACCAGTACAGTAGTATCTGCTATGGGTCTACCTTTGACTTTATATGTGCCATTTACTACACTTCTTAAATTCATTCTCTTAATCACAAACATCGCTGTAGAAATGCACGATGAATTTTTTTTTTTTTAATGTTTATTATTACTATTTAACAGAAACTGGATCCCTAAAGGCAAATCTCGCGGATTCCGGAAGCTTAATCTCTGACATTATCAGCTATAACACCCACAATTTTAAGAACAACGACATCAGCAACGTCTCCAAACACTCCCACAAAGGCCGAAAGGTACAAAAATTGATCCCCAGCTTTGCAAACAAGGGCCAATTTTACCTCGTACAAAGACATCCCATCAGCAACGTGGAGAACCAGGTCGACAAAGTTAATGGCCAGGAAAAGGCCAAGAGTGTCCAGAGTGTGGGAAACGTTAGCGTCATAGACAGCAGATCGTGTGAGAAAGATGACGAATGTGGCCCTTCGGCTAACTGTGTTGCTCTCAACCAAAACGAGCCAAAGCAATGTTGGTGCGTGAATGACCTCGAGCGCCCTGATCCGCAGACTGGTGGATGCCGTTCTCGAGGTTCGGGTGAGTTCAACAGGGTGTTGTGGATTAGATCTGAATATTTGTCATTGTTTTTTGCTGGCTTGCCTGAGGTGATGTTCAAACTGTGTTTCTTTGTAAATGATTATTGCATCTATCTGTTTAACACATTGATCTATTTGTATTTTTCCTTAGGACCCATTTAGGCCCCGTTGATCACTTATGCGACAAAGAAAGAATATGACTACTGCTCCTCAGGCATGTCGTAGAAGACAACTGATATATGGTTGTGCACGGGTTTGGCAACCTCATCATGTAAAAAATATTGCTACATTAACCATTCCTGCAGGCGTACGTGAATGCTTTTGTGTAGGATGAGAAGCCCCATTGTTTATGTAGCATTTAGTTTTAGATTAAATTGCCACCCTGATATACAACCTCATTTAAGTCGCCTTGTACGGCATACCTGAGATACTTACTTACGTACGTAGTCGTTCCTCTTCTAACCTGAAGAATATAGGTTTGCCAGAAAGAACGACATATTATCCTATCGGCTGTCTTTCTCCTGGCCTGGTTCCAATGTAGTCCTCAGTTCTTCAAAGATTGTCTAATGTTGTCCTCCCAGCTAACTCTGGGTCGCCCTGGACGTCTGGATCCCCAGCTCTTAATTGTCCATATTTGTCGTGGTAGCCGATCTCTTGCCTGAGATACGCATGTCTAAATTAATCAACATATATTGCATTTTCTGGCAACGTTTGTCCACTTTCAGAATATCTTGATATTGTCCACTATTTCAGGCAATGGTTGTTCACTTTCAGAATATTTTGATAGTGTTCATTATTTCTGGTAATTTTGTCCACTTTCAGAATATCATGATATTGTCCACTACTTATGGCAATGTTTATCCACGTTCAGCTAACAAAAGTATTACTTCATTTCTAGGTGGAATGGAGGGGAAAATAAAATAAAAGGTAATCTGTCTTACTAGGACAAAAGACAAGAAAAAAACTTATGTTGCAGCCACAAGACCTTCGTCATTGACAGACGAACACAAGCAGAAAGGAGAGAAAGTGAGAACTAAGTAGAAAACATAACAAAGAAAAACGAAAAACACCCGGATTAGGATCACATTGACAGACCAAAATGATTTTTCTTTTCTAACGTTGTTTAATGATTTTTCACTGATGTTGAACAAACAATTTTTGGGAAGTAATTCTGTCTGAAGTATCTGTTGACTTCGTTTATTTCACGGTAAGCAATTCTAGCTTGATTGTAATGTCGAACTTTGTTTCCAATATCCCTTTCATTTGAATTATCTAGGTATGCAATGTCTCTGCGTCTGTAGGTCACGAAATAATCGAAACAGCCTTTCGGAAAAATTATGACACTGTGCGTACCAACACTAGAGACAATGGACTGCATTTTTTTACTTAAAAAAAAAAAAGAGAAAGATAATCAAAGTCAGCAGTGAAGGTGGCCGAGGTTTGATTCGACGTAACAATTTAGAGCCAAACTATCTTAGCTTTTCTGTCATCTTATAACAAAATATAAACAGCTTGAGATACGCTGATGTTACAGTCTTAATAGCTGAAAGTGAAATGGAGCTGCTGAAAGAGGTCGATACTTTAGTGACAGAAAGTCAAAATAAAGGCCTCAGTCTTAATAACAAAAAGACAAGAGGCAATGGTCGTATCAAAGACAATGACTTCCCCAGAATGCACTATCAAAGTCAATGGAACAGTTTTAAAACAGGTCAATACATTCAAATACGTGGGTGTGGTGGGTTTTGATGTTATGAATTGTTGTTATGTATTATTATTGTATTAAATGAGATCAGCTATGAAGGTCCCTGAATTTAACAAATAGTATTTTAAACTTTCCAGGGTACCTTTCCGCTACCACCCATTTGATCTCATTCAACATTAATCTATATTATTATATAAAATGACTTCGTGTAGTGTCTAGGGTTATGAATGTAGAGTATAATGGGCACTAACCAACAAACATACAAACAAATAGTTTATTATCCACAACCACCAACAGTATTACAACAATAACATACAAACGACACTTTAGAAGGCTATCTTATTTAAGACAGTGGTTGAAATTTGTGTAAATAAAAATTTTTTCAATTTATTATCTTGATTCTAATTTATTTTGAACCAGGACTGACAATCAAAAGTGAAATCAAAAGAATCATTTACAACATTCCAATAACACAGTGGATCTTCTGTCCATACATACAATATTATTATAATATAAGTGTGTGGTTATATTCTTCTACTTTGAGGTAATACTGGAATTAAACCATAGGTGGTTGGTTGTAATCACTCCCTTTAAGTTAAGTCTGTTTTCATTTGTCACTTGTGGAAATATTAATACTAGGCACAGTTTTCTTTAATGTCACTTTCTAGTCTGTTAAGTTCTTTTAGTTGAGCTGCCAGGTGCCGAACAAGAACTTATCTTGGCAGGAGAATACAGGTAGAACGTTTCCTCTGCTCGCTTGACAATCTTTTCCACCTTTTGATGGGCAATGGCCACTAGCATGGGCACGAAGTATACAGATAGAGTCCTGAATCGAGCAGTTCTCAAGCGTTTGGTACTACATTAACGTCAGTACCCAGGACCCTGAAATGTGAAGGTTATGCATCCTTCTTTATACCTAGTATACTATACTATTCCACATTTAAGTACAGGTACATTACAAACAAACGAAAAGGGTCATAGCTTTATACCAACCTATGCCACCATTATCTTTTGATGTGACAATGTACACCAGTATTCCTCTCCCCTAATAGTTAAACGCCACTGCAATTCCAGCTGTCATCTTTCCATATAATAGGATAGGTGTTATGCTCCTTGATGACAATCATACATATTTTCTTGTAGTTTTACACCTCTCTGACAGTCTATCACATTTTGGATCAATCTCTAGGCTTTGCCTAATGGTTGCTATAGACCCACTCACTTACAGACATATATTATTATCTCACATTCAATTTTTATTTCAAATACATGTTAATAAAGTCAATCTTACTACATTTATTCAATGAAATACACAGTGAACAATGACTGGCACACTTTCGATCTGCCGTTCTGTCCAGGCTTTTGTGAAATATGGTTTTCACTGCACAAGCCTGATCTCATCGCTACGTGTCAAAATTTTGTTAGAAATGGCGTCCCCAACTAATGCTTTTTCCCCAATATCAACTACTCTGGCCAATGATTACCCTTATTTCACTTGTAAACAAAGTCATTCAAAAATACAATTCAATTTTCTACTACGTTACTCGGGTGATATATGTTTATTACGAGGTCGGCCAATAATATTTCGTCTCACTTCAAATTCCACCCAATCCCCTTCCTCGTACCATCTTAGCCTAGCTTTCACCTAATTTTTTCCCAAAAAATATGCGATCCAATCTAAGCAGATATGACTTGACCTGACAGTATCTCTGATCTCTATGTATTGTTTTATCAATATTTGATTATTTAATGGACTATTTAGATAACTAACAACATATTCTTGGTCAGCAAGTCTTCAGGTACATGAATATACGATTTCTATGGGGCTATGTGGCTTGGTTCAAAATTCTATCTTTTTTTCAATGTTAGTTGTTTATTTTTAAACTACCTACGAGAGCTTATGTCATTCGCTATAAGAGCTAAGCGTGTTTCTATGACCGTAGTGTCCACATTTCTAACTTTTTCATCGTATTGAGGAAACCCGCCTAGGGCAAAGCGTGCAAGTCGGTTGTAGAGTTAGAACCAATTTGAGACGTGATTTGCGTGTTTTATCTAGCCTTGCTTCTCCTTTCCCCAAATGCAGTTAGGCAAATATTTCTTAGAACTAGGAAAAGTGGACCAACGGGCTGATCACCCGTTTGCCAGTCACTTTAATTACGGAAACAACGGCGAGCGGATTGATTTGTCGTTGCCCTAAAGACGCCATTAGGCGTGATGGGAACAACGGCAAAGAAAATCTATTCGCTGTTGCCCTTAAGACGCCACTAGGCGTAATGGCCACTGACTGCTTTGCCGGTCGTTGGCTAAGGACGGAAGAAGAAGAAGAAGAAGGAAAAGTGGGGCGTTTATGTCAAGGACGAATTTGAAAAATAGGGTACCGTTTTGTTCGGCTTATGCGTTAGCAAATAATAAGCTGAAGGCCTACGATTCTCGCCGCAAATTTTTAGTACTATCTTATCTTGAACTGTATATGGACTATACTGTTATATTCTAATTTAGATATTGTATTTAGAAGCTCACCACAGTGGGCACTTTAATAACAACGGATGGAAGATGCATCTCTGAAGTGAAGAGCAGAATAGCTCAGGCAAAAACAGCACTCTAAAAAATGAAGAGTATTTTATGCAACAATTCTTGTCAGTGGAAGTAAGAAATAGAGTTATTCAGGGTTAATATAGAAGCAATCCTGACATATGTGAGTGAGTCATGGAAAATTAGTAAACAGGTAGGGAAAGCATTGGAGAATTCAGAGATGTGGTTTTACAGAAGAATGATAAATATACAATGGACAGCCAAAAAGAGTAATGAAGATGTCATGAAAGAGGCCAATACGAAAAGGGAACTTTTTTTCACAAGTTAGAAAGTAGCAATCCATTTTTTTTTTGGGGGTGGGGGGGGGGGGGAATGTTATGAGAAGAGTAAAGCTGGAATATTTCGTGACAACAGGAAAGATGGAAAGAAAAAGATATAGAGGAAGACAAAAGGATCAAATACTGGACAGCTTGACATCGCGGCATGGAAGGAGGTCATCAACAGAATTGATAAACTCTACTGGAGACAGGAAATTGTGGAGAGACATGATCTCCTACGCCACTAGGCATGGTACGTGAAGAAGAACCCATCCTATATGTAGCGGTCAGTTTGCTGAGTCTATGTATGTAAAAGTGCTTGGTTAAAAGTTGGGAACTTTATCTATTAATTTCCTGGTCTAAGGGCATTAATCCATGTTTTACTGGGATGGTAGTTCACAGTGGTAGTTATCCCACTTGTCTGTTATGTCTGTGGTTTAATTTGAGAACCAATGTCAGCTTTCCCTGATATGTTTTCAAACCGTCTATTTTGAGATTAGCTCAAAAAGGTCTTGTGTGTCAGAGCGCATGCGCCGTTTCTGGCGGGATTTTGAAGAGGCCATTACTGTGAGAGTGTCGAGCTGTGTTTATGAGGGTCGAGATGTTTTTGACAAGTCCTCTGTGTGTCGACCCAGTTATCGAATATTATTCCATATATATTATATTCTAAGCGCCTAGGAGGCGAGTGAATGTAGTGATATTAATTCTGAAGGGACAGTAAGGTAATTGAACTGTTTCCCTTATTTGCTAGAATCTTTCATGACTTATGTTATAGCCAGCTCATGATTTCTTTTCCCTGGGCGGGAAAACGATCCACCTAAATATCCTTGAGAGGAAACTCACTATGTATTCTTATATTATGCACTAGGGTGGTGCATGCCCAAAGTACTGATATATTATTTATATCCCGCATCCCGGCGATACTATGTATACAAGGTGGGAATCCCCTTGTTTTGTTGAAGAATCACCCAGAGGCCATTATTGAACTGTAAGCCTGCCATTTTTCGCGCGGCCTGCTATAGACCCATTTACATATCTGACTTACTGATGTCAGAGAGGAGTTCGTTTAAACTCACATACTGGACATATTTTGCTGAGGCTGATGAAGGTGGAATTATATGAGATCAGCTTTACTAGATACATGCATAACTTGCTGACGAACTTTATTCATGCTTATTACCATGTCCTGAACTGTTCTGTGACCATTATATATTGATGTAGGCGTACCTGTCGTTGTGGCGTATTAAAGTTCTGTCAAACGTCAGAGGTGTTCCCAGAACTCTATGAATTTTCTACATGCATAGCTATAGAGTGTGATGTCATTTGATGCCTGTCTTCCAACGAACTTTCAACACGCATTCGCATACACTGAGATTTACTCACTCTATACATTACACACTACACCTCAAGTCATCTACACGATTGCCAGCATTGTTGCGGCCAACCAGGGCCTGTATACAATCATGTCAGCCTACACTGGGCTGAATTATACCCAATTCTGACTCTGGACATTCGTCTTCATTCAACACTTCATTTTACAGTGGTCAAACTGTACCTATGCTATTTTGTGTCATGGGCACCTGCCACGCTTCAACGGACACAGTGACATTGCAGACTGTTTACATTATGCTGACCAGCGCACAACGATTTTGTCCTGTTACATTGAGAGAGGCCAGTCAATTAGATTTCTACACTATAATACTATATCTGGTTTCCTTAGTGTTTATTATATTTATCATCACTGCTTGTTGAGCCACACCTGTTATTCTACGGGTATTGGTCGTTCTTTCGATTAGCTCCACATTACTAATCTTCTCTTATTATTTTAATCCTTCTGTGCCGCGTATGCACTCATTTACGACAGTTACTTTTGGTTGCCGCTTTTGTTGTTCTCCACGATTCACAACCATACAACAGGACTGACTTGTTAGTAGAGTTAACAATTCTTTTTTTCGTGTTGGACTTCTTTAGATTTCTATACATTTCCGAATGCAATGAAAAACTCGTCTTGCTGTATAGTATTTGATAGACCCTATTTCTTTTTAAATATCGTATCATCTTCCATTCTTCAAGCGTTGTCTATTAACTCTGTATTATGGTCAGTATATGTGTATGAGACCCCATATCTTAGGGACGTTTAGTCAAATTTAATTTAGCTATCATTTGCCACATTCATTCTCGTTATCATTTTTCTCTGTGTATTTTGAGATCTAATTGTTGTGACTTTCCTCAAACATTCCTATGTTGTGTTTGTCGCATAGAGATTTATGATCAATACATTTTCGATATTCTTTTCTTTTCTACCTGTGTCCTATACTTTATTATCGCTCTTTTATCCTTTTCCTGTTTTTCGCATTCGTTCGTTTGCGACAAAATATTACTTTCCCATTCTGACATTCCTAGTTACTAGAAATCTAAGCTATTGACACTTTGCTCGCTGTTAACGTTCGTGCCTGGACAATTTTATTGTGACAGAAACAGATATTCTCAAATAAGAATAACCAAGGAAACGTTCCCTGAAGTAGTGGATTCAACCTATCTTTGCGGGACTGGAATTCCCTAGGCCAAGACTACCTTGGAGATTCTGTATGTGCATGTCCTAAAAATTGTTTTTCCAGAAGTTGCTACCAAAGCTGTAAGTACGAATGCAAGCTAGTGATCACGGCTGACTGAATAGAGTGAATGCAGGACTGAGTGATTTTTTTATTGTTGTATTTTGGCACCCATTTTGCTGTCTTAAATTTCTTTATGCAAGTTTTGTTGTTGCTAACAATATTTTCCTTAGGATAGACCAGAGTATCAAAGTCTGTTCATACCTTTAAAGGGAAATCTTAGACTATAGCATATGTATCCGTGACTCTTTGGGGCTATCACTTTTCTTATAACAGGACTGTAGGCTATACATCAAGGGAAAAGAAACTTAATCAGCGTGTCCGTCAGCTCGTTCCAAAATATCTATATAATCATTGTTATAGTTTTTCCACGTCTGTGCGTCTAACTGTCGTCACTTGTGTGTGTGTGCACGTGAGTGGTATATATATATAAATATAAATATATATATATATATATATATATATATATATATTTATATATATATATATATATATATATATAGTTTATAGACTGTCTGACTCCTCTATATCTGTTGTAGAAGATAGACTGAAAGAGAGAAGATTCCCGATTTCAGGGGCAGCCTCTATAAATTTCTACCATCTCACTCGTGGAAATCTATTTCTATTATTATCTCTCACTGTGGCTATCACTTATTCTAATCTAGTCAGAAGGGACCAACCCAAGTCTTAATTCCCCTATCAAAAATCTACGACAGTGTTGCATCTGTTTTTATTTAATCAAGCACAAGAGCCAAGTTATCAGCAAATTTAGGTCTGTCGGCTGTTTTGTCGTAGTTCACTGAATTCTGTTTATGTTGGCCGATGTCGTTGCTTTTATAACTCACCCTGAGCCAGTACGAAGAGAAATGGTGACAAGAAGCATCCATGCTGCACTGCAACATTTTTATCTCAAATGGTTCTATAAGCTGTCCTTCATGAATAATTCTGCATCTTATATCTTCATTTGTTATCTTTCTTAAGTTTAGGAATCTATGGGAGAATCCATGATGCCTCATCAGTGTTCAAAATTATTCTGTCTATATTTTCGAAAGCCGTTTAATGGTCCAGAAATCCAACATAAACCGGTGAGTTCAATTCCCAGCTCTGCTTTAGTATTATGTGCAGTGTGTCTATCTGTACTGTGCATGATCTGTCTTGTCGAAATCCTGCTTGCTGTTCTATCAACTGTCTGTCTATTGCGTTATCGAAATCCTGCTTGTTCTTTTATCAACTGTCTATTGCCTTTTCGAAATCCTGCTTGATCTTCTTCTTTTTTTTTAAAATAAAGTTTTGCCTCGTTTTGGCGAAGCGCGTCCCGTTCAACCTAGTCGGTTATATTAGGGCGCATGTCCAAATATAAAAGACCCTTAGGTTGTTTGTTCTTTTATCAACTGTCTGATTATTGCCTTTATTAAAATCCTACTTGTACTTCTATCAGCTGTATGACTAATGCCATTTTAAATCTCCAAGGAACTATTTAACATATTTTTGTAATGGCAGTTCTGAACCAAGGTTTTATTTTGGCCAGAACATATGAAAGATTTTGGAATTTATGAGTGAATGGCATGAATAAATGGCATGATAAATAAAAGGTGTGTACGTATACAATTTTCACGATTAGTTAATATTTCTACAGTTCATAATTTTATTTTCCCTGGGAGAACGATGAATAGATGTGCTGTTGGGGTGGCTTCATCCCTCCCTGTCTATGCCTACCAAACATTGTCCATTAATGATGGAAGGAAATGCGATGTTTTAGTAGTAATTCACTTTGGGTGCTATGTCTATGAAGTTGGTGTAAATCCAGCAGACCAGCCTGCTTACGTAACTTTGAAAGAGTAGTTCTGGTGCTGGAATCTGGTGGCCCCACCTCTCCGTGCTTGGGGGCAATATATCGGGTGGCCCCACCTCTCCGTGCTTGGGGGCAATACAAGGCTGTTCTGCCGAGATGCGACACTGCACGGGTCCTCACTGTCAATTATTTACCCAACATTTGACACCCCTTCTGGTGTCAACATAAAAAACTCACAGCTCTGAAATAAAGTATTGGTTTAGGTTCAGAACCTTACCTAAGGAGCCACTTCTACACGTAACAATTTACAATAACACCACTTAGACAGGGTCAGATCTCTCTGACCATACAACACATCTTACCAAGTTGGTTTCACATAGGATAAGTTCTCCCAGACTACATATTCCGAAATATGTTTATTAGCTTCCTGCCATAGAATAGGATAGGTGATATGTTCCACTGATCTCAACACTTGATCTGTCCTTCCTAATCCTTGCTGGAGTTTATATATATTGTTTGTCCCTAGACCCTGAACTAGGGCGGGGGGTCTAGAGCAAATCCTTACTTGTTGTAAGGCTAGATTTCGATATGGCAGTATCAAATCACTCGAAACATTAAACAATATTTATAATATACAAAGAAATAATTTCAATCTTACCAGATTATGAATAAAGAACACAGAAATGCTAGCAAAACTCAGCTGAGCTGCTGGCTATAGTATGGCGTCCCTGAACTTATTTCAATTTACTTCATTGGAAATCACCACACTTAAAATTTACTGTGTCTATCACTGGACAACTATTGAGGAATGGCAAAAAAGCTCGTCTGAGCGCTGATAATATGATTGTCTGTGGCCAATCAATGCCTTGTGTTTTTTTCAAATTCAAATTTCCTACACTAAAGTCATTTCAGTCATGCTTCAGTCAAGTATGGATTTTTATCTGTTAGTCCGTCCGTCTCTACTTGCGTTTTCACAAAAAACGTACTTGGTTTTTGAACCAACCTATCCGTCCCCTCTACAAATTTTGTCTTTAAAGTTATTTTTAGCCACAGCTCCCACCAATGTCCCTCTCTTTCATTCTAACTAGGTTTGAACACTTGAGTCTCAAGGTCGCGGTTTTTGTGCAAATTAGTGACATGTTTGATTCAATGCAGTCTTTCGCTGATGTGAACAACACAGTCTTTTGTCAATGTCTTCATTATTATCTATCCGTCTGTATAAATAAAAGCATATTATTTCACTGCTCAAAATGGGCCATCCGGCCAGCTAATTTTTATATTCCTAACATTAGTATTAAGAAAAAGTTACTTTTTTAATTTTGTAATATTTCAAGCATCTGCGTTGTAATGCTTTTGCCGCTGAATTCAAATAAAAGGCTTGGTATCGCATAAGCGTCCCTTTCCGTACCTCGTGTCAATTTGGGGACGTGAATTTTTCCTTCCCCCCCCCCCCCAATTGCTTCTCCTTAGCCTTGCTAGTCTCACGCAATTTTTCAGTCATATTTTTTTTTCTTTTGATCCACCGTTCTCATCCCGTTCAAATGGTAACCGTTCTAGCAATTTAATTTCCATGGCGGGTGATGACCCGCGGCGTGGGCGATCATGCCTTCTAGTAACTTACGAATTCTTTTTATCCCTACATTTTATCCTTTGGAGATATTTTTACGTTGTATCACTGTTAATTTTATGACAGCGGGAAGTCTGGAAAATCATGCGGTGCAGGTCTGTCTAAAAGTTCTTCGAAGCGTTTCGGCTTACTTTTCATTGACCCTGTTAAGTTGAAAAGCAGTTTTTCACTCTTGTCCTTGATACGACCAACTGTTTGCTTATTTTTCCCTGTTCGAATTTTTGTGACGATGTACAAACTATCTGTCACATATTTTCGGGTCGATCTCTTCTTCACTACGGCAGTGATCAGTTACATATGTTGCGCGTACTAATTACCTTGAATTTCCAGGGGATCGACACATTTAATTATCTCTTATCAAACATATATTTAGTATTTACAACCATGTGACACTCCTTTTTGCGATAATTCATCACATTCGCTCTGCGCTTCTCAGCTTTGCTAAAATTAGCGCAGGTAAAACAAAGATGGGCCTGGTCAGTTTCGCATAGTTTTGTCTGCTCAAGCCGTGCCAGGCGATATAATTACTTGCCCGCAGACGGATTTTGTGTTCGCAAGCGACGGATAAAGACATTACCTGTCTGTGCGACACATTTTGGACAGAAATGAATGACATCATTATTTCCTGTCCACCTGTTTCAGAGACATTGCTTTAGAGGAAAGTGATATGTTACATCTGAAACACATTGTCGAAAGAGTGTACGGACTTGTCAGTTCCATATATGGGAGACGTAACCTTTTGCATCACGCACAGAGTTTTCCATGTCGGAACAATTTTGAATTACGCCACCTAAATATGTAGTTTTGAAACGATTGGAGGGGGTTCGAAATAGAGGAACCAATAAATTCCTGATTGGACCCTGCCTAAATCGTACCAAACAACTGCCCGGGGGGGGGGGGGGGAAGGGGGGGCAATTGTCGTGAAATTCTGATTCAGAATACGTCATTCATACCAAAACGGCATGCCATACTATATATAAGTGTAGGCTAGACGGACCAATGAAACGGCATCCTTATTCACGTTGTTTACAATAGTATTAGGCATCTAAACATGGCCGGACTTCAAATCTGTGTAACCTAGTTGGATTCGAACAGAAACTACAGAATTATGAGCAAAGTACCGCATGGAAGAGGTCAGTAATTTTATAATAGGACTGTTCCTTTATAGGAATGTGCAAAGACTTCCTCGAAAAGTATTATACTAATGGAGAAATTTCGAGTGGAATGCATCGAGACATCAGGCAGGTCAAAAAATTGATGTTTAGGCTGCGCCTATGAAAAGATGGAAGTAGGAAAGGAAAAGACAATTATCTAGACCAGCGGTGGCCAAACTACGGCCCGCGGGCCAGATCCGGCCCGCCAACCAGTTTTGACCGGCCTGCCAACCTGTTTTGGCCGGCCTCTTATTGTTGATTGAAGCCACACTCTTCACAATGAAATAACACACAAATGTATGTTTGAAATAAATCATTACATGTCATATTACAAATTACAAAACAAATTAAAACAACAGATTCATTATATTTTTTTTACAGTAATTTAAGTCCGAAGACTAGTATGCATGTATTGGCAGATGTGCAGTACAGTAGTTTGCAGATGCGTTCTGTACGTGGTTCATTATACAAGTATATGTAAAACTAAATCTCAGAACGTTATTTTTTAAGAATTTTATGGGTCTAGCTCTGTGGTGTTACCCTTTACCATAATCTGGCCCTCGGCCAACCTTAGCTTGGCCACCACTGATCTAGAACTATAAAAAAGAATCCAGGGCGTACTTTAAACCTAAGGTGAAGGAAATGGCTCAAGGAAAACAGAAGATTTTAACATTTCAAATTTTCCATAAATGCACAACTTGACAAAATTATGCCTGCATTTGAGAACGTAAGCACACTTCAGTATTATTGTTCTCCGAGACATTCCGCCATGACCTATATAAGGACTTCCTTTCTTTCGAAAGCAGGCCACAAAAATTTCAAACTACAGCGAGAGCGCCAGTTTTGTCAATGAGACTCCCGTTGCATTCTGCACCTGAGATCAGACTGAATGACCATTAACAGCTCGACTGTATGTACTTGAGGGTAAGAAAGAATGTATAAATTTATATATTTCTAATTAATTAATCAAATTGTGCGTTAGGAAGTGTGTAACTGTGTTATAAACCATTGTGTAATTATTGGAGGCAATCCAAGCCTGTGTATATTCAGATAAATTGAGAATGGAAGTGGAAAGTGTGTTCATAGTTTTAGAAAAGCATTTTAAGAATTATTTCTTGAAGGAATGGAACACACACAAGGAACGAAGGAAAGCATGAAAGTACTGGAATTACTGTATTAATTAAGATATTACATAGTGTTTTCCACAAGGCCTAATAACTGTATGGAGGCGAATCATGGACAGATAGCTGAAACCAAGGAATTGGAGAAAGATTAAATTCACAGTAAACTAGATTGTGTTATTACTGATTTATTATGCCCTGTGCGTCTAGCTGCACACTGTCTGAAACTGTCTGTTCTCACCTACATCTGTGGTAGAGAGATAGAGATAGACAATACAGTGGTTACCCAATTGTATTTCAGGTTACATCCTGTAACAAACGTATACTTGTAAGGAGCCAGACACAACTGAAGGAGCTAGTGGTGCAAGAACCCCATAGGTCTAAGAGAGACAGCACATAGTTACCAAAGGCCTGGAGGAAACACAGCTGAACGTTTCTTTCCAGAACAGTAGTGGGAAAGACTCCAAGACAAGAAATGAAGATAAGTAGCCATACAAAGCTACTGTCCAGTGTATAACCAGCTGTACCACAATAAATAAGCCACCTAAGACAGTATGTTGAAAAGTCAGTGCATCTAGATAGGCAAATTCATAAATCAGTGATTGATTTTGTTTCATGAACTGTGAAGAATTCTTATTGAACCTAACTAAAGACAGTCTACAACAAGATTAAGATCAGCCAGGAAAGAAGAACTGTACTTATAAATTTGCAGACTGTAGTTAGTTGTGAATATTTAACAAGTGATTTTATTAATTTTATTTCCTAATCAATTTTGAGTTCAGTGAAAAATTTCACAAAGAAAAGAAAACTTGTACAAAATATATTGTAAATTTTACCAACAGACTTACTTGGATTATTTAAGTTAAGTTACGGTTCTTGTTGGTTAATAGTTTAGTTTAATACCCCTAGCAGAGCATAACACCTGATTTAACTTTGTGTCCAGGATATCTTTCTTTCAAAACTATACCAACCTCTTGTGACAGCAATATAGTTTGACACTTTAGCCAGATTAGAACAATGTGAGAATCGCTTGCCAAGACGGCAACCAGACCGCCAGAGTTAAGACTAGAAACAAGATTCATAAATCGGACTGGACTATTGTATGAGAAATTTTTGAGGACTTAAGAGCCCAGGAAAACAAAACAAAACTCTTCACTTTTAACTAGGAAAACCGGAATATGAGGAATCTGGAACACGGAGTAAAAGTGGGAACTTATTGTAAAAGTAACGACTCCCAAGAACACGTGTAAAAGGCATCTGTTAATGCCTTAACCTACTTCTCTGAGCGAACAGTCTATGAGCCAAGATTGGCGTAAGTTGTACGTTTTACGTTTTATATTTTGCATTACTAACATGTGAACTAATATGTATATATTGCCATGTGAATATTAATATGTGAAAATTGCTAGTGGATATCCAAGTCATTTGAGGCTGGTAACCTCAGCATGTAGGATGATTTCTTGAACCACCACTGGTAACCTTTATTGCTATTTTCTTAAACAGAACTAAAAGCATAGGTAGTCCCAAGTTCCATATGGAGCTGGGAGGGAAAGATGAAAGAAATGATGTACATACTAATTATAATACTTACCTTTACGAACCAGTGTAAATGTCTATGTAAACATATTCATTTTTAAAAATAATGAAAGTTTTCAAGCTTTTCAACCGGTGTAGATGTAAATGAAAACAGGTTCAATCTATATTGTGAACATTTTTCAACCAGTATAGATGTAACTGAAAACGTATTGAATCTATATTGTGAACATTTTTCAACCAGTGTAGATGTAAATGTAAACATATTCTATCTATACTTTTAACTTTTTCATTTGAATGTAGAGTAAATATAAGGCTATTCAATTTAAATGTAAAGAAAGTTTTCCCTCGAGGGATTAAGCTTAATTCTCAACGAAGGTAAAGTCTGAGGTAGATGGGATGGTGGAAAAGGAAGATGGGGACACATAAGTATGTGTCGGGAAACCCAATACTCAGAGGGTATTCGTATCTCTTCTTTTACCATACTAGTTGGTGGTACCAGTAGAGGGTACTATCTCTGGAACAAGAAGGGTACAAGTGGCCTGAAATCGAAGCCCATACACCATCATCAGACAGGGCTTAAAGACGAGGGACCAACTTCGTAGACACTCCATGACACTTTTGGAAACGTGTTGCGCCTTACAACACTGACCAGTGACGAGCGAGATCAGCGATCCAATCTACCAAGAACCAAAACATCAGAAGGAGGAGAACCTCACTGACAGCTAAGTAACACATACAAACTGCCAAGTGACCTCCTTTACAAACTACCATTACATCACACAGTGATGATAATTTTCTGATAAATCATTATTCATTTTTTTAAACCTTGTTAACACCTAAGTGATTATTAAATTTGTTATTTGTAAATACACAAATGTAACGTCGATTTTATCATTTTGAATGTACTGTATGTTTGTCTCAGTCAATTTTCTAGATACAATCTAAACAGAGGTATACCAGAATAAGAAAAATTCCACTGAGTAAATCAGGGTGCGAGCTTGAACGAGCTGAAATAAATCATTGCATAACCATTTCTTCACAAAATGCGACAGATCAGATATAAGTTAATAGTGCTCGGCCCTGAGCAGCATTGTTCTTGACTTCTTGAACTATCTTGTGAACACTCCCTTGAGATAGAAGCATTATTAGCCTTCTATCTACAACTCTCACAAGAGTAATCTTGTGCGAAGGTAGACACCTTTGAAGACCCATATTAAATACTCTTGAGTTTTAGCCACTGTTGGACCACTACTGCAAAGCAGGGGAGGCACTTTCGTGACACTCCACATTTCTTTTTGATGCATGCCTGTCGTGGCAATTCGCCAATATATTGTCTGCTCTGATACTTCTTATCTTTACGTTTGTGTTTATAGTTCACGAGACTTGGCCCTGGGTCTACCTGTGCAGTTTTCCCTTCTTCGCTATTTATTTCAGAAGTCTGGATATATTACTAGAGGAAATAAAATTCGAGTCAGAAGTCGAGAACAACATGACTGTTGCGTGAGAAATTCTCGCAACATCGTTTTATTACAATATCTATTTTATAACGCAAGGGCAACAACTGCTTGAAATTTATAGTCACTTTTCTCGGTAAGCATTTGTCTTCTCGCGTTGGTATTGAATGCAGTTAAGTTTTGAGCTGTGGTCATTTTGCGCTGGACTGCGCATGACTGGTCTTGCTTCTTGGTCGATCGATTTCCGCCCACCAGTGGAGTGAGCGATTTGAATGGCGAGAAAGATGCCTCGCTGAAAGAGGATCTCCGCTATTTTTTTGTTCTGTCAGGAATGTGAAAGTCCTCTTATGGATATTTCGTTTATTCGAGATAATACCTCTAGTGTATTTGCACATGCCGGGAGGCATAATATTTCTGTGTATTTCCTGAAGGCAAGGAAATTGACTTTCCATTAACTCTATCGATTTTTGGTCGTGAGCGATTTCGATTCATAGCCTGTCTTCGAAAGTCGTCGTCACGAGATGTTTTCCCAGCTCACATGTCGCTGTATTGTACTGCATCGGTTGATGCATGTCCCAAGGACCATTACTTGCTACTTTGTTAAATGAACTAGGCTTGGAAAACCTTTGTTAACTAGAGGATATTTTTGAGGACATTATTTATACTTCGGCAGACGTGTCTGTCTTGCTGAAGTCAGATTAAGGAGAGTGAACTGATCTCATACATCTGGTTACCTTCTGGCTAAGATAGAAAGGGATGGAGAATTTTCCCGACTACATTACAGCCTTATAATGTATTGACATGTCTGTGAATCACCTTTATTATGATGCTGTCTACCGTCCATTGCTATACTGACATTGTTGCTGTGATAATGACTGTCTGATGTACCTACATATTCGCGTATACATTTTGTCACTGTGGCGTCCACAATAAATGATACAGAAAAACGTCTAGCTGTTACAAGCATCATTGACTTTATACGTCGTGAGTTTACTGACGTCCTATGTGGATTGCCCTGTTATTTTGTATGAACATTGTTTGACTGAACACATCTGCACACTACACAAAACCAGACATGCGGATACCATCCATCATCATATGGCATCACGCATCAATGACAAAGATCAATAATTTTATCTATATGAAAGTCCTTAAGGCACAACAGGCCAATCACCTGTTTGCTTTAAATCATGATTATGCGAACTACAAGAGAGAAAACCGGACTGATTCTAAAGGTAACGAACTGGAATGGACTACAGACTACGACTTATGGAACTTGGAACACAAGAAGTATAAATGAGAAAGAATATGAGCTTTTGGAAGAGATGTGGAAATCAAAACTAGAAATCATGGCTATAACGGAAACAAAGAAAAAAGGACAAGTAGTCATGGATCTCGATGGCAACACGCTGCTCTACTGTGGTGTACCCACATCTGAAAGAGCCAAAGAGGCCGTGGGTTGCATTGTAGCCAAAAACTAACAAGATTGTATCAAGGGATGGAACTTTGTCTCGGAGCGCATTATGGTTGTAAAACTAACAGAAGGAGAAACCATAGTCAACCTGGTCATAGTGTATGGGCCAAATGAGGATGAGAGAGCAGAGGTCAAGGAAGAATTTTTCGAGCTGCTTCAAAGGACAGTGGATGACTGCCTAGATGAAATTATCATGCTCAGAGATTTCAATGCCAGAGTTGGAAATGACCATGCTAGATGGGGTGGAGTTATCGGAAGATATGGAGAAGATACTCTCAATGACAATGGAAAGCGACTCCTTAGATTCTGCAGTGAGCAGAATCTGATCATTACAAACACAAAGTTCCCCCATAAGCGCATACATGCATACACTAGATGTGAACCAACAAAGAATAAGATGTCAGTGATCGACTATGCCATTGTTAGTAGGAACTCATTCAAATATGTCCGGGATGCTAGAGTCTGGAGGGGGTCAGAGATTGGAAGTGATCACTACCTGCTTACAATCAAAAGAACAACTGAAAGTGTTGCTCAGCCTAGGAACTGCCCAACATCACGCAAGAAACTAAGTAAACGAACGGGAGAAATGAGCATTACAACCTACAAGCTGAGAGAGCCATAAATTAAGATCAGATATCAGGGGCTTATTGCTGCAGCGGTGAGCAACAAAGAAAAACAACCTGATGACTTAGAAACCCACTGGATTAAATTCAAGGACATCATAAAGACAGCTGATGCAGAAGCATGTGGTGAAGTCCGACTTGGGAACAAGAGAAAGAGGACACCTTGAGGGACAGAGGAAGTCAAAGAGAAAATAAGAGAGAAGAACATGGCATGGAAACATTTCTTAGGAGCTAAAAACACAGCAGGACAAATGGAGAAATATAGAGAATATGTGACACTCAGAACAGAAGCAAAGAACAAGGTGCTAGCAGCAAAACATAAATCCTGGGAAGAATTTGGAGAAAAGCTAGAAAAAGATGCACAAGAAAACCAGAAATTGTTCTATAAGACCCTAAAGAACATGAGGAAGGAAAAACAATGCCCTCTCAAATTTATAAACGACAAGCAAGAAATATTGCTTACTGCCCTGAAGGAAGTAATGGAAAGATGGAAAGAATATTTCTCAGAACTCCTGGAGGGTGAGCAGTGTCAAGCATCAGAAATGATAACCCTAGCACAGAAGAGAAAACCAATGATGGTGAATGTAACATAAAGATGGAAGAACTGAAGGCAGCTCTGGAGAAAATCAAAATGGGCAAAGCAGCAGGGCATGATGGTATAACACCAGAAATGGTTAAGTACATGGGAGCATCAGGCGACCTATTACTCGTAAGGGTCCTACAGGCAGCGTGGTGCAACCAGGCCATACCAAAGGATTGGGAGATTGCCATCATAACACCAATTTTTAAAAAGAATGACGATCGACAATGTGGAAACCATAGAGGCATATCCCTTCTCAGTGTCACTGGTAACATCTACTCTAGAATCCTAGAGCAGAGACTCCGACGCCTAGCTGAGCCACAATTTGATGAGGTCCAGTGCGGATTCCGAGCAAACCGAAGTACTCAAGACCTAATCTTCACACTCAGACAGCTGAGTGAAAAGGTCCTTGAGTATAAGAGTGAAATCCATCTTTGTTTCATAGATCTGGAAAAGGCGTTTGACAGGGTCCCCTGGAGCAAACTTTGGGACTGTTTGGCAAGGAAGAATATTCCAGCACCACTGATTCATGCTATACAGAGCTTCTACAAGTTTTGCAGAAATTATGTGAGGACAGCAAACCATAACTCAGAAGAGTTCAGGATCACCACTGGTGTAAGACAAGGTGATATCCTGTCACCTTATCTTTTCATACTCCTCATGGACGATGCCATCAAGGCATGAAAGGAGAGAACAATAACGTATTCAGTGGGGTACTGGAAGATGAGACAGGTCTGTATTTCAGAGCTGGCATTTGCTGATGATGTTGCCCTGATTGCTAAATCAGAGGCACATCTCCAATCCAACTTGCAAGTCTGGAAGGAAGAGCTGGAGAAGAGAGGGATGGTCATAAGCAGCTCTAAAACAAAATCCGTTGTGATATCACGAGAAGAAAGAAGACATCAGATTAAGCTTGGAGAACAGGTCCTGGAGCAGGTCGAGCACTTTAAATACCTCGGAGCTATTATAGACCGAAAGGGAGGCATCAAAGAAGAGTTGGTCACCCGAAAAGCAGCAGCTGGGAGACTTTTTCAGGCCATAAATTGGGGATTTCTCAGCAAGAGAGAGGTTGGTAAGAAAACGAAGATGACTGTATACCGCTCCACCTATGTCCCAGTCTTGACATATGGATGCGAGTCATGGGCAATGACTACAACCCACAAAAGCAAGATCCAAACTTCAGAAATGAGGTATCTAAGGAAGGCGGTTGAAGTAACAAGAAGAGACGGTCTGCAACCTGACGATACGTCAAGGCCTAAAAACCCACCCCCTGCAGACCCAAGTAGAACATTCCCAACTAAGATGGTTTGGCCATGTCTGCAGAATGGGAGAAGATCGGCTACCACGACAAGCATGTGAAACAAAGAGCCAGGGATCCAGACTGCCCAGGACGACCCAGAGTCCGCTGGGAGGACAACATTAGACAATCTTTGAAGGACCGAGGACTAGAATGGAACCAGGCCAGGAGGAAGACAGCCGATATGATAGTCTGGCGCTCTCTCTTCCAAACCTCTACACCTTACGGTAGAAGGGGAACGGCTAAGTAAGTAAGTAAGGAAAGTCCTTAAGGCTTCTTTAGTGTCAGTATGTATGATGTCCATGACAGCCATTCTTCCATATTTGTTATGGCCTTTTTGGCATAAAGTAATGCTTCTTGTGTGAATAAATAGTTCGTCTACCATTCTGACCACATTCCAAACACACAACACAGATAAGCATATATATACATTTCTGTGTGCACCAGGTTAATTTTTTTTAAATGTCCAAAAACTGGGTCACTTTAACCCGCACGTGAATATTGCCATTGTTGCTGCAAAAACTCGTGGTTTTTGCAACACGCCCCACTAGTTCAAAAGGTGAAAAAGTGAGTTGAATTTCTTTTTGTTAGTAAGTCACACATTATTTAAAAAACTTGACTGATCTTTTCCACGGATCAATCAACTTTATTTTGAAATAAATTGTTTGCACCTGGTTGCATTTATATGGTCCATAGTGGAGTTTTTCTTGGTGGCCCGTAACTTTTGTCCAGTAGTATATATATATATATATATATGACTGTGTCATATATAAATATGTCTCCGACTATATAAGGAAAAGACGATGGTCATATATCGGTCATGTCCTACGAATGCAAAACAACAGAATACCACTACAGGCGCTCACTTGGGTTCCTGAGGGTAAGCGGAAAAAAGGAAGACCAAAAGAAACACTCAGAAGAACAATAATAAGAGAAGGAAGAACGTTGGGCCTAAATAATGTGCAAGAGCTAAGAGGAGTGGCGTCACAACGAACAACCTGGAGAGCACTGGTTTCTGCCTTATGCGCCGTGTTTGGCGCTTAAAGAATTTATTATTATTATTATTATATGACTGTGTGTGTGCGTGTGTGTGTGTGTGCGTGTGTGCTTGTGTGTGTATTACTAAACACAATTTCTCTGTTGTGCTTGAAACAACCACCTCATGGGGTAAGCTTTTCCATATTTCAAATTTGACTTTATATCTTCGTACTCTTGTCTCTCTCTCTCTCTCACACACACACACACACACACACACACACACACACACACACACACACACACACACACACACACACACACACACACACACACACACACACACACACACACACACACACACACACTCACACACACACACACACACACACACACACACACACACACACACACACGCCAACACGTACAATCTCACACGGATGTTTTATGATCTTGGCTCATTAACGAGAAAGGCTTCGTCAATATCTCGTCTAATACTCCATTAATAATATTTTTTTTCCCCCGAGAAGCTTTGACGTGTTTTGTGATAACATACAAGGGAAAGAGTTCTGACAGGCTACAAGAACATGTGAGCAAAGTTTAAAAAAGAAGGCGTGCATGTAAGCTGTTCACATCTTCAACACCAACATTTCCAGTAACTAGAGCAGCGATATGCAACCCAGACCCATTGGCAATCTTCTTCAGACGCACGGAGGTCCTTAAAGATCTAAATTTATAAAAATAATGTCTGTTTTGAAAGTTCAAGAACTTTGAAATTTCTTGTGTAATACGTACGGCGTCTAAAAGGTATAGGGTTCGCTCCCTGTACAGGAGACATAATTGATGTTAATTCTTCAGAACCTGTGGTTCCTTATGATATCATACCCCCCCCCCCCTTTCCCATCTCCTGGGTAGTGAGATTGGATGGCTATCCTTCTCGGATAAGGGAAACCAAAAATTAGGAGATCCCTGTGCAAGCTGAGCACGTAAAAAATCCCTCGGCATTTGGAAATTGTAAAGAGTAGGCCGTTCGACCGCTGTCCTAGCAACATTTACAAATTTGGAAACCTACTCACCACAAACATATTTAAAGAATGTGTGATTCCTGTACGCACAAATTGGAGATCGCGTTTATATCTCCTGCAGTTTACGAATATACGGTAGTTTAGTCGCCAGCTCGAGAGTTTTAATTGGGGATGCGGAGAAAGTGTACCTTTGATTTCGGGGACATTGTGATGTTAAAGGACGGTGGGACACGGTTAGTTCAAAATGTCCGCTTGTTTAAAAAAAAATTTTTTTTTGCCCCGCAGTCGCCTAAAGATCTACCAAATCATCAATTGAGATCTATCGGTAGATCGGGATCGACTGGTTGCCGACCAATAAACTAGAGAATTTAAAATACGTTGCACTAAGAAAATACGTAGACTGCAGTTGAGAATATATGTTCTGGCCAAAAAACCTTCACATGCAGAGTATCTAAAAGATAATACTCCGAGCTAGCGTTGGAGTGGCAGTGTCGTTAGAAAATTTATTGTCGTCCTAGAAGATGATGTCAGGACTCTATTTTTGCTTAAATTATTGTATTTGTTTTTCCTTGATGTAAATGTTTATATTAAAGTAATGCAGTAAGTACGAGTATTTAAGAATGAAACAGTACACAGAAATTATAATTAACAAACGTACGATTTGGAATAAATATATGGGCAGCATGCTGCCAGCAAAATAAATGGTAGTAGTTTAAAATATTATCTACAGTGTTTGATACAACGTTCCTTAATTACAACCCATTACGGATTGAAAGTGATATATTGTCCGATTATTCAAAACAGATTGAATCAATATGGAAATTGTGAAGTATAATGGAAATATAGCCTACATTATCTGACAGTCTTTCGTGACCTCGTTAGCGTTCTATGATTCGCTAGCAAAGCCATGCATTTTCAGCCTGTGTTTGTTCATTTTTAATCCACGCCTCTTTTCCGTGAACGTAAACAAACGAAGTTGTTTACTAACTTCCGCGGCCTGCCATTCATAACAGGGAGCGAAACTGGTTTTTACCTGAGTTTCTCAGGCGAGCTGAACTGTCAATCATCGGATATCAGACAGACCACGCGTGAATAAAACCGGACCTTTTGAAGTGAGACGCTCGGGAAGAAATATTTCCCCGAGTTCCCTTTGATGTTCGTACACTCAGGGGGAATTAACTCTGTGATCTCCAGAAGCGGGCTAAATCTACGAGAACCCGTTACGCGGTTTTAAGTCTCTTTTGTCGATTAGCAACGCCCGACAGAGCGACCGTGAAAACCTTTTATCTTGGGAATTTAGGTTTCTGATTCTCTGCTATGCGTAATAGTGTGAAACTTAGCATCCTCTAGAGATCATAATACCATGATGATATATAAACTGTGGTTTCTTAAACCCGTGATCAGTTGTCGCTCAGAATTTTGGATAGTCTAATAACGTATATAGAACCATTGTGGAAGATGTGTTAATAGCCTTTCGTGGGGATCGTCTCATTTCTGATTTGTGACCTGATCAAGAGCAGCCAGCGGTCTATTTTGGTTCTTTTCTTCATTTACTGAATGGTTAATGTCTTTTCTTGGCTTATGCATTCCCAAGTTCATTTGTGAACAGGACTGGCCAAAGATATACCAGAAACATTTAACGTGTAAATTTAACTGGACTTATTAATACCCAGATATTTTTTCCAATTTATCAGCCCACTGGGGATTGTGCAGAAATAATAACCCTATCTGACTTTTAACAGTCCTATCAGCGGATTTATCCAGAAAGTTACGCTGTTTCAAAATCGGCACTCACCACAGAGCCAGCCGATAGGATTTACTATCATTTATCAATTGTAACAGTTTTTTTTAGCAATCAGATGTTTCCCAATACTGGAAGAATTTTCCTCTGTTTCCCGTGAACCCAAGATCTCGGATTTTTTTCTACACTAACTAATCGAAGTGACATTTGTCCATCCAGGAATAAACCACAGAATTAGGCATCCACTTTGTTAATATTATTTACTAAAGAATGGGCCAATTTGGAAGATAAAAACACTGACAAATTTATATTCAGGATAATTGTATTTCCAAGGGAATATCACCAAGGGTAGGTAAGGGGCGAGTGGCCACGTATGACAGAGAGAGTAAATATTTTCCTTTGTTACAAGCACTGTACCATCTTTGCTCAAAATTGTTTACATTACTGGGTAGCATTTAGTAGGAAATTTGTTTTTCTTTAATGTCTATTCTGTAACATATTGTTAACCTTTGACCTTTGGGGTTATTAACCTGTTGGGTTCTTTTTCGCAATAAGGGGAGGGCACATGTATTCTGTTATTTTCCTGTGTATGTAATTTTGATTTTATTTGATCATTCTTTAGATATTTGATGTTGTAAATTGTAATGATAATAAACAACAAAAGAAACTTAACTTTGTGTGTTGGTCAGACCCATACCCAATTAACCATAGTTTTTTCACGTATGTGTGTCTTGTCGTCACATACCTGTGTGTGCGTGTGTGTAGTTAAACTTATATTTACATGTATAAGGAGGGGCAAGATTGTCTTGTAATAAAAGATAGTCGTATAGAAAGGCTGGACTAGAGAAACTACTCATTCCAAAGACAGATCTTCTACTTAAACTATTCACTCGTGAAATCTATTTCTCACACCTTTATTTCTTACGTACTTATCACCATCCACTCTACTCAAGCGAGACCATAAATATCTTTCAAACCTATCTAAATTACGACATAAATACATTCTTGACAGTGAGCAAAAGAATAGCTATTCGAGGAAACAGACACGATTTCTCATAAGAATCCACAAAGTTCCATAATCAGTTAAAAATAATTAACGAAGACTACATGAGGGGAGTACAAAGAAATATAATAACCAATATAACAATAAGACAGCCAACCCTCACTGCACAAGAGAAGAGAACAGGAGCACGCCTCTTTGGCGCCTATGCCTACGCCTCTTTGGCGCCTATGTCCCTTGATGGTCCACGAATGATGACCAGTAGAGTTAGTGAAGGATGAGTTTACAAAGGGTATAAACCTTCGCTCATGAATTACTCTTTTCTGAACTAATTACCACTACAGGGATGTCTTAATGTGTATCACTCCTACTCATCTTGTATTATCAGGGAATGTTGTTTATTAAAAAAGGTTGTATTTTAGGTACTGTGTGCTTGCTGCAGGCATCTCCCTCCCAAAGAGTGCAATGGGTATGTCTTTCCCCATGAGTGTTGGGCTGATTTGTTTGGCCACTCACCTCTTCGGCTCTAGAGATCACTTCGCTTTGGGGGTTCAGGTGGGGTTCACAGAGATGCATTCCCAGCTGGTCACAGGCGCTAATGATGCAGGCCTCATTTCTTCATTCTGTGGCTGAGCTTTCGCTGTGGATGTGCCATGTCTTGCATCTATGCCTTCACGACTTTTCCCCAGCACCGTTGTTCTAAATTTCCATGGAGTTTTAGTGGCTTCGCTTCCCGTATGTCAGGAGTTGGACAAATTCTGACAATGGGTGCAATGTCCGGTCGTATGGCACTCTCGCTGCAACTGGGACATTGGGCAGGTAAAGAGCTATGTTTTACCACCACTACGCCAAAAGAGGTGGTATAGGTTGGCTAATCTACATGTCTGCGTGATCTGACTAAAATAGCTCTCCAAATCATCTCTCCAAATTAGGTAATTTTAGGGTCTGATCAGACAGATTAACATATTATCTTGCTATACACGACCGTGCAACGTCCATGCTTAAGATAATCAAACAGATGACTGGAAGGTTTTAAATTTCATAATATCTTGTTGTGACCTCGTCGAAGTGCTCAGTTTTCTCAGTTATACAGCATGCGAGCAGTGACTGCACCTAAAAAACTTGACCAGGTTGTTGTGATCTAAAAGGAGAGTACGCCCGTCGATATGAAAACGCGAAAAAATGATTACCTGTACATGAGAATGAAAAGGAAGATTAGAAAAGGGATGCAAAGAAAAAAGGAATGGATAAATGACGTTTCGTCACATCCTTGGGGCACAGCATCCGACTTGACGACTTGACAAAGGCGTATATTCGTATCTCATCTTACATGTAAGGTCATGCTTGCTTGTTTATTGCTGCATTTGAAATTCTAATGAAGCTTATGCGGTGATTTGATAGCTCCATTCTTTCATGGCCAGTCGTCTTTGGCAAGGAATTGTGTCAAATATGCTTGTGAATCTATCAATAAATCATCGGTCGCGTTACAGTGATTTGGTCAGAATGTTTGCAGAGCTCCGGGTCGAGAAATCCCCATCGCGTGTGATAAGCATTAAGGTTCTGAAGGATTATGGCTCTATATTCCATTGAGTTTGATAATTTCGTCCGTGTACCCATTTTCTATGGAAATGAAGATTGCTGAGGGGTCAAGAAGTATGGCGATAGTGTGGCTGGATAGAACTTAAGAACGTGGGAAGAAATGTTCGCGTTTTACTGACCCTAGCCCCGGGTCTTATAGCACAGGAGAGTCATTATACCACATATTTTAGACTAAGCTTTTAGATGACCTAACTGACTTTTCTGATCCAATAGGTTACGAATTTTCACTATTTTCCCCGAAGCTGTTAGGAGATACTATTTTAAACAGAAACTACTAAGCAGAAGATACTGAATATGTTAAAATAGAACGTGTTTGCAGAAGTTCGACTTTAGGGTAACGAAATAGCATTCGTCGACAGCAATGAGAAAGATACAAATACGGAATTTGGTCACTTTTGGAAATAATGCAACAAAAACTTCATATTCAAAAGGTTTGTATGCTAGAAGAAAATTAAAAATTGTAGACTAAAAAAAACATATAAATCTTATTTTAAAAACTTAGACTTATTGAATATTTAGACTTTGATTCAAGACCTGACTTTAAAAGACAAAAACCTCCAGAAAGAAAGAATGTTTTTCAATAATCTTAGACTTAACCTATTGACAGATTTCACGCAAAGGCGTGGAAGGATGGGGTGGGGGGGGGGGGGGGGGGGAAGGGGAACACAAATTGTCGCATTGACACAGTATGAGTGGTGTATGATGGATATGGCCTACCGAATATTACCAAGAAAGTCTCCAGAGACAAGAAAGAGACCTGTTCGATATAGGGACGAGAAGAAGAAAAAGCGAATATCACTAGATAGTGATATCTAATTAATCATGAAGAGTTAATTCTGCATCAAAAATCTCATAAGACAAAGCCCCCAACCTGCCTAATGGAGGATGTTGCCTATATGTAAATACTTAACACTGTATGATCCTAATTTCTTAAGAACGAAATAACAATGAACGGGGCTGTAGAGTTTATGTGTTAAATATGTATACGCATATAGGGTTAGTAGAATGTAAAAATAGATGGATTGTGAAAGGCAATTCACACATGAATTGTAAAATAAGTAGTTAATTAAATGTGATAGTGAGACTATGTAAATAATGAAATGATGATGAGCTATACTAAGGTTTCCACACTGATTACAGTAATTTACAGAGTCCGTAATCCTTTAAAATTCCTTACTCTGTACATACAACGGTATGCAAGGACTGTACAGTGTAGAAGTTATTTTTCACTTCCAAGTGTAATTCACCTTGTATTACCGAGTTATTTTAAAATCGACTACTTTTTGCTTTAATTGTCGCACGTGTAGTGGTGAGAAATGTGTAAGATGTATTGTCCATCGCCACTTGGAAATCTTTCTAGCGTAGATAAACTGCTGACATTTGTCTCAGGAAACTGACTGCGGTCTGTTCTTGAAGAAGGCAATGGATTGACTTGAGCTCTTCACAAAATGATCTTCTGGTACAAGTAGTTTTCGTGCAATAAAGATTGATTGAATTAATTTACGTCGGGCAATACACGTAGGGCAGATGAACTCACCTCATGAGCTGACGCATGGAGTAACTGAAGTTGGTTGAGGCTTTAAGCTTGTGAGTGAGTTGAACTTGATATGTATACGAATCAACTGGTGAGTGTATGAATTTGATTCACGCAATAAGCTTTTGAGTGGGTTGAACGTGATATTTAATCGAATCAACTGGTTTGTGCATTGACTTGATTCGTGCAATAAGTTTTTAGTGAGTTGAACTTGATATATAGACTAGTCAATTTGTGAGTATGTGATGTTAATAAACATATGAATACAATTATGTCTCCACCGACGTGTACAAACGCTGGCGTTGATATCTTCCTTGTAACTTAGGATATTTATGCTTTCCTATTTGCGTTCCTATCTTGCGAATTCTGCTATTCGGACGTAGGCTTTCTCATTTCTTATCGATTAGACACCTTTTGGGTGTAGATTCAGATTTCTGCAGGACTCCTTTTCCCCTTTACAAACTCCTTAAAAACACTTTTAGAATCAATTCCAGTGGAATGAAGTAATTATCCATGTCTGACGCTTTGAGACTTCCACGTATGCACCGCAATGTGTGAAAAGGTACTGAATTCTTTTAAACATCGCGTTATATTCTCTAACTTCGAGTCTGTAACATTTCTTATGACCATTCTAACGCTACGCCTTTCAAATACTAATGTGCTTCCATCCTGGCGATTGTCATGCATCTCGAGCTGTCTTGCGAAGCCAAGCCCGTCAAGCGGTCAAAGGGCAGGATCTTCCATTCACTTGAATCTTCGGCCACATTCCTCAAGTCAGATGGTACAAAAGCGCGCGTTGTAATTGGTCGACTTATAGAGAGATTATGGGCTCTTGTCACCAAGTTATCTCTCTGATAACTAGTTATCTCCCGTTCATCGAGACACGCTGAAGCTCAGTCTTTTGTCCTGCTGTTTCCCAGACAAAGCACATTAGCTTATATGCACTGTTAACGGTAGAGAATTTTAGCTTCGTACAACGTTCAAGCTTGGCTAATCATACTTCAATAAAAAGTTCTTTTTCTTAGACCGCCAACTCTATTGACTCAAAATGTAGCACAACACTTTTGTTTAAACAGGGAATTATGTTATCAAACCAACTGTTTTATCGCCATAATAGCAATAACCTGCGGTGCATAATAGTTTGACCAATCAAGAGTGTATGGGCGATAACGTTATAGGAAAGCGCAAAGACTGGAAAGATTAAAGTTATAAATAAATACTACAAAGTAGTTTGTTTGCGAGCAATACTATGAAAACTATGATGAAAAAAGCCAATGTCGACGAAAGAATAGGATTACATGTTCACACACATCCATTTCAGTCTCATTGAAAACTTAAAGATAAGTAAACAAAATATTATTAAACAATCTAGAGATGTCGAGCCAAAAAGTTACTGGCTGTGACGGTATCGCCTCCCCAGTGTCGTACCGATAGGTTTGAGAGTATTTTTGGTCCCGTCTGAGTAGAGTGGATGGTGATAAGTACGTGAGACATAAGGTGTGAGAAATAGATTTCACGGGTGAATAGCTTAAGGAGAAGATAAATCTCTGGAATGAGTAAGTTTCTCTAGTCCAGACTATCTATATGACTATAATTTAGGACAAGACAATCTTTCCCTCCTCATACATATAAATATAAGTTTTACTACACACACACACACACACACACACAGCTATGTGACAACAAGACACACAAACGTGAAAAACTACGGTTAATTGGGTATGGGTCTGACCAACACACAAATGTAAGTTTTCTTTGATGTTTATTATCATTAAGCTTGACAACATCAAACATCTAAAGAAAGATCAAATAAAATCCGATTTTACATACATATGAAATAGCAGAATAAATGTCCCCTCCAACCCCTGAGAAATAGAACCCAAAGAATTAATAACCCTAAGGTCAAAGGTTAGCACTATGGTAGAGAATAGACAGTAAAGAAACAAGTTCCTACTATATGCTACCCAGTAAAGTAAACAAGTTAAGCAAAATCCAAGGTTGGTAAAATTCCTGTAACAAAGAAAATTATTCACTCTCTCTTTCATACAGTGGCCAGTCAATCACGCTTACCTACTCTTGGTGATATCCCTTGGAAATACAATTCTCCTAAATATAAATGTGCCAGGTTATTTATGTCCCAAATTGGCCCCAGTCCATCCTCTAACAAATAATACCAGCAAGATGAACGCCAAATCTGGTGTGTGTTTCTCCTGGATGAATAAATGTCACCGCGGATAGTTGATATAGGATAAACGTGATCTTGGGGTTTACAGTTAAAAGATGAAAATACTTCCAGTATTGGGAAACATCTGGTTGCTAAAAGTGTTACAATTGATAAATGATGATAGTCCTGTGGGCTGGCTCTATGGTAGAGTGCCGATTCTGAAACAGCGTAAATTCTGGATGCTACCCTTAAAAAAACGACTGTCAGAAGCAGAGATAAAGGGTATTTTATCCACAACCCAGTGGGCTGATAAAATGGAAACAAAATATTGCTGGTTTTTTTATAAGTCCAGTTAAATTTACAAGTTAAAATGTTTCTCATGTATCTTTGGCTCACAAATGAAATTGGTGACGCACAAGCCAAGAAAAAGACAAGATTAACCAATCAGTAAATGATGAAAAGACCAAAAGACTGCTGGACGCCCTTCATCAGGTCTGCAGAAAAATATATAAAAATACATTTATGGAAAAATGCTACTATTCTACATGTATATAGCTACATAAATGCACACAGACGGGGACAAGACGATCTCTTATCCACTCCGTCAGTCCTTATTAAAGTTAAAAGTCACACGGTGTCTTAAGCCTATTCTATTGCGCGTCGCTTAGCGAGTGCAGGTTTGGTTGAGTTATGCAGCTCTTCCCCTCCTACCCCCGGTCAACGTTCAGCGTACAATGTAAATTATTATTCAATTATCCATTCGCGCACTTACATAAATATCGCCTGTCGTTAATAGCTATTTAATTGTCGGCGTCTGTTTGTCATCGTATAATATTAAATACTAGGCCCATATAATAAATACGCAGAATGAAATAAACGTGAATTCTTTTCTGTCAGTACCAGTCGCGCCTAGCATATAATCAGTCCACTAAGACCGTCTCTTGTAGTGTGAGAAAGCGGGTGGTGAAAATTAAAATTATAACTGAACATCTGGTATAAAATAGCTACGCGTTATTTTATTTCACTAGTTCTAACAGCAAGAAAATCTAACTGGATTATAATAGTAAAACTTAACACTTTAATACGTAAGCACTAATTTCTATTACCAGAAAATCAGAATGACAATCCCCACGAATACTATTAACACATCTTCCACAATGGTTCTAGAACTACTTGCTTAGACTATCCAAAATTTCTGAGTGACAACTGATAGCAGGTTTAAGAAGACTCAGTTTATATATATATATATTATTGTTTCTTTGGTCTATAGATGATGTTACTTTTCACGTTACCATGTGTATCGAGAGAATCAGAAACGTGAGTTCCCAAGATAAAAGTTTACGGTCGGCCTTTCTCAGGCGTTAGACCGCCATCAAAGACTCAAATCTGTGTTACGGGGTTCTCGAAGATTTTGCCCACGACTCGACATCAAAGCGTTAACTCTCTTTTCCGGAGACTTCTAAAGGCCGTTACGTCTGTTTCCCGCGTTTTCTGTCTGAGATCGTATGCCGGACCGATACTGACGTGGGAAAACAAGGTAAAAAAAAGCTGATTCGCTATCTGTTATGACTGGCAGGTCACGAAAGTTTGTAAACAACTTCGTTTGCTTAAGTTCAAAGAAAAGAGACGTGGGTGAAAAATAAGCTTGTTTGAGTAAGATAGGCAGAAAAACGGGATTACAAAGGCTGTCGACAAGATTACTGTAGGCTATATTTCAATTATACGTCACACTCAGCTTTACAGTTGTGGCCAAAATTCAAGAGTATCTAATATGGGCTTCAAAGGTGTCTACCTTTGCACAAGATTATTTTTTGCAGATATGTAGCTAGAAGGTTTCACAAGATATTCAGATAAGCGAAATCAATGCTGCATTTTGCTGAGCACGTTAATTTTACAATCTGCCGACAACATTGGTGAAGGATTAAGCAATGGTTTATGGAAGCTCGTTTAAGCCCCACCTCTGATTAACTCAGGGGAATTCTTATTATTCTGGTATAGCTCAGTTTAGAGTGTGTTTAGTACATTGACTGAGACAAACAAGCAGTACATTTATAAATGATTAAATCGGAGTTAAATGTGTATAATTACAAATAACAAAATTTAATAATCACTTTAGGTTTAACAGTTTAAAAAATGTGAATAGTTATGGATCAAGAAAAAGTTATCATCACGGTTGTGATGGGGTGTAAATTGTAAAAAAAGAGAAGTTCAAGTGGCAGCATATTGATTGAACTTAGCTGCCAATGACGGTTCTGCTTTTTCTGATGGGTTGGTTCTTGTTACACTGCTCACGCTCAGGGTTAAAGGCGTCGCACGTTCCCAGAACGTCAAGGAGTATCGGCCAAGCTGGTCCTGCGTCTGTCTATAAGACCCTCTTATGATGGCGTCTCGCACAACGTCAGTCCACTTCTACTCGTACTTTCACTTGGTTTCAAAGATAGTACTTTCTGCTGGTACCACCAATAACTGTGATGAAAGAATAGAAGTGAAACGCTCTCCTAAGTATTGCATTTTCTGACACATAGTTATGTGCCCCCGTATTTCTATTTCACCATCCCTTTTAACTCAGAATTACTCTCAATGTGTATTAAACTTAAGCTCTCGAGAGAAACCTTTCTTTACATTTAAATTGAACAGTTATATATATATTGATTTTAAATTTAAGTGAAAATGTTAATAATACAGATAGAATATGTTTACATTTACATTTCCATCGTTTGAAAAGTGTTCACAATATAAATTGAATATGTTTTCATTTATATTTACACTGTTTGAAAAGTTTGAAACGTCCTTTAATTTTAAAGTGAATATGTTTTCGTTTACATTTACACTGATTGAAAATGTAGATATTATACTTAGAATGTACATCATTTCTTTCATCTTTCCCTCCCTGCTCCATATGGAACCTGGGACTACTTCATGCTTTTTAGTTCTCTTTACGAAACTAGCAATAAAGCAATCACCAGCCTTTGGCAGTGGTGGTTCATGAAATCATCATTCTATACGCTGAGGTTGCCAGCCTCAAATGACTTGGACATTCCTAGCACTTTTCACAACTTTAAATTTACTTGGTAATATATACATATATGTTAGTTCACATGTTAGTAATGAAATATAGAATGTAAAATCACAACTTACGCCAATCTTGGCTCACAGACGTTTTTGCTCAGATGAATAAGTTAAGGCACTGGGTTAGGCCTCTTACACGTGTACTTGGGGTCGTTAATTTAGCACTAAAACTCCCTCTTTGACTTTGTGTGTTCAGTTTCCTCAGAGTCTGGTTCCTTATAAAAATGTATTTCCTGGACTGTATTAAGTCTTACTAGGTGTTCCAATAAAAGTCCGGTCTGATAAATGGAAATCCTGAATTTTATTCTCGCAAGTCTGGTTGTTCTTGGCAAGCGATTACTCAGAGTAAATTTTCACAGTGAAGGAACACTGAACAAACGCCATGTTATATTCACGGACCTACCCCGCTCTGTTTGTTATGGAGCTCAAATGATCAGCCAATCTGATTTGAAGGTTTTGCATGACTCATCTAGTGCAAAGTTTCAAACATTAAATTTCTGAAAATGGACTAAACATCCGATTGCCCTGTGTACGAACTCACAAACATGTCGTTAAACTCATACGACAACGTGTGTCAGATGTAACACTTATTACTTTCTTACAAAGTAATGTCGTGTACTGTATATGATTATATCATACGTGTCCGTCCCAAATGTGTCGCACAGACGGGTAATCTTGTTATCTGTTGCCCGAGGAAACGAAAAACCGCCTACGGGCAAGTAATGTTATCACCCGGCCCAGTTTGAGCAAACAGAATCATGCGAAACTGAGCAAACCCACATTGGTTTTCACCTGCTCTAATTTCAGCAAATCTTTGCCGCATGAAGCAAAATGTGATTATTATCACCTACAAGGAGTGTCAAAATGATTTTACAATATCAAATATCTGCTGCTTAGCAGAGAAAGAAAGAAAGTAAATGCGACAATTGAAAGCACGCAATAAAATCCGTACCACAAATGAACCGATTACTGCCATAGTGAAACAGAGAATAGGAAGAAGAATCGGTCGCCCCAATCCATTCTATGACACTAGCATATTTATACACGTGGTATTGGTGACAAGAAATGTAAGAACAGTCAATAACCAACGACAATTAAAATAAAAAATAGAATTTAAGAATACCAGATATAGTCTAAGCTCTGCGCCTTTTTTACAGCCAATGCCAAGTTGAAGGATGTGCAAGTGTTCTGTCGCTGTTGATTGGTTTTGTATAGTGTGTTTGTAGAAAGCAAATAGAAGTCTGTCTGTATGTCTGTCTGTCTGTGACATTTATAACAGTCAGGTAGAGTAAAAAGAAGCCCAATGGGCTGATCACCCGTTGGCTTGTCACACCGATTACAACAGGAAAAAATCTGCTGTTGCCCTTAAGAACGGCATGGCCTCTGATGGTCTTTGGCTCTATTTGTTGTTGCCCTAAAGACGCCGCTAGGCGTGATGGGAAGTTTAAGTACTTTAAGGCCGAAATATTAGTTGAACCACAGGTAAGTAAGACCCAATTAGGACCCAGGAAAGGAACTGATGGACTGATTCTCTGATCATCTTAAGATATTAAGTGACAGAACAATTGAATATGACAGACAGAAAACGTAGTATTTATGGATCAGGAGAAGGCTTTCGATAGAGAGTAGAAAGGAATAAACTTTGGTCTGTTTTAGAAGACTATGTAACACATGACTAGAACGTTAGACAGCGTGAGAGCTTTGGACCATACATGAGATTGTTTGACCGTGGGGGTATGTATAGATTTATGGTATCATTCAAGTCATGAAATACTGGAATACTGCCAGAGATGTTTACTTCTTAATGAATATTGTAACCCAGTCCCGTTCCAAAAATTCCTCTGTGATGTTATTGGTTGTGTGTTAATTATAGCATACATTGTATAACTTGCAACATGAGTTAGGCAAGAAAGTCTTCAAGATCCATTAAAACAGTTTATTCATATTTACGATCCAGACAATGTCTCATGAATGCATTCATTTTATATTTCCTCAATCAACATATAGTTCATATTATAGGCTATTTTCTCCCTGTAGCCTATCAATGTTGGGGTGAGTATTTCTGCTAGAGTCTCTACTTTCTTTATGAGATCTGCTTAGGATGCCTTTGCAGGGCTCCGTTTCATACCTTATAAAAATTCAGTTCGTCATCTGTACATTTAGGCATTTCTGGCCTAACGATATATTAATTCTGAAATATAAACGAGGTCTCACTCGAAGCTATACTTACTAGGTAATTATGAATTCCCACATTATAAAATAAAGCTATCTGCTTTACTGAGGTGATGTCGTGATACTTCAAGATCAGCAGTGTAGGTCCGTACAGACTGGCTTTTGGGGATCAACTAACTTGTGACCTCGAAGCTTGCCTTTGCAAGTGTGGTGCGGGCTTTATCCAGCCTATTGGTTGGACAGTCTATTAATTCCTTATTTATTTGATTGGATCTCAAATTCCTACCGATGGCGTGTTTCAGCTATTCTGATTTTCGTCATCGGTTGCCGAGCAACTCCCGCCAAAGATCAGCGTTTAGTCGCTATTTAACCTAATTTTAGTTTCCATCTGATAACCGTGTATCTCAATAAAACCTCGTAACTATTCTTCCTAATATACTTGATAACTAATAGCACGAATGATGCTATGGTATCAGTAGTGGGCCATCCGGCGACAATTGTGTAGTACTAACAGTCGGAGAACTCGCTGATGCATTTAATAACTACAACTACAGGAAAGCTGTGCTCTATCACCGCCGTTGTTAAACATTATATACAGATAAAATAAACATTAGAAGCAAACTCAGAAGACGAGGTATGTTCACGTGGTTTGTCTTCCTGTCTGGGCTGCTAGTATTTTCTGGTCTGTTTTGTCTGTATCTCTGTCTAGCCTGGCCTTGTTTTTGTCTGCCTATACTGTCAGGTTCATCGGTCCGTTTGGTTATTTCTAGTCTGTTTTGTGTTCCAGTCTCTCTGTTTATCGTGACCTTGTTTAGTCTGCTTGTAGTTTCTGGTTCATCTGTCTGCTTGGTTATGGCTGGTCTGTTTAATGTTTTATTAGGGAGCCGCGCTGGTGTAATGGTTACAACGTTGCGCTAGCGACCAGGTTTTCAAGGTTCAAGCCCGGGCGCGGGCATTTGTAGGAATGTCAACGACCGGGATTTTGACTGAATAACCTGAACGGCTCCTGAGATAAACCCTCTGTGGATGGGAAGGAGCAAAGCTCCTGACCGGGATGGAAGGAAAGTCCCCAGGTTCCCCAGCCTCGCAATGACATGTCATTGGGCCGAAGAGCTGAAAGCCCAAGTGCCGCTGGTTAAAAAAAAAATATGTTTCATTAACCTGAAGTTTCTAGTCTGTTCGTCTGGTATTCTTTTTCTTCTTCTTCCTCGTTCGTCCTGAAAAGGACGTTGGTTGCGTTGTGTCTGTTTACAGCGGAGCTGCGATATTTACGCCTTTCGGCCAACACATTCGAATTCAGCACGGCATTTTTTGGGACCGGGTTAGCCTTCCCTCTTCGATCCCTACTCATTCAGCTAAGACTGCAGTGATGCAACCTGTTTCCAGGACCACCACTTGGAGGTGGAGTAGGGTCTTGGTCAGCTCTGGTTCGCTGACCCTGACGCAAGCAGTCTAGCTATGGGTCGCTAACTGCATTCCTCACTGTTGACGCGTCTTAGGTCCCTCTCTCATATTTGACTTCTACAAAAGTTAGCTCGGTTACTGCATTCAGCAAGGTAATACAATTCTGAATTGTTTCTCCTAAGAGTAGTAAGAGGTGATTCAGTCTTGTCTGTCTCCTTCTATCTGACATCTACTAACCAACTTGTAACGACTGGTTGTGCTTCTGTAACGACTGGTTGTGCTTCTGTAACGACTGGTTGTGCTTCTGTAATGACTGGTTGTGCTTCTGTAACGACTGGTTGTGCTTCTGTAACAACTTTGTATAAATGCAAGTGCAGCGATTCTCATTTATTTGATATCTCTGGTAGCAGCCAATTTTAAAGTCTTTTGGTATTACAAAGGTGAATGTTTCTGTATACCTTTAAATGGTTTTCTGCGTTCTGGTTGAACAGGTATAAATTTACAAGATGCATAATTTTGTTACCTCTCCTGTTTTAGAAAACGTGAGCCGAAAAACGTAGTGCTGGTTTGTTGGAAACTTGCAGTCTGTTGAAGAGATCTTTTACTCATTTCTGTTTCTATCTACGAATTTTGAAGTTCTTCTGGCCGAAAGGGTGTCCTACTTGTCACTCGCACTCGATCTCTAAATCTCTGTCTCTGCCCGGCAGTCTGCTCCGTCTGTCCCTTTTATCCCTTTTAGATGTTTAGTAACCGTTCCCCCGCAGTCCCTCGTGTCAGTCCGTTCTGACCATTTTGAAAAAAAAAAAAAAAAAAAAAAAAACACACACACACACACACACAAATAGTAATACGTCTTACAAGGAGAAGGACAAGAAAAACCTACGTTACGGCCACAAGGCCTTCGTCAGGGACAGACAAACAAGAGACAGGAGGGAAAGAAAATGAGAATTAAGTAGAGAACATGAAACTATAAAAATAAGAGAAAAGAAACTCCCTTAATATTAAGTCCAGTCACATGTGAAGCAAAGCAAGATGGCTGCCACTAAACTGGAAAGAGGAAGTTGATAGTATATAAAAATAAGAAATAATGAAAACAAGGACTGGAAAAGAGTGAGAAAAAAGTAATCAATAAATAATAAATAAAATAAAAATAAATAAATAAAATATAAATAAATAAATAATAATAATAAATAAATTTAAAACAAATAAATAAATAGATAAAAATAAATAAAGAAATAAATAAAATAAAAAATAATAAAGGAAAAAAATAATTTAAAAAATAATAATAATAATAATAATAATAATAATTTAAATAAAACAAAATAAATAAAAAAAAAAAAATAAAAAAAAAAAAATAAATAAATAAATAAAATTATTAAATTAAAAAAAAAAAACATGTAGCACAAAGTCCACGGAAATGTTAATTTCCCGCTCTGTCCAGCTTAAACCCACAGATCTGGTCCAACAGAAATGTAACTAGCCTGGGTGGGGAGTCTGTTTAAGGCTGGAGTGCTGTGTAGAATGATTTATATAGCCCCATCAGCTGGCCTACCAGAAATGTATCTGTTTTTTTCTCGCTTGTAGAAGGAATCACTTGCACAAGACAGTAAACATCGTGTTGTTAGATGTGTGGTACGTGCAAGATGATGTGCTGAGTGTGGGAGTGGATGGAGGCGCGAATGTGTTTAGGCTCGTATATATGTAGACACTGCAACCCATACACTCACATGCAGTAGTCAAGGATGCTTGGACACTGCAGGCACGTTTCAAAACGTTTATTGACGATAACACACATAGCATCAACATGAACAGTCAGTGTAAACAAGGTCATGCTGACCGGAAATCGTTAGGTATACATCAGGCATTCAAAAGGCTGGTAAACATTTGAATATTCGTGCATGGTCATTAATAATGTTCTTCGATGACAGTTCGTAATGCCGCTTTGGTATCTCTGACTAAACGCGTCAGATACCTTAATCACTTTAACATACAGGTACAACTTGGCTTTCCCCGCCAATTGCACTTTATCAGGCTGTAATATATTAGCCTTAACACAGGCCTCGTTATGACGTCATCTGTGTACTTCTTCTGAGCAGGTTAACATCAACCCTGCAGTAATGCTTATGTAGACATAAATACCGCCAAAATTCGGTTCCCACAATATATCTTTGTCACTGGACTTCTGGATAATATAAAGACTAATAGTCTTGGATGGCTATCTTGAGCACACAAATATAAGTTCTGAAATGTAGGACCGATGAGCTGTAGTTCACAGACTAGGTAATCTTCTAACATGTTCTGCCACCGAAAGCGTAATAATGGAAAAAGTCGGTATTACCTGGAACCGAATCCTCAGAGCATAATAAGGAACTCTGTCGTCATTCCGACGCACAGAGATTCACTGGGGAGACCTTTTTCTTTATGATCACATACCATATTCTTGATCTATGTGACGTACGTCTAGTTCGACAAGTGAATTTTCCCTGATTTGATGGATGATTAAAGGGACTTTTAGCTTTTCATAACATTAGAACCCCTGAACATTTGTTGTAACTTTTTGGTTTCGCCAGAGCGAACCGATTCCACCGGGACTCATTTAGTATGCGGCATGAGATCTAAAGACACTGAGACGATCCCCGAGCAGAGAAGCTAGTTTCCCGCAGTTATTTATCATCTCCGCGCGAACACTAAACCGCTCGCAAGATGGACCTGAGCGGTCAGAAGAAAGACACTAGGGGAGATCTCAGGAAGGACGGGCGGCATGCTATCAAAGACAGTAGTGGTCCCTGAAACGATTTCGCATCTCGGTGTTAAACACGGAACCGATCGCAGTGGGAGCGAACGGGGAAAGCCGACGCAAGCAGCGAGCGAAGATACGAGAGGCCAGGGGCGGCTTCTCTCTTTGGTCTGGCGGTCAGATCCCCAAAAGTCTTCTGAGATCTAAAAAGCTGTCAAGTTTCTCATGTCCCACTCATCTTTCATTTCATTCTAGATATATACAGACCACGTAGAAATACACTTTATCACTCGCTGGCCAGAACTTAACAGAAGCACTAGCTATATTTGAAATCTTGCTAGATTATCCCATGAATTTTATACATATTTGCAGTGAATTCTATTCTGTGCAAAGCGGTAATATATATATTGTGTAAAGTGATTAGAGGTCTAGTTCATTCATTCTATTTCACTGGATTTTGTGTTAATTTAAATCTATTAAATTAAACCATTTCAATAGTTCCAGTTGTAAATGTAAAGATATACCTGCTATATTATTTCCAAAAGATAATAGATGTTAAATGCTCAAATTAACTTTTAAAGTCGCGAAGGAATTTATAATTAATAAATTTAGTTAAGTCATATATTTATAAGTGTGTGTTTTAACCATTAGAACTCGCGCAGTGTTTTATTAAATACATAATTAAATACGCGAGCGTATATAAAATAGTCTTAACGGGAAATTCATCTCGCTTTAGAAGGTTATTTGTTTTTCGGTATATTACATGTCTTTTTTTTTCTTTCATACAGAGTGATCGTAACCTGTGCGATCCCAGCATTAAGAAAGCAAAAAAGAAATCAATCTAAGCAAAGCAAAGCATAAACAGTGTGTAGAGTTCCCCTGACGCAGAACTTGTTGAGAATGTGTACATTTTTAATCTTTGAGGCGATTCTATGTTTGGAATTCCGCTATCTAACTTATAGCAAAGAAAGCACGCCCAAAGACAAATTTAACACACCATCAAGCAAATTAAGTCGTAACGGGAAGAAGAACACTGGCCCGAGCTTTGTTAGTTTACTGCCACAGAGAGAGAATACATATTCCTGGACAGTGATGTGACTAGTTTTCTCACTGGACTTAAACCATACCTCACGGATAAAGTGTACCAGCACGCGTAAAAATTTTATTATCAGCGGCATTGTCAAATAGACCACACCATCCTCACTCCGGTATCAGAGACCGTGCCCTCCCATAGAAACTGTTATTAAGAAAAGAGACACAATTACAGATTCATTTTCCAGCGATTACGGGATCCTTTTATGTGCTGACCGCCTACCCGCTAATCTGGGGCTAGAACTTGAACAAACACTCATACATTTAGTTTGAGGTGTAACTGCTGTTGTGTTATTCTATGGAGTGCAAGATTTTTTTCACAATCAGTAAGTGAGAGCAAGATGAGTGAAGGCCTTTACTAGCGCGTGTATTAATGACGTGAAATTAAATCTTTTGTGTAACCATTTTGTTAACTTGCTTACCTGGTAATATATATCTTTTCTGTATACCCTACATTGTTCCTTTAAGGGGGGGTAGTTGATTATTTGTTAACTCTGTTTAAAACCCGCTCCTTTTCATTTGCTTAGTAAAGGGAAGAACAATTGGGAAGAACAGGATTTCTTTCTACCACCTATACCTAATTTTGTAACACCTCTTTTCAGAGTAATTAACTTTACTGTTAGGTTAACTTACGTTCGTTCCTGATAACTATCTATCTTTGGACTGGGTTTATCTTTGTCTAATAAGCGGGACGGGCTTAGTCGATACCAATCTTCTTCACCCCCCTCCCTACCTTGTTATTTGCATTTTTCTGTAATTTTGATAATTCTTGTTGTAAACAATTGATTATTTTAGTGATTGTCTTTTTTAACTTTAATAAACATCATAAACTTAATCGCTACGGTGTTGGACTACCCAAAGCCCATAAAATTTCCCTATTTGTTTAAGATAGTTGTATCCACGTCGTCTGTGTGTTTGAAGCACCAAATCGGTGTGAGCGCAGATGTGTGTCTGGAAAACTGGCAAATAATTGTTTGACCAGGAGAGGGGAAGAGAAGATTGAGAGAAACGATTTGTCGTAAATAAGTCTGTCTTTACTCTCCTCCAGCACTCTGTGCAGCATCATATTTAATTTCTACATTTCTATCACTGAGTTTTTTTCACCATCATTCTACACTCTAAACCGGACTACTATTTCTAAGACTCTTTCTCTCAAAATAAATTTACAATATTTGGCTGGCTCGCCGGGATAAAGATATTTTGAGTCCAATCTAAGTCTGGGTCTAACTAGATAGAGTGTGAGTGATCTGTCTTTGTGATTGAGGGAAATAAATAAATAATTAATTACACCCCTAGACAACGCCTTTTAGTATTTGGGTCGTCCACACAGCATATTTACAGGTTGTTTTCTTTCCACAGCAGTAGAAAGTACAGATAATCATAAATTTGGTTAGCTAAATTATCCTCTGGTGGAGTAAATTAATTTTTTTTTCTTTAAAAGATTTGCTGGGGTTGTGTGATTGGTTCCACAGTCACTAAAAGGTTTTTTTGAAGTTAAAAATAGTTGAGCTTAGCTAAAGACGGATTGTTCTGATTTTTCAAAATTAAGTTTACAACGTCTCATCTCAATAATTGACTTCAGTGGCGAGTTTTTGTGACGGAGAATTAAAATTTTTGGGAAAATTTTTTTTCCTTTTAAATTGTTTTAATATAAATTTTTCTCGACTGTTAGTAAAAGTAGATTCCTTTCCAGTGTAACTTACCATTTTAGTGGCATTAGTCGCTTGCGTTTAGAGCCTTAATTGCCAGATAATAGCAGCGATAAGTTTGCACATTTCAAATAGGAGGTAACACATGTAAATTTATACTTTGTGTTTTTTTTTTTCTCGTAGCGGCTTTGAGATTTTTTCCCTTCTTGTTCTTTCGTACTATTCTCTAGTCATACTACATCTTATTCTTTGACAATGGCAGAGAGGATAAAGATGAGATCCATCCTGAGGCTGGAAGCGAAAGAGGCTGGATTAGACGCAGAAGCGGCGAACCTGCTTGTCAACCAGGAACTGGAAATATATGACGCGGAGCAACAAAGAGCAGAAGCAGAGAGGAAGGAAGAGAAACAAAGAGCAGAAGCTGAGAGGAAGGAGGAAAAAAAGAGAGCAGAGACGAGAGAAGCACAGGAGAGGGCAGATAGGAAAGAAGCGGAAGAACGTCAATTGGAGCACAAGAAAATTGAGGCAGAGTTGGAAGCCCGCAGGGAAAGAGAGAAGGAGAGACAACGTGAGGAGAGAGAGAGGGAAAGACAACATGAACTGGCGCTTAAGGCTTTAGAGAGTCCGGGCGCCTCTACTTCGAATAACGGAGAGCCGTCTTCGCCCCAGTCTCAGTCAATGGATCTCTCCAGTACTCAGTCTGCCCAATTAACCGCGATGTCTTTTGCTTTAGAGTCTTTTCCCAGCCCCAATGAAAAAATTGACACTTTCCTAGAGAAATTTGAGAGGCTCACAAATATGTATGGGTTAGAGAGTACCCGTTGGGCACTTAAACTCTCAATGTCATAAAAAAGTACTGCTTATGACGTATATACAAAGCTGGGAACCAACCAACATGATTACGACATGCTTAAAAAGGCCTTGCTAGAGCGGTTTGAGATGACCGCCCTAAAATTTCTGCAAATGTTCAGAAACAGCCGAAAAGAGAGCACGGAAACGTTCCCCCAGTTCTCTTCACGTCTCACGGGCTATTTGACAAAGTGCATTGAATTATCTGACCTACCTCTTACATATGAGGGACTACTTGAACTTGTTCTTGTGGAACAGATAAAGTCAACTTTGTCAAACGAAACCCGTAGATTTTTGGCTGAACAGGGCGCAGTCAGGCTTGAGGACATACTCAATAAGGCAGAACGCTATACCAATGCAATGGCCGAACTTCCCAGCACTAAACGTAAACCCACAGATGAGCCATCTCGTAAACAAAATCTAGAGCAGTCATCCTATTCCTCTAATTCCTCTCAGAATTATAACCAACGAGAAAATAATACCCAGAGACCTCCCCAGGAAAAATCGAAATTCTACAAAACCCGATACCCCCCCACCAAGAATTCTGATCAACCCACCAAGCCTACGTGGCAGCGCGGCCACCAAGGTCAAGGAAAAGGGAAGACCCCTACACCAGGAACGTCTGATCAGGGCAAACAAACCGGTCCAAACCGCATCGGATGTTTGCATACAGCCTCGAAAGGTAGAGTCAATGTCAGTGATTCTCAACCTGAGGGGGACCGACCCTCAACTCGAGCAACTGTAATTTTGAATGGTACCTCAACTACTTGTCTCTTTGACACTTGACTAAGCTTTAGTTGTATTGTCGCTAGGCACCTAGTCAAACCCGGTCAGGAGACAGAGGAAACCGTCAAACTTAGTGGAATTTTCAGGAGTGATGCACCCAGGACGCTTCCTATCGCACTGGTAGAAATACACTCTGACTTTGTCAGAGGGGTTATTAAAGCGGCCATTATGGATGATCCTATCTACCCAGTTATCCTGGGATGTAGATATGTGTTTATTGGGAGACCAAAGGAGCCGATTGTGGCAGCGGTAACCACAAGAGGGCAAGCCAAGAAGGAGAGGGACCCTGCGCCAAATTTGTTGCCGAATGAACTGAAGGAAGCGCAACAAAAGGACCCTACTCTGGAGCCCTGCTTTAGAAAACTGCCCATTGCTAAGGACCCCAGACACAATGGAGACATTTTTTCTAAGGACGGCGTATTGTATCGTAGAACGGGCAACCCGGACACGGGGAATAACCAGCTCCTAGTACCGACGCAGTACAGAAGCCAGATCTTAGAAATGGGGCACTCTCTTCCCTTTAGCGGACATATGGGACAAAACGCCACTATTCAGCGAATAAAAAACCACTATTGGTGGCCAGGAATGAACTCTGACATTATCAGGTATGGGAAATCCTGAGCCCAGTGCCAACGGGTAGCATCCAAGCACTTGACACCCCCAGTACCTATGTGACAAATGCCAATATTGGGTACTCCATTTGAACGGGTTGCTGTCGACATCATTGGACCCCTGGAAAGGACCAAAAGAAGGTACAGGTTCATCCTGACCTTAGTCGACACTTGCACAATGTGGGCCGAAGCCGTACCGCTACCATGCATAAATTCCAAGAATGTCGCAGAAGCCCTCGTGCAAATTTTACACGGTTGGGATTCCGTCAACAAGTTTTGACGGACAATGGATCCCAATTACGTAGCCTGTTAATGGAGGAGATCTTTAAGATCTTGAGGGCCAAACATATCCACACAAGTCCCTACCATCCGGCCGGAAATGGGCTCGTGGAACGTTTTAACGGCACCCTCACCAACATGTTACGTAAGCTGGGTCAGGAGAAATCGGAAGACTGGGACCTATATATATCGGCTGCCTTATTCGTCTACCGAGAGGTTCCCCAAGCGTCTACGGGATTCGCGCCAGCTACACTTTTATTTGGCAGACCTATTAAGTGGCTACTAGAAGCCTTACTTCGGTCCCTGACAGACCAAAAGGCTGACGAGACAGTCGTCTCTGCAAGCAAGTATGTATCTGAGCTCAAGGAAAGGCTAAAGCTAGGATGGGATCTAGCTACAACCAACCTTAAGAAAGCCCGCGCTAAACATGCTAAAAGATACAACAAAGCTGCAAAAGAGAGAGAACTCCAACCAGGGGAGAAAGTTTTGTTGCTACTTCAAACCGGAAGCAATAAACTTCGCATCGGATGGCTAGGGCCGTTTACCGTCCTTAAAAAGATCTCACGTACCAATTACAAGATCTCCATCAAAGGAAAGAAGAAGGTATTCCACGTAAATCTACTTAAGAAATGTCTGGAGAGACCGGTGCCATCCTCCGAGCATCTCCTGGCTGTCGCCATAGCAACGGAAGGCGAGGAAGATGATGATGGTTGCATGGAGTATCCATTGCAACCCACAGAATCCTTTAAAGATGTCAAGTTCGGCGACAATCTCTCACCAGAAAAACAAACAGAAACCAGGGCTCTACTAAAACAGTACAGTTCAGCCTTAACGGATGTACCTGGTCGAACAAATCTTATCGAATTTGATATGAAATTAACAAACGAGACCCCTGTTCGAACCAGAGTTTACCCCATCCCTTACGCTAAAGCTGATGCACTTCGCGGAGAGATAGACAAGCTGCGAAAGGCAGGAATTATCAGTGAGTCTGCATCTCCTTACAGTTCCAGCGTAGTGCTGTTGCAAAAGCCCAATAAGGAAGTTCGACTGTGTATAGATTACCGGCTGCTAAACGCTGTAACGGAATTCCAGCCCGAACCTCTCCAAACTGTTTCTGAGTTGTTCACCAAGCTTAGCAAGGCAAAGATTTTCTCCAAGATTGACCTCAGTAAAGGTTACTATCAAATACCAGTCAAGGAGGAAATTAAACCCTTGTTAGCTTTCAGCACTAGTGAAGGACATTACACATTTAATGTGATGCCATTCGGTTTGCATAACGCACCAGGAGTGTTCACCAGGATGATGAGGAAGCTTCTAGAACCTTTGCAAAGTCCCCATATCCATAATTTCATGGATGACATATTAATTGCATCGGAAACCTACGAAGAACATATTGCTACGGTTGCTATGCTCCTCAGGAGACTACAGGAAACTGGTCTCACAGCCAGACCTAGCAAATGTCTCATCGGGTTTGAACAGTTAGACTTCCTGGGGCATACTATTTCTCACGGATGCAGTTGGCCTATTAAGAAGAACGTGGAGAAAATAGTGGCAGCAAAAAGACTCCAAACGAAGAAAGACGTGCGTTCCTTCATATCACTATGTGCATATTATCAGAAATACATCCAGAACTTCAACGGACTGACAGCACCTCTGACTGACCTCACTAAGAAAGGGAGTCCGGATAAGGTCATGTGGGATAAAAAGTGCGAACACGCATACAGAACTTTGAAAGGACAGTTGTCTGCATACCCCATTTTGAGGTTTCCTGACCTCAAGAAACCTTTTGTATTACGGGTCGACGCGTCAGGTCAGGGCATCGGGTCAACACTGCTTTAAGCCGATGACAGTGACCCAAACATGCTATTTCCAGTTGCCTATGGCAGTCGGACATTAAATAAAGCTGAACGGAACTACAGCGTAGTCGAAAGAGAATGCCTCGCTCTGATTGACGGTATCAGACGCCATCATTAGTTTCTCTATGGTACATCTTTCACAGTGCAAACAGACCACGCTCCGTTAGCATTTCTTGGTGCCAATAAGGAATTCAACGCTAGGATCATGCGATGGGCCTTATTTTTATCTGTTTATTCATTCAAAGTGTAATATATTCCGGGAAGACAGAATGTCGGGGCTGATTTCCTGAGTAGAAACTGGTCTACAGAGGAAGAAGAGCAAACTGAAGATACCACTCATCCTAAAATCACCAATCAGGTCACCTCCATTGTAAAAAAAAAATGAAACATGAAAAATGGTTTCATGTCTAAAAGGGGGGACGATTGTGACGTACGTCTAGTTCGACAAGTGAATTTTCCCTGATTTGATGGATGACTAAAGGGACTTTTAGCTTTTCATAACATTAAAACCCCTGAACATTTGTTGTAACTTTTTGGTTTCGCCAGAGCGAACCGATTCCACCGGGACTCATTTAGTATGCGGCATGAGATCTAAAGACACTGAGACGATCCCCGAGCAGAGAAGCTAGTTTCTCGCAGGTATTTATCATCTCCGCGCGAACACTAAACCGCTCGCAAGATGGACCAGAGCGGTCAGAAGAAAGACACTGAGGGAAATCTCAGGAAGGATGGGCGGCATGCTATCAAAGACATTAGTTGTCCCTGAAACGATTTCGCATCTCGGTGTTAAACACGGAACCGATCGCAGTGGGAGCGAACGGGGAAAGCCGACGCAAGCAGCAAGCGAAGATACGAGAGGCCAGGGGCGGCTTCTCTCTTTGGTCTGGCGGTCAGATCCCCAAAAGTCTTCTGAGATCTAAAAAGCTGTCAAGTTTCTCATGTCCCACTCATCTTTTATTTCATTCTAGATATATACATACCACGTAAAAATACACTTTATCACTCGCTGGCCAGAACTTAACAGAAGCACTAGCTATAATTGAAATCTTGCTAGATTATCCCATGAATTTTATACATATTTGCAGTGAATTCTATTCTGTGCAAAGCGGTAATATATATATTGTGTAAAGTGATTAGTGGTCTAGTTCATTCATTATATTTCACTGGATTTTGTGTTAATTTAAATCTATTAAATTAAACCATCTCAATAGTTCGAGTTGTAAATGTAATGATATACCTGCTATATTATTTCCAAAAGATAATAGATGTTAAATGCTTAAATAAACTTTTAAAGTCGCGAAGGAATTTATAATTAATAAATTTAGTTAAGTCATATATTTATAAGTGTGTGTTTTAACCATTAGAACTCGCGCAGTGTTTTATTAAATACATAATTAAATACGCGAGCGTATATAAAATAGTCTTAACGGGAAATTCATCGCGCTTTAGAAGGTTATTTGTTTTTCGGTATATTACATGTCTTTTTTTCTTTCATACAGAGTGATCGTAACCTGTGCGATCCCAGCATTAAGAAAGCAATAAAGAAATCAATCTAAGCAAAGCAAAGCATAAACAGTGTGTAGAGTTCCCCTGACGCAGAACTTGTTGAGAATGTGTAAATTTTTAATCTTTGAGGCGATTCTATGTTTGGAATTCCGCTATCTAACTTATAGCAAAGAAAGCACGCCCAAAGACAAATTTAACACACCATCAAGCAAATTAAGTCGTAACGGGAAGAAGAACACTGGCCCGAGCTTTGTTAGTTTACTGACACAGAGAGAGAATACATATTCCTGGACAGTGATGTGACTAGTTTTCTCACTGGACTTAAACCATACCTCACGGATAAAGTGTACCAGCACGCGTAAGAATTTTATTATCAGCGGCATAGTCAAATAGACCACACCATCCTCACCCCGGTATCAGAGACCGTGCTCTCCCATAGAAACTGTTATTAAGAAAAGAGACACAATTACAGATTCATTTTTCAGCGATTACGGGATCCTTTTATGTGCTGACCGCCTACCCGCTAATCTGGTGCTAGAACTTGAACAAACACTCATACATTTAGTTTGAGGTGTAACTGCTGTTGTGTTATTCTATGGAGTGCCAGATTTTTTCACAATCGGTAAGTGAGAGCAAGATGAGTGAAGGCCTTTACTAGCGCGTGTATTAATGACATGAAATTAAATCTTTTGTGTAACCATTTTGTTAACTTGCTTACCTGGTAATATATATCTTTTCTGTATACCCTACATTGTTCATTTAAGGGGGATAGTTGATTATTTGTTAACTCTGTTTAAAACCCCCTCCTTTTCATTTGCTTAGTAAAGGGAAGAACAATTGGGAAGAACAGGATTTCTTTCTACCACCTATACCTAATTTTGTAACACCTCTTTTCAGAGTAATTAACTTTACTTTTAGGTTAACTTACCTACGTTCCTGATAACTATCTATCTTTGGACTGGGTTTATCTTTGTCTAATAAGCGGGACGGGCTTAGTCGATACCAATCTTCTTCACCCCCCTCCCTACCTTGTTATTTGCATTTTTCTGTAATTTTGATAATTCTTGTTGTAAACAGTTGATTATTTTAGTGATTGTCTTTTTTAACTTTAATAAACATCATAAACTTAATCGTTACGGTGTTGGACTACCCAAAGCCCATAAAATTTCCCCTATTTGTTTAAGATAGTTGTATCCACGTCGTCTGTGTGTTTGAAGCACCAAATCGGTGTGAGCGCAGATGTGTGTCTGGAAAACTGGCAAATAATTGTTTGACCAGGAGAGTGGAAGAGAAGATTGAGAGAAACGATTTGTCGTAAATAAGTCTGTCTTTACTCTCCTCCAGCACTCTGTGGAGCATCATATTTAATCTCTACATTTCTATCACTGAGTTTTTTTCACCATCATTCTACACTCTAAACCGGACTACTATTTCTAAGACTCTTTCTCTCAAAATAAATTTACGACAATCTAGATATGTGAAAATAAATGTAAAACGCATGTCATTGTTGCCCTCATGTAGTTCCCGGAAGTTGCTGAAGAAACAAACAAAGAATAAAGCTACTGTCTTGTCAGACGTGCTGTATAGAGTGACTAATATGAGGTTGTGCCGGGGGTTCACAATCTCATTCAGTTACATAAATTGTTACAGAAACCATTGCAGCAAGAGCATGTGACTGCTTAGCGCAAACTTCAGGCAAGGAGACCAGATACCGTGATGGTTCCATGCTCAATGAGAAGGAGAAATGACAGTAATGATAATGACTATGATGAAGATGATTATGATGATGAGGGTGACGATGGGGATTATGATGGTTATGATGAGGATGATGATGATAATGACGATGATTAGGAGGAGGATGATAATATTAAAAGTGATGATTATGATGATGATGATGATGAAAGTGATGATGATGATGATGGCGGTGATGAGGATCAGGGTAATGAAGATGATGATACTGATGGTGATGGAGATGAGGGCGGTGATGAAGATGTTAATGATAATGATGAAGGTGATGATGATGAGGGTGATTATGATGATGATGATGATTAGGGTGATGATGATGATGATGATAATGATAATGATGATAGTGATGATGATGATGATAATAATTGTGTCGGAATTGCCTCCCCTGCTTTGCCGTAGTGGCCCAACAGTGGCCCTAGCTCAAGAGTATCTAATATTGGCTTCAAAGGTATCTACCTTCGCACAAGATCACTCTTGGCAGAGATGTAGATAGAAAGGTGATGACACTTATATTACAAAGGGAGACTTCACAAGATATTCAGAATAAGCGAGAACAATACTGCTTTGGCTGAGTTTGTTAACTCTGTAATTCTGCCGAAGCCTGTGTGAAGGATTTAAGCACTTATTAATTTCAGCTTGTTTAAGCCCCCACCCCTGATTTACTCAGTGGCATTCTATTATCCTAGAATAGATCTTTTTAGGGTGTGTGTTGTAATTTGACTGAGACAAACATGCAGTAATTTTAAAATGATGAAATCGAAGTTAAATTTGTAACATTACCAAATAACAAAATTTAATAATCACCTTAGGTTTTACAATCTTTGAAGGATCGAGGACTAGAATGGAACCAGGCCAGGAAGAAGACAGCTGATAGAATGGTCTGGCGCTCTCTCTTCCAAACCTCTACACCTCACGGTAGAAGGGGAACGACTAAGTAAGTAAGTACCTTAGGTTTTAACAGTTGGAAAAGAGAGTATACAAATTATACTTATGGATCAAGAAAAGTTATCATCATAGTCTTTATGAATGTAAGATGTTACAAGAAGTTTAAGTGGCAGCATATATTTGAACTTAGCTGCCAAAGACGGTTCTGCTCCTTCTTATGGGTTGGTTCTTTTCACTCTGTTCACGCTCGTCTCTGATCAAGGTTGTCGGGGGTAGCTCGTTTCCAAGAAATGTAAAGGAGAGTCTACCACGTGGGTCTTTCGTCTTAAAGCTTAGGCCACGGTTCCCTTCTTGTTCCAGAGATGGTACTTTCTGTTGGTACCACCAAAAACTATGGTAAATGAATAGAATGAAACGCTCTTCTGAGTCTGGCGTTTTCCACACCATAGTTATTGGTTCCTATCTTCCCATACCACCATCCCAATTACTCAGACTTTACCTTCGATGGGAATTAAATTTAATCCCTGAGCATAAAACTTCCTTTACATTAAAATAGAATTGCTTTAGCTTTACATGACATTTAAATAAAATGTTTAATAATACAGATAGGGTCTGTTTACATATACATCTCCACTGATTGAAAAGTGTTCACATTATAAATTGAATATGTTTTCATTTATGTTTTACACTGATTGAAAAGTTTGAAACTTCCATTACTTTAAAATGAATATTTTCACATAGACATTTACACTGTTTTATAGCTTGAAAACTTACATTAATTTTAAAGTGACTATGTTTATATGGACATTTACACTGCTTTGAAAATGTAAGTATTATACTTATAATGTACATCGTTTCTTTCATCTTTCCCTCTCTGCTCAATAGGGAACCTGGAACTACTTTATGCCGTTAGTTCTCTTTACGAAACTCGCTATAAAGCAATCACCAGCACATGCAGTTGTGGTTCGTGAATTATCATTCTATACGTTGAGGTTGCCTCAAATGACTGTGACATCCACAAGCGAGTTTCACATATTAAAATTCACATGGTAATATATACACATGTGTACATATATGTGTTAGTTCACATGTTAGTAATATATATATATGAAATGTAAATCACAACTTACGCCAATCCTGACTCACAGGCATTTTGGTCAGATGAATAAAAGAGACTTGAATCGGCCTCTTACACGCGTCTGGGGTGTCGTTTATTTAGTTTGTTCTCTCTCTGACTTCGTGTGTGGTCCTTCAGTTTCATCAGTCCCGGTTACCTTATATAAAATGCTAGAGATTTCCTGGGTTATATTGTAAGTCCTGATAAATGCTCCAATATAAGGTGTCCAGTATTTTAAGAAGGAATTATGAATTCTAATTCTTTACTGTAGTGGTCTGGTGTCTTGGCGAGCGATTTATCAAGTGAAAAAGCTTGAGAAAATGATCAGATTATATTCCCTGCCTTCCTACGCTTTCAATTGTTATGAGCTATAAAAAAACTCCAATCAATTTCAAACAGGCGGGTTATGGGAAATTTCAAAATAATCCGGTATCGGATAAATTTGAACGGAAGGCACAGGTCAACTCTCCCATATATGGTAATAAGATGTCCGATGCCCTTGTGTACAAACTTCCAAACACACCATTTGTTCGAGATGTAGCAATCTTACTTTTATCTAAAGTAATCTTGTCATCCATGTCTTATCTGTGATTAAGCCGATAGTGCTGGCCGATGTACGTGTTAATCTGCCGCGTCTATAGCCAAAAATATGGGCAGCGCCAAGCAAATGTAATTATTATCATCTACAGGGAGTGTTGAATGATTTGATAAAATCAAATATCTGCTACTTAGTAGAAACATAACGAGGAAAGAAAGAATGAAAAGTGCGACAATTGAGAGCCAATAATAGAAATTAGTACCACAAATGTACCGATACTGCCGCAGTGAAACAAAGATCAATAGGGGCCGCCGCAGAATGAAAGCCAAAGATGCCTTTTCATGTGAGATGTAATGAGCTGTGTTGTAGTGCTCACAAGTGTGGCACTTATTTGTAGTCACTTTGCGTAGTTCGCATGTGACGTCGTTTTGTTGATATTGCAGGACGGACTGTGTTTGATAGTGTTCCCTTCGTGGAACTCGAAATTGGATTGTGTATATGCCTTGTATGGCATTCTAACATTATATAGGAAAAGTCCTTGACTAAGTTAGATACTAACAACTACAACAGATTTAGAAACCTTCCCCGCACTCAAAATGTTAACGAATAACATAAAATGGTTACCTCCTTTATACTTCCTCTCATCCTCTGGCTTGTCGGGACTCCTTGCCTTTCTCACAACTTCTCCGCCTCCGTCGGTTATGCCAAGATGATGACAACTTTCTATGCCGAGCACAAGAAATGTTGGACTTCTTCCGTAACAGACAGTATCCAGAAGATGTTCTTACCTCTGCCTTAGAACGTGTTCTCCCTATCTCAAGTCTAGAGGCCCTCAAACCCAGCCAAAAAACCTCCTCTGATAGAGTCAAGTTAATAATGACCTATCACCCTCACAGCACTGCTGTCAAAAGGATCCTGTTTCGCCACCTACCTCTCCTCCAAGCTGACCCAGTGGCGCGGGAAGCATTTAGTGAGCCACCCTTGCTGGCATATAGACGGGACAAAAATTTGAGGGACCTCCTAGTCCACAGCCGTCTGAAAACCGTCAACGATGGCCACTTTGGAACCAAGCCATGTAACCGTACACGATGTAAGACATGTCAGTATGTAATCGAAACACGTTCAGTCTCGTTCCCTAACGCCAAGTTCACCATCACCCATGGCTTCACATGTGAGTCACGCAACGTCATTTATGCTATTATATGCAAACGTTGCACCATTACGTACATCGGCCAAACGGGCACATGACTGGGCGACCGATTCTGCAGACACCTCTATGACATCTCTCAGTTTAATTCCACACCTGTGGCCATCCACTTCAATGGCCCTGACCACCACGGTGCCACTGACATCCAGGTGACAGCCATCAGATACTGTTCCTCGGACGCCAACAGTCGGTTTCGCCAGGAACAACGCCTCATCCATCTTATGGGTTGCCTCAAACCACACGGTTTGAATACCCAACATTCTTTTGTCTGAGACGCCTTTCTCTATCGAGTCCCTGTTGTATGACTTTCTACTTTGATGCGATAACCCTTTTTTTTTTTTTTTTAAATTACCATTTTTTAAATTTAATAATTTTATTTATTTATTTATTTATGTTTTGTTTTGTTTTGTTTTGTTTATTTATTTTGTTTTATTTAAATTATTATTATTATTATTTTTTTTTAAATTATTTTTTTCCTTTATTATTTTTTATTTTATTTATTTCTTTATTTAGTTTTTATTTTTATCTATTTATTTATTTGTTTTAAATTTATTTATTATTATTATTTATTTATTTATATTTTATTTATTTATTTTTATTTTTATTTTATTTATTATTTATTGATTACTTTTTTCTCACTCTTTTCCAGTCCTTGTTTTCATTATTTCTTATTTTTATATACTATCAACTTCCTCTTTCCAGTTTAGTGGCAGCCATCTTGCTTTGCTTCACATGTGACTGGACTTAATATTAAGGGAGTTTCTTTTCTCTTATTTTTATAGTTTCATGTTCTCTACTTAATTCTCATTTTCTTTCCCTCCTGTCTCTTGTTTGTCTGTCCCTGACGAAGGCCTTGTGGCCGTAACGTAGGTTTTTCTTGTCCTTCTCCTTGTAAGACGTATTACTATTTGTGTGTGTGTGTGTGTGTGTGTGTTTTTTTTTTTTTTTTTTTTTTTTTCCAACTGTTTTGAGAAACAAGGTGGACAGATAAAGAGAATAACACACATACTCTACACTTTCAAGTTTTGGCTACACAGGACAGAAATAGGTCATCAACTGTTGACCCAGATAAACAGTGCTAGCATTTATGTTATAATGCTGCATAAACAACAACATGACAAGTACTGAAGTTAGCATCGAGGCATTTGCTACGTGGACCACAGTTGCATACGAGTCTTCTTCTTCTTCTTCGTTCACCCTCAGATGTCAACTTGAATAAGTTCAAAGAAAGCAGTGGTCAGCCTGAGGCTGTTGATATCTCCGTAGATCTTCTCCAGGAATGGTACTGGTGATGGCCATATGCGTCTTCTCTGCTCCTCATATGTTGGGCACCTCTGAAGCAGGTGTTCGGCAGTCATTTTATCAGTGCCACAGTCACACTCATCCGTAGTTCCTATCTTTAATTTGTTGAACAGATGGTATCTCAATCTGTTATGACCAGTGCGAAGTCTGAAGATTACCACTTGTTCACTTCTGCTGAGCTGGTAATACGGATCATTTTTTGTGTGGCCTGGATGCTCTTCTTCCCACTTGTGCCTGTATCTGCGCTTCATAAAACTCTTGGACTCCTCATAGGTTATATTTGTGTCCAGCTGAGGAAGTTTTCCCCCTTCCTTTGCCAATCTGTCAGCCTCTTCATTTCCAGGGATGTTGCAGTGAGAAGGGATCCACTGTATCACAACTCTTTTGTATTGCTGACATAGTCTGTGAAGTGTTACTCTTAGGTCATCCAGTTCAGCATTTTTTTGACTTTTCAGTGTTGTAATCACTGACAGCGCATCTGAGAAGATAACTACTGGTCTCTCTGAGCTTTTTTCTGTCATTAGAATTTCTGATGCAGTTTTTATGGCCTCTGCCTCTGCTCTGAAGTTAGTTGAAAATTTCCCTGTTGCGACTGCTATCTTTTTTTGTGTGCCATTGCTTAAGCTCAGGAAGACTCCTCCACCCCCATCTTCTGATGCATTAGTTGCTGATCCATCTGTGTACGCATGGATCCAGGTGTTGCTTGGGTAATGTTTCTCTATATATTTTGTGGTTAGGACTCTCCTTTCTGTTTCAGTTTGACTGTTCTTTCTGCCTGCATACGAGTCGAGTCAGTATTAGAAAAGGTGGGTTACATAATCTAGAGCCCCATACACTGTTTTATTTTCAGCTAAACATGTTATTCGATATGCAGATGACATTGCACTACTAGCACATTCACATCAACACATCCAGGAAAAAACGGATAGACTCAATAAGTTTAGCCAGCAGGTGGGCTTGAACATCAATTTAAAGAAGTCTGAGGTCATGACGCTCAATGTGAGCAACCCCGAGCCCATATCGGTAAGGAATCAGCAATTGATACAGACAGATACCTTCACATACCTAGTGTAGTGGTGTTTGATGGTATTGTATGATGGTGTTATTACTAAATGTAAATTGTATGAGGCCAGCTGTGAAGGCTCCTGAGATAAAATGTAGTGGTGAATTGTCAGAAGGCCTTTCTTGCTACCACTACGACCTCACACTTAATTTTTTTTTTAATGAATGTGGCTACGTAAAGTGTCTAGGGTTATGATAGGTAGTGTGGTGTAATGGATTATAAATATACCCACAGATATTAACAAGACTAATAATATTAATAAATGTTAAAATACACTGAACTAACTCACGTGTGTAAAATTTTTTGATATAAGTATATTACATTTATTTTGTTCTGTGTCAATTTTTTAGGTTGACCAGAACTTAAAAGGATTTAGAGATTATGAAAAAAAGAAATGCTTAGAATATTATATCATAAATGCAATAGTGTACATATATATGTACTATACTAGTTAGTTTTATTAAAATGTTCTAGTATTCATCTACTTGGGAGGATAGTACTGTTTGTGCTGTTGGGGTGGCCTCATCACACCTGTCTATATTGACTACACAGTGTCCAGAAAATGGTGGGAATCTTTATGGGGTTCTTAGTAACTAAAGGGCGTTGGTGAAAGTCCAGCAGACCAGAGGCTCACTCATCTGGTAGTTGTCGCTCTGGTGCTGAAATCAGATGGTCCCACCTCTCCGTGCTGGCGGGCAATAATGGTGGTCTCTGTCACAAATACTGCACAGATACACTCGAGTAAAGTCACCAACTGAATAGACCCTGCTTTGTGGACGACAGAAACTCGCAGCTCTGCAATCAAAGTATGGGCCATGTGTCAAAATCTATTCTCTACCCACGTCTGGACACAACAGTGACACAACAACCACATCATACAGACAGGTCAGATCTCTCTGACCAAACAGCACATTTACCATGGTGGTTTTACATCAGCTAGATCCTCCCAGACCATAGATCCTGAAAAATGTTTATTAGTTTTCGGCCCTAAAAGAGGATAGGTAATATGTATCATTATTCTCAACACTTGATCTGTCTTGCATAATCCTTGCTGGAGTTTATGTACATTGTTGGTCCCTAGACCCTGACTAGGGCGGGGGGTCTAGAGCAAATCCCTACTTGTTTGTAAGGCTAGATTTCGATATGGCAGTATCAAATCACTCAAACATGAAACAATATTCAAAATATATAAGGAAATAATTTCAATCTTACCAGATTATGAATAAATAACACAGAATTGCCAGCAAAACTCAGCTGAGCTGCTGGCTATAGTATGGCGTCCCTAACTTTCTTTCACTTGCTTTCATATGGAATCACCACACTTTAAAATCTGTGTCTATCACTGAACAACTGTTGAAGAATGGCCCCAAATACGCTCTGAGCGCTAATAATATGATTGTCTGTGGCCAATCACTGCCTAGTTTTACTTTAAATTCAAATTCCTACACTAAAGTCATTTCAGTCATGCTTCAGTCAAGTATGGATGTTTATCTGTTAGTCTGTCCGTCTCTACTTGTGTTTCTAAAAAAAAATGTGCTTGATTTTTGAACCAACCTTTCTCTCCCCTCCAAAATTTTGTCGTTAAAAGTTATATTTAGACACAGCTACCGCTCAAAAACCCTCTCCCCCATACTAAGTAAATTTGAACACCTGCGTCCAAGGTCGTGGTTTTGTGTGCAAATTGCGACACTTTTTGATTCAATACAGTCTAGCGATGATGTGAACTACACTGTCTTTTGTCATTATCTTCAATATTATCTATCCGTTTGTAAAATTAAGACCATCTTAGTTCACTGCTCAGAATAGGCCATCCGGCCAGCTAATTTTTATATTCCTAACATTAATATTAAGAAAAAATTACTTTTTAATTTTTGTAATATTCCTAACATCTGCGTTTTACCGCTCCATTCAAATCAAAAGCTTGGTATCGCAAAAGCGTCCAATAAATGACTGTGGCGTATTATATCTAAGGTCCCTTCTGTGGAGTTGCTTACTTTTTATGTCAACTTGAGAAACGTGACTTTTCTCCGTTTCCCCCCCAATTGCGTCTCCTTAGCCTTTCCAGTCATATTTTTTTTTCTTTTTTTTGATCCGCCGTTCCCCTCCTGTCTAGCAAGTCAATTATTATGGAGGATGATGACCCGCGGTCTAGGCGATCATGTACATCAGCAGCCTACGCATTATGTTTTTATCCTTAAATGTTATCTTTGGAGGGATTTTACCGTTGTATCTCTGTCAATTTCACTACACATCTCCCCACTTGAAAACATGCCTATGGCAAGTTCCAAAACCAGCGATACACATAGGTAAAATTACTCCTCACGTCTGCCACTACTCTAATTTTGATCACAGGGGTGCCGACTGAGGAAATCTGCACCGACATTCAATTTGCCTGGGATATATTGGATACTAAACTGATAAGGTTGAAGCAATAAAGACCACCTCAGCAATCTTGCGTTTTCATGCTTAGCCTGAGACAAGAACACGAGAGGCTGATGGTCCGTCTCCACCACAAATGTCCTACCATACAGATAGATTTGAAACTTCTTTATTGCCCAGATTAATGCTAAACATTCCTTTTCGCTTGTGGAGTATCCTTGTTCCGCCTTATTCAATTTGCGGCTTGCATAAGCGACTGGTTTAAGTTCCCCATCAGGTGAAGATGATCTTTGCAACAAAGCCTCTCCGAGTCCTACATTACTTGCATCGGTTCTTAAGACAAAGTCCTGTGTCAAATCAGGCAGTTTGAGAATAGGCTTGCTAGTGAGTTTTTCCTTTAACTCTTGAAATGCTAGTTCACATTGTGCAGTCCAAATAATTTTATCTGGAAGTCCCTTGCGAGTCAGATCAGTCAGAGGAGCACAAATAGCGTTAAAATTCTTGATGTATTTCTGATAAAATCCGCATAACGACATAAATGATCGCACGTCCTTTTTTGTTTGCGGCCTAGGTGCTCTCTGCAGTTTTTCCAAGTTCTTAGGATCAGGGGTCATATTACCCTGATATACAGTGTGTCCCAAGAATTCCAACTCTTTGCATCCAATACAACATTTTGTTGGCCTAGCAGTCAAATTCGCCTCCCGAAGTCTATCAAACAGCATCTCCAGAGCTTCAATGTGTTCTTCAAATGTCTCTGTGGCGACGAGAATATCATCCATGAAATTTGTGATACATGGGTTATTCAGAGGGTCCAACAATTTTCGCATCATCCTTGAAAACACACTCGGAGCATTTTTCAGTCCGAATGGTAGCATATTGAATTCATAATGTCCATCCGAAGTGCTAAAAGCCAAATAAGGTCTCACTTCAGGCTTCACTGGGATCTGGTAATAGCCTTTACTAAGATCCACCTTTGAAAAGTATTTTGCCTTGTTCAGTCTGGCAAATAGCTGTTTTGTGTCTGGTAATGGATCCACTTGTCCTTCTGTGACAGCATTCAGTTTCCTGTAATCTATGCACAATCTGTGTTCCCCAGACGGTTTTCTCAACAAAACGACACTAGAACTAAAAGATAATTCACTGTGCGAAATAATCCCCTCCTTCAACAAATACTCTATTTCTTCCTTCAATGCCTTCTCCTTCGCGAACGGAATAGAATAGGCTCTCATACAGATTGGGTTTGAGTCTACCAGTTTCATGTCATACTGTAGCAAATTTGTATGGCCTGGTTTATCTGTTAATACATCTGTATGTTCCTCCAAAACCTGTTGAACTCTCTCCCTCTGGTTTTTAGTCAGGTGCTTACTGACTTTTACCTGTGCTGCTGTTTCACAAGGATGTAATGGGTATTCATGTGAGGTGAGTGGTTCCTTTTGCATCTGGGTTGCAATAGCCAAGGTCAATAAGGGGGTGCTTTCCTGGAGTGGTCTGTCCAGATACTTCTTTAACAGGTTTACATGATAAACTTTTTTCCTTCCCCTTTTTGTCAATTTTATAGTTTGTTCTAGACACCTTCTCTAGAACCGTATATGGACCTTGCCAACCAATTTGTAATTTATTCTGGCTTCCGGGTAGTAGAAGCAGCACCTTCTCTCCGCCTGCCAGTTCCCTGTCCTTTGCCTTCCTATTAAAATATGCTGCATGTTTCTTCCTGGCTTGTTTCAAATTATCATTTGCCAGTTTCCATCCAGCTTTCAAACGAGTGGTCAGTTCGTTCACATATTGATACGATGAGGTAACAGTCTCTTCCGCCTTCTCATCTGTCCAGGTCCTTAATAAAGCTTCTAAAGGACCTTTTATTGGCCTCCCAAATAGCAAAGTTGCGGGAGCCATCCCGGTTGAACTATGTGGTACCTCCCGGTACGCAAACAATGCGGCGGGCAGGAATTGATCCCACAGATCCGGTTTTTCGTGTGCCAGCTTTCTCAGGATAGAAATGAGAGTCCCATTGAACCTCTCTACCTGGCCGTTCCCTTGTGGATGGTACGGACTACAATGAAAGTGTCTGGCTTGAAATAGCTTAAAAACTTCTTCCGTTAGTTTCCCCTTGAACTGAGATCCATTATCCGTCAAGATTTGATGCGGGAATCCTAATCGGGTAAATATTGTAAGTAGTGCCTCTGCTACATGTTTTGAATCAATTGATGGCAGGGCTACCGCCTCTCCCCACATAGAACAAGTGTCCACCAGAGTAAGGATGTAACTGTTCCTCCTCTTGGTCCGAGTGAGAGGTCCTACAATATCCACTGCAACCCTCTCAAAAGGTGTTCCCACTATGGGCATTTCCCCTAGAGTTGCAGGAGCAGTCCAGTGCTTTGGAGCTACCCTTTGACATTCTGGGCAGGATTTGACATATCTTTTTATATCCTCCGTTATCCCTGGCCAGAAGTAATGACAAGCTATACGCTGTCCTGTGGCGCTGATCCCCATGTGACCACTGAAGGGAATCGCATGCCCGAGTTCCATCACTTTATCTCTATATGAAATGGGAAGAACCAGCTGGTTGTGACCATTTGTTCCAGTTCCGGCCTTCCTGTATAAGAGTTTGTTCTTCATGAAATATTCCCCCTTGCTCGGAGGTGTGTGGCATTTGGGCAATTTTTTAAAACAGGGCTTGAGTGTCCTATCCTCAGCCTGCGCCTTCCTCATCTCCTCTGGATGAGCATTTATAGGTTCACCTTCTTCCTCCTTCTTCTGTGACCTGGTCTGCACTGTCGCCATTATCACAGGTTTCTCGGGATTCCCCAAGAAGACGTATCTACACCCCAATATCAGAGGGTAGATTGGTTCATCTATCACTGCTGCTCTGATTTCTCCTTCCACATAGCGAGTTTTCACCATTATCCTTGCGATGGGAAGTGTCATGAGTGGTATGTCCTTAGTCGCCCCTTGTATTTCCACTGTTTCTGTGGTATACTGACTTGGGTCCACTAGGCTAGACTTCACAACTGAATCATAATCCAAACCTGTATCATAAAGGCACCTTATGGTGACCCCATTACAAATAACATCCTCACAAACTGGGGGGTGATAAGGTTCCTGTTGTCCCTTAGGATTAACCTTTAATTTTTGCGTCCCCGACTTCATTGCAGCAATGTTTGAAGGTTTCCTTCTACAAAATTCGGTGTTATGGTTATCCTTCTTGCACCATTTACACCATCTTTTTCCTTGGTTCAACGGTTTTCTTTCATTGAACTTTTGGTCATTGAACTGTGAGTTTCTGTCGCGATAGTCATTTCTTGGCCGCTCAAAGTTTGTCCTACCTTTATTTCCCTGCTCTCTATTATCAAATTTATTAAATTGCTGTGGAGCTTTAAAATTGTCTATGTGCTTCTTTTTAGCACCACTTACCTCTGCCTGGGCTGCCTGATACCTCTCAGCAACATTTAAAATTTCCCCCAACTTCTCTGCACCTTGTTCCATGAGAAATTTTCTCATGTCTGGAGCCATGGACTCTCTCAATTGCTCAATCATGATCATTTCTTTAAGATCTTGGGTCTTCCCCAGAGCCGTCCATTTCTCCAAATAGGTTTCTAGTCTAGCAGAGAATTGGTGGTATGTCTCCCCAGACAACAGTTTGGCATTTCTAAATTTCTTACGATAAAATTCACCATTCTTCTCGTACCTTAATAACAAAGCCTGCTTTAACATGTCATAATTGTCTTGGTCTTCCCTGTTCATTTTAGCAAATACTTCATAAGAAGTACCTCTCAATCCCTGTGATAGCTTTAAGCTCCACCTCTCTCTCTCTAACCCATATGTAGTAGCTAATAACTCAAAACGTCCTAGGTACCCCTCTATGTCATCGTCTTTCTCAACAAAATGGTCTAAATGAAACCCCATAGCTGAGTTTGAGGCTCCCAGACTGGGCGTAGCATCTGAGGCAAAAGGGCTGGCACCATTTTCAGGAGCCTGGCCTTGTAATTCCAGCTCCCTTAGTCGTAATTCGTGCTCCCTCTGCAAACTTCTATCTTCTGCCTCCCTTTCGGCAGTCAATCTTTTCTCTTCTGCCTCCCTTTGCTGTCGTTTTTCTTCGGCCTCCAATGCCTTTGCCTCTTTGTCAGCCTCAATCTGCAACCTCTTAATTTCTCTATCAGCCTCTAACCTCTTCTCTTCAGCTAACCTCCTTTCTTCCCGTTCAATATATTTATCACATTCAGCCGTTACGTATTGAATTAAAATTTGACCATCCATTCCCATCTCCTTCGCGGTGAGCACAGCAGCTGATCTAAATTTTGCCAGCTCCGCCATACTTTTTAGACAATATAATAATATACAAGCTAAATCTCTAACCAGTAAATACACTAAGTACTTCTTATGACTATAGTCTAACTAATTCTAACTAACCAGTTAACTAATTAATTATTACTGGCTGTGAAGATTCACCAACTTTTATCTACAGGGACACTTTTAATTTTAAAGGGAATTTTACAATTTATTTCCCTACTCTTATTTCTCCCACCAGGAGATCCTAATCTTACTGTTGGGCTAATTATCCCTGGACAAGACCCCAATATTGTAGTGGTGTTTGATGGTATTGTATGATGGTGTTATTACTAAATGTAAATTGTATGAGGCCAGCTGTGAAGGCTCCTGAGATAAAATGTAGTGGTGAATTGTCAGAAGGCCTTTCTTGCTACCACTACGACCTCACACTTAATTTTTTTTTTAATGAATGTGGCTACGTAAAGTGTCTAGGGTTATGATAGGTAGTGTGGTGTAATGGATTATAAATATACCCACAGATATTAACAAGACTAATAATATTAATAAATGTTAAAATACACTGAACTAACTCACGTGTGTAAAATTTTTTGATATAAGTATATTACATTTATTTTGTTCTGTGTCAATTTTTTAGGTTGACCAGAACTTAAAAGGATTTAGAGATTATGAAAAAAAGAAATGCTTAGAATATTATATCATAAATGCAATAGTGTACATATATATGTACTATACTAGTTAGTTTTTATTAAAATGTTCTAGTATTCATCTACTTGGGAGGATAGTACTGTTTGTGCTGTTGGGGTGGCCTCATCACACCTGTCTATATTGACTACACAGTGTCCAGAAAATGGTGGGAATCTTTATGGGGTTCTTAGTAACTAAAGGGCGTTGGTGAAAGTCCAGCAGACCAGAGGCTCACTCATCTGGTAGTTGTCGCTCTGGTGCTGAAATCAGATGGTCCCACCTCTCCGTGCTGGCGGGCAATAATGGTGGTCTCTGTCACAAATACTGCACAGATACACTCGAGTAAAGTCACCAACTGAATAGACCCTGCTTTGTGGACGACAGAAACTCGCAGCTCTGCAATCAAAGTATGGGCCATGTGTCAAAATCTATTCTCTACCCACGTCTGGACACAACAGTGACACAACAACCACATCATACAGACAGGTCAGATCTCTCTGACCAAACAGCACATTTACCATGGTGGTTTTACATCAGCTAGATCCTCCCAGACCATAGATCCTGAAAAATGTTTATTAGTTTTCGGCCCTAAAAGAGGATAGGTAATATGTATCATTATTCTCAACACTTGATCTGTCTTGCATAATCCTTGCTGGAGTTTATGTACATTGTTGGTCCCTAGACCCTGACTAGGGCGGGGGGTCTAGAGCAAATCCCTACTTGTTTGTAAGGCTAGATTTCGATATGGCAGTATCAAATCACTCAAACATGAAACAATATTCAAAATATATAAGGAAATAATTTCAATCTTACCAGATTATGAATAAATAACACAGAATTGCTAGCAAAACTCAGCTGAGCTGCTGGCTATAGTATGGCGTCCCTAACTTTCTTTCACTTGCTTTCATATGGAATCACCACACTTTAAAATCTGTGTCTATCACTGAACAACTGTTGAAGAATGGCCCCAAATACGCTCTGAGCGCTAATAATATGATTGTCTGTGGCCAATCACTGCCTAGTTTTACTTTAAATTCAAATTCCTACACTAAAGTCATTTCAGTCATGCTTCAGTCAAGTATGGATGTTTATCTGTTAGTCTGTCCGTCTCTACTTGTGTTTCTAAAAAAAAATGTGCTTGATTTTTGAACCAACCTTTCTCTCCCCTCCAAAATTTTGTCGTTAAAAGTTATATTTAGACACAGCTACCGCTCAAAAACCCTCTCCCCCATACTAAGTAAATTTGAACACCTGCGTCCAAGGTCGTGGTTTTGTGTGCAAATTGCGACACTTTTTGATTCAATACAGTCTAGCGATGATGTGAACTACACTGTCTTTTGTCATTATCTTCAATATTATCTATCCGTTTGTAAAATTAAGACCATCTTAGTTCACTGCTCAGAATAGGCCATCCGGCCAGCTAATTTTTATATTCCTAACATTAATATTAAGAAAAAATTACTTTTTAATTTTTGTAATATTCCTAACATCTGCGTTTTACCGCTCCATTCAAATCAAAAGCTTGGTATCGCAAAAGCGTCCAATAAATGACTGTGGCGTATTATATCTAAGGTCCCTTCTGTGGAGTTGCTTACTTTTTATGTCAACTTGAGAAACGTGACTTTTCTCCGTTCCCCCCCCCCCCCAATTGCGTCTCCTTAGCCTTTCCAGTCATATTTTTTTTTTTTTTTTATCCGCCGTTCCCCTCCTGTCTAGCAAGTCAATTATTATGGAGGATGATGACCCGCGGTCTAGGCGATCATGTACATCAGCAGCCTACGCATTATGTTTTTATCCTTAAATGTTATCTTTGGAGGGATTTTACCGTTGTATCTCTGTCAATTTCACTACACATCTCCCCACTTGAAAACATGCCTATGGCAAGTTCCAAAACCAGCGATACACATAGGTAAAATTACTCCTCACGTCTGCCACTACTCTAATTTTGATCACAGGGGTGCCGACTGAGGAAATCTGCACCGACATTCAATTTGCCTGGGATATATTGGATACTAAACTGATAAGGTTGAAGCAATAAAGACCACCTCAGCAATCTTGCGTTTTCATGCTTAGCCTGAGACAAGAACACGAGAGGCTGATGGTCCGTCTCCACCACAAATGTCCTACCATACAGATAGATTTGAAACTTCTTTATTGCCCAGATTAATGCTAAACATTCCTTTTCGCTTGTGGAGTATCCTTGTTCCGCCTTATTCAATTTGCGGCTTGCATAAGCGACTGGTTTAAGTTCCCCATCAGGTGAAGATGATCTTTGCAACAAAGCCCCTCCGAGTCCTACATTACTTGCATCGGTTCTTAAGACAAAGTCCTGTGTCAAATCAGGCAGTTTGAGAATAGGCTTGCTAGTGAGTTTTTCCTTTAACTCTTGAAATGCTAGTTCACATTGTGCAGTCCAAATAATTTTATCTGGAAGTCCCTTGCGAGTCAGATCAGTCAGAGGAGCACAAATAGCGTTAAAATTCTTGATGTATTTCTGATAAAATCCGCATAACGACACAAATGATCGCACGTCCTTTTTTGTTTGCGGCCTAGGTGCTCTCTGCAGTTTTTCCAAGTTCTTAGGATCAGGGGTCATATTACCCTGATATACAGTGTGTCCCAAGAATTCCAACTCTTTGCATCCAATACAACATTTTGTTGGCCTAGCAGTTAAATTCGCCTCCCGAAGTCTATCAAACAACATCTCCAGAGCTTCAATGTGTTCTTCAAATGTCTCTGTGGCGACGAGAATATCATCCATGAAATTTGTGATACATGGGTTATTCAGGGGATCCAACAATTTTCGCATCATCCTTGAAAACACACTCGGAGCATTTTTCAGTCCGAATGGTAGCATATTGAATTCATAATGTCCATCCGAAGTGCTAAAAGCCAAATAAGGTCTCACTTCAGGCTTCACTGGGATCTGGTAATAGCCTTTACTAAGATCCACCTTTGAAAAGTATTTTGCCTTGTTCAGTCTGGCAAATAACTGTTTTGTGTCTGGTAATGGATCCACTTGTCCTTCTGTGACAGCATTCAGTTTCCTGTAATCTATGCACAGTCTGTGTTCCCCAGACGGTTTTCTCAACAAAACGACACTAGAACTAAAAGATGATTCACTGTGCGAAATAATCCCCTCCTTCAACAAATACTCTATTTCTTCCTTCAATGCCTTCTCCTTCGCGAACGGAATAGAATAGGCTCTCATACAGATTGGGTTTGAGTCTACCAGTTTCATGTCATACTGTAGCAAATTTGTATGGCCTGGTTTATCTGTTAATACATCTGTATGTTCCTCCAGAACTTGTTGAACTCTCTCCCTCTGGTTTTTAGTCAGGTGCTTACTGACTTTTACCTGTGCTGCTGTTTCACAAGGATGTAATGGGTATTCATGTGAGGTGAGTGGTTCCTTTTGCATCTGGGTTGCAATAGCCAAGGTCAATAAAGGGGTGCTTTCCTGGAGTGGTCTGTCCAGATACTTCTTTAACAGGTTTACATGATAAACTTTTTCCTTCCCCTTTTTGTCAATTTTATAGTTTGTTCTAGACACCTTCTCTAGAACCGTATATGGACCTTGCCAACCAATTTGTAATTTATTCTGGCTTCCGGGTAGTAGAAGCAGCACCTTCTCTCCGACTGCCAGTTCCCTGTCCTTTGCCTTCCTATTAAAATATGCTGCATGTTTCTTCCTGGCTTGTTTCAAATTATCATTTGCCAGTTTCCATCCAGCTTTCAAACGAGTGGTCAGTTCGTTCACATATTGATACGATGAGGTAACAGTCTCTTCCGCCTTCTCATCTGTCCAGGTCCTTAATAAAGCTTCTAAAGGACCTTTTATTGGCCTCCCAAATAGCAGAGTTGCGGGAGCCATCCCGGTTGAACTATGTGGTACCTCCCGGTACGCAAACAATGCGGCGGGCAGGAATTGATCCCACAGATCCGGTTTTTCGTGTGCCAGCTTTCTCAGGATAGAAATGAGAGTCCCATTGAACCTCTCTACCTGGCCGTTCCCTTGTGGATGGTACGGACTACAATGAAAGTGCCTGGCTTGAAATAGCTTAAAAACTTCTTCCGTTAGTTTCCCCTTGAACTGAGATCCATTATCCGTCAAGATTTGATGCGGGAATCCTAATCGGGTAAATATTGTAAGTAGTGCCTCTGCTACATGTTTTGAATCAATTGATGGCAGGGCTACCGCCTCTCCCCACATAGAACAAGTGTCCACCAGAGTAAGGATGTAACTGTTCCTCCTCTTGGTCCGAGTGAGAGGTCCTACAATATCCACTGCAACCCTCTCAAAAGGTGTTCCCACTATGGGCATTTCCCCTAGAGTTGCAGGAGCAGTCCAGTGCTTTGGAGCTACCCTTTGACATTCTGGGCAGGATTTGACATATCTTTTTTATATCCTCCGTTATCCCTGGCCAGAAGTAATGACAAGCTATACGCTGTCCTGTGGCGCTGATCCCCATGTGACCACTGAAGGGAATCGCATGCCCGAGTTCCATCACTTTATCTCTATATGAAATGGGAAGAACCAGCTGGTTGTGACCATTTGTTCCAGTTCCGGCCTTCCTGTATAAGAGTTTGTTCTTCATGAAATATTCCCCCTTGCTCGGAGGTGTGTGGCATTTGGGCAATTTTTTAAAAAACAGGGCTTGAGTGTCCTATCCTCAGCCTGCGCCTTCCTCATCTCCTCTGGATGAGCATTTATAGGTTCACCTTCTTCCTCCTTCTTCTGTGACCTGGTCTGCACTGTCGCCATTATCACAGGTTTCTCGGGATTCCCCAAGAAGACGTAGCTACACCCCAATATCAGAGGGTAGATTGGTTCATCTATCACTGCTGCTCTGATTTCTCCTTCCACATAGCGAGTTTTCACCGTTATCCTTGCGATGGGAAGTGTCTTGGGTGGTATGTCCTTAGTCGTACTGTTATTAGTAGTGGTGGTTTTTGATGGTATTGTGATGATTGGTGATATTCTTACGTGTGATGTATGAGGTCAGCTGAATCATAATACGACTCTACACAATCTTTTTTTCTAATGAATGTGGACTACGTTTAAAATCTAGTGGTATGAATGTAAAGTGTTGTATTGACATATACAAAACACAGATATTAAAATAATATAATATTATCAATAAAATTTAGAACACAATGAACTAAATTCAGCTGGTGAAATTTTTAGAAAGTAAATCTTTTTTAAATTTATTTTGATCTGAAACCAGAGGTTTTATTTTGGCCAGAACATATGAAAGATTTTCGAATTTATGAGGGAATGGCATGAATAAATGGCATGATAAATAAAAGGTGGTGTAACGTATATAATTTTCACGATTTGTTAATATTTCTACTCGTTCATAATTTTATTTTCCCTGGGAGAACGAGGCATAGATGTGCTGTTGGGGTGGCTTCATCCCTCCCTGGCTAAGCCTACCAAACATTGTCCATTAATGATGGAAGGAAAGGGGATGGTTTTAGTAGTAATTCAACCTTTGGGTGCTATGTTCTATGAAGTTGGTGTAAATCCAGCAGACCAGCCTGCTTACGTAACTTTGAAAGAGTAGTTCTGGTGCTGGAATCTGGTGGCCCCACCTCTCCGTGCTTGGAGGCAATATATCGGGTGGCCCTACCTCTCCGGGCTTGGGGGCAATACAAGGCTGTTCTGCCGAGATGCGACACTGCACGGGTCCTCACTGTCAATTATTTACCCAGCATTTGACACCGCCTTTTGGTGTCAACATAAAAAACTCACAGCTCTGAAATAAAGTATTGGTTTAGGTTCAGAACCTTACCTAAGGAGCCACTTCTACACGTAACAATTTACAATAACACCATTTAGACAGGGTCAGATCTCTCTGACCATACAACACATCTTACCAAGTTGGTTTCACATAGGATAAGTTCTCCCAGACTACATATTCAGAAATATGTTTATTAGCTTCTTGCCCTAGGATAGGATAGGTGATATGTTCCACTGATCTCAACACTTGATCTGTCCTTCCTATTCCTTGCTGGAGTTTATATATATTGTTTGTCCCTAGACCCTGAACTAGGGCGGGGGGTCTAGAGCAAATCCTTACTTGTTTGTAAGGCTAGATTTCGATATGGCAGTATCAAATCACTCGAAACATTAAACAATATTCAAAATATACAAAGAAATAATTTCAATCTTACCAGATTATGAATAAAGAACACAGAAATGCTAGCAAAACTCAGCTGAGCTGCTGGCTATAGTATGGCGTCCCTGAACTTATTTCTATTTACTTCATTTGAAATCACCACACTTAAAATTTACTGTGTCTATCACTGGACAACTATTGAGGAATGGCAAAAAAGCTCGTCTGAGCGCGGATAATATGATTGTCTGTGGCCAATCAATGCCTTGGTTTTTTTTTAATTCAAATTTCCTACACTAAAGTCATTTCAGTCATGCTTCAGTCAAGTATGGATTTTTATCTGTTAGTCCGTCCGTCTCTACTTGCGTTTTTACAAAAACGTACATGGTTTTTGAACCAACCTATCCGTCCCCTCTACAAATTTGCCTGAAAAGTTATTTTTAGCCACAGCTCCCACCAATGTCCCTTCTCTTTCATTCTAACTAGATTTGAACACTTGCGTCTCAAGGTCGCGATTTTTGTGCAAATTAGTGACATGTTTGATTCACTGCAGTCTTTCGCTGATGTGAACAACACAGTCTTTTGTCAATGTCTTCATTATTATCTATCCGTCTGTATAAATAAAAGCATATTATTTCACTGCTCAGAATGGGCCATCCGGCCAGCTAATTTTTATATTCCTAACATTAATATTAAGAAAAAGTTACTTTTTAAATTTTGTAATATTTCAAGCATCTGCGTTTGCCGCTGAATTCAAATAAAAGGCTTGGTATCGCAAAAGCGTCCAATAAATGACTGTGGCGTATCATATCCAAGGTCCCTTCTGTCGATTTCCTTACTTTATGTCAACTTGGGGAACGTGACTTTCTCCTTTCTTTCCCCCCAATTGCATCTTCTAAGCCTTGCTAGTCTCACGCAATTTTTCAGTCATATTTTTTTCCTTTTGATCCGCCGTTCTCATCCCGTTCAAATGGTAACCGTTTCAGCAATTTAATTTCCATGGCGGGTGATGACCCGCGGCGTGGGCGATCATGCGTTCTAGTAACTTACGCATTCTTTTTATCCCTACATTTTATCCTTTGGAGATATTTTTACGTTGTAGCACTTGTTAATTTTATGACAATTAGATCGTTCTTTTAAAGTTTTAAAGTTCTGTAGTTTGAGCTTTCAGGTGCCGAACGAGAACTTAACTGGGCAGTAGAATGTACGTTGAACCTTTCCTCTGCTCGCTTGACAATCTGTTCCCTGTTTGATAGGCAATGGCCACTAGCATGGGCTCGCAGTAAACAGGCAGAGTCCTGAATCATTCAGTTTTCAAGCGTTTGGTACTACATTAACGTCAGTACCCAGGACCTCTGAAATGTGAAGGTATGGATCCTTCGTAATATCTAGCATACACTAATAGTCCACAGTTAAGGACATGTACGTTACAAACAAACAAAAGGATCATATCCTTATACAAACCTATGCCACCATTTTCTTTTGATGGGTAAATGTACACCAGTATTCCTTTCCCTAATAGTTACAACGCCACTGCAATTCCAGCTGTAATCTCTTCCATATAATAGGATAGGTGTTATGCTCCTTTATGACAATCATACATATTCTTGTATTTTACACCTCTCTGACAGTCTATCACATGGTGGATCAATCTTTAGGCTTTGCCTCATGGTCGCTTAAGACCCACTCATGTCCAGACATATATTATTATTTCACATTTAATTTTCATATAAAATACAGGTTAATAAATGTTAAGCTTACCACAATTTTCAATGAAATATACACAGAGACGATGACTGACACAGTTTCGATCTGTCGTATTGCCCAGGCTGCTTATAACTTGTATTTTAAAGCACAGCCTGCTCTCATCTATCACTGTTTAAAATTTTCTTACAAATGGCGTCCCCTCTGACGCTTATTCTGACAATATCTTTTTAGTTAGCCAATCATTCTTAATTTTACAGTGTAAACAGTCTTTTAAAAAAATATCATTCAAACTTTTCCTACGTTACTTAGGCTATTTATGTTTATTCAAAGGTCAGCCAATAATATTTAGTCTCCCTTCAATTGCCACCCAATCAGATTCACTGTACTATCCTAGCCTATCTGTCACCTACTTTTTTCCCCAAAAATATGCGATCCAATCTAAGCAGATCTGATCTCTATGTATTGTTTTATCAATATTTAATTAGTTAAGGGACTATTTATATAACTAATAACATATTCTTGGTCAGCAAGTCTTCAGGTACACGAATATACAATTTTTAAAGGGCTATGTGGTTTGGTTCAAAATTCTATCTTTTTTTTTCCATGTTAGTTGTTTATTTTTAAACTACCTCCTGTTCACTTCTCTTCTCATGTATTTACGAGATAATAACGAGAGCTTAGGTCATTCATAATAAGAGCTTAACATGTTTACATGACGTAGTGTCCACAATTCTAACTTTTTCATTGTATTTGGGGAAACCGTTAAGGCAAAGCGTGCTGCTGTGCTAGAGTTGGCATTTAGTTTAAAATCAATGCGAAACGAATTAGCATTTCATCTATCTTTGCCCCTCCTCGTTCCACAATGCATTTTAAGCACAATTTCTTAGATTTAGAAATAGTGATTGTTTATGTCAAGGGCGAATTTGAAAAATTTGGGGTACCGTTTTGTTCGGCTATTCGTTAGCAAATAATAATCTGAAGACGTAGGCGATACCAACCGTTTCAGCAGAAAATTCTTTTGTAATTTTTTTTTCTTTTGCCTTTATGCCCTATACTATTATATATTAATTTAGATATTGTATTTAGAAATTCACTACACCAACACTACATGTAAAGTTAACATTGAGGCTTTGTATGATGGAAACAGTTCAGGTGGGTGCAACCCTCAGTATTTTCCATAGGCTGTCTCTGTGTATGCTGTAAAAAACCTTTTTCAAAATCAACAAAGTTCGTGTATAGCTGTCTTTGTCATTCTGAGCACTGCTCTATAATGTTCCCGATGGTGAATATATGATATGCACATCTTCTGTTCTTTCTGAATTCCGCTTGTTCTTTCCTCAGTTTATGGTCTATGTGACAAATTCAGTTGTGTCCTTTTACAGCATTTTCATTCTCTTCTGCATTATCAACTTATTTATTCATTTTTCTCACCGATCGTTTTATTTTTTGCAAATTTTATTCACATACATTTTTGCCAAATCATTCCCAGACTTGTCTACGTTTCACCATATGAATCGTTATGTTACAAGGCTAATTAGACCGGCTAACAGATTATAATTTAAGGCCCAGTGTCGTGTATTGCAGACGGTCACAGGAAATCATTGTTGACAAAAGGTGGTTTCGCACGATCGACGTAAAGAAAGCAAGATTGTCTGTCTGAGAAATCTGTCTGGGAGATGTACGAAAACACAGGCGATAATAAGGTAATCGCATTCGATGATCCGTCTCTGTATCAAAAGAACAGATAACCTGTCAGAGGAGACAATATTGGCGGAAGGTATTAGTCAGGAAATGAGTTCACAGATGTGTTTGTAAGTTTTTACAAATGCCAGCGGAAGTATTACAGCCTTATTTTGAAAAGATATGTCATGGGTTTACATTTTAAAGGATAATTTTAAACACGCGGGGTGAATTAGATTAATACTCAACCACACCCAGTTCCAATCTTACCATTGGCTCCATTGGAGAGCAGAACATAAACCTTAGCTCTCATTGGCAAGTTTTTCTGTGACAGTGCGAAAACGATGTGTGAAGAAGAATAAGAATTTGTGTGTAATGTTGTCGCCACTCTCTGTGGCCAACTTTCACACGCGTTCCGCAGTCATAGAAAAACTCTTGATGACAGGGGTCCCACGTTTATTAATGAAACCCTATCAGGTAACATATGAATCATACAGAAAACAATATTGTCCACAAGTTTACTTTGTAGATAATTCCAATGCAACACTGCATAACCTAGCTATTTACCCAGCACAGACAGCTGGACTCTCTGAAATAAAATGAAACAAAGTAAACTGGCATTGTAGTAATGGAAAAATATCATCTACGTAATAATACATACACATATGTGAAAATATGCAAGTGCATGCGCTTATATGTCCACGTGTGTGTGTGTGTCTTGAGTATGGTGTTACACATGTATGAAAATATGCTAGTAGATGCGCTTATGTGTCCATGTGTGTGTTGTGTGTGGTTTTTTTATGTATATGTAATCATCGATAAACATATGTTAGTCAACAATAATACTTTCATGTTCCTACTAAATACTAACTACCTACATCCTCACGCGAGAGAAAACTTATGAGTAAACACTTCTATCTATAATGAAATATTACACACAACTCACTGGTCTAAATGACCACATTTGATCAGTAACTTAGAGGCCTAGTTGCTCTAAAGAACAATCAGATATAAATGTATATAAATACTCTATTCTTACAGCTCTATACTACGTGTAATAGGCATAGGCTACTCACGGAGCTAGAGGGTACACTATTCTTTCTCTCACAATAATCACTGATATAAAATTAACCACACTTACGGCTCACAAGAGTGCAATATAACTATTACTTAACACTACACAAATAATAATAATACTAATAAGTACACACTTGTGTACAGCGCAATGCGACACTAGAAAACACATAAATCGCTAAGCAACTTCTATCAAACTATTGACAAACTCTAAAAAGCATTAACCCCTAAACGTGAAACGTCTAATATCATTAACTCCTAAGTATTATAAAAATGTACTCAAATGTAAGCACACCTCTACGTCGTTAGTTCTCTTAGCACATATGCGATATCAAATCCTCTACCTCACTGGCGTATCATACGAGGGCACATACCGCACAAGACGATCTGGCTCCTTCTCAACTCTGACTCCACACTCTCTTACTATTTCAGTTTAAATCTACATATCCACCCCTGTACCACACGACAGCCACATCAAAATGTCCAGTAAACTCCGCACATGCCTCTAGGGAGCAAATCAGGAGTCTTATGCTCAGCTTGGATGACATGCGATCACATTTTAGTAAGGATTATCTTCCTAATTTTACACAACTCAAGGTCCGCCCCCTAGTAATAACATTCCCACGATATCTGTTGCTCAGGTTACACCTCTCACGGTTTTCTACAGACCCAAGGTGTATTTCACTCGTGTCAGCCAGTGCCAAGATGGCTAAAATCGAGGGTCATCTCCGATTACATCTTCTGCGTCTCACACGTTTGTCTTCCACAAAGATGACACAGGTGTGTTTCATTTAGATCTTCCATTCCCGTGTGAGAATACCAACATGAGCGCAAATATACACCGTAGACCAGATCAAAAATTAATTACATCGTCTAAAATTAAATCCTTCTGACCACTCGGCCACTTGTCGAAAATACCATATGGGACTTGGAGCGGAAAATGAGAGATATAAACTAGCAAAGTCTGAGACACAATTCAGACTGCATTTTCAACAACGTCAAGTAACAACTCCCCAGAGCCAGAGAAAGAGATCTGACAAAGAATTCCTAAATTAAAATGGACCAGATCGAAGTATTTGGGCGTCTTCATTAGTTAAAAGAGAACCCGCAATTTTAAATACAAAGACTGGAGACTTAAGGAATCAGAAGCACAAGTCATAAGAGGAATACTAAAAATACCCAGACCAAGTGTTCGAAGCATCGAATCAGCGTTGATGTGTCAATGCTACGGTGCCAGGATATTGTAGACCCTGTTTAGGGTAAGTTGTGAACGTATATTTTACAAAATGAATGTGACATGTTACTTGCTAAGTGATATTACAAGTCATACAAGGCTGGCAACCGCAACATATGAAAATAGTATATTCATAAACCACTACAGCAAGCGTTGGTGATTGGTTCTTGCTAATCGTACAGAAAACCAACAGAAGAAATAACCCCAGACTCCGAATGGAGCAGTGAGTAAGTGAATGATGATTACATCACATATTCATAGTGTGTATAGTATCATTTTGTGAGAAATATGTAACTTGATAATGTTAATTCAGGCACAAGCCAATGCACTCGCACAGTCCAGACATGTTTTCCCCACTAAAGTAACCAGAAGAATAACGGTGATTTATAATCATATTCCCCGAATTATCCTGTGTATACTCAGGGAGAATAATTATTCAGAGAGGCTAAAATTGGTGTGTGGACAGCGAGAAAAGGCACCTGTTTAATCTTCCGACCACAATGTACTTAACAGAGGCATTTGTTCTTTTATTGTTTCTATAAAGTTCGTGGTACGAAGCTTCAAATTACAAGAGACCAGTTTGACGTAAGAGTCATCGCCACTATCTTGTGATTCAAGAGGGGGGTTCGACACTATCTACAGTGGACGAGTTGCAAAGACACCCATCTTGAAATTAGGAGTGAAGTTTTAAACCACCTAAGTCACATTCAAATATATTTATTTTAATGTTTAAAGACTAATTGATTATTAAATTTGTTATACGTAATTTTACAAATTCAAAGTTGTTTCAGTTCTTATAGATAAGAGAGCGCATGTATAATCTAAAATATATAGAGATATTTCAGATGTCGAGAACAATGCTGCTTGAGGCGGGGCAATGTTGACTTTAGAATCCGCAGCCGTTTCTGAAAATGGTTATGCAATACTTAATGTTAGCTCGTTCAAGCCCCCAAATGATTAAACTCTGCGAAATTCCTCTTGTTATTTTTTGGCTCTATAGATATATCTATATATATATATATATATATATATATATATATATATATATATATATATATATATATATATATATATATATATATATATATATATATATATATATATATATATTTTTTTTTTTTTTTTTTTCTAAAATAAAGTTTACCGGTACTCTATCACGCCATCCCATTATGCCAGTAAAGCCAAGGTTTAAAAAAACCCCATCAAATTAGTACCTTATATTTACAATAGTTTCCAAATTGGGCTCAATACAATGGTGCTGCCATCTTCGCGTACCTTTTCCTTGCTCTTCGGGTCAGTTGCTAGATGTCTGCCTTTCAGGAACCAGGAATTGACGTATGGTAAAGGCAGAAAAAACACGTAGAGGAGGACCAACCAGCTTGATGAACATCAGTGTACTCCCAGTCTCCAGATAGCAGGCAATTTTCCATTCGTCGTTTCAAACCGTCGTAAAACATTTTAGGATCAAGAGAGCGATTTACATTGGTTGGTCGATTTGTTACCCTCTTCTCTAGAGTGACTCCTTGAAAGTTCAAATTTTCTGCTCCTCGTAGAGCTTCACGATAATAAGGTCCACTGTTAAATTTTCTGTCTTCAATTACCCGAATCTGCCTTGATATAATATTATGAGCTGTGTAGAGTGTAATATCGCGTGCTTGTAGTTCGACACTGAGCTCTGACAATTTTTGGAGAGCATCACACATCAGTCCAAGATCCAAAACAAAATCAACATTAGTAATTGTCTTTAGTAGGCCTTCATACATTATTCTTTCACTCTTATCCCTGTTTTCATCCTGTTTTGCTGCTACAAAATGAGCCGTGAGTGCTTCATAGTCTTTCCAAACTGCAGAAATACTTCTGAAACTAGAAGCTACCCAACGCGTACTTAAAATTCTTCCAATTTTGAAGATTTGCTTGCCTAGATTTTCAACTTCTTATCCATGTTCTCTTGCGTTTTTGGGCGACTGCTGATATAAGCAGCACAGTTGTCAAGAATGACTTAAAATGATTGATTTGTGATGGGAAGTCTCTTTTCACAACATCTCCAACAGACAGCTCAAGCCTATGGTTAGTACAATGCCAAACCAAAACGTGTGAGTATTGTTTCATAATCAAGGCCACTACTCCTTTCTTCTTACCCAACATCACAGCTGCCCCATCACATGCAATGGCAATAGGATTATCCTTTCGAAAGTCATCATGAAAACCCAATTCATTAAGGACATCAATCAGGCACTGGAAAACATCTTGTGCGGACACATTTTCTAATTCTACAATGTCAATACAATTATTTGTGGGCTGCTCCATATCAGGACATAAATTATTGCAGAAGAAAAGTGGCTAATAGTGGTGCTCTCATCAATCAACAGGGAAGTTTTACAATTTGATTCAATTAAACTCCGCCTAGGCCGGTCCCAAGCCCGGCTGAAAAAGGAGGAGGGCGGCCTGCATGGAGGCCGTAAAGAGGCAGCCCCTCCACCATGCAAAGGCACAACAGGCCAATCACCTGTTTGCTTTAAATCATGATTATGCGAACCACGAGAGAGAAAACCTGACTGATTCTAAAGGCGACAAACTGGAACGGACTACGGACTACGACTTATGGAACATGGAACACAAGAAGTATAAATGGGAAAGAAGAGGAGCAGGTGGAAGAGATGAGGAAAGCAAAACTAGAAATCCTGGCTATAACGGAAACGAAGAAAAAAGGACAAAGAGTCATGGATCTCGATGGCGACAAGCTGCTCTACAGTGGTGTACCTACATCTGAAAGAGCTTAAAGGGTCGTTAGTTGCATTGTGACCAAAAACTAAAAAGATAGTATCAAGGGATGGAAATTTGTCTCGGAGCGCATTATGGTTGTACAACTAAAAGAAGGAGTTACATCAAATAGGCGAATAATCTGTTATACATTTATCTGTAGAAACGTTGCTCCACACAAATAAACTCGGACAGTCTTTAAACGCCGAATCTAGTTTCGATGCTTTATATAAGCAAAAACGTATATACAAGTTAATTCATACAATCAGAGCTGGATAATTGTTTCAATCTCTCTCTCTCTCTCTCTCTCTCTCTCTCTCTCTCTCTCTCTCTCTCTCTCTCTCTCTCTCTCTCTCTCTTTCTTTCTCTCTCTCTCTCTCTCTCTCTCTCTCTCTCTCTCTCTCTAACTTTAAACTAGTGACATTACTTAAATCATTCCTGTCCGACAGACAGCAAGTAGTGTGGTACAATAACTTCTTGTCAAGCCCAACTATTATTGACACCGGTGTTCCTCAGGGTTCTATTCTCGGCCCTCTACTTTTTTCCATTTACATAAATGACCTTCCACTACACATCGAGCACTCATCCTGCGACCTATTTGCCAATGACTGTACCATTTAAACTAGTGATAAAAGTTGCAACACGCTAGAAATATTGTTACAAAGCGACACAGACAATCTTATTAAGTAGAGCAATGAAAACTGCATGCAAATAAACATCATTAAAACAAAATGTATGATAATATCAACCAGACAAAAATTACAAAACTCACCGAAAAAAACACTTCAGCTCTACATTGGAACCTCTTTAATTGAAAATGTAAATGAAAATAAAACACTAGGACTCATAATTGACCAATATTTAAGTTGGAATTCGCATGTACAAGCACTGATCAAACAAACGGCACAAAAAGTTTACCAGTTAGCTAAAATCAAACATTTCCTAGATGAGGAGACACGAAAAATGTTCTATACATCCCAGATACAAACACATCTAGACTATTGTTCCACAATTTGGGATGGCTGCACCATGTCCAACACTAAAAGACTCTATTCATTACAAAAACGTGCAGTGCACCTAATTTCAGACAAAAACCTCACACAGTGTGTAGACGCATATACATATCTTAACATATTACCACCAAAAAAGCGCCTTCTCTTCAACAAAGCCAAATTTATTCACAAAATCTTGTCACAGAATGCTCCAGCGTATCTGTGGCCTATTTTCAAATACAGCGGAAGACGCAGTCAACGCTTAAATAAATTACACATGCCCAAGCCTAGACTCGACTTATTCAAGAAAAGTTTAGCTTTTTCTGCTGCTCATCTGTGGAATACTCTTCCACACGACTTAAAAAAATACTCCTAGTCCATATTCATTCAATCACAGACTTTTCAAATACATCATGAGTGCAGATTATATGCCACCCTAATTTCGTTATGTTCTTAAATAATTACATAACATCATATGTAGGTTTTAAAGATAATTTTGTCCTGTTTAATATTAATTATGATAAGGTACTATAAATCTGTGTAACTGTTATTGTACTGTTACAATGTTGGGATTTTATTTTATTTTGTTATTTTATTATTTAAGTAATATTTAGGATACATGTGAGAATAAATGGATTCAGTATGGAAGATGAGAGAAAGGAAGGGCAGAATGTTAGACGGGCCTACGTGCCCAATTCTAAACCCTTTGAAAATAAAGCTCGTTCGTTCGTTCGTTCGTTCGTTCTTTCTTTCTTGCTTTCTTTCTATCTTTCTACCATTCTTTCTTTCTTTCTTCCTACTATTTTTTCTTCTTTCTAATATTATTTCTTATACATCTCATCCATAGTTCAACATTTCTTTTCCTCTTCCGCTCGTTTTTAATGTGAATAATTTGTTTTATATCCAATTAATATTATTATATAATGTAATGTATGTGAGAATGTACCCGCATACCATTGTACTTTAGATATGTGAATCGTGAGAATGTACCCGCATACCACTGTACTTTAGATATGTGAATCGTGAGAATGTACCCGCATACCACTGTACTTTAGAGATGTTAATGTTGTCGTTTGCTCATATGTATATGAGAATAAGCAGATATACATTTTTATTTCAATTTTTTTTTAAACTGCTGAAAGACTTTTCCTGCTACAGAAGTGCGTAAGAAAGTGTTATTTTTATTATTATTTCATTTTCCACCAAGAATGTATGTATATAAGCGAGAATGTGTTTATGTAATTTTTGTATTGATGATTGATGACACATTCAAAAATACAGATTACTTACTTACTTACTTACTTACTTAGTCGTTCCTCTTCTACCGTGAGGTGTAGAGGTTTGGAAGAGAGAGCGCCAGACTATTCTATCAGCTGTCTTCTTCCTGGCCTGGTTCCATTCTAGTCCATAAGTCGTAGTCCGTAGTCCGTTCCAGTTCGTCGCCTTTAGAATCAGTCCGGTTTTATCTCTTATATTGCTTATAATCATAGTTTTAGACAAACAGGTGATTGGCCTGTTGTGCCTTTGCATGGTGGAGGGGCTGCCTCCTTACGGCCTCCATGCAGGCCGCCCTCCTCCTTTTTCATCCGGGCTTGGGACCGGCATAGGCGGAGTTAAATACAGATTACTTGTAGACGTTTTGACCGCATAAGTGAGTACAGCATTTATTTATTTATTGTTGTGTTTATATTATTTTATTTTTTATTTATTTATTTATTATTATTATTTTTCTACAGTCACTATCTTGTTTGTTTTAAAAAAAAAAAAAATTTTAATTTTTTATAATGATTGCATACTGTAAATGAATGCTGTTGATTTAACTTTATAATGTTGCATGCCTTTAAATTAATGCTTACAGTAACATGTGGGAATAAAAGGATACAGTATGCAAGATTAATCGAGAGTGAAAGGGCAGAATGTTAGACGGGCCTGCGCGCCCAATTCTTAACCCTTCGAAAATAAAGTTCGTTCGTTCGTTCGTTCGTTCGTTCTCTCTCTCTCTCTATCTCTCTCTCTCTCTCTCTCTCTTTCTCACTCTCTGTCTCTCGCGCTCTCTCTCTCTTTCTCTCTCTCTCTCTCTCTCTCTCTCTCTCTCTCTCTCTCTCATGAGCATCCTCTCGCTCGTTGTACATTGGGCACGAAATGATTTAACCACATCTAAGTTTACATCCTTACACTTCTTCATATTCTCGCTAGTCATGGATTCACGTTACAACTCAAGTTTCAGTTTCATGACAGTTTGTGATACTGTCTATGTTTGCTCTATTGTCTCAATGATATCGCTTGGTTATATGGAACTGGCCTAACGCCAGGAATGATAAATTTTCCCAAGACTATGATAAACTCTATTCTTCTCGGCTTTCCCTAAACTCACTATTCTTCCTCTCGGCTTTTCCCTAACACAAAGCATGTGGCCTTATTCACAAAGCAAAAGTCACATTAGCCTATTTTGCAAATCAATCCATTTGCTGTTGTTTCCGTAATCGAAGTGACTGGCAAACGGGTGATCAGCCCGTTGGTATCTCAGAACATGTGGCGCGTTGAATTCATTTCTATAAAGTGACGTATCGAGTCGTCAATACCTTACGATGGGTTCACTTGGCTATGATATAAACTGGATTCTTCAGTGAAACACAATGTCGCATTTTTATCAGCAAAATCTGCGAAGTTCTTGAGTTTTAAAATCTGACTTCCACAGATCGCGGTGTATAAAACAGCCTTGTGAAAGCTCACATGCTGACACACTTATTTCAGCAAGCTACGTCTGCCTCGTAACAACTACATGGTATTGTTGAAACCTGGTAAGAAGAGATCACACGTCGTGATCTTGCCCTTAAATAGCCACCGGCCCAAAATTTCTAGTACTGTAGTCACACGACACAACGTCACGTCCTTAGGATAGACAACTCGTAATCATCCAATCTAAGCTAGACATATCTAGAGTTACTTCCCTTAGACCGTCGACCTAACTCTTAACTGCCGCAACACCGCAGTTTAGGTTTATCACATGTGTTGATTGCTCATCATGGGGTGAGACAAATTTGAAGATTTGCTTCGCACAACGATATGCTTCACATAAACGCAAAATATTAGGTTTAGGATCTGACGTATCGGCATAGTGAAGGATGACGAAAGTTTTAGTATCGAGGAGATATTCCGCAGTGTTCGTCCAAGGTGGCTGTGTGCACTGAATTGAAAGTGTTCGTCCAATGGACTTGGAAAGTGTAGAAATTATTCTACTGAAATAAATGTGTGATAGACTTATCACTAAACAGGAGTCTGACTTGACTCTGGAACTGAGATTGCGTTACAAATATATTTAAAGTGAAATAAGAAAGTGGAACCGAAATACGGCTAAGATTGCCAGGAATGTGTGATAGACATCACTAAGGTTAGTATTAACCTCGAATAATTCGTGTAAAATATCGAGAACCGTGAGTATCGACTACCTCAACCACCCCGTTGTAGGTGAGCGAAATATATAAGGCATATTGTGTGAATACATATTTGTTAATCCCTTCGGAGCATAGAAGGATGTAGAAACATTGTGGACGTTTTAAAAGGGCGAATGTAAATGTGACGTATAATCGAAATAGAGCCTACTGTAATCTGACAGTCTTTGTAGTCCCGTTAGCGCTCTATGATTTGCTAGCCAAAACTATGCATTTACTGCCTGTGGTTACGCAGCTGGGAGACTTTTTCAGGCCATAAATCGAAGATTCCTCAGCAAGAGAGAGGTTGGTAAGAAAACGAAGATGGCTGTATACCGCTCCACCTATGTCCCAGTCTTGACATACGGATGCGAGTCATGGGCAATGACTACAACCAATAAAAGCCAGATCCAAACCTCAGAAATGAGGTATCTGAGAAGGTGGTTGAAGTAACAAGAAGAGACATGGTACGCAACCAGACGATACGTCAAGGCCTTAAATCCTACCCCCTGCAGACCCAAGTAGAACAGTCCCAATTAAGATGGTTTGGCCATGTCTGCAGAATGGGAGAAGATCGGATACCACGACAAGCATGGAAACAAAGAGCCAAGGATCCAGACCCCGAGGACGACCCAGAGTCCGCTGGGAGGACAACATTAGACAATCTTTGAAGGATCGAGGACTAGAATGGAACCAGGCCAGGAGAAAGACAGCCGATAGGATAGTCTGGCGCTCTCTCTTCCAAACCTCTACACCTCACGATAGAAGGGGAACGACTAAGTAAGTAAGTAAGGTTACGCACACAAGCTTATTTTCATCCACGCATCTTTCTTTGGACATAAGCAACACAATGTTTACAAACTATCGTGACCTGCCAGTCGTAACAGGTAGCGAATCTTGTTTGTTTACCTAGTTTCTCACGCGAGCTTATCTGTCAATCATACGATACCTGACAGACCGCACGTGAATAACATAGTATCTTTTGAAGTCGACGAAGGGTTCCCCGAATACGCTTTGAAGTAGACTCATGTGCAAAATCTTTCCCCGAGTACGCTTTGATGTAGACTCACGGGCAAAATCTTCGAGAGACCCGTTAGACGTGAGAATTCTTCTGATGTCGATTAGCAACGCCCACCGAGTGGCCGTAAAGCTTTAGCTGGGAACTCTGTTCTGGTTCTCCGGTACACACAATAGTGTGAAAATTAACATCATATGTAGACCAGAGAAACATAACGAGATGTAAACGGTGTTTTCTTAAACCTGCAATTAGTTGTCACTCAGAATTTTTGGATAGTCTAAGCACGTAGTTCTAGAACCATTGTGGAAGATGTGTTAATAGCATTCATAGGGATTTTCATTCTAATTTTCTGGTAATAGAAATGAGTGTTTACGGGATTTAAAGTGTTAAGCTTTTACCATTATAATTCAGTTTATTTTCTAGCTGTTAGAACTAGTGAAATAAATAACGCGTAGCTATTTCATACCAGATGCTCAGTTATGATGTTAATTTTCACCACCCGCTTTCTCACACAAGAAGAAACGGTTTCAGTTCACTGATTTAAATGCTTTAGCGCGACTGATAGTGACAGAAAAGAATTCCCGTTATATTTCCTTTTGTGTATTTATTATAAGTGCCTATTATTTAATACCATACGATTACAAACAAACGCCGACAATTTAATAGCTAATAACGACAGGCGATATTTATGTAAGTGCGCGTATGGATAATTGAATAATAATCAACATTGTACGCTTACTGCCGGTACGAGAGAGACCGGGAGAGTTGCGTAACCCCATCTGACCTAATCTCAGCGCTAGCAAAAGCTGACCGTATAGGCGTAAGAGAAAGACACCGTGTGCCTTTTAAATTTAATCAGGACTGACGGATTGGATAAGAGATCATCTTGTCCCCGTCTGTGTGCATATATGTAGCTTTATAGAATAGTAGCATTTTTCCATTTTTGTTTCTTATATATTCCTAGCAGACCTGATCAAGGGCGTCCAGCGGTCTTTTCTTCATTTACTGATTGGTTAATGTTATTTTTTCTTGACTTGTGCGTCACCAATTTCATTTGTGAGCAAAGAAGTGCCAACGATACATGAGAAACATTTTAACTTGTCAATTTAACTGGACTTACGAAACCCAGCAATATCTTTTCCAATTTTTACCAGCCCTCTGGGGTATACAAAATAACCGTCGTATTCAAGCGGATTTATCCAGAACGTTACGCTGTTTCAGAATCGGCACTCTCCCATAGAGTCAGCCGATAGGATTATCACCATCATTTTTTGTAACATTTTTAGCAACCAGATGTTTCCCAATACTGAAAGTATGTTCCTCCTTTTTACCTGTGAACCTCAAGAGCACGTTTTGCTTCACTAACTATTCGCGGTGACATTTTGTTCATCCAGGGAAAATTAAAACACCCAATTCGGCGTTCACCTCATTAATCTGATTTGTTAGAGAATGGACTGGGGCCAATTTGGGAATTAAACCTGGCATTTTTATATTCAGGATAAATGTATTTCCAAGGGATATCACCAAGAGTAGGTAAGCGTGATTGAGTGGCCACTGTATGACAGAGAGAGTGAATATTTTTCTTTGTTACAGGAACTTTACCAACATTGGATTTTGCTTAAACTTGTTTACTTTACTGGGAAGCATTTAGTAGGAATTTGTTTTCTTTACTGTCTACTCTGTAACATAGTGCTAACCTGTGACCTTTGGGGTATTAACTTTTTGGGTTCTTTTCTCAATAGGGAGAGGGCACATTTATTCTGCTATTTCTTATGTATGTAAATCTATTTTTTTTTGTCATTTGATTTTTCTTTAGATATTTGGTGTTGTCCAGTTTAATGATAATAAACAACAAAGAAAACTTACCTTTGTGTATTGGTCAGACCCTTACCCAATTAATAGTAGTTTTTCACGTTTGTGTGTCTTGTTGTCACATAGTGTTGTGTATGTGTGTAGTTAAACTTATATTTATATGTATGAGGAGGGCAAGGTTGTCTTGTACTAAATTATAGTCGTATAGATAGGCTGGAATAGACAAACTTACTCATCCCATAGACATATCTTCTCCTTAAACTATCACCCGTGAAATCTATTTCTCACACCTTTTTTTCTCACGTATCTATCACCATCCACTCTACTCAGACGTGCAGAAAAACAACTCACAACCTATCTGTACGACACTAAATAATAATGTGTTCAGATTGAACTTTATGGTATCGAACTCAGGATAAAAATAAATGTAATGAATATAGTAAATGATACTGAAGCACAGAAGGACGATAAGATTGAATCGAATATTGACAGTGAATCGAACATGTTTCTTTAAAAGTAATGTATCTTCATTGTGTAAAATCGTCTTGTAGTAAATTAAATTGGGTCGAAATATTGAATGGACTGCGACATTGATGTTTACAGTTCATTTGTTATATCAAATTGAATTGGAGAAATTGTTATAAGTTCTACAAATGCATACGCAGGGAAGTCTGAGTGAATGCTACAAATTTATTTATAATCGATCCCAAAGAAAATGAAGCCAGATTTTTTTTGTTGGCGTAGTGTGAAAAATGAAACACCCAGACAAAGAGACCAGAACGACCCGAGACGCAGTTACTAGATTTACATCAACATAATACAAGTACGAAACAAAACCACACTAATACAGACTCAACAGATAACCAATAGTTTCATCACTTAACAACGTGGATAACGCCCATTTACAACAAATACGCTTATAAGCGTTCAAATACATTGTTATCTTATCATTTCGATACTATACACTTTGATTTGGAAATTCAGGACATGAGGTATAAATTCACCGTACTTTAAACATTGCAAACATCACCCCAAACAAAAGGTACTCACTAATAAAGATGGTGATCCACTAGCGTACGGTAATAAAAACACCATTTCCACTGTTGTATAAAACAGCACATGATTTCTCAGCTATCCAAGCGGACAGCCATTCAAATCAGAGATCGTTGATTCAGTTCGATGAAGAGAACTGACAGACGCACAGATGGATCACTTTAGACTAGGAATGTGTCTTGGCCAAGGAAAAGACTGCACCTTTCAGATTTTGACTTATTATCCTAAAATGTCGGAGTATCGGACTAGGAAAGTGACACACGTGACCATAAGTGATGAAAACACAATCGACGTCATTATCGTTAACTTTAATCTGCTCACGCCATACCCGCCTTTCCTACATCCCCGTTTCAGTCCATTCTATATCTTATCTTTTCTTTTATTACACTGGTATACACACATTTTGGTGCCTTAAATTTTATAGCTGTTCTTGGGTAATTTTGGGTTGCTGATTCCAAAAAATGTAATTAGATTTTTTCTATCAGCTCTAGTTTTTGAGATAACTAAGAATGACCATATTAGTAGGGCAATTGTTATGTACAATCCTAGACTTAGGTGTTATCAGTGGCATTTTGACTTTAGTCTGCATTCATATTATATGTAATTACTGTGCATATATTAACAAAAATGTAATAAAACTTTATCACTAGCACTTGTTTAGTCAACACGCAAAAAGGATCTATTCGAGGACTTCCTGGAATGTGATATGCCCGGACAGTCACGCTTAAGGGTCCAACAGTAATCTGCCATCATGTGGGCATCCCAAAGTCCCTGGTATCTCTCTTCCATTGTTTTTATATCTTGGTGAAATCTTTCACCTTGCTCCTCACTAAAGTCGCCAAGATTCTCCGGAAATAAATGTAAATGGTTATGGAAGTAGTGCAATTTTATGCTCATGTTGCATCCAAGTTCACAAAAACTCGACAGCATGTTTCCAAGTAATTCAGAATAATTGTCTGCTTTAAAGTTACCCAGAAAGTTTTGCACAACTAAAACAAATGATGACCAGGCTGTGGACTCTGTTTTGTTCATGGAATCAATAAAATTTGGATCGTTTATTAACTTTCTAATTTGAGGTCCATCAAAAATTCCAGCTTTAAGTTTGTCTATGCTAAATTCTGGAAACTTTCTGCATAAGTAATTAAAACAGATACCATCTTTGTTCAGGGCCTTAACAAATTGCTTCATCAAGCCAAGCTTTATATGTAATGGTGGCAGTAGAACTCTTTTTCGATCAATGAGAGGCTTATTGACAATATATTTTTCTCCAACTTTAAATTCATCCCTCAACGGCCACTGTTTATTTGTCCAGTGCATATCTTTTGCCCTGCTATCCCACAAACATATAAAGCATGGATATTTGGTGAATCTTATTTGCTGGCCAAGCAAGAAGTTCATCATTTTAAGATCTACACAAACCATCCAGTTATGTTCTAAATACTTCAATTTTCCCAGAACTGTGCTTATTGTAGCATACTCCTCCTTCATTGTAGTAGAATGAGCAATTGGAATTTAGCCATATTTGTTACCATTGTGTAAGAGACCACCCTTCAAACTTCTTTTAGAGCTATCAATGAAAAGTCGCCACTCATCTGGTGTATAACTTACACCCATTTTGTTAACAAGACCTCCTACATTAGTGCAAAACACAAGGTTGTTTTCTTTACAAAAGAATGGAATAAAAACTTGCTCTCTGCTGCGATAAAATGTAACCTTTTTTTCCTTTCAATCTTGAAGCCAAAAGTTCTGAAGATTCCTTGGAGAGAAATAGATCTCGGATTAGATCATTTAGTTCAAGCTGGTCGAAGCGTTGAGCATGTGAAAAATCATCTTCGAAATCACTATCACTGTCACTTGTCGTTCCACATGCCACTGCTGTCTCATCTTCTAGCAGGGAATCAGAAATCTGACTGAAAGTTGGAATTGGTATGTCATCTCCGTGTGGAACAGGTCGCCTAGCAGAATCTAAATCTGGATATTTCCACTTTTTGTGATTTTTTCCATTAATTCCTTTAATATTCACAACACAGAAATAACAGTCATTATAGTGGTTCTTTAGAATCAGCCCTTTTTCTCTCTTGTGTTACTCGTAATCATGGTTTAAAGCAAACAGGTGATTGGCCTGTTGTGCCTTTGCATGGTGGAGGGGCTGCCTCCTTACGGCCTCCATGCAGGCCGCCCTCCTCCTTTTTCATCCGGGCTTGGGACCGGCATAGGCATCTACAACACATAAAAGCCAGATCCAAACCTCAGAAATGAGGTATCTGAGGAAGGTGGTTGAAGTAACAAGAAGAGACATGGTACGCAACCAGACGATACGTCAAGGCCTAAAATGCCACTCCATACAGACCCAAGTAGAACTGTCCCAACTAAGATGGTTTGGCCATGTCTGCAGAATGGGAGAAGATCGGCTACCACGACAAGCATGGGAAACAAAGAGCCAAGGATCCAGATCCCGAGGACGACCCAGAGTCCGCTGGGAGGACAACATTAGACAATAGTTGAAGGACCGAGGACTAGAATGAAACCAGGCCAGGAGGAAGACAGCCGATAGAATAGTCTGGCGCTCTCTCTTCCAAACTTCTACACCTCACGGTAGAAGGGGAACGACTAAGTAAGTAAGTAAGTAAGTAAGTATAGTGGTTCTTGGGCTCTCTCCAAACCATTGGAATTCCAAATTTTAAACATTTTCTTTTCGCACAAGTCCACTGTCGCCGGTGTTCAACACATGTTTTGCAAACAATATGAGGAGCCCAAGACTTGTCCTGGTCACCTAGTTTTACTTTAAAGTAAGCAAAGTATGCCTTTTTCACAAAAACAGTAATATGCTTCCTATGTTCTTCTTTGAAAGTGTACTCTCCACAAATATAACAAAATAAATGCGGTGAAAGAAAACATGCTCTTCTTGAAGATGATGCCATTCTCTGTTAGAAGTGTAATAAGTTTATGGACAGTGCATAGCAGACACGCCAAGAAGCTTAATCATTTCCACATGAGTTGTCTTCGCAGGATACTCAGGATCAAGTGGCTTGATAGAGTATCTAATTCTGAGGTCCTCAACAGAGCACATATCTCAAGCATCTACACATTGCTGCAGAAGGCCTAAATTAGAGGGGCCGGACATGTTGTTGGCATGCCCGAAAAACGCCTCCCAAAGCAGTTGATGTACAGCGAACTCTCTATGGGTAAGCGAACAGTAGGGGGACAAAAGGAACGCTTCAAAGACACACTGAAAGCATCGTTGAGCAGCTTCAAAATTGATGTCTCCTCCTGGGAGACTATCGCACATGATCGCTCTGCCTGGCGGACAAACGTTACTCAAGGCGCTCGCATTGCAGAACAGAATTTAGCTGATAAGGCAGAAGGCAAGCGTGCTGCAAGAAAAGTCAGAATGCGCAGCAACACTACTATCGACTTTAACCATGTGTGCCACGTATATGGCAGGGCCTGTAGGGCCAAAATAGGACTAATTAGCCACATGAGATCACGGCACAGAGGTCTCACAATTCAAGTCTGAAGCTGTCGCCATCTTCGCTTGCGATGGGCAACTATTATTATTATTATTATTAATAAAATAAGTAGCATACTAACATGCATGCAGTGGCTTAAAATCTAAAAAAGGCAATTCTGTGAAGATTCTTGGAAAACTGAAACTGAGAGTAAACAAGCAGTTTTCTTTTGTAAAGGACTAGACAGCAATAGTTTTTTTTTTACATAGCCCTATATAGAAAATATTATAATAATACATGGTGGCCAAAAAAAAAACGGGCCCGCGCGCGCACAAAAAGTGCGCGCGGGGGCCCGTATTTTTTGGGTCACCCTGTATTAATGAAATACAAAAATGTCTGTATCTCAAAAACTAGAACTGCTACAGACAAGTAAATGGGATATTTGGATTGAGCAGGCCTCATTTATGTACAATCAAGAGTAAAATGTTTGGCACCCACAAAAATTTTTGTTCGTTTGTAGGGCTGTGTTATCTGCTTCCCTTTCCCATCTTCATGTGGTTTTTAGTCTCTATTGGTTTCTTTTACCATGTTGGTTCCATAAAAAGGGCCGCCTTGCAAAAACTGTTAGCTAACACTTTCTCGACATATGGCCTTTACGATGGAAGCATCTTGTTCTCAACATTTGCATTTGTTTGGTTCTGTCCTTTTGTTTGTTCTACATTTCTGATGTGCAACCTTTTTAAACTTGCTATTCTGTCTCTAACTTCATGGTTGTCGTTTTTCGTTATTTTTCATGTTTCATAATAGCGCGAAACGATTACCGTGATTAGATTTCACATTCCTCCTTTTGTGTGTGTGTGTCGGACTTCATTTAATTTGATGATTAACACTTTGAAAACTATGCCAGCAATATAAAAAAGTTGGTTAACTCCATCAGGCAGCGCAGTGTTAGTTTACTGACATACTAAGACAATTATTAGTGTTAGATAACAGGACCTTAGTAATATCTATTACTTGGTTGAAAGTATGACATTTGTTCCAGAATAACAACACAGATATTATATGTTTGTTTACATGATTTTGTAATGGTTTGTTTGTTAACAACCGGTTTTGTCTGTCGGCCACCGTTTCTTGTACACTTTTAAAACAAAATGCGCCCGGCTCGTTTAACCTAGACACAGGTTCCGTCGCTCATATTAGGACGCATGCCCAAATATAAAAGACCGTGCAGAATGATTATTATTGATAGTATTTAAGTTATATTCGAAACTGTGCTAATAAACGATCACTGATCTATTTTCCCAGGACACCACCATGAGGGAAATACAGTTGGCGTGCTTGAGTCGCACCACCTCGAAGATATTTTGCTGTCCAATGGTCATAATATTACATCTGGCAGGATTGCTAATGAGGTATTTATTTATCTATCAATCAGTACCCTGTAACTCCTTAAGGAGCCTTCAACACATACATACCAAGTCCACAGATAGGAAACTCTATACACAGCGATATAACAGGAGGCAATCTGATCATCAGAAGCAGTCCCCCATTGATCAAAAGTTTCGGCCCTTTAATCTCCTTTACACTCTAAGGGGGCGGGCCCACTTGGGTCATGACTGCCAAGTGTCAGCCTGCTGTTGTCTCGTGCAGAGAATTGAACCCACTCCACATTGGTTACATCTTTCAACTTAACTCCCATTTTCTGCCAGCTGGAGGCACGTGTGAAAATAACCCTTATGCTGAAAGCAAATTACTGTCCTAAATTCCATTGCCCGTTGCGGTTGTTCCACAGCCAGCACGATGACCTTTCCGCACTTTCCCTGAGCCTCTTAAGTGCCCTTGTTCTTGACAGTCCTTTCAAACCCAACAGTTTCCTACACTGAGGCAGCCACGATACGTCATCCCCCTACCTCAACAACCATGACCCTTACAGTGAACCCATCGTGTCTCAAGTCCGTGACCCACGTCATAATCAGCTCAAGGTCTTTCCATGTCTTTCTCATCCTTGTTCCTGTCTGTCTCCAGTTCTCTTCTCCACGTGTTCATCGTTCTTCTTCTACTTATGTCATCCTGGGGAGTCCAGAACAAAGGCTTCCTTGTTGTAGTGAAATTGACAGAGATACAACGGTAAAATACCTCCAAAGATAACATTTAAGGATAAAAACATAATGCGTAGGCTGCTGATAGACATGATCGCCCAGACCGCGGGTCATCACCCTCCATAAGAATTGACTTGCTAGACAGGAGGGGAACGGCGGATGAAAGGAAAAAAATATGACTGGAAAGATTGCGTGAGACTAGAAAGGCTAAGGAGACGCAATGGGGGGGGGGGGGGGGAGGGAGAAAAGTCACGCCCCCCAAATTGACACGAGGTACGGAATGGACGCTTTTGCGATACCAAGCCCTTGATTTGAATTCAGCGGCTAAACGCAGATGTTCGAAATATTACAAAATTTAAAAAGTACTTTTTTCTTAATATTAATGTTAGGAATATAAAAATTAGCTGGCCGGATGGCCCATTCTGAGCAGTGAACTAATATGGTCTTAATTTTACAGACGGATAGATAATATTGAAGATAATGACAAAAGACAGTGTTGTTCACATCATCGACAGACTGTATTGAATCTAAAAGTGTTGCTATTTGCAAAAAAAAAAAAACACGACCTCGAGACGCAGGTGTTCAAATCTACTTAGTATGGAAGAGAAGGGATATTTGTGGTGGCTGTGTCTAAAAATAACTTTTAACGACAAAATTTTGGAGGGGAGAGAAAGGTTGGTTCAAAAATCAAGTACATTTTTTGTAAAAACGCAAGTAGAGACGGACAGACTAACAGATAAACATCCATACTTGACTGAAGCATGACTGAAATGACTTTAGTGTAGGAAATTTGAAATTCAAAAAAAACCTAGGCAGTGATTGGCCACAGACAAGCATATTGTCGGCGCTTAGACGCGGATTTGGGGTCATTTCTCAATAGTTGTTCAGTGATAGACACAGATTTTAAAGTGTGGTGATTTCCATATGAAAGAAAGTGAAATAAATTCAGGGACGCCATACTATAGCCAGCAGCTCAGCTGAGTTTTGCTAGCATTTCTGTGTTATTTATTCATAATCTGGTAAGATTGAAATTATTTCCTTATATATTTTGAATATTGTTTCATGTTTGAGTGATTTGATACTGCCATATCGAAATCTAGCCTTACAAACAAGTAGGGATTTGCTCTAGACCCCCCGCCCTAGTCAGGGTCTAGGGACCAACAATATACATAAACTCCAACAAGAGTTAGGCAAGACAGATCAAGTGTTGAGAATAATGAAACATATTACCTATCCTCTTTTAGGGCAGAAAACTAATAAATATTTTTCAGAATCTATAGTCTGGGAGGATCTATCTGATGTAAAACCACCATGGTAAATGTGCTGTTTGGTCAGAGAGATCTGACCTGTCTGTATGATGTGGTTGTTGTGTCAGTGTTGTGTCCAGACGTGGGTAGAGAATAGATTTTGACACATGGCCCATACTTTGATTGCAGAGCTGTGAGTTTCTGTTGTCAACAAAGCAGTGTCTATTCAGTTGGTGACTTTACTCGAGTGTATCTGTGCAGTACTTGTGACAGAGACCACCATTATTGCCCGCCAGCACGGAGAGGTGGGACCACCTGATTTCAGCACCAGAGCTACAACTACAAGATGAGTGAGCCTCTGGTCTGCTGGACATTCACCAACGCCGTTTAGTTACTAATACCCCATAAAAATTCCCACCATTTTCTGGACACTGTGTAGTCAATATAGACAGGTGTGATGAGGCCACCCCAACAGCACAAACATTAACTATCCTCCCAAGTAGATGACTACTAGAACATTTTAATAAAACTAACTAGTATAGTACATATATATGTACACTATTGCATTTATGATATAATATTCCATGCATTTCTTTCATAATCTCTAAATCCTTTTAAGTTCTGGTCAACCTAAAAAAATTGATCCAGAACAAAATAAATGTAATATAATTCTATCACAAATTTTACACACGTGAGTTAGTTCAGTGTATTTTAACATTTATTAATATTATTAGTCTTGTTAAATATCTGTGGGTATATCTATAACCTATTACACCACACTACATAACAGTACCCTAGACACTTTACGTAGCCACATTCATTAAAAAAAAAAATTAAGTGTGAGGTCGTAGTGGTAGCAAGAAAGGCCTTCTGACAATTCACAACTACATTTTATCTCAGGAGCCTTCACAGCTGGCCTCATACAATTACATTTAGTAATATCACCATCATACAATACCATCAAACACCACTACATAAATTGGGGTCTTGTCCAGGGATAATTAGCCCAACAGTAATATTAGGATCTCCTGGTGGGAGAAATAAAAGTAGGGAAATAAATTGTAAAATTCCCTTTAACATTAAAAGTGTCCCTACAGATAAAAGTTGGTGAATCTTCACAGCCAGTGATAATTAATTAGTTAACTGGTTAGTTAGAATTAGTTAGACTATAGTCATAAGAAGTACTTAGTGTATTTACTGGTTAGAGATTTATCTTGTATATTATTATATTGTCTAAAAAGTATGGCGGAGCTGGCAAAATTTAGATCAGCTGCTGTGCTCACCGCGAAGGAGATGGGAATGGATGGTCAAATTTTAATTCAATATGTAACGGCTGAATGTGATAAATATATTGAACGGGAAGAAAGGAGATTAGAAAAAGAGGCTGAAAGAAAATTAGAGGCTGAAAGGTTAGCTGAAGAAAAGAGGTTACAAATTGAGGCTGAGACAAAGAGGCTGCAGATTGAGGCAGAAGAAAAACGACAGCAAAGGGAGGCAGAAGATAAAAAGGCCGAAAGGGAGGCAGAAGATAGAAGGTTGCAAAGGGAGCACGAATTACGACTAAGGGAGCTGGAATTACAAGGCCAGGCTCCTGAAAATGGTGCCAGCCCTTTTGCCTCAGATGCTACGCCCAGTCTGGGAGCCTCAAACTCCGCTATGGGGTTTCATTTAGACCATTTTGTTGAAAAAGACGATGACATAGAGGGGTACCTAGGACGTTTTGAGTTATTAGCTACTACATATGGGTTAGAGAGAGAGAGGTGGAGCTTAAAGCTATCACAGGGATTGAGAGGTACTTCTTATGAAGTATTTGCCAAAATGAACAGGGAAGACCAAGACAATTATGACATGTTAAAGCAGGCTTTGTTATTAAGGTACGAGAAGAATGGTGAATTTTATCGTAAGAAATTCAGAAATGCCAAACTGTTGTCTGGGGAGACATACCACCAATTCTCTGCTAGACTAGAAACCTATTTGGAGAAATGGACGGCTCTGGGGAAGACCCAAGATCTTAAAGAAATGATCATGATTGAGCAATTGAGAGAGTCCATGGCTCCAGACATGAGAAAATTTCTCATGGAACAAGGTGCAGAGAAGTTGGGGGAAATTTTAAATGTTGCTGAGAGGTATCAGGCAGCCCAGGCAGAGGTAAGTGGTGCTAAAAAGAAGCACATAGACAATTTTAAAGCTCCACAGCAATTTAATAAATTTGATAATAGAGAGCAGGGAAATAAAGGTAGGACAAACTTTGAGCGGCCAAGAAATGACTATCGCGACAGAAACTCACAGTTCAATGACCAAAAGTTCAATGAAAGAAAACCGTTGAACCAAGGAAAAAGATGGTGTAAATGGTGCAAGAAGGATAACCATAACACCGAGTTTTGTAGAAGGAAACCTTCAAACATTGCTGCAATGAAGTCGGGGACGCAAAGATTAAAGGTTAATCCAAATGGACAACAGGAACCTTATCACCCCCCAGTTTGTGAGGATGTTATTTGTAATGGGGTCACCATAAGGTGCCTTTATGATACAGGTTTGGATTATGATTCAGTTGTGAAGTCTAGCCTAGTGGACCCAAGTCAGTATACCACAGAAACAGTGGAAATACAAGGGGCGACTAAGGACATACCACTCATGACACTTCCCATCGCAAGGATAACGGTGAAAACTCGCTATGTGGAAGGAGAAATCAGAGCAGCAGTGATAGATGAACCAATCTACCCTCTGATATTGGGGTGTAGATACGTCTTCTTGGGGAATCCCGAGAAACCTGTGATCATGGCGACAGTGCAGCCCAGGTCACAGAAGAAGGAGGAAGAAGGTGAACCTATAAATGCTCATCCAGAGGAGATGAGGAAGGCGCAGGCTGAGGATAGGACACTCAAGCCCTGTTTTAAAAAATTGCCCAAATGCCACACACCTCCGAGCAAGGGGGAATATTTCATGAAGAACAAACTCTTATACAGGAAGGCCGGAACTGGAACAAATGGTCACAACCAGCTGGTTCTTCCCACTTCATATAGAGATAAAGTGATGGAACTCGGGCATGCGATTCCCTTCAGTGGTCACATGGGGATCAGCGCCACAGGACAGCGTATAGCTTGTCATTACTTCTGGCCAGGGATAACGGAGGATATAAAAAGATATGTCAAATCCTGCCCAGAATGTCAAAGGGTAGCTCCAAAGCACTGGACTGCTCCTGCAACTCTAGGGGAAATGCCCATAGTGGGAACACCTTTTGAGAGGGTTGCAGTGGATATTGTAGGACCTCTCACTCGGACCAAGAAGACGAACAGTTACATCCTTACTCTGGTGGACACTTGTTCTATGTGGGGAGAGGCGGTAGCCCTGCCATCAATTGATTCAAAACATGTAGCAGAGGCACTACTTACAATATTTACCCGATTAGGATTCCCGCATCAAATCTTGACGGATAATGGTTCTCAGTTCAAGGGGAAACTAACGGAAGAAGTTTTTAAGCTATTTCAAGCCAGGCACTTTCATTGTAGTCCGTACCATCCACAAGGGAACGGCCAGGTAGAGAGGTTCAATGGGACTCTCATTTCTATCCTGAGAAAGCTGGCACACGAAAAACCGGATCTGTGGGATCAATTCCTGCCCGCCGCCTTGTTTGCGTACCGGGAGGTACCACATAGTTCAACCGGGATGGCTCCCGCAACTCTGCTATTTGGGAGGCCAATAAAAGGTCCTTTAGAAGCTTTATTAAGGACGTGGACAGATGAGAAGGCGGAAGAGACTGTTACCTCATCGTATCAATACGTGAACGAACTGACCACTCGTTTGAAAGCTGGATGGAAACTGGCAAATGATAATTTGAAACAAGCCAGGAAGAAACATGCAGCATATTTTAATAGGAAGGCAAAGGACAGGGAACTGGCAGTCGGAGAGAAGGTGCTGCTTCTACTACCCGGAAGCCAGAATAAATTACAAATTGGTTGGCAAGGTCCATATACGGTTCTAGAGAAGGTGTCTAGAACAAACTATAAAATTGACAAAAAGGGGAAGGAAAAAGTTTATCATGTAAACCTGTTAAAGAAGTATCTGGACAGACCACTCCAGGAAAGCACCCCCTTATTGACCTTAGCTATTGCAACCCAGATGCAAAAAGAACCACTCACCTCACATGAATACCCATTACATCCTTGTGAAACCGCAGCACAGGTAAAAGTCAGTAAGCACCTGACTAAAAACCAGAGGGAGAGAGTTCAACAAGTTCTGGAGGAACATACAGATGTATTAACAGATAAACCAGGCCATACAAATTTGCTACAGTATGACATGAAACTGGTAGACTCAAACCCAATCTGTATGAGAGCCTATTCTATTCCGTTCGCGAAGGAGAAGGCATTGAAGGAAGAAATAGAGTATTTGTTGAAGGAGGGGATTATTTCGCACAGTGAATCATCTTTTAGTTCTAGTGTCGTTTTGTTGAGAAAAACCGTCTGGGGAACACAGACTGTGCATAGATTACAGGAAACTGAATGCTGTCACAGAAGGACAAGTGGATCCATTACCAGACACAAAACAGCTATTTGCCAGACTGAACAAGGCAAAATACTTTTCAAAGGTGGATCTTAGTAAAGGCTATTACCAGATCCCAGTGAAGCCTGAAGTGAGACCTTATTTGGCTTTTAGCACTTCGGATGGACATTATGAATTCAATATGCTACCATTCGGACTGAAAAATGCTCCGAGTGTGTTTTCAAGGATGATGCGCAAATTGTTGGATCCCCTGAATAACCCATGTATCACGAATTTCATGGATGATATTCTCGTCGCCACAGAGACATTTGAAGAACACATTGAAGCTCTGGAGATGTTGTTTGATAGACTTCGGGAGGCGAACTTAACTGCTAGGCCAACAAAATGTTGTATTGGATGCAAAGAGTTGGAATTCTTGGGGCACACTGTATATCAGGGTAATATGACCCCTGATCCTAAGAACTTGGAAAAACTGCAGAGAGCACCTAGGCCGCAAACAAAAAAGGACGTGCGATCATTTGTGTCGTTATGCGGATTTTATCAGAAATACATCAAGAATTTTAACGCTATTTGTGCTCCTCTGACTGATCTGACTCGCAAGGGACTTCCAGATAAAATTATTTGGACTGCACAATGTGAACTAGCGTTCCAAGAGTTAAAGGAAAAACTCACTAGCAAGCCTATTCTCAAACTACCTGATTTGACACAGGACTTTGTCTTAAGAACCGATGCAAGTAATGTAGGACTAGGAGGGGCTTTGTTGCAAAGATCATTTCACCTGATGGGGAACTTAAACCAGTCGCTTATGCAAGCCGCAAATTGAATAAGGCGGAACAAGGATACTCCACAAGCGAAAAGGAATGTTTAGCCTTAATCTGGGCAATAAAGAAGTTTCAAATCTATCTGTATGGTAGGACTTTTGTGGTGGAGACGGACCATCAGCCTCTCGTGTTCTTGTCTCAGGCTAAGCATGAAAACGCAAGATTGCTGAGGTGGTCTTTGTTGCTTCAACCTTATCAGTTTAGTATCCAATATATCCCAGGCAAATTGAATGTCGGTGCAGATTTCCTCAGTCGGCACCCCTGTGATCAAAATTAGAGTAGTGGCAGACGTGAGGAGTAATTTTACCTATGTGTATCGCTGGTTTTGGAACTTGCCATAGGCATGTTTTCAAGTGGGGAGATGTGTAGTGAAATTGACAGAGATACAACGGTAAAATACCTCCAAAGATAACATTTAAGGATAAAAACATAATGCGTAGGCTGCTGATAGACATGATCGCCCAGACCGCGGGTCATCACCCTCCATAAGAATTGACTTGCTAGACAGGAGGGGAACGGCGGATGAAAGGAAAAAAATATGACTGGAAAGATTGCGTGAGACTAGAAAGGCTAAGGAGACGCAATTGACGGAGAAAAGTCACGTCCCCCAAATTGACACGAGGTACGGAATGGACGCTTTTGCGATACCAAGCCCTTGATTTGAATTCAGCGGCTAAACGCAGATGTTCGAAATATTACAAAATTTAAAAAGTACTTTTTTCTTAATATTAATGTTAGGAATATAAAAATTAGCTGGCCGGATGGCCCATTCTGAGCAGTGAACTAATATGGTCTTAATTTTACAGACGGATAGATAATATTGAAGATAATGACAAAAGACAGTGTTGTTCACATCATCGACAGACTGTATTGAATCTAAAAGTGTCGCTATTTGCAAAAAAAAAAAAAAAAAAACACGACCTCGAGACGCAGGTGTTCAAATCTACTTAGTATGGAAGAGAAGGGATATTTGTGGTGGCTGTGTCTAAAAATAACTTTTAACGACAAAATTTTGGAGGGGAGAGAAAGGTTGGTTCAAAAATCAAGTACATTTTTTGTAAAAACGCAAGTAGAGACGGACAGACTAACAGATAAACATCCATACTTGACTGAAGCATGACTGAAATGACTTTAGTGTAGGAAATTTGAAATTCAAAAAAACCTAGGCAGTGATTGGCCACAGACAAGCATATTGTCGGCGCTTAGACGCGGATTTGGGGTCATTTCTCAATAGTTGTTCAGTGATAGACACAGATTTTAAAGTGTGGTGATTTCCATATGAAAGAAAGTGAAATAAATTCAGGGACGCCATACTATAGCCAGCAGCTCAGCTGAGTTTTGCTAGCATTTCTGTGTTATTTATTCATAATCTGGTAAGATTGAAATTATTTCCTTATATATTTTGAATATTGTTTCATGTTTGAGTGATTTGATACTGCCATATCGAAATCTAGCCTTACAAACAAGTAGGGATTTGCTCTAGACCCCCCGCCCTAGTCAGGGTCTAGGGACCAACAATATAAATAAACTACAACAAGAGTTAGGCAAGACAGATCAAGTGTTGAGAATAATGAAACATATTACCTATCCTCTTTTAGGGCAGAAAACTAATAAATATTTTTCAGAATCTATAGTCTGGGAGGATCTATCTGATGTAAAACCACCATGGTAAATGTGCTGTTTGGTCAGAGAGATCTGACCTGTCTGTATGATGTGGTTGTTGTGTCAGTGTTGTGTCCAGACGTGGGTAGAGAATAGATTTTGACACATGGCCCATACTTTGATTGCAGAGCTGTGAGTTTCTGTTGTCAACAAAGCAGTGTCTATTCAGGTGGTGACTTTACTCGAGTGTATCTGTGCAGTACTTGTGACAGAGACCACCATTATTGCCCGCCAGCACGGAGAGGTGGGACCACCTGATTTCAGCACCAGAGCTACAACTACAAGATGAGTGAGCCTCTGGTCTGCTGGACATTCACCAACGCCGTTTAGTTACTAATACCCAATAAAAATTCCCACCATTTTCTGGACACTGTGTAGTCAATATAGACAGGTGTGATGAGGCCACCCCAACAGCACAAACATTAACTATCCTCCCAAGTAGATGACTACTAGAACATTTTAATAAAACTAACTAGTATAGTACATATATATGTACACTATTGCATTTATGATATAATATTCCATGCATTTCTTTCATAATCTCTAAATCCTTTTAAGTTCTGGTCAACCTAAAAAATTGATCCAGAACAAAATAAATGTAATATAATTCTATCACAAATTTTACACACGTGAGTTAGTTCAGTGTATTTTAACATTTGGTAATATTATTAGTCTTCTTAAATATCTGTGGGTGTATTTATAAACTATCACACCACACTACATAACAGTACCCTAGACACTTTACGTAGCCACATTCATTAAAAAAAAAAAAAATTAAGTGTGAGGTCGTAGTGGTAGCAAGAAAGGCCTTCTGACAATTCACAACTACATTTTATCTCAGGAGCCTTCACGGCTGGCCTCATACAATTACATTTAGTAATATCACCATCATACAATACCATCAAACACCACTACACTTGTAATATTAACAACAGATTTTCTCAGTGGGTGTCCACTTCATCTTTAACGTCTTCGTCTCATGTCTAATTCCACTGTCAATGAAATGAAAGAATATACTTTTACTCCCTCTGGCATGGTATTAAAGTCGACTAAAATGATGTGATACATGAGGCTAGCAGTCTCATCGTGTTTAAAAAGTCGACTTAAATGATGTGATACATGAGGCTAGCAGTCTCATCGTGTTTAAAATGTCGACTAAAATGTTGTGATACAAGAGACTAGCAGCCTCATCGTGTTTAAAAAGTCGACTTAAATGATGTGATACATGAGACTAGCAGTCTCATCGAGGTTTAAAAAGTCGACTAAAATGATGTGATACATGAGGCTAGCAGTCTCATCGTGTTTAAAAAGTCGACTTAAATGATGTGATACATGAGGCTAGCAGTCTCATCGTGTTTAAAAAGTCGACTAAAATGATGTGATACATGAGGCTAGCAGTCTCATCGTGTTTAAAAAGTCGACTAAAATGATGTGATACATGAGGCTAGCAGTCTCATCGTGTTTAAAAAGTCGACTAAAATGATGTGATTCATGAAGCTAGCAGTCTCATCGTGTATAAAAAGTCGACTAAAATGATGTGATGCATGAGGCTAGCAGTCTCATCGTGTTTAAAAAGTCGACTAAAATGATGTGATACATAAGGCTAGCAGTCTCATCGTGTTTAAAAAGTCGACTAAAATGATGTGATACATGAGGCTAGCAGTCTCATCGTGTTTAAAAAGTCGACTTAAATGTTGTGATACATGAGGCTAGCAGTCTCATCGTGTTTAAAAAGTCGACTTAAAGTATGTGATACATGAGGCTAGCAGTCTCATCGTGTTTAAAAAGTCGACTAAAATGATGAGATAGTACATGAGGCTTGCAGTTTCATCGTGTTTAAAAAGTCGACTAAAATGATGTGATACATGAGGCTAGCAGTCTCATCGTGTTTAAAAAGTCGACTTAAATGTTGTGATACATGAGGCTAGCAGTCTCATCGTGTTGAAAAAGTCGACTTAAAGTATGTGATACATGAGGCTAGCAGTCTCACCGTGTTAAAAAAGTCGACTTAAATGATGTGATACATGAGGCTAGCAGTCTCATCGTGTTTAAAAAACAAAGGCTGCGGAAATCATCACAAATCACGAACTAGAGCTCGGGCACCAGACGAAGAATGGCTGGCGACATGGCAAAGTGGTGACAGTTTGTTGCTGCCCCACAAGACGCCACTGGACGTGATGGTCACTGATTACTTAGTCAATCAGCAGCCACGGACCGCAGAAATTATTGCTGTAAGAGCACATTAGTGCTTTGGTGTAGGCTTCCTGCAAGGAAACCAGCTGCATTAGCTCCGTGCCCCTGGAGGAGCGAGATAGGAAAGCGGGAGAAGTAGTGAGAAATATGCATAACAAAGAAATTGATGGTACAATGCTATTGGTTTCTATTTGAAGCAGTTGTAACCGGGGCATGTGTTCCTTAGGACTGGAACGGCACCATATTACTTTCATGTGGCAGTGCCGGTATATGCAGTATTTTCAGTTTACTTTACAGAGAGCAGATGTTTAACTGGCCTAATCACCAGAGATTTAGATTTCTCTCTTACATTTGGGTTACCAGGTTCGATTTTCTTCTCTTAGGTGTTGAAGTAGCGAATTTAATTGAAATAGACAGATTTCTTATCTAGATCTCAAAACTGTAGTAATTCACCTTCTCAACAGCGTTCGATTTCATGCAAAACTTTTAATATCTTTCAGCATGAAACTTAAAATTTCAACAAAGTCTGGAATTTAGAACATTTTTACAATAAGAAGCATAATAAAGTTTTATCATCTCATCAGATGCTTTCATCGATGCAAAAATCCCTTTTTGCATCTTTGTCTCGTAGGCCTACTCAATTGTCAAATATGGCGAACCTTCTCATTCCACCGTGTTCCTTCCTTTAAGTTACAGTCTTATTTTAGGTTCGACTACATTTACCCATCTCCTCAGATTTGTCCTTGATTTCTTTATTGTCATAAGCATTCCTGGAGTTAAATGCTTTCCAACACAAGAATTGGTCCTCACCCAATTATAGAAATGGCGTGTGACTTTGTCCTATGTTATTATTTTCTGTTTCTCATAAAATATAAAATTATAGGGTGGTCTGTGCTTCCTCTGTCTTGTAAGAATATAGTCTGTTTCCAAAGGAACAACTATGTACACGGCCACACAGTGGTCATGCTGAATTTGAAGGAGTATTTTAATTATACAATTTTCCAATTCCTTTTTTTTGACTTTTAAAAAAAAAAATTCATAAGAAACAAAGTTGAACTGGAAGCTGATCGTATTTTAAAAATGTTGTTCATATATTTGCTATAGCTTAGTAGATCCAAAGCTTTACAGCTTTAATGTTAATGTTTCTAAATATACTACAGGACAAAAGTTAAGGGCCACCATTCAGTTTAGACAAGGTTTATATAATTGATTGGCAAACTGTAAAGACAAGTGAAAATGTCATTAAAACTGAGCTCAGAGAAATGTGTATACATTTCTGTGGGCACTAGGTTAATTTTTTTTTAACATGTCCAAAAACTGGGTCACTTTAACCCGCACGTGAAAATTGCCATTGTTGCTGCAAAAACTCGTGGTTTTTGCAACACGCCCCACTAGTTCAAAAGGTGAAATAGTGAGTTGAATTTGAATGCACGTGAAAATGATCATCGGTAAAGAGTGTTCACCGTTGGTATGCAATAAATCAGTATGACAAGTGGTCGAAATGATCACTGCATAAGCCATGCCACCAAGGAGAAGTCTCAGCACTGTAGACCGTGGTCGAGCCATGGCATGGATTCAGGATGGTCAATCTGTTCGTCATGTTGCAAGACGTTTAGCAGTGTCCCACTCTACCATTCAGAGACTTCATGAGAGATTTCAAGCTACCGGACATTTGGAAAATCGACCCTGCTCAGGAAGAATTATATAAACCTTGTCTAAACTGAATGGCGGCCCTGAACTTTTGTCCAGAAGTATATAGTAAGACGTTTGACAAAATTGTATATTATTTGCAGTAAATAAGAATTTTTAAATAAAATTTCAGAATTCTGATCAGATTAAAACAAAATTTTATCATGCAATGGAAAGTATATTGCCAAACCTCATATTGATTGATGAATAAATAAGCAAAGTATTAAAAAAATGTGTAACATGACAAAAGGTTCTATTAGAAAGTCGTGTAGTATCCAAAATAACAAGCACCATTTTTTAACATGCAGATTTCAAATACAAAGCACGCATGTTTAGCATGTGGTCTGGTTAATGATTCTGGAATATTTAAATTAAGGGGATAGTAACTTATCAGAAAATTTACTACTCTTAATTTTCAATTTTTTTCTCTATTTTTGCTTAAAATGCAATGCCGCTTCTGTCCTTAACAGTATCTTACATCGTGTCATGTCTTTCCAACAGAGCTCATCCATGCTGCGTCTTCCCACGGAAGGGTCACCATCGACTATGCCCTGGCTTCAGATAATCCCTCCTGTTTTGGGATCGTTCATCATTGTTATTATCCTTGTCGTCGTTAGCTTCATTTATCGACGTCGATATATGATCAAACAGTATGGCACCCACAGAAATTCGGACAACTTTGTGAGGTAATGCATTAGTTATATTTTTCGCAGTTACTCCTTTACGTGAGTAAACCTTAAACTGTTTATGACTACAATGAGTTAGAAGGTTCCACATGGTACGACAGGGTCGCAAATCTGGAACTCTTGACAAGAACCAGACCATTGCGAGTGAAACTAGAGATGACAAGACAACGCTGGAGATGAATAGAGCAAACACTGAAGAAACATGTTGTTAGGGTTACCAAGTAGACCTTGTGCTAAAATCATCAAGGCAAAAGAGGCAGACGTAGACCTAAAAACATACGGAGAAGAGAGCTGAAGACAGATATGAAAAAAGATGAGTAAAACATGGGAGACCATAAGTTGATGGTACAGGACAGGAGGACTTGACATACATTTTTTATAGGCCTGTAATCCTTAGGGATCAGAAGGGTAATTCGTTATTATATAATTAAATGCTTGTTCAAAGACCAAATAGTTAGTTGTTTAGCATTAGGGTTTAGGGTTAGTGTTAAACAGAAACATAGTCGCTAACACTAACTTTAACCCTAACCCTGTTTGAGACAAGATGGCCGACCGCACAGTAATCTGAGATTTAAAAATAATTTTTTTTTTTGCATTTTGCCGTTATTCCTTTATTTGAAAAACCATCTAATTTTTATCCGCAAAACAAGTTAGTTCAGCGACGATAAGAGAGAATAACCCACAAGTCTGCTTTACCAGATTTATAAAAAAAAAAATAGAAGTAGCAAGTGTTCATAAAGAGAAAGAGGCAGATGAAGAATAATATACTAATTTCAACTGTTCCTTAACGTCGTGACGAAATTTTCATGGCGTATGTAATAATGTGGAAAAGCGCGTTGTTGAAATTATATTTGTTTACAAAAGTCGATGTGGCTATGATTTAATGCAAGAGGTCAACGTCAACTCCAAAACAGCAAAACATCTTTAACCACAACTGGAGAGTTTCCAGATGGTTCATGGCATCTTTATTACCAACATGTAATGGATTTCACAAAAGTATACTGTCCATTACATATAGACTTTCAATTAATGACACGTTTTCTTATGTCACAATACATGGCAATAAACGAACACTTGCCTTCATCAGACATATGTTATAGAAATCGTACTACAGGGAATACCGCTGCTCACGTACTTCTTCTTCGTACACTCTCAGACGTCCACTCTCAGACGTCCACTCTCAGACGTCTACTCTCAGACGTCTACTTGAATGTTTTCAAAGAGAGCGGCAGCCAGTTTGAGGCTATTTGAATCTCCCTAGAGCTTGTCCACGAATGGTACTGGTGTTGGCCATATGCGCTTACTCTGTTCCGCATATGTTGGGCAACTTTGAAGCAGATGTTCAGCAGTCTTTTTATCAGTGCCACAGTTACACTGATCGGCTTGTTGAATAGATGGTATTTCAATCTGTTGTGGCCAGTACGTTCAAGTATACACACAAAAGACCCCGTAACTAAGTCAAAATCATCCTCCAAAAGTTGCATACATCATCGCTCCATGCGTTTAACTAGAGTGCTATGTGGTACAAAACCACTACTGCAAAGTATCAATTATAGCGTCATGTTAACAATGTCAAATATAGACACTATCTGAATCACGAGGGAGGAAAATTACAGCATGTGTACTTACGTGACTGGAGACAGAAATGAAATGGATAAAGAAAACATGGGTAGGCCTTGAACGGATGGCATTGATCGGGAAGACTTGGTATGTTTTTGTCGAAGATATGTGCTCCCAGAGGCCTGAGGGGTCATGCTGATGATAGCGATGTGGTGAGTTGAATATATGTGCTCCCAGAGGCCTGAGGGGTCATGCTGATGATAGCGATGTGGTGAGTTGCCAGAAAAAAAGCTGCTAACATTATCATAAGAGAAATAACTCAGATCGGAAAGGGGAGGGGGGATATCGCGATGGAACAGTTGCACAGAAAATGAAATGTTTTGGATTCTCGCAAGATTGCATCAAAATCAGCAACCAATACAGTGCTTCAGCAACAGAAGATGAATATAACACAATGGGACGCCAGAGATAGATTTATAGGCTACAGTGAAGTATTTGAAGGTAATGGACTTAGTGGTTTCATACCCGTGTTCCCACATTTTTTTACTACCATGCAATAGATAACTCGGTTGCTCTTTTGTGTGTTTTGCTTGTAAACGTTAAATTACATGCTTGAGTCGAAGGATTTTTATTCACCTGTTAAAACATATGATCTGTGTCATTTAGAATGCATCGTAACACAATGACTTATGTAACACAATAACACTACTGACCCCCAAAATTGGCACCTCCCACATGAATAGCCTGAAACAAAACACAACAATTACTAATAAGCAACCCTTAGGCAGAGTTAATAAAATCGTTCCAAACTATGATATAACTTTATTCCCAGAGCAATAAAATATGATACAATGTGTTTCTTAAAGCAAGACGTATGCTACAACGTTCTCCCAAGCCAAAAAAATTATATGACGTTTATTTTTATTAAAACAGGAAATGTGACATAACGTTTTTCCACGGCAAGAAATATTATATGATGTTTACTGAAGTAACAGGATTTGAAGCAAGTTACATAATAAGAAGTTGACCAAAGTAAGTTACATAATAAGAAGTTTACCAAAGTAAGTAACTTAATAAGACGTTTACCAAAGTAAGTAACATAATAAGACGGTTACCAAAGTAAGTAACATAATAAGACGTTTACCAAAGTAAGTAACATAATAAGACGTTTACCAAAGTAAGTAACATAATAAAACGTTTACCAAAGTAAGTAACATAATAAGACGTTTACCAAAGTAAGTAACATAATAAGACGTTTACCAAAGTAAGTAACATAATAAGAAGTTTACCAAAGTAAGTAACATAATAAGACGTTTACCCAGTTAAGTAACATAATAAGAAGTTTACTAAAGCAGGTAACATAATTGTCACGAAAGGTTTGAAATGTTATTAAAATCAAAGATATCCTAGACAAAAAGATGTATCAGATGATACCAGGATAGTGCCAGGTAAGAGACTGGTCTTACAAGAAATACCCCCTTTTCTGAAAAGAATAAGGGTGTATTGACATCAAAGGTTAGAATCCAGCTGTATAAACCTCCAGGTGTTGAATGGATATGTCCTGAAAATCTATTTACCCCTTTCCTAGATTCTCCTTTGGTAATATATGTTATTATTTATTATTTATGTTGATTATGTTGGCAAGTTGTTCTAGGGGTATTAAATATGGTCTATCTCTCAATCTAAACTAAGTATCAACCAAACTTGAAACTTTAATGCAAATAATTTCAGCAAGTCTGATGGTAAATATGTACAATTTATTTAACCTAAACCGGTTCTCTTTTCGGTTAGGTAACTGAAGAAAACTCAAAAGTATTTACATCGTGAAATAAATAAACATAGAAACTTAATTTATGAAAACCTAATATAGTACTGAAGTTTCTATTGTCTTCTACACTGATGAATATTTTACTTTACTAAAATGTCACTGAATTTGACTGTCAAGGTAGGGTGGATTCATATTGTCCTTAAACTCATCCTCCACTGTAATGTTAGAAATATATTTATCTTTTATTGTGGTGCTTTCTTCTATTGAATATGCTGACCAGTGGCTATGTAATGCCACTTAACTGTCAAATCGAGAAAATCCTACACTCTCCTGCCGTGGTCGAACACCTCTGTGACTTGCCAGGTAGTGGAACAATGGTGGCTAGCTACAATGACTTCACGAGCATTTGCACCTCAGAGTCCAATCGAGTTGTAGGAATCAGATACTTCGGGTAATTTGCAGGATACAATGTTTGCAGGATAAAACCTGAAATGCAAATACTCACAACCCATGTATGGTCCAGCACTACTCTGTCTTTACACACAAAGGACATAACATACAGTGTCAGACATTGTGCTAACATATGCACAGGACAATTTACCTCACCACCCACCACAGCCAGTTCACTGTGACTACAATTTCCTTATAATTCCTAAGTTTAATTCCCTTGTCCATAATTTGCTTCCATATAATGATTTGGAATAGTATAAATTTACTAAGTAATATCTTGATCGATTCATTACAAGTCCTGTCAATCCTTCCTTAGTTTCCATGATACATATCATTCCTTTAACACATACTCTTTCAAATGTATTACCCAACTTACAGTCGTATGTTTGGCATCATTCTCCATTAACTTACACATATTACAATGCTGGCTTTCGCCTCTAAAATCAACACATGCTTTGCGTTCCAGGAAGCAACACATTCGTCCTGGAATATTCCTAACACAGGCTTTTTCACTTTCTAACACACAAGTGGATAACACACAGGAATAATACATAAATGTGTACATATATATATATATAGTCATTCTTACCCTCAGGCAAAACACACAGGCTGTTAATGGCTTCTACGGTCTGCGCAACAGATGCGGTTGGCAAAGGTACAATACGATTACAGTTTACCGCTTCTTTCTGGGCAGCTTGTGGTTTGAATTTGTTAGTGGCGTCAAATAGCCACGGGCAAGGTCTTCTATAGTCACGCCTCCGGCGTATCGGATGACATGGGTGGAAAAAGGAGTAAAGGATCCCAAAATGAGGCATAATTTTGCCTTCTGTACAATGTATAAAATCTAGTTTTTCAATTATTTTCCTTACTTATGCTGCGATTTTGGTCATTTAAAGGTGGACTTACACTGTGAATTGTTTTGTATCGATCTATTTATAAATTATTTAGTTTGCACAATGCATTTAAATGTATGCATGCTTTAACTAGCTAAGTTGGACTAATCCTGATGTAATCCAGCTCGTTTACTCGATATTTCTATCTTACTAGACTATTATTCTATAAAGTGTTTACACCTACCTCTAAAGTAATATTCCCGTTTGTGAATTAAATAATCATCCCCAGTGATACTTCTTTAGCTCTTATGAAATTAAATATTATCGTAATATCACTTACACAAAATTTGCTTCTAGGTTTCAGCCCAGTACGTTTCCTACCACGATAATAATAAAAGTACGTTTTGATTGGGTATTGTATCAGAGAGTTCCCTACCTATGGCGTGCGGTATGGTCAGATTAGAAAACCGTGTTGTGAGACAGAACTAAAACACGATAATAATAAGAAGTTTACCAAAGTAAATAACATAACAAGAAGTTTACCAAAGCAGGTAAGATAATAAGAAGTTTACCCAGGTAAGTAACATATTAAGAAGTTTACCCAGGTAAGTAACATAATAAGAAGTTTACTAAAGCAGGTAACATAATAAGAAGTTTACTAAAGCAGGTAACATAATAAGAAGTTTACCAAAGCAGGTAAGATAATAAGAAGTTTACCCAGGTAAGTAACATAATAAGAAGTTTGCCCAGGTAAGTAATATAATAAGAAGTTTACTAAAGCAGATAACATAATAAGAAGTTTACTAAAACAGGTAACATAATAAGACGTTTACTAAAGCAGGTAACATAACAAGAAGTTTACCAAAGCAAATAGCATGATTTGAAGTTTATTAAAGCAAGTAACAAGACATGAAGTTTATCAAATTAAGTAAGAAAACAAGACGTTTACCACTGTAAGTAACATAACACTTTTACCAAAGTCAGAAACATAATAACGGAAGTTTACCTAAGTAAGTAACATGATGTGAAGTTTACCAAAGCAAAACAATAACAAAGAGTTTACCTCAGCAAATAACATGACACGACGTGTCCTCGTAGCGTGAAATAGTTTTAGCTGTTCAGATGTTCGTTGTCCAGTCCAGGGATGCCTGTAATTGCAAGACAACAGCATGAGTATCAACAACGTGATCTCCATAGAACTGTGCCCAAGCTTGCGCCCTGGAGAGGACACTCCAGCTTCACCCTATAGGTATTGACACAACACGGGAAGAAGCAGTTACCTGTTATAAGCATCTCCCTCAATAGCTCTCAAAGCAAGAAGAAGAGAGGAGAAAACGTTGAAAAGAACACCAGGAAAATAAGTAGCAGAGGGCTGTCACCTCAGGGGCTCATTCCCAAAATCAGTTATGGCTGAAGGGCAGGGCCGGATTAAGGCCAACTGGTGCACTAAGCACAGCCCCCCCCCCCCCCAATAGTGCCGCCCCCCCTTCCTCGCCGCTTCCATTGCATAACTGACAAGACATTAAGACTCAATAAATGCCGAAGAGACTGAAAATTCAATTTTCTTCCTGGCCAGAAATTAATGCAGAGAAACGTTGGTAAGACAGGCAAACATACTGAATTCTAGGTCTATGTCTGACACTTTCAGTCACTCACCATACCAAAAAAACTTTTTTTTATTTTTAACACATGGCAGATATTGAAAATTACAAAATATTCGACTAAAGACGACTGTGGCTGTGAAAGAGATGAGAGTTAAGGGCATGATAGCTACAGGGAAAATTATGTAGTGCCCCCCTTCCTTGGTGCCCTAAGCACGTGCTTATTATTTTGCTTAATGGTTAATCCAGCCCTGTGTCGTAATTTTTTTTAAGATAGGTCAGAAGATAGTTATGGTCCCGTCTGAGCAGAGATGATAGTGGTAAATGTGTGAGAATAAAGGTGTAAGAAATAGATTTTCACGAGAGAATAGTGTAAGAAGAAGATCTGTCTCTGGAATGATTAGTTCTCTAGTCCAGCCTATCTATACGACTATATTTTAGTATAAGACAACCTTTCTCTCCCTATATGAAATATAAGTTACACTAACCACACCCACACACACACACAATTATGTGACAGCAATACACACAAACGTGAAAAACTATGGTTAATTGGGTATGGGTCTGACCAACACACACATTTAAGTTCTTTTTTTTTGTTTATTATCATTACAATTTTTACAACATCAAACATATAGAGAAATCAATAAAATCATGTTTACAGATATATGAAAATAACCGAATAAGTGCCCTCCCCTTGTTGAGAAAGGATCCCGCGCTGGTGTAATGGCTTCGGTGTTGTACTGGCGACCAGGTGTTCATGGTTCAAACCCGGGCGTCGGCGTTTGAAGAAATGTTTACGGCCGGAAATTTGACTGAATAACCTGAACGGCTCCTGTGATAAACCCTCTGTGGATGGGAAGGAGCGAAGCTCCTGACCGGGTTGGAAGGAAAGTCCTCAGGTTCCCCAGCCTCGCAATGATATGTCATTGGGCCGAAGGGCTGAAAGCCCAAGTGCCGCTGGTTAAAAAAAAAAAAAAAAAAAAAAAAAAAAAAAAAAAAGGATCGCAAAAGAATTTAATAACCCAAAGGTCAAAGATAAGCACTAGGTTACAGAATAGAATATGAAGAACAAATTCCCCACTAAATTATTACTCAGTAAAGTACTCAGTTTAGCAAAATAAAAAAAGAAGTTAGTACAATGATTGTAACAAAGGAAAATATTCGCTCTCCCTATCTCTCACTCTGTCATCTGTGGCCACAAACAATCTCGCTTACCTATTCATAGTGTTTGTATCCCTTGAAAAAAAAATACAGTAGTCCCTTAACCTATACTGTCAGGTGGGTTGCCCAAATATGGCCCCAGTCCAGTCTATATATAGAATAATAATTACAGCGTGGACGCCAAATTTGGTGGTATAATTTTTCCTGGATTAAACGATTTTCACCACAAATAGTTACTGAAACAATACGTGCTCTGGACGTTCACAGTTGAAAAAAAAGGAGAAAAGTAATTCCCGTATTGCTAATCATCTGGTTGCTAAGACAAATGTTGCAATATGTAAAAATGATAAATGATGGTAAATCCTATCGGCCGGCTCCAGAGTGAGTGCCGATTTTGAAACAGCATAACTTTTCTGAATGAATCCAGTTTTGTGTCTGTCAAACGTTAGATGTTGATGTATATATATATATATATATAGATATATATATATATATATATATATATATATATATATATATATATATATATATATATATATATATATATATATAATAAATAAAAGAGAGAGAGAGAGAGAGACTATGTGTTTGCTCGTGTGTTTGTGTGTGTTAATTTTTTTTTCTATACTGGGCTTAAAAAATATCTGGGAATTGATAGTCCAGTTAAACGTAATAATTAAAATTTTTATGTGTCTTTTAGCCAGTCCTGTTCACAACATGGTCTTATGGACTCGGAAGTCACGAAGAAGACAGCAAAAATCCCATGAGTACTGAAGACTATAATCATGAGAAAAAAACCGCTGGCCGCTGGTTTTGATCGGGTGCACAAATCAGAAAAATAAATCCCCACGAGACAATTTAACACATTTAGCGAAGAATGGTTCTAGTCTGGCGTGCTTAGATTATCCAAGAATTTCTGAGCAACTACGATAACTGAATTTTAAAGACAACTGCTTATATCCATTCATTTGCTCTCAGATCCCTAATGGTGTTAATTTCGAATTATCATGCGAACCATCGGATTGAAAAATTGTGGATCAGATGAAAAGTTCTCTGACGGCCTCCGATTATCTCGTCAGTTGCTGCTTTGCCCGACATCAAATATTTTGTCCCGCTAACGGAGTTTCTTTCGAAATCGCTCGCGTTCTCGAGAAGAAATGTAAAACCGGCGTCAGAGTTCCCCTGTATCTGAAGATCAAAGGGTTAGGTGTTTATCCCACGTGCGACCAGACCGATGTCTGGTGATTGGCAGATCAACTCGCGTGAAAAACTAGGTAAACAAATCAGGACTCGCTGCCAGTTATGCTGGCAGGTCACGGAAATAGGTAAACGTCTGTTTGTTTACATCTCAAGAGAAAAAGGGCGTGGATTAGAAATAAGTAATGCAGTCAGAAAATTGCGTGGTTTGCTTAGCAAATGGTAGACACTAAATGGGAAAGCAAAGGCTGTCAGATTACTGTATCAATATTTACATTCTACGTCACACCGTGCTGAAGGGCTATTATTAGCATGAGTTCCCAAAGGAGTTAAAGGCAGAATCACATAAAAGTCGACACTTCACCATTTTCCCCGAGTGGCTATTAATATGTAGGCCGTGTTCCTATGAATGATTAAAGATAGCTTTTGACGCTAATCTTAACCTTATCGTAATCCTGTTTCGAGCTTGTTTAAAAATAATATTAACGCCCGTCAAACACAGACACCGTACGTTAAAAAATCAAACAAATAAGTAAATACAAACTTACCGCTCACGAACACTGCAAATCTATTAAAACCACCGCTAACGTGCTTCCATTCAACATGTATTACTTTTCTTACACCTTGAACATTCCCAACGACCCGTAATGAAACCCTCGCTGATATTTTAATCACCCCAAGTGACATGGTCAACGGGCCGGCATCCGTATCGATAGCCACTTAGGCAACATGTGTCTACTCGATAGCCACTTGAGATACAGGTGTCTACTCGATAGTGTCACGGAATTGCCTCCCCTGCTTTGCAGTAGTGGTCCAACAGTGGCCAAAACTCAAGAGTATCTAATATGGGTCTTCAAAGGTGTCTACCTTCGCACAAGATTACTCTTGGCAGAGTTGTAGATAGAAGGATAATGATGCTGCTATCTCAAGAGTATTCATAAGATATTTCCGAAGTCAAGAACAATGCTGCATTGGCAGGGCAATTGTTAACTTATATCGGTCCGCCGCCTTTTATGAAGAGTTTAGCAATTATTAATTTCAGCTCGTTCAAGCCCCCACCCTGATTTACTCAGTGGAATTCTTATTATTATGGTATAGCTCTGTTAAGAGTAGTAGTAATTTGACTGAGACAAATATGCAGTACATCCGAAATGATTAATCGACGTTAAATTTGTAAAATTACAAATAACAGATTTAATAGTAATTTAGGTTTTAACAAGGATTTAAAGAAATGAATAAAATAATTATTATTTATAAAAAAAGTTTATCATCACTGTTGTGATGGAATAGAAGTGTGTAAAGGAGTTTACTTGGCAACTGTTATGAGTTACTTAACTGTCAATGACGGTTATGCTCCTTCTGATGGTTTGGTTCTTGGTAGACTGATCACGCTCGTCGCTGGTCAAGGTTTTATCTCGCAGCACGGTCCCAGAAATGTCAGGGATTGTCTACGAAGTTGGTCCCTCGTCTTTAAGCTCAGGCCACTTTTCCCTTTATGTTCAAGAGATAGTACCCTCAACTGGTACCACCAACAACTATGGTAAAATAATAGAAACAAAACGGTCTCCTGAGTATTGAGTTTTTCGACAGTTATGGGTCCCTTTCTCCTATTCCACCATCCCAACTACCTCAGACATTACCCTCGTTGAGAATTAAACTTAATCCCTCGAGAGGAAACTTTCTTTATATTTAAAATGAATAGCTTTATATTTACTTTACATTCAAATGAAAAGGTTAATAGTATAGATAGAATATGTTAACATTAACATCTACACTGATTGGAAAGTGTTCACAATATAGATTAAATATGTTTTCATTTTCATCTACACTGATTGAAAAGCTTTGAAACTTTCATTAATTTTAAAGTGCATATGTTTACATAGACATTTACACTGGTTTGAGTATACTTATAATATACATCATTTCTTTCATCTTTCCTTCCCTGCTCCATATGGAACTTGGGACTACCTTTGCTTTTACTTCTCTTTAAGAAACTAGCGATAAAGCAGTCACCAGCCCTTGCAGTGTTGGTTCATGAAATCATAATTCTATATGCTGAGGTTGCCAGCCTCAAATCACATATTAATATTCACATGGCAATATATACATATTAGGTCACATGTTAGTAATGAAAAATATAAAATGTAAAAAGTACACCTACCGCCAATCTTGGCTCACATAATGTTTGCTCAGAGAAGCAGGTCTAAGGCACTGGCAGATGCTTTTTTCACGTGTTCTTGTGGGTCGTTATTGTAACAATTAATTCCCACTATGACACCGTGTGTCAGTTTCCTCAGACTCCGGTTCCTTATTAAAATTGTTTTCGTTGGCTCTTTAAGGCCTTCAAGATGTTCCACAAAGTCCGGTCTGATAAATGGAGTCCGAATTCTAACTTCTGGCAGTCTCGTTTCGTCTTGGCAAGCGATTCCCACATTGTCTTAAAACTGCGAAAAGGTCAGGTTATGCAGGCCCTTCTTCCCCCGCATTTGTTTTGTTAGGATGCTAAGAAAGCTCCAATCGTTCCAAACATGCGTGTTTAGTGGAGTAATTTCAAAATTATTTCCGCCTAAAATAATATGCTTGATGCAAAAGGTCACGTCTCCCATATATGGAATGAAAACATCCGATCCTCTCTCTGCAATGTTTACAAATAACTTAATATTACTTTAATCTAAAGTAATGACTTTGTAACAAGATTTGCCAGAAACGATGATGTCATGTATGTCTGTCCAAAATGTGTCGCACACGAGTAATCTCGTTATTTGTCGCTTTAGCATACATAATTCGTCTCTTTACCATCTTGGCAAAGAACGCACCCTGGCCTTATCAGCGATTAAACAAATGCCCTGGGCGATTTTAGTGTTAATCTGTAGTCTGATGTCGGCCACTCCAGAGATTAACCAACATGGTTGTCGCCGTTCATTGCAAAAAAGGGAGGGATGGATGACAAACAGATATGACGACATATTAGTGAGAGGAGTGTTAGAATGTTTGAGTATACAAAATATCTGCTACATAGCAGAGAAAGAAAAAAAGGTGATGACCACTGAAAAGCACGCAATTAGTCAGTACAACAAATATAACTGATTACTTCCGGAGTGAAGCAGAGATCAACCCAAATAATATCACAGATAGCCACTTGAGCAAAAGATGTCTACTCGATAGTCACTTGGGCAAAAGGTGTCTACTCGATAGCCACTTGGGCAACAGGTGTCTACTCGATAGCCATTTGGGCAACAGGTGTCTAAACTTCTTTGATAAATTGAAATCTTAATTGGGCGAATTACGTTGTAACGTTTTGTTTAGCCTGTTACTCAGTGCTTTCGATCTCAACGGGACATTCTATCGAGTCACCTTCCTTAGCAGTTGACTGTCCCCAGTCTGCCTGCAAGTCAGCAGGTGTTTTGTCTCCATATGTCCTGTTCCAACCCTTCGAGCTGTCCTACTTTGGGAGATCCTGCTCGTTGCTGCTCTACCGCCTGCATACCTCTTGGGGTCACGGGGACACATATTTTCTCTACCACACAAACTTGAGACATGAATGAGGAGAACCTAATAACAAACGTTTAATTGCCTGTTTAATTAGAGGCAGTATAATAGGCTTCGGGTCATGCTGCTAGGGCAACAGCTTGACCTCTTTACCCAAGCGTTAACCTCGCGTCGGGGGAGACACTGTCTTGGGGGCGCATTACTATGGTAAGTAATAACTGAAAGGGATACTACAATAGGCTTTATAATGAAAGTATAATTGTCTTTTTACAAGGAACAACGATGGAGCTCTATTACTTGACCGGATGAACAACATCAACAAGAACCCGACCTACTTCTGTCAAAACAACGTTCTGATAAGACGTCATAATATCCTTGAGATCTCTTGTGAACATCTGAAACTTCTGGAAGTAGTGGGTGAAGGAGCTTTTGGTCAGGTACTCAGAGGTGCGTATACTGAAGTAAGCGGGCGTTTTCTTTGAGTAGTTACAATTTGTTAGGTGTTTCATCATTGACCAGCTGCACTGAGGAGGTCTGGGGGAGCGTTGACTAGCAGCTCTTTTCAGAACAAGTTCTTTTCAGGACTCAGTCATGCTAGTAGATAGAAACGGTTAGTCCTTTTCAGGGCTTAGTATTTATCAACGGTGCATCAGCTAGCAGTCCTTTTCCAGGATAAGTAATATTCTTGGCTTTGACATACTAACTGATAGAAACTAGTATTCAGGGATTAATTATAAAAGCTGCAAGAGCTAGCAGACTGTTTTCAGATTAGTCCTTTTCATGGCTCTTCATGCTAACTGATAGAAGCTGTGGTACTTTTCAGGGCTTAGCTTTTATCAAAACTATACTTCAGTTGAAAAAGTTCATTATCTTTGAATGACAGTTGTGCTCTGATATAACCGACGGTCTTTAGTAGTCTGATTAAAAGAACGTTCCTTGACACAAGAAAGCAAATTTTTCTGTGCATAGGCCAGTATTTTACTTGTGCCAGGACCGTCGCTTAAGGGTGCGTGTAGAATAAGCGTAGGCTTTCAGTTTTAAAATGCTTTAGTTATGCCTCTGCCTTGGATACAATTTTATTTACTTACATAGTCGTTCCTCTTCTACCATGGGGTGTAGAGGATTGTTAGTGAGAGAGAGAGAGAGAGAGAGAGAGAAAAAGAGAGAGAGAGAGAGAGAGAGCCATACTACCATATTACCTGTCTTCGTCCTGGCTCTTGGTTTTCCATATTTGTCGTGGAAGCCGATCGATAAAATGTTATATTATTGTTTGTTAATTAATGAAAAAATAAAATAATATTCTGTTAAACCCAATGGATTATAACTTGGTTATATAGTATCTACTGTTTTAGCTTATCTATTTCCCATTTTGTTTACTGTGTAATTGATCATTTCTAATTGTGTATGTATGTTTAGAAACTCAAGAGGTTTGCAACATTACATAGCTATTGACTAAAATTTAATGTAGGACATGTATGAAATCAAGGAACAAGAGACAATATTACGGTCACAATATCCAACAAATACCAAGTGCTCCAACAGCTGGAAGATGTAGCGAATACAGACGAACAACAAGATAAAAGACAGAAATAAAAAACAAGAAAGCAGAATTAAACAGAGCACAATCAGAAGTTCCAAAGCCAAGGCTCAAGAAGTGTAAACAGAAGCAAACAAAGAAGTAAGAAGAAGCATCAAAATAGACAAGAGAAAATATACTGATGAGTTGCCAAGAGAGGCTGAAGATGCTGCAGCCAAAGGAAATATGAGAGAACTGTATAACAGCACAATGAAGCTAACAGGGAAATACAAGCAAGCAAATTGCCTCATTAAAGGCAAGAATGGAAAACTGCTTAGCAAAATACAGGAGCAAATGAAGAGGTGGACACACCATTTTGAGGGACTTCTCATTAGACCAACTCCACAAAATCCCCCAGACATCCAGCAAGCAGAAGAAGACCTACAAATTAAATTTGAAAGACCAACTAAGGAAGAAATAAAGAAAGTCATAAAGCTTCTAAGAGATGGATGGGAAAGCAGCTGGTCCAGATGTCAGTCCAGCAGAGGCTATCAAATCAAAGCAGAAATTGACACTGCTACAGAGATTTATATAAATTGCTTTGGTAAAGTCTGGAGAAGGGAAGAAATACCAGCAGAATGGTAGGAAAGATATCTAGTTAAGCTGCCTAAGATGGCAAACTTGCAAGAGTGCACAAATTATAGAGGAATAATGTTACTATCAGTGCCAGGTAACGTATTAAACAGGATCAACCTTGAGAGATTAAAAGAGTCCATAGACACGCAACTGAGAAATGAACAAGAAGCTTTTCGACAAAATAGATCCTGTACAGACCTGACAGCCACATTGAGGGAATAAGAGTTGATCAAAGTCTAGAATGGAACTCACCTCTTTACATTGGACTATGAAAAGGCATTTGTCAGTGTAGACAGAGAATCAATTTCCATCGTATGTACTACATAAACACCACTACAAGGTGTAGAATCGTACACATATCTTGGCAGTAATATAGACAAAGTTGGAGGCACGGACAACGATATCAAAATAAGAATACAAAAAAGCAAGAGGAGCTTTCATAGCATTGGGAAACTTATGGAGATCAAGAGAAATCAGATGCAACGGGAAAATACCAATCTTCAACTCAAATGTGAAGTCAGTCCTATTTTGGGGCTCTGAAACATGGAGAACAACAACCGAAAAGATACATACATTAATAAATGGATGATTGTGTAGAATAGAAGGATTAAATAACTTAAGAGACAGGTGATCTTGTGCGAAGGTAGACACCTTTGACGATCCATTTAGATACTCTTGAGTTTTGGCCACTGTTGGACCACTACTGCAAAGCAGGGGAGGTAATCCGTGACAGTTTCTCTTCTCCCATGGAATTTTTACAGAAAATAGTATGACAAGGTTACCAGTGTGGAACTGATGACTCGAACCAGACAAGTGCCAGCGAGAAGTTATGAGAAGAAGACTATGGCGTTGGATAGGACACACTCTGAGGAAACATGTTGATAACATTACAAGACAGTCTGTATTCTGGAACCCCCAGTGCAAGAGAGGCAAAGGTAGACCAAACAGCACGCGGAGAAGAGAGCTGAAGACAGAAGTAAAAGTGATGAGTAGAACGTGGAAACAACATGAGATGATGACACGTGACAGGAGAACGTGGCATGTATATGTTTTAAAAGCCTATGTTCCTTGAGGGTGATGATGATGTTTAGAAATCATCCTGTTACTTTTTGTACTATGTTTTTATTCTTCAAATAAGCAAAACTAACATTTAAAAACCGGAGTAGGGTAGACACACATATGATTTCATATTTGGTTTCATACATTATATTCATAACTTCAGTTTATAAAACAAATAATCCATACAAGTGAAGACTTTTTACAATATACGTATACTTTTGCCCGTGAAGGTGACCTCTACACACCAGAAAACGAGTCCTACAAACAAGTAGCCGTCAAGGTTCTTAAGGATGGAGCTACACACGAGGTATGCTGCATGTTTTCTGGGTGTGTGTGTATTTTTTCGAGAACATGTTTACGTGTGCGTGTGTAGATGGTAATGTAGGTGTGTGAGTGTATGTGGAAACTAAGCTAGGCCTGTATTTAAAAAATGTATTAATTAACACAGGGTGATTGGAAAGTCTCACTATTTTAAGAATGTTTATTTCTTAACTTCCATCCAAATAATTTATGTGAAACACACGTCAAATTAAAGACACTTAATTTTTAATTTATGACATAAAATACTGTGGCACATACAGCTCAACATGAGATCCGGCACACATGCTTTCATCAGGGACCGATTAAGCCAAGAAAGGCCTCTAAGCGTTTTGGTGCTTGTGCCCCCTTTCACCTAATAGGCATTAATTTTAATATATTTTTTGGTCACACCCCTCACCATGGTGATGGGATATACTAGTATTATTAATAGACTGGTATGTTAATTTGTTACCATGGTGATGGGATATACTAGTATTATTAATAGACTGGTATGTTAATTTGTTACCATGGTGATGGAATATACTAGTATTATTAATAGACTGGTATGTTAATTTGTTAGCATTGCTTACTTCTTTTATTCGTAATTATTTTGTATTAATGTTTATTAGTACAGCAAACAGTTCATGCGCCGTTACGATTTTACCGGGGTACATTATGTCTTTTAAGCTTTTTTTGTTTTTAATGTCTTTGTAGAACGTTATGAATGCGATTGCAAAGTGCAAAAATTTTCTTTTTGTAGCTAAATCTATGCATTTTTTAATCGTTTTAACTTGCGCGCGGGCCCACAACAGCTCAGGGCCCCCAGGTTTCAGCCTACTTGGACTAAAGGATATTCCGGCTCTGGACCTCATGGCGGGCAGCAATTTGTGTTTTTATTGGCGATTTCAGGACTTTATTTATTTAGTTTATTTATTTATTACTTAAAATAAAATAAAAAACTCAATTTCAAATGGTAGTTAATGCCACTTGCTTGTTTTGACATCTGTTTTATGTATATCAAATAGATACAAGCGAGTGAATAACAATTTAAATATAGGAAGTGACTCTTTCAATCATCCGTAAGTTCAAATTTATACGAGACAGTAGGCGTGGTCTTTGTGAACGAGCAGGATGTGTGATAAAAGTTGTGTATACCTGTGTATGCGTGTGCATGTGTGTGTGGGTATGTGATCAAAGGCAAACATCTTGTGTCAGCAGAAGGTTTTACATTAAGTGTGAACAGGAGGTCAAGCCTGTGGGTGAACAGAAGGGAACTAGACATGTGAGAACATTAGGTAAACTAACTAGGTGGGTATGTGAACAGGAGGTAAAATGGCTGCTATGTGGGTATGTGAACAGGAGGTAAACTAGGTGGGTATGTGAATAGGAGGTAAACTAGGTGGGTATGTGAAGAAGAAGTAAATTTTGTGGGTATGTGAACATGAGGTAAACTAGGTGGGTAAGTGAATAGGAGGTAAACTAGGTGGGTAAGTGAATAGGAGGTAAACTAGGTGGGTATGTGAATAGGAGGTAAACTAGGTGGGTATGTGAACAAGAAGTAAACTATGTGAGTATGTGAACATGAGGTAAACTAGGTGGGTATGTGAATATGAGGTAAACTAGGTGGGTATGTGAACAAGAAGTAAACTATGTGGGTATGTGAACATGAGGTAAACTAGATGGGTATGTGAATAGATGGGTATGTGAATAGGAGGTAAAATTACTGCTGTGTGGTTATGTGAACAGGGAATAAACTAGGTGGATATGTGAACAGGATGTAAACTAGGTAGGTATGTGAAATGGAGGTAAATTTGAGGGTAGATGAAAAGGAAGCAAATGAACCGCTAGGTGGGTATGTAAACAGGAAGTAAAATTTCTGTTATGTGGGTACGGGAACAGAAGATAAACTAGGTGGGTATGGGAGCAGAAGGTGTAGGTGTTTGAACAATTTGGGTATGTGTGTATGTAAACAGGAGGAAATTAAGTGGGTATGTGAAAAAGAGTTTAAAATAGACCGGTGTTTGGTAATAGGAGACAATGTTGAATTTAGCTTAGGCCATTCCAATTTTCTTCTTGATTTCTGTTTCACATCTGCCATCTTCTTTTATTAAATTACCAAAATATGAGAAACTCTTGACATGTTCCATTGACATGCTATCTGTCGAATCCACTTGATCCCTTCAAAGTTGTCAAAACAATTCCAAAATCACTCTAACCATCTTTCATAGCTTTCTCATGTTCATTTCTTGGAATAACTGTCAGTATAGAAATTCAATAATTTGTCCCTTTGTTTCTTTATATCTTAAGCATTTAACGAACCAAACACCCCTGCGTGGTGGTGAATCATGCATTTATTTTAGCAGTAATATAGGCAGAGTTTGAGGGATAGATAGAGAGATCGAAATAAGGGTTCTTATCTTTGATCAGAATCGACATCACTGCACTCCATACAAACCTATAGGTGCTAAGTCTCCCTCAGCAAATGTCAAGGGGTATAAATACTAACTGTTCCTGTGGCGCGCTGGTTGTAAACACGTCGGATGCGTCCTCTGATACGTCTATCTCTGCTAGTCTTACCTAATTCCAACAGTCTTAACCACGTTGATTCATCTATGACAGTGTTGTTCTCTGACAGGTGACCGTTAATTATTCTTAGTATCTCTTCCTTATCCATATCCATTGTCTCCACTATGGGTGCTCTTGAAGCTATTCTGTCATAATTTTCTCATTACCATAAGCTCTGCACTCCCCATCATGTCTAACGATGACCTGCTGGAATCAACTTGATTCAGTTTTTCAACAGTTTTTCTACTTTTTCCTATAATAATATGGGCTGGTGTTTACGTTAGACACTGTAAGATTTCGTAGAATAGGTGTACCTTTTAGTAAAATAAACTAATATTTAAACAAATTACATAAATCAACACCAAAACGCCAGTGTGGATAATCTGGGTGAGCTTCAGCGAGACACAAAACCTTTTGTAGCAGCCCAGTAAACTAACCCTGCGGTCTCGAGAATTGCAATTGCCTTTTCGCAGTTTTCTCTGGATTAAAATAGGGTGCTGGACGTTCCGCTTCCGGAACATCTCTGGTGTACTCTGAACAATTGCCGGCTTCATAGATCTAAACCTGGTAGCGTCTCGCTCCGCTGCCTGGCACGTAAATGTGTACGTGACTCTCTCTTGGATTGAGACAAGTAAGAGCAGCGAGCAGGGAACTGGCTACCTCACTGCATTAAAACGCTGTACCTAATATGAAGTCTCTAATGCTTATATCGCCTTTACCAGTTGTTGCTGTTACCTGTATTACCAGTAGTTATCTCGGCAGTGGATTTATTTCTTTAAACTATTTTACAATTTATAACAATGATTTTTCTTACTGTATTATTTATATAATGTCAACCAATTATATGTCAATTCAGGCTCAAGAAGATTTTGAAAGAGAGGTCGAAATTATGGCAGCGTTTGACCACGACAACATTCTTAAGCTGCTTGGAGTAGTTATTCGAGGTAAAGATATTGCTGTCTGATTATAAATCTATATCTTTCTATCCATTTTGTCAAACTTTCAGAGCCACCATTTTTTTCTTTTAGTATTTTTTTTCTCAGATGTGCATGAAGATTTTGTAACTCTGTGAGGTTAAAATATTGATTCTTCTTTTTCACGTACCAAGCTTCGTGACGTAGGCGAACATGTCTCGTCAAGAATTTATGTCTCCAGTACTGTTGGTATCAATTCTTTTGTTGACTTATCTGTCTGCCATTATGTGACACTGTCCACTATCTTCTCGCTTTGTCTTTCTCTCTTTTACCTTCAATCACAATATATTCCAGCACTGGCCTTCTTATAACATGGCCATAGAAAATGGTTTGCTTCCTTCCTATGTTAGTAATAAGCTTCTATTCCACCCTGACGTCTTTCAGGACATCGTCACTACCAATTTTAGCTATTTTTGGTAACTGTCAACTTTCTTCTATAGAACCACATTTATTACTTACATTTGTCTTCTTTTATCTTTCTCTTTAATTGTACTGTGTTGTCTTTCGCCCGCTCTTTGGGCATTTAATACAGCTTAAATGTATTGTAACAATGACTGATCATTTTAGTGTTTAGATGTTGCTTAGATAATGTCAAGGTATCATTCTTTCTACTTTGTTAATGTCAAGATACCTTTGTTAATATTAAGAGATTCGTGCCTTTACTTTGATAGTGTTATTATATTTTTGTCTCTGCTTTGTTATTGTCAAAACATAGTTGTCTATACTTTGATAATGTCAGGAAATGCAAACCGATCCTTTGATGGTTTCGAGGTACTGTTGGCTCTGATCTGATACTGTCAGGACATTCTTGCCTATACTTTTAACTGTATCAAGATTCTGTTGTCTCTACTTTTATAATGTTAGGAAATTCTTGCAAATCGTTTGATTGTTTCCAGATACTGTTGCCGCTACTTTGATAATGTCAGAATATTCTTGCCGCTACTTTGATAATGTCAGGATACGCTTGCCGATGTTTTGATTGTATCAAGATACTTCAGCCTCTAATGTGATAATGTCAGAATCTTCTTGCCGATCCTGTGATTATATTATTCTGTTGTCTCTACTTTGATAATGTCAGAATATCCTTACTATCCTTTGATAGTGTCAATATACTTTACTGTCTACCGTGATAATGATCATACATTTAATGTCTCTATTTTGTTCGTGGCCATATCCTCACCAGCTGTTGCTTCTCGTGGTTGTATAACTTCTCATTATTACTATTATTATTATCACCTTACTACTTTCTATCATTTGTCCTTCTCTAGAATTAATTTCCTTCCTTCTTCGTCTTCTTCTTTTTCTTCATATATGTATTTTCTTCTTCGTCATCTCCGTTCCTCCATTTTCTTTTTCCTCCTTTACTTGTTTCTCTTCTCTTTCTCATATCCATTTCTTCCTTTTTCAACTTCTGCTTCTTCCTCTTTTTTCTCTCCTCATTCCCATTCTCTTCCTCTTTCTTTCGTTATCTCGTTCTTCTCCTATTTCTCTTCTTCTTAAACAACGTTTTCTCTTCCCCTGATCTGTCTATCTTCTCATTGTTCTCACCTCTCCTTCATTCCTTTCTTCTCCTTTTCCTCATCCTTATATTTTATTTAGTTCTTTCCCTAGTGACAGCCGTTTTCATTCATTATTTTCTAATCTACGCTGCCTCATTTATCCACTCTACATCTCTATTTTATTTCTATCTAAAAATCGCTGTACTGGAAATATCTTTTTAGTTTCCTTGCCGTTAAAAAAAAATATTCATGTCCATCTATCCCTGTCTCTCTCTCCCCCAACCCCTTGCCTCACTCTATCTCTCATCTCACCATATCATAATAACGAAAGATCCCTGTTAACGAGCCTTATCCTAATCTTCTAGCAAACATATCGTTATTAAATCTCTTCTGTTATATTGTGTTACTGGAAACAGGACATGATGGAAGTCCTTACATGATATTTGAGTACATGGAACACGGCGACCTCTCAGAGTTATTGAGAAAGAATGACCCACTTTTAAGGAACACCAATGGGAAAGTAATCATTTTTAACAAGGTAAGAGTATAGAAAAAAAATTAACACACACAAACACACGAGCAACAACATAGTCTCTCTTTCTCTCTCTCTCTCTCTCTCTCTCTCTCTCTCTCTCTCTCTCTCTCTCTCTCTCTCTCTCTCTCTCTCTCTCTCTCTCTCTCTCTCTCTCTCTCTCTCTCTCTCTCTCTCTCTCTCTCTCTCTTTCTCTGTCTTCAAAGTAATACTTTAAGGACACAAGAGAGTGAATGGATACTGCATAACAGATGAGAGAAAGAAAGGATAGAATGTCAGACGGATGTCATCCCTTTGAAAATAAAGTTCATTCTTTCTTTCTCTCTCTCTCTCTCTCTCTCTCTCTCTCTCTCTCTCTCTCTCTCTCTCTCTCTCTCTCTCTCTCTCTCTCTCATATATATATATATATATATATATATATATATATATATATATATATATATATATATATATATATATATATATATATATATATATAAAACTTTCCTCTGTCTCTGTCTGTCTATCTCTCTCACACTCTCAGTGTCTGTCTGCCTCTCTCTAACATTCTCTATCTTTGTCTGTCAGTGTCTGCTTGTCTCTCTCTCCCCCCATATTTTAAATACCCCCTCCCCCCCCAAACCATCTGTTTTCAGGTAACCCATACATTAAAGCAGTTCATCTCAGTTACGATGTGTTTTTTATGAGCTGTCTGCGCCTTTTTCGTCTCCCACTTTATTATGATACCTTTAATGTTTAAGATTGGGAGCCGCGCTGGTGTAATGGCTACGGCGTTGTACTGGCGACCAGGTTTTCATGGTTCAGACCCGGGCGTCAGCGTTTGAAGGAATGTTTAAGACCGGGAATTTGACTGAATAACCTGAACGGCTCCTGCACATAAATCCCGTGTGGATGGGAAGGAGCGAAGCTCCTGACCGGGTTGGAAGGAAAGTCCACTGACCCCCCAGCCTCGCAATGACATGTCATTGGGCCAAAAGAGCTGGAAAGCTCGAGTGCCGCTGGTTAGAGAGAAAAAAAAAAATAATAATGTTTAAGATTTCGACCATTCCCTGTTTGGCTGTCAATTTAGTCTTAAATGTTTCAGGCGTTCTGTAGAGATTTTCATTTTCTGTCAATTAACATATTTGCTGGTTGCGTTCAAACTATTTAAGTCTGCTTTTCTTTTCTTGTTTAATTTACACAATTAGGAATACCTACCCACAATACAAATATTTGTAGAATGTGTGAATCCTGTGTAATGACATTGTGATCCTCGCCTTTGCAACGGAGTTCGTTCAGTGTGCTGAGATTCTCTTTGTCTGATCTAAGGGAGGAGATTGAAGCACTGATGGAGTTGTCCGTGGGCTATGAAGATGGTTCTTAAAACCAAACCAAACCAAACTAGGTCTGCTTAATTTCGTTTATATTTACTGGGAACAATGTGTAAAAAAGTTAACTGGGGAAAAAGTGAGGACATTCTTTCAACATCTGCAATGTTAACACACAAAGACCTTCTGCAACAATACCTTGTAAGTATAGAAAAAAAAACATAGTTATGAAATGACAAATTCATTAACACTGTAAGTTGGATTAATAATTCTGTTAATATCATCATCATCATCATCATCAGCAGCAGCAGCTGCTGCAATCCCCACAACGAAGGTTGGCTGTAATGGATCTCCAACGTCTTCTGTCTCTTGTCTTGGTGGTGCACTCTGATAGACTTTCCTGTCCATCTCTTGATGTTACCTTCCCATTTACAGCCCTGTCTTCCTCTTGCACGTTTCACTTTAATTCTTCTTTCCATTATGATCTTCAGTAAGATGTTATGTCTTATTAAATGACCAAAATATGTTAGCTAATTTTGATCTCCTTCAGTAATTTTCTTTTCACTCCAAAATTTTCCAGGACCTGTTACCAAGTACCGTTTTTTTAACGCTGTCTGTTAACACTTAAGACACTAATTTACACAAATAAAAAAAAAAGTTTTACCTCAGACCATAATGTGAACCCAGACCGACTGCTAGTAACGCAGTCATACTAACGTCTAGACCAGATGTGCTCTTTCAACGGCGTTTATTTTAACAATATTTATGTATAATATCAGCGCACATGTGAACTTATCACTGACAGTGAACATATTTTTGAGTTACAATAATGTGATAATCAAAGTAGTTGTTTAAAAAAAATGTAAAAAGTATTGATCAATGCATCCTTCTTTCATACAATAATGTATAATATTCAACTGAGAACCTCTTCCTTTATACACGTTGTGTGTTTAAAAAAACATAATACTTACTTAGTCGTTCCCCTTCTACCGTGAGGTATAGAGGTTAAAAAACATAATACAAAAGATAAATATTTAGAACGAAGTTCAGTCTACTTCTTGCATTCATAACCCTCCGCTCATCAAGGAGCATACGCCTTCAACAAACACATGTCAAGTCCTTCTTTCATGTGCCATCATCTCAAGTTCTTTCCACGTTATCCTCATCAATTTAACCTCTGTTTCCAGCTCTGCTCTCCATGTGCTTCTTGGTCTACCTCTGCATCTCGTGCCCCGGGGGTTCCAGAACAAGGACTGCTTTGTAATGCTATCAATAGGTTTCCTCAGTGTGTGTCCTATCCATCGCCATCGTCTTCTTCTCATCTCTTGTTCCACTGACACTTCTCTAGTTCTTGTTATCAGTCCCACATTGGTAACCTTGTCATACCATTTTAATTCTTCTGTTATAAATTCAGTCTTCTTACATGCGTAATTATTCATTTCTGTGATGGGATGTTGGTGTTGGCTTCTGAAGTTTTCTCCCCAGATCTGTTGCAAAACAGGTTGAAACCTCGATGATCAGATAGCAGCTCGACCAAAGATGATTGAAAAAAAAATTGTACGGGTTCGCGTGAGTGCTGATTAAAGCTTAACTAAGAATTGATGGAAATGAATACTTTTCATTCTGACAAACGGTCGTGCTCAGTTCTTAAAAATTTAACGCAAACGGCCCTTACCTTCATGAGTCAATGGGTGGGCTTGTATTAAAAATACAAATGCGATGTGTGCACAAAAAAGTGAACTTTCAAGGGACGTAATTGTCCCCCCTCCGTTTATCCAATTGTCAAGGCGGGTTTGTCCATCCAGGAAAACTGATTTGAATGACTCGTTCGTTAAAACGTCGAGTTTTCTTCTTCCATGTCTGGTGGCGTAAGCGATTGTTTTTCCATAACTTGTAACCTCCAGCTCTTTTTGTCTATGTCGTCGAGATATTTATATGATGTGAAGATGTCTAGCATCTGCTGTCTATGTCGTCCTCTGATCTCTTTTTGCTTAAATATTCCCTGTTGTCACCTTCAATATTCCTTGTTGTTACCAAATTTTCCAGATGCTGTCTTCTCACGTGTCCCAAAATAATGGATTACTTGCTTTTAATACACTTTTAATACTGAATAATACACTTCCTTTGAGCTGGGTTCTTACAGTGCACCTTCATTACTATTTTATCTGTCCGTTTAGTCGTAACATTCATCTGTAAACACATATCTCTATGACCTCTAGTGCTTATCTACCTGTTTACTAATTGCCCATCATTCACTTCCGTAGGTCAAGATTAGGTCTACATAACACAGAAGGACTCTCTTTCTTACTTCCATTGACTAAAAGTTCTTGCAACGAGTAAATTTAATAAAATTTATTTTTATACCACTTTTTAAAACTGTTACAAGTCTTCATAACTCCCTTTAGCCATAATTTTGTATTTGCACGAAGCCCAAAGGATGTAGCGTAGAAACCCAGATGAAAGATGCTGAACCCTTAGCACCGGTTGTCCGTGTCTTGCTGCCATATATAAGTGTGCAGGTGATGCTGGCATTATGTACCGCAGCTTGTTTCCCCTACCAGGACCGTATGTTATATGTTATCTGTTATATGTTATATGTTGCCCCCGGGGTCTCCGATGAGACAAAGACAGAATAGGGCTCATTCTTCTTGAGGCATGTCGTACAAGGCCACTTATATTAGTTTGGGCACGAGTCTGGCAACCTCATCATGTAAAACACATTGTTGCAGAAACCACACATGCAAGAGCCCATGAAAACGTGGGGCAGGGTTTTCTGCAAGGAGACTAGATGCAGTGGCGTCTCCATGCTCCATAAGGAGCGAAAAGCAAAGTAATGGTACTGTAAATTTTACAGGCGACTCGTAGTTTTCATGGATTATTACTCAACGTAAATTAACTCTTAAAGGATGATAGGCCAGTTTTCGGGGCCGATTTATCCCAAGGCATTCTTAACCGGAGGCCAGTTTCGTGGCTGGTATATTTGAATTATTTGTTTGTCACCTGTTGCACTAATGTTATATTTTAATTATTCTTATTTGTTTTATTTTAAAACTATGTATAGCTTTATCATACTTTAAAAAGCTGGAATGATCCAACTCTCAAACTTTACCATTATAAAAATAAAAAAACTCGAAAATTACTTGCGTTAAACATTAGAAAGTCATAGTGTCCTTTAAGAGTTAATAAAGGTGCACTAATCTCTGGCTTTATCAGCAAGATGTCGTTCGCCTTTCTTCTCATCTCCTTCCCCACTCAGTAGACGCCTTGTCTGTGACCTATGTTCTCAAGACTTACAAAAATCTAAGTGAGCTACCGGCCGTTACTGATTAATCTAGAAGTAGGATACAAAAAACCCAAGGAAGAAATAATTCATTATTCTACAAAAGGTAGAACGAAGTGCAGATAAATCTAGAACGGACATTTAACATCTGAAGTCATATTAATTGCAATTCCCTTTTAATCCTGACCTGACTTGGTGTTGTATTTTGGTCTGTCTCACAACACGGTCATATTTACCGCGCTCACTATAGGATAAACGGAGCTATAAAATAGACAATCAGGACGCTCCTTTTTCTAATATGTATACAGAAACCTTTTTATGCTTGACAGAAAGGCCTATTTTGTGTAAACGATAGGAAGGAGTTATTTTATTTCTTAAAGAATAAAGATATATAAAAGGAAAGACATATCTATTATAACAACGAGGATATTACTTAATAAGTAGGGGCAAATACGGCCTCATAATAGTAATTCATTTAAAGAGAAAAATTGGTTTTAGTGATATTTCTACATCAGGTGAATTCCCGATTTAGTTAATTAAAGGCTGCATAGATTTAAATGCCACGTAATAAATAAACAACAAAGAGATAGAAAGATAGAGATAAATTCGCAGTTCAATTATCACTTTGAATAATTAAAATTGGTCCATAAATAAGTTAGATACAGAATATTTAAACTTAGGCACATTGTACGGGAAGGCTGAAAAACGTTAAGGTTTTAAATTCTTAAACACAGATTTGGACCGTGTCTCCGATTGGGTGGACACGGCGCTATATATAGACCTTGAACTTAGTGGAGTCCCGCCACTATTTTCTTAAATAAACCCAAGCTGAATGAGACGAGCGCAAACTATATACTGTCAGTACTTTTGCCATCTGTAATCTAGTAGCAGACTTAGATTTCCATTGAAAGCCTGTATCAGCTTGTGTATTATTGCCTGAAGGTAAGAAAGATATATATATATATATATATATATATATATATATAAATAAATAAATAAATAAATAAATAAATATATATATATATATATATATATATATATATATATATATATATATATATATATATATATATATATATATATATATATATATATATATATATATATATATATATATATATATACATATTTGTATATATTGTTGTTATTTGCCTGTGTATATCCACTTATGTGTTCGATGATGTGTAAAAAGGAAAAACTATAGGACATGTGCTGCCATGCCGGCTTACTTGTAAACGTGTGTGATTTTTGATACTGGAATGACACGCTGTTCACGAACATAGGCTAGGATAACAGGACGTGTTAACATGATGTAATCAAGATGTCACTTACTATTGTGTACTTAACCAAATCATTGTATGGAATTCAATCATGAGCTAATGGATCTAACCTAGGATGTATTAAGGAAAAGAGTAATCACATTGAGCTGGCTGTGGGGTGTTGAAGTAATGTGTCCTGTGCAAACTGTTAGCACAATTTCTGAATCATGTTTGTACGTGGTGTTGTGTGTGTGTGTGTGTGTGTGTATGTGTGTGTGTGTGGAGTATTGCTGAAACCTACATGGAATGCGATGCATATACCTGGCCTGATGGATGCATATCGTCATCTTTAAAGATAAGTGGAATCTTGATTCCACTGTTCAGCAGATCCAGTTACAAACAGTTATAATAAAGACACCACAACTAGTCAAACATTTTAATGATGATCTATGAAGGACAATATTTCAATAATGTGTATACTACAGTCCAGTGAAAGTGACAATAGTAAAAGGAAAAAAAGAAATTGACACTATATGTAAAACTTTACCATATTAATTATTATGGAGAAAAACATTCCATCTTATTTATTTGATTGTGTAAATACCATTTGACTACTTTTTAATTTTCCTGACCGAAAAGAGAAAGCGGTATAGGACAAATAAATTGTAAATACTTTCATTCAGGCTTACTTAATTATTCTAATTAAGTTAATGTTCAGTTTGATAGTTATTACATATAAATAATTTAATTTTCCCCTAGATAACTAGCCATTAAAACAAAAATATATCCAGTAATCAAGGTGGGATCTGGAGAGGTAGCAGTTAGATCTTCAGTACTCATAACTATCATCATACTGGAAGGTTTACATAGCTTTACCCCACTTTTGATGTCGATACACCCTTACTCTTTTCAGAGAAGGGGGTATTTCTTATAAGACCAGGCTCTTATCTGGCACTATCCTGGTATCATCTGATACATCTATTTGTCCAGGATATCTTTAAAGTTAATAACATCTGAACCTCTGGCGACACTTGGCACGTTTTCTTGCCCTAAGTGTCTAAGTTATCTCAGTTCAAAGACCAAGATGAGTGGTTGAATGTTGATACTGTATAAGTTTTCCTTGGGACCCCTGATACAGCTCTCAAATGTGATGCCTGTCTTTTAAATACTAAAGCCACTCAGGCTAAATATAGAGATACGTTGCTAAAGGGTTCTGTATTACAGGCCACGCCCACACAGGGCTATTCCAAAATATGTATTACTACTGTCACGTCTGGAATATTGAGTGTGTGTGTTGGTTTAGTCGTTTACACCACAGGTACGTACACAAGAGTCATGGATGGTTGTAAACGACTGGTGACATTTAATACTGGTTTATTACGTCACAACACATTGATATGAAATGCACATAGTCAGGATACAGTTCACAGCAAAACACGAGATATATCTTAACACTATAAGGACTGCCCACTCGGCAGTTACAATGATATCAGCGCTATAAAGTATCATCAATAACTCAGCGCTATCTCTTCCTCAACAACTATCCTCTCATAGGAAACAATGGCCTTTATATAATTCATCAGCGCTACAAAGTATCATCAATAACAATCCTCGCACAGGAGATAATGGCCTTTATATAAATCATCAACAACTATCCTCTCTCAGGAAACAATAGCCTTTATATAATTCATCAGCGCTATAAAGTATCATCAATAACAATCCTCTCACAGGAAATAATGGCCTTTATATAATTCATCAGCGCTATAAAGTATCATCAATAAAAATCCTCTCACAAGAAATAATGGCCTTTAAGGACTGCACACTGCAGTTATCAAAATGGCCTACACAACATCTTGGCCTCATGAACATTTTCACAATAGTCCACACTGCAGTTTTATACTACGCTGTACCCACAGCGAAAAATCTGTCGACATTTTAACTTCAGCACTGCGCAAACATTACACTTCCCAAAAAACACAGGCCTGACCAACCCGGTCAAACGCCCAGAACACTCTCCCCGAATAATACACTCGTCCCGCTCAAAACAGTCACGAGACTTCCTCACTGTTCAACACAACTCAGTCAATCAATCATCTGCGGGCTAGCCGCGAGCTATTCTCACACAGCTCAAAACAATACAGAATAAATATATCTCAACACTTGAGATGATCAGCGTTTTCCACGCTTTCTGTAATCTGTCTCTTGAAACTACCACGAGATATTTTCAAAACAATTCAATAGCCAACAAGCAAACAAGTGCCCCAACGCAAAATCTAACTTGTCTACTAACATTCTCAGGTTTACTTCCCTTACACCAGATCTGTTCTTAACAAATGTCTAAAGTAATTTTGACTTGATATTGACCCACTGTCGCTGAGCGTCAGCTCTTGGTGACCACAGTAATTATTTATCAAGGAAATGGGAAGGACCTGAAGGCGATAGATGAGTAGTACCATTTCGTCCACGATTTGTCATCATCATCATTATAGGTCATTATCATCATCACCATTTTCCTGTTTTCTATAAGTAGAAGGAGTATAGGGTTAATGAATAATAATAGATAGCCACGATTTCACAATAATTAACTGAAGACAGCAAAAGCGTAACACTGATTTCAACAGAATAATTAATAGACATTCTGATGTGAGAGAAGCATGTGTTCCAACGTATAAAATGGAGTCTATAAATCCTGCACGGTTATGAATATTAAAACAAATACAACACCCCCCCCCCTCTCTCTCTCTCTCTCTCTCTCTCTCTTTATTTATCTCTCTCTTGATCTGTCTTTTTATCTCACACTCTCTCTGTGTGAGCGTGCCTGCTTCTCTATTTTTGAAAATATTGTGATGGGAGATAATGTTTATTTTTTCTAGGGGAAGTAACCTTTATTACAGAATATATTTAATATTACGAGTATAAGTAACATTTTCAGTGAAACGTTTTAGAGCATTTATTAAACAATGAAAACCAAATTTATTTACAGAAGCAGTAGACAGTTTTTCAATATTTGTTTGAAACTTTTATTTTCTTTTTGTTTTTGTAAAAAATAATTTTTCATTGCGAATTGAATTTTATTCCAATGAGCATCTATAAAAATGTGTATTCAATGAACTGTACTCAGTATAGTAAGCACAATTACCTTTCTTAATAGGCACTGAAATCTGCTAATTAACAAATAGATAACAATGAACAGGTAAATCTTGTAATAACTAGGGCTAGGATTTTGATGACTTTGCAACTATTTATTTTTTTTTGTTCAGCCTAAACATTGCTTAGTTGAATATAAATGAGTTGCGTAAAAAAAATTAAGCTGGTTTATGAGCCTGTGTTAAAGCAATATTTTGTCTTTTTTGCCATTTTCGACTTATTAATAATTTTAAAAAAAAAATTTCCTTCACTGTTTTCCCTATGCTGTTTAATGATTTTCCTTAAATCCCTGAAAACAAATGGTGCTGGTAAAAGTTCCCACAGTAATTAAATATTACTGTATGTGTTTAAAATTTCCTACATAACGTCAAGTTTTGGATTTCAACCTGGTGCCATTACTTCCCTGTAGAAGTCAGTTAGTGGATCAGATAGATTTGGTAAAGAAAATAGTCAGTGACAGACAGTGTGCTTAGAGACGAGGGAAAGGTTGTGCAAAAGGTAACTATGCAAATTTGGAAACATAAATGTGGGATATGAAAAGATGGGCTTAATTTCACACTTTTCTCTTGGTGAATTTTCAGCCGACTTAGTAACAACTGACGTAGCTTATTTCATGTATGCTCCTGTGGTGTCAGTGGAAGTGAAAAGGAGCTTTTCAGCGTTTAAAGATTTGTTGGCAGACAATAGAAAGTTATTCTCTTTTGAGAATCTATTAACCAGACCACAAGGTCTTTTATATTTGGACATGTGCCCAATATAACCAATGAACCCTGTGTCTAGGTTAAATGGTGCTCGCCTCGCCAAAATGAAGCAAGGTTTTATTTAATAGAAAATTACATTTTTTTTTCTTTAAATGTGAAAATCTGCACATGGTTTCCATTGTGCATTGTAACACTTACTTACTTACTTAGTCGTTCCCCTTCTACCGTGAGGTGTAGAGGTTTGGAAGAGAGAGAGCGCCAGACTATACTATCGGCTGTCTTCCTCCTGGCCTGGATCCATTCTAGTCCTCGGTCCTTCAAAGATTGTCTAATGTTGTCCTCCCAGCGGACTCTGGGTCGTCCTCGGGGTCTGGATCCTTGGCTCTTTGTTTCCCATGCTTGTGTGTAACACTTAATTTATTAAATAAAAACTTTCAGTTTGTCATAGAAAGAGTAAAAATATTCAGTTGTTATTTCATGTCTTTTGTGTGTGTGTGTTTTTTTTTAAAATTTCGGAACAATTTTGTTAATGCAAATTGAGACAAACGTTCCACTTCCCTAGGTCAACTAAGTATTTGCCTAAATACATTGTAGAGGGGATGGAAAACGGAGAAAACCCAACGCAAATCACGTCTCAAATTGTTCTAAAAATAAAACTACTTGCTAGTATTGCCTTAGGCGGTTTTTCAAATTACGATGAAAAAGTTAGAAAAAGTGGACACTACGGTCAGGGAAACACGCTTAGCTCTTATTGCGAATGACATAAACTCTCGTAATTAGCTTGAAAGTACATGAGAAAAGAATTGAACGGGAGGTAAATTAAAAATCAACAACTAACATGAAAAAAATATAGAATTTTGAACCAAGCCGCTTAGCCCCATAAAAATCATATATTTGTGTACCTAAGGCTTTGCTGACTAAGAATATGTTATCAATTACATAAATAGTCCATTAGATAATCAAATATTGGGGATAATACATAGAGAATCAGAGATACTGTCAGGTCAAGTCACATCTGCTTAGATTGGAAGGCATATTTTCTGGGGGAAAAAATTAGGTGAAAGATAGGCTAAGATAGTACGATGAAGGGGATTGGGTGGAATTTGAAGTGAGGCGAAATATTATTGGCCGACCTCGTACTAAACATATATTACCCGAGTAACGTAGTAGAAAGTTGAATTGTATTTTTGAAAGACTTTGTTTACAAATGAAATAAGGATAATCATTGGCCAGAGTAGTTGATATTGGAGGAAAAGTATTAGGTGAGGACGCCATTTTATAACAAAATTTTGCCAAGGAGCGATGAGAGCAGGCTTGTGCTGTGTAAACAATATTTCTCAAAAGCCTGGACAGAACGGCAGATCGAAAGTTTGCCAGTCATCGTTCACTTGTGTATTTCATTGAATAAATGTGGGTCCTGGGTACTGACGTTAATGTAGTACCAAACGCTTGAGAACTGCTCGATTCAGGACTCTGTCTGTATACTTCGAGCCCATGCTAGTGGCCATTGCCTATCAAACAGGTGGAACAGATTGTTAAGCGAGCAGAGGAAACGATCTACCTGTATTCTCCTGCCAAGTTAAGTTCTTGTTCGGCACCTGGCAGCTCAACTTAAAAGAACTAGAAAGTGATAGTGAAGAAAACTGTGAATAGTTATTAATATTTTCACAAGTGACAAACGAAAACAGACATAACTTAAAGGGAGTGATTATAACCAACAACCTATTGATTGATACCAGTATTACCTCAAAGTAGAAGAATACAACTACACACTCATATTAGAATAATATTGTATGTATGGACAGAAGATCTACTGTGTTATTGGACTGTAGTAAATGATTCTTTTGGTTCCACTTTTGATTGTCAGTCCTGGTTCAAAATAAATTAGAATCAGGATAATAAATTGTAAAAAATTCTATTTACACAAAGTTCAACCACTGTCTTAATTAAGATAGCATTTTAAAGTGTCGTTTATATGTTATTGTTGTAATACTGTTGGTTGTTGTGGATAATAAACTATTTGTTTGTATGTTAGTTGGTTATTGCACCCTACACTCTACACTCATAACCCTAGACACTACACGAAGTCATTTTAATAATAATATAGATTAATTTTGAATGAGATCAAAAGGGTGGTAGCGGAAAGGTACTCTGAAAAGTTTACAATACTATTTGTTAAATTCAGAGACCTTCATAGCTGATCTCATTTAATACAGTAATAATACATAACAACAATTCATAACATCAAAACCCACCACAATTCTCAAGCCTCCTCTTTCCCCCTCGCGCCCTCCCCCAAAATTTGTTTAACAAATTTTTGGTGATCTTATCCGATGCCCATGCTAGAATGTACACCCGTCGTTTTTGTCTGCTTCGACAGTGCGTGTTTCGACCGTCCTCCTCAATACTTGTTGAAGAATTCTGTCTCTAAATCCTTCAGTAAGATTCTCACTCACCCTGGCCTCCCTCAGAATGTTGTAGCAAAATCTGCGAGAATAATCGCTCATTTCGGTAGAATTTTAGTCATAAAAGGATAATAAATACAACAGCCCTATTGTGTCTGACGGTGATGCTCTCACACGCCAGCATAGCGCTGAATTTTGTGCCATGGAACGGCTTAGAACCGATCCCCCCGTTTAAACCTACTCGCGTTCCTTGTGACGTACATTTTAACATTTTGCCCGATTTGATAGAGACTGTGGCAAGACTTACAATTAACGCTTTGGCGGAAGTGTGCCGACAAATAACTATCTGAATTAACGTATTCTGTCAACTTTAACGCAAAATTTAGTAGTGATCCTTACATTTTTTGGTAGTGTTACACGATACAATACAAATTATTAACGCCAATTCTTAACCTGCCGCGCACAACCCCGTTCGCTGACACAGTCTGCCATGCATTTATACAAGGGGATTGATATAAGTCTTGGGCCTGACCATGAAGGAGTCACAGGAGAAAGATGAAACTTGGCACATTTAAAGTTCATCATATTTGCACTGAATGTGTGAAGTACGCGTTTGTTTCTTCAATGGGTTTTTTCGCTACGGTGCACGACGCAATGTACCCTATTGACCGGATCTGCTGCTCCAAAGATTTGACAAAACAATGGAAAAGAAGGAGGCCAGAGCTGTGATAAAATTTCTGATGTTTCAGGGAAAAACACCTACAGAAATACATAGGGAGATGGAACCAGTGTTTCGTGATTCTTGTCCTTCATATACGTCGGTTAAAAAAACTGGTGTCAACAGTTTAAGTGCGGCCACTCAAATGTTGCTGATCTGCAAAGATCTGGTAGACCAGCCTCAGAGTGCAACGAAGAAAATGCAACGAGAGTGAAGAAAATCATTGACCAGCATCGAAAAATGACAATTGTGGAGATAGCTAGTAGAGTAAAACTAAATGAAAGAAGTATATAGAATTTTACACAACAGACTGAACATGAGAAAAATGTGCGCACGCTGGGTTCCGCGACTATTGACGCGTGAACAGAAGAAAACGAGGATAAATTGCTGTCAACAGTTGCTCAAAAAATGTCAGTCAAAAATTTTTTTGGAAACCATGGTGACAGAAGATGAGACTTGGGTACACCATTATGACCCCGAATCCAAAATTGCCAACATGCAATGGAAAACTCCGGGCTCCCCAACACCTGTCAAGCCGATTTCGCAGAAATCTGCAGGAAAAGTGATGCTGACTGTTTTTTGGGACGGCAAAGGTGACCTTTTGATAGATTATCTGCCTCGTGGCAACACCGTTAATGGACAGTACTATGCAGATCTCACAAAAATAAGAAAGGTTGTGACCTGGAAACGAGGGATAACGCGCACTCATAATCTTTCTGTGCTTCAAGACAACGCGCCCTCTCACAAAGCACGGCTTGTGCAGCTAGCAGTCAACTATTTGAATATTGAAATTCTTCCACACCCACCATATTCTCCAGATTTGGCTTCATCAGACTTTTTTCTATTCCCAAATCTTAAAAAACAGCTAAAAGGAAATCATTTTGACAGCGATGAAGAGGTTATACTGGCATGTGATGACTGGTTTAGTTTGAAAAATAGGGTGTTCAACTCCCAAGGTCTTTTCAAGGTCATGCAGAGATGGCAGAAGTGTGTCAATTCAGACGGTGGCTGTATTGAAAAGGAATAAACACTATACAAAATTTCAGCTCTCTGTGACATGTCCTTCATGGTCAGGCCCAAGACTTATGTCAATCCCCTTGTATATATATATATATACACGCTGGAACAACTCTAGCAGAGGCAAACACGCAGACAATTTTATTGCCTCATCGCGGTAGCATTTCTGGCGTAACTAAAACAAGTTAGTTATTTGAAAAATACTTGCCAGCGAGATGAAGGAGAGGAAAGATGGCGGTCTTGTGAAAAATTTTATTTGACGATTGACTATGACTAAAATTGAAAATTTAAACCATTATGAAACTGCCCATAAAAATTATATGGTAGTATAACGTAGGGTTCACTAAGCAATAATGTACTTTAAATAATATGATAGTCCCAGTATTAGATAAGTTATTGAGAAAATACTAATGTCTACGGAAACTCGACCAGACAGACAGTCGTTCCTGCTTTGTTTTTTTAACGTTAGTGGGGACGCGAGTTTGAAAAAGAGGCAGGGAGGTACATTCAAATTCGCTTGGGTAAAAAGAGTATGAACGGAAAAGGGGAGCGGTAGGAAAAATGTAATCTTAAACGAAACATCTTTTGTATTGGGCATGACTAAAGCAGACTGGCCAATCGACTACCAGACGCAGAAATTGTTTGCAATTATTTTGTTTTTTTCATAAAAACTGCATTTGAATTCAAGTAGTCGCACGTTTTGATTGGCCAGTGCTAGTAAATATTAGCAAAAGGCTTTGATTATTCATTGCCAGTCAAACTAAAATTTTCATTCAGATACGCTGAGAAACAGCTGTGTTAACTTTAAACTTAAATAAATAAGAAATTCACAGTCTGTGCAGTTCGGAGGAAGCTGAGGCCATTTCTTCTAAAGTCAGCGTCATTTGTTTATATTTTCTTGAATTGTGGTAAGGATGCTTTATGAATTAATATGTTTATTCCAACTACCAAAGTTAGATACTGCTATGGGGGTAAGTGAAGGACATGCCGGGAGCAGACATTGTTGAGTCCTCACTTTGAAATGTATCTAACTGGTGTATGTTGTCATGATTATGTTGTCATATTATTATATTAGAATATATTAGTAAGCCTCGGTGTTCAATGAACACTGTCTACATGCCTGAAGCAATTATATTTGAAAAGAAAAGAAGAGATCATATCAAAGGAAATGTGGTTACTCCACATTATTGTATTGAGGAAAAGTATGTAAACGTACAGTGGCGTATCTGCCTTAAGGATCTGAGGTGTGGTCACAGCAAGCTGGGAGTCACGTAACATTCGGGGCGAGTGCACCTGAAATGCACGCGAGGCTGACCCCATACCCACGTATGAAATTAAGTGTTAGAATAAGTGATCAGATGTAAAAGGCCAGCGTGTCCTTTTGTTGCAGAGGCTCTATTTCCTGTTGCCAGCTGGTGACAGGAAACCTGCTGAGTACGAATAACACCATTCAGTCTCCAACCAGTCGTTTATGCTGTCAAAGATAACAGTAGGAGCTTTGGCGGGTGGTGAAATTGAGACTTTCTGCAACGACACATTGTAATATCTTTCAACAAGGAATCCCAGGTGATGTGTTAAACATCTGGGCATAACTGACATTTTCTAGTAATAAACACTAGTATTGCGAAACAATACTCAGGACGTTTATGGGGGTAGGATGAAACTACAGCCCTCATATACAGTGACTCTCCCTTTAGGTGAATAAAGTGAAATCTATGAATATTTCCTACAGGAAAGACATATATAAATATATATTAACTTTTTAGTTATTGGGCAAATTGCCCCAACATTTTAATTGTTCTTTTCTGTAAACTATCTTGTCCTCATTTTCAAAGACCTGTCCAAACGATTTGACTGGACAGGCAAAATAAATTGTATAAAAAAATTAATTTAAAGAAAAACTTAACCACAGGTTTTATTCACTTCCTCATAGTAACTTAAAGTGTTTTGTGTTGTGTACCATCATTTCATTTCTCCCCTAGACACTAGGTACATCATACACCATACACTAGAGCCACAAGAGTGACCGTGTGAGATCTAGGGAGGTAGCGTTAGATACCCTGCACATAATTCATCATCATCATCTTTTAGAGTCAGGGGCCTACATGTGCTTGACCTCACACGGTTTATGCAGACACCGATTTCATTCTTTGTTAGGATACCATCATAACCTCCCCAGCAAAATCAACTTTGCTACAAATGTCATCTGTATCCCGCAGGGGCGTACATAAAGTATTTGGCACGCAGGGCATATCTTTCCTTAAGGCACCTCCCTCAATAAATGAACATAACGAAACCATTTTTTTTTAAAAAATAATTTTTCCTCATTTGAACTGTGTTCAACCTAGACACAGAATCCGTCGGTTATATTAAAACGCATGTCCAAATATAAAGATTTTGTGGTCTGGATTGTGAAACAGATATATTGTGCTTACTAGTAGATTTTTTATTAGTAAAGTACTGTCATAATAGTGCCCCGTAGCACCTCCGCTCCCTGGTTGTCACCTCGCACTACCCCCTCTATATATATAATATATAAAAATGATATAATAATAAAAAATTATAAAATATAATTATGTAATAAAATTATAATAAAATCTCCGGTCCAAAATATGTAATAAGATTTTGTTAAAACTATCTGTACATTGTTGCATTTTTAATGAAAACAAAAAGTGATGTGATCATCTGAATCTAGTAAAACTGTCAGTGTCTACAACAGTCATTCACCAGTTTCCACATTTCAAACTAGGTAAATAGTTCAATTCGAAGGGAGTATGTTTTGCTAAGTGTTGCAATTCTAACGGAATATTTGTTGCCAAATTAGTGGAATTCTAACGGAATATAAAATTTAACGGAGTATGTGTTAAAAATCCACGCTACTGATTCTATTCAACAAACCGGTAAGTAAACTAGTTTTCTTCTTTTTGTTTTGTTAGTTGAAATACAAAGAATAGTACAAATATGTGCTACTGTATTTGCATCTAATTTTATTTCAAATTATTAGTTAACCTAAACGAAAAGGCAAATTGGGTCTGAAACTCGCGATTGGGTCCATTTTCCTGCAATACAGGTACACCAAAAAATGGCGGCCAAATTTTAGTTCGCGTAACTCTATATATCAAGGGACACTAGTACGAGGCGAGGTCTGTGTACACAACCTAAAATTTGAAATAGAAATATTTTATTATGCTTCTATGTACAATTTTTTTCCAAGAAGGGGCCCATAGCCTCCACTAGACAGTCAAAGTGGCCCATAGCCTTCATCGGACAATAAAAGCGTCTAAAGGTTTCATCAGACAATCAAAGGTGTCCACAGCCTTCATCAGGCAATCAAACGTTCCAAAACCTTCACCACACAATCAAACGGGTGCATAGCCTTCATCGGACAAACACACGGGTCCATAGCCTTCATCGGATAATCAAACGGGTCCATAGCCTTCATCAGACAATCAAACGGGTCCATAGCCTTCATCGGATAATCAAACGGGTCCATAGCCTTCATCAGACAATTAAAGGGGTGTATGACACAAAAATAAGTTCTAGAAATCCTGATCTTGAGCTTAATGTGCGAATCAATAGAAGGAGATCCAAACACAAGCGGAAAAGAGAAGTGGAGGTCTACCGTCACGGGATTGCCTCCCTTGCTCTGCAGTAATGGTCCAACAAGAGAACGCCCTAATAAAGAAAGTGAAGAGCCAGTGGTACAGAGGTTCAGAAGAAACATGGTATAACGCAATCTAAATCAAAACATTTGTTTCTCATCACGCAGTGTAATGCTCTGGTCAATATACAAAAACTTTTCATGCGTATATTAACTGGTATGGTTACAAAAAAAAATCAGTCTTTGACTAATCATGGTATATAACCGCAAGTGAACTGTGAAAACTTAAAGATAGTGAGTGTGCAACACTGTGATATGGACATAATACATAAAATACATGCTGATCTGTAAGATAAACATGTGTTGATAGCATTACAAGGCAGTCCTTGTTCTGGAACCCCCAGGGCAAGAGAGGCAGAGGTAGACCAAGAAGCACATGGAGAAGAGAGCTGGAAACAGAGGTGAAAATGATGAGGAGAACGTGGAAAGAACTTGAGATGATGGCACGTGACAGGAGGGCATGTGTTTGTTGAAGGCCTATGCTACTTTGGGAGTGGAGGGTTATGAATGAATGAACACTGTGATATGGACATAATACATAATATACATGCTGATCTGTAAGATAAACATGTGTTCCAGGTTATAAAATAGGGCTTCTAACAAACCTTGCGCAATTGTGAACATGCCTTTTGTCGTTCATCTAGTAAAGGTAAGTAATATTTAATTGTTCTAGGGGAAACAACTTATTATAAATATATATGCATGTGTTTTAACGGTCATATTAGTAAAAATTTAGTTATGAGCTTTATTTAAAGTGGAATTAATATAAACATACAATTAAGTAGAAGAATAATGAACAACTTTCAAAACATTTTGCCAAATGTTTTCTATTTTTTCTTTTTTATTAAATAATTTAAACAATTTTTAAGCCATGCAAGATTTGCAGTAGTATTCATATGTAAGCAAACAGAAATCGAAGTCCGTACTTAAATGCCGCGGAAGTTATGTTTATATCGCGTACTCCGATAACTGAACCGGCCTTTTGGCTAAGATCAAAGTGTTTTAGACAGGACCGGGATCACACACAATTCACACATTCTACTAAATAAAGTCAATAGACCTCACTTTGAGCTCCAGAAGGGGTAAAATTTTATTTAAAAAAAAAAAAAAAAGTAGGCTAACTCAAACAGACTGCAATATCTTTTGTAAAAGGAAGATGGTCTTTTTCAGTTTTCACTGCAAACTCATGCGAGTTAATAAAAATGCGCCTCATGCGAGCAATTTAAAAAATATTGGTTAAAAAAAAATGTATCGATCGATGAGATAGCGAAATAAAACTGAAACTATCACTGAAATAATTCGATCTTACACTTAACATCATGTAGTAATCTGTTTTGTGGTCGGCAGTCTGTACCGCCAATAAGTAACGGCACCTAAGAATATAAACGACAGTTCAGCTGTGTGTACCACCATTTTACCAACATAACCTATTCGTCGTCTCCCCTCGTTCTAAACGTGGTCCTCAACGCTTGTCAGTATCTCCGTTCTTGACCATCTAAAACTGACCTTCTGTTAGTGACATGCTATGTCAGCTTCTTGATTTTGTCTGATTTTGTTCTGCTGTGTTAAGTTTTATCTCGCTCCCAGTTGTTCTCCTTTGGTATGTATTTTTAATATAAAAGCATAATTGATAATTATGATTTACAATGATTTAACAGGTGTGATGCCACTTTCCATATCGGCAGTTGTTCATATTTATTTGGAATTGAAAACAATATATATCCTAATTATAACCCATTAGAGGTTGAACGGCATATTTTTCATCATTAGCGGAAAAAAAATTATGTCTGTTTTCACTCACATAACCAGTGCCGTAGATTTGTGATAGGTGAATTAAGACTCAGATTGGTCCCTTCTGAATTTCCCTGCCACTATCGTCATCTTCGTCAGTTTTGGCGATCGTCAGGAGATGTTCGGAGGTCGGCACCGGTCTTTCCAAGAATTTGTTTAACAGATTTAAATGGAAAACCTTTCCTTTCCTTTAATAGAGATCTGGTAGTTAGCTTTAGAAATCTTTTTCAGGACGGTAAACGGCCCTTGCCATCCGATCCTCAGTTTGTTGTTCCCGGTATGGAGTAACACCAAAACTTTCTCTCCTGCTTCCAGTTCTCTTTCTTTCGCGACTCTCCTATATCGGTTAGCGTGCTTTGCGCGTGCTCGCTTAAAGTTTGTCGTAGCTAGGTCCCATCCTAGTTTCAACCTTTCCTTTAAATCCAATACGTATTTACATGCTGAGACGACTGTCTCATCAGCCTTCTGGTCTGTCAGCGACTGAAGTAAGCCTTCAAGCGGGCCCTTAATGGGTCTGCCGAATAAAAGCGTGGCTGGCGGAAATCCTGTGGACGTATGTTGGGTTTCTCTGTAGCCAAATAGAGCAGCAGGGACAGAAAGATCCCAATCGTCAGGTTTCACTTGTGCCAGTTTACTTAGCATCATGTTGCGGTTTCCATTAACACGATCTACTATCCCACTTCCGGCCAGAGTATAAGGCTGTGTATAGATGTGTTGGTTCCTCAAGATCTTCACGATCTCATCCATTAACAGGTTTCGGTATGGAGATCCGTTATCCGTCAACACCTGTGGAGGGAATCCCAACCGAGTGAAAATCTGCACGAGGGCTTCTGCGACATGCTTGGCATCCGCGCATGTAAGCGGTATAGCTTCTGCCCATAAAGTGCATGTGTCGTCTAGGGTCAGGATAAACCTGTTCCTTCTTTTAGTCCTTTGTAAGGGTCCTAAAATGTCGATCACCACCCGTTCAAATCGTGTTCCCATTATTGGCATTTCACCCATGTGGACTGGGGGTGACCGTTGCTTACGTGGTACACGTTGGCACTGGGCACAAGATGTCACATACCTGATAATATCAGTATTTACTCCTGGCCACCAATAATGAGTAGTTATCCGTTGGTTTGTTGCGTTCTGTCCCATATGTCCGCTAAAGGGAAGAGAGTGCCCCATTTCTAGGATTTGGCTTCTGTACTGTTTCGGTACTAGGAGCTGGTTGTAACCTTGGTCAGACTTGCCCGTTCTGCGATAAAGTACGCCATCCTTTGAAAAAATGTCCCCGTGCTGCCTGGGTTCCTTAGCCATGGGCACTTTCCTAAAGCAGGGTGCCAAAGTAGGGTCCTTTTGTTGCGCCTCTTTAAGTTCCATAGGTAACAAATTTAGCGCAGGCTCCCGTTCCTTCTTGGTTTGCTCTCTTGTAGTTACTGCTGACACAATCGGCTCTTCCGGTTTCCCAATAAACACGTATGTACCGCCAAGTATGACTGGGTAGATCGGATCATCCATAACAGCCGCTTTGATCACATCTCTGACAAAATCGGAGTGGATCTCAACCAATGCAATGGGAAGCGCTGTAGGTGCATCACTCTTAGAAACTCCACAAAATTGGACAGTTTCTCCTGTCTCTTGACCGGGTTTGACCATGTGCCTGGCAACAATGCAATCATAAGAAAGCCCCGTGTCAAATAAACAAAAAGTTGAAGAACCGTTCAAAATAACAGTACCTAGCGTTGAGGGTCTCTTTCCCTCAGGTTGAGAATCAATGACATTAATTGCACCTTGCGAGACTGTTAATAAGCATCCGATGCGTTTAGGCTCGGTGTGCTCGGTCTGATCATTTGTCCCGTGTTCGGGGGTTTTCCCTTTGCCACCTTGTCCTTTCTGACCGCGCTGTTATGTAGGAGGGTTGGGTTGATCATACTTTTTATTGTTGGTGGGGTACTTGGTTTTGTAGAACTTTGACTTTTCAGGAGGGGGGTTTTGAGGGCCAGTTTCTCTGTGGTTATTTTGTTGAGAAGCATGAAAAGATTGGTCTAGATTATTCTTTCGAAAAGGCTCTTCTGTCGGTTTACGTTTTGTGGCCGGCAGTTCGGCCAGCGCATTTTGATAACGCTCAGACTTTTCCAAAATGTCTTCAAGCTTTTCTGCACCCTGCTCAGCTAGAAATCTCCGGGTGTCAGCAGACAAAGTGTTCCTTATCTGTTCGCATATTACGAACTCCTCAAGACCTTCATAGGTAGAGGCGAGCTGCGAGAGCTCTAGGCACTTTGTCAAGTATCCCTTCAAACGAGACGAGAACTGCTGAAAAGTTTCAGAGTTCTCCTTCCTGCTGTTGCGAAACAGTTGCAAAAACTTTCGCGCATTCATTTCAAAGCGCTCAAGTAACGCTTTCTTCAACACGTCGTAGTTGTCTTGTTGGCTGCTTTCTAGTTCGGCGTAGACATCATACGCACTGCTTTTCAAAGCCTGAGGAAGCTTCATTATCCAACGCGACATCTCTAAACCGTACAGAGTTGCAATTCTCAAATTTTTGTAGCCATGTGTCAATCTTCTCATTAGGACACGGGAAAGATTCTAGAGCAAAAGACATAGCGTTGAGTTGAAGAGATTGAGTGTTAGAAGGATCAGTTAAGGAAGAATGAGGAGAAGACTCTCCATTGCTGGAGGTAGAGGCAGCGCCACGACTTTGGACCTCTAGAGCTTTAAGCGCCAGCTCATGCTGTCGTCGTTGCTCATTTTCTCTTTCCTCATGCTGTCTCTCCTCCCTCTCCTTCTCATGCTGTCTCTCCTCCCTCTCCTTCTCATGATGTCTCTCCTTTTCTCTTTCCTCATGCTGTCTCTCCATCTCTCTTTCGTTCGCCCTGCGGATTTCCATTTCTTCCTCAATCTTCTTCTGCTCTCTAGCTTCGGCTGCTTTCCTCTCCGCAACATGTATCTCAAGTTCGTCCCTGACAAAAGCTTTCGCTTCCTCTCCTTGTAAACCTTCTTCTCTCGCTTCGTCCCTGAGGGTCTGCATAAGCTTCGCCCTCTCTGCCATCGCGAATAGGTGACTGAGACTTATTAAAGAAGGAAGTAAGAAAAGGATACACTGGTTCCTTACCACTTACGAGAAAATACCAACAAAAGATGATATATTTTAACTGGGATACCTCCTCCTAAATATAGTGTCTAACTATCGCTGCTTTTAATCTGCAATTAAGTTCTACGTGCAAGCGACTATGCCAAATAAATGGTTGTTAAGATTAATCACTAACAAAATTTAGTTGCTACAGTGGAAACAAAACAATTATTGCAAAAAATTTTAGGAGAAAAAAAAAATTCCCTAATTTTTAAATCCACTACAAGTTCACCCTGAAGTCAGTTAGGGTAAGGGAGGCAATTAACAGGACGAGAAAACAAAATGTAGTCCGAACGCGCTCCTTAACTTAGTTCTAACACTTTTCTGCTTCAGAACCCAGTGAGTGCTATACAATCACAAAATCTATTACCAGCGGTTTAGTATTACTTACTTACTTACTTACTTAGTAGATCCCCTTCTACCGTGAGGTGTAGAGGTTTGGAAGAGAGAGCGCCAGATTATCCTATCGGCTGTCTTCCTCCTGGCCTGGTTCCATTCCAGTCCTCGGTCCTTCAAAGATTGTCTAATGTTGTCCTCCCAGCGTACTCTGGGTCGTCCTGGGGGTCTGGATCCCTGGCTCTTTGTTTCCCATGCTTGTCGTGGTATCCGATCTTCTCCCATTCTGCAGACATGGCCAAACCATCTTAATTGGGACTGTTCTACTTGGGTCTGCAGGGGGTAGGATTTAAGGCCTTGACGTATCGTCTGGTTGCGTACCATGTCTCTTCTTGTTACTTCAACCACCTTCCTCAGATACCTCATTTCTGAGGTTTGGATCTGGCTTTTATGGGTTGTAGTCATTGCCCATGACTCGCATCCATATGTCAAGACTGGGACATAGGTGGAGCGGTATACAGCCATCTTCGTTTTCTTACCAACCTCTCTCTTGCTGAGGAATCCTCGATTTATGGCCTGGAAAAGTCTCCCAGCTGCTGCTTTTCGAGTGGCCAACTCTTCTTTGAGCAGGTTTAGTATTACAAAATAAATAATTAACATATCTTCCGACAAAATCAACCTGTAACTCAAAAAAATGTATAATACTCAATAATGCTGTGGAAAAACAAATTATTATTTGTGTGGTCAGCAAGCCCATAAACAGATCGTTAGTCTAGGGGATAGTTATTTTTAAAGATACTAAAATCCACGAGACAATCACACTCTTTCTCTATTTCAGAATACAGAATCTTACAGACGAGCTGATATTGACGTGTCGTCTTCCTATTCTAAATTAAAAATCCCGATAGACGAGACCCCATTTGTCGTAGATTTGTGATTGGTGAATTAAGACTCAGATTGGTCCCTTCTGAATAGCAATAGGAGCAGGTGATAGCTCAGTGAGATATAATAGTAGAAATAGATTTCCACGAGTGAGATGGTAGAAATAATAGAGTCTGTCCCTGAAATCGAGAATCTTCTCTCTTTCAGCCTATCTTCTACAACAGATCTAGAGGAGTCAGACAGTCTATTATAATATATATTACTATATATCTCCACTCACATATACACACCCATAAGTGACGACAGTTAGACGCACAGACGTGGGAAAACTATAACTATGAAATATAGATATTTTGGGAACAAGCTGACCGACACACTGATTAAGTTTATGTAAATTTTATTAACATAAAGACAATGTTCCACATCAAATAAGGTTGCTTATCAAGCACATATAAATACACATAGATTAATGAATTACTAAAAAGAACAATAGACCCATAGGTGTAATCCTTTCCCTCTATGTAGAGCCCACGATCCCGTTAGCAGAAATGTTATAGCCTCCAAAGAGTCACAGATGTATACGCTATGTTCTATGATTTCCCCTCTATAGTTTAAGAACAGAGTTGATATATTAATCTATCCTAAGAGGAAATCAGCATTTGCAGCACAAATTGCCTGTAAGAAATACAAAGTGGGTGAAATTTGTTATCCAATAAAAGAGTCACTTATTCCTGCTTTCTCTCTGTTCATTCATCAGGGCCCCTGACATACATTCTTACCTACACACGTGCTGTTTTTTGCCTTCTGGCGCAAACTTCAGGACACTTCTCTACAGTGAATGTGTTCTTTTGATAAAGCGAATCCCAGCTCTGCAGACACAGGTTTCTTCCGATGTTCCAGGGAGCATTCACTTTATAGCTATATTTTCAGATTACTAGTAAGGTCACTTGAATCAGGATGAGGTAAGAAATGTTAAACGGCTCACAAGGTCAGAATCTCGGGGTTTCCCGTACTTAGGAAAAAGGCAGGTTGTTAACTTCGATCAAAGGTAAAATTCTTTGTCACACCACAATTAGTCAAAAAAGGTCGGAATGTTACTGATAGTAATATTTTACTTGCCACAAGGGCTGAAATGTACTTGAGGTTTTTTTATCAGAAAGAATTAAATCTGGCTCGATAGGCCCGTTACTTCATTTAATCTTAAAGTTCATGTAATGGGTACTCTGTCGTTCTGGATGCCAACGCAATGCCAGACAGGTTTTACTTTATACCACCCAAGTCTTTAAGAAAAAAATGTTTTAGTTCTTCACAGATATTTCTCAGTACTAACCGCTGGTAAAGTTGGGCTACCTCAGTTTCACTGTATAAAGAGAAAACAACATATAAAATACTTATTCATGATATTACTTCGGTTATAACTTACATTATAACTACAAGCGTAGAGCTTTTCTTATCGTTTAAACTCCCGTGAAATAATTATATTCATAAAATCAATCATCATGAATTAGAAATACATACGTATTTTGTCAATACTCAATGATGAATCAGTGCAGTTATAAGTTAGTTTAAAATATTCTCGACTGATTATTAGCAATTTAATTAAATTCATTTACAGCTGCATGAGTTTAAGCTAGAAATTATAGTTTATTCTGCTTTCAACTGTAACACGTCAACTAGAGAATCTAACAGACTTATAATTTAATCTCTCTGCACAGAAATCTAACTAGTAAAATGACATAAGCAATCACCACCTAAATCACTCAAAAAATACTAGATATATAATTTTATTACCTCCACACAGAAGAACAGATTAACATCATGAACTAGAATGACTCAATATAAGGGTAGTCCAGAACTCGGCAAAAATGTCGAGAAACTAGGACTTCGCAATACACAAGATATTCCCTACCACTAGCGATCTGTCTACTGCAACTAGAGGAGGACTGAATGAAATCAAGTTTAAACTACGGGGTAGATATATGAAACAGACAAAGGATCACACGCTATTAAGAAAACTCGAAATAGCGCCGGTCTCTCTCTCTTAACACTTCACATTAACTTAGACGCTGGCCATAACTGCCAAAACGCGTCTTCACACCTCCTGCTATCTACGGTCATTTCTGAGTGATGCGTGTTTGCGCCTTTCACACTTTACGCAGAGAAACTTAGCCATAGAAGCGCTCAAGTCATAAAAAAGTGAGACGAATGTCTGCCATCCTGTCTGTCGAGAACGAATTACTCACACTATTCGGTCTCGTCACGGCTTTACTTAATAGCAATAAAATGCGTTTCTAAATGAGAAAAGAAACAGGCGAAAGTTTGAATGGGAGAGTTATATTTTCTCGCAATCGAACGAATGCGAAAAAAAAGATAAAGGAGCGATAATAAAGTAGAAGACACGGTGTCGTAGATTTTTTGATGGGAGAATTAAGACTTGGGTTGGTCCCTTCTGAATAGATTAGAATAAGTGATAGTCACAGTGAGAAATAGTATTAGCAATAGATTTCCACGAGTGAGATGGTAGAAATGTGATAGAGGCTGTGTCTGAAATCAAGAAAATCTTCTCTCTTTCACCTATCTTCTACGACAGATTTAGATTGAGTCAGACAGTCTACACACATATATATGAAATATATATATATATATATCCACTCACATACATACACACATAAGACGACAGTTAGACGCACAGACGTGGGAAAAAACTATGACAATGATTATATGAATAGTTTGGGAAAACGAACTGACCGACACGCTGGAATAAATTTTATGAGTAGTTTATTTATCAAGACTAAACTGCTCTCACAACATATCAAATCACATCAAGCATATACAAAAATCATAAACAAAATTCAAGAAATGCTACAAGAATGATAGACCCGTTGGTGTGATCCTTCCCTCGATGTATAGCCCACAGTCCCGTTAGAAGAAAGTGATAGCCCAAAGAGTTACAGATACATATAATTTAGTCTAAAATTCTTCCCCTTTAAGGTATGAACAGACTGGATACTCTGATCTAGTATAAGGGAATATATATATATATATATATATATATATATATATATATATATATATATATATATATATATATATATATATATATATATATATATATATATATATATATATATATATATATATATATATTGTTAGCAATACCTTGCATAAAGAAATGTTATGACAGCAAAAAAAATGAATGGGTGTCAAAATACCACCATAAAGGGATCACTCAGTCCTGCATTCACTCTATTCATTCAACTGTGCTCACGTGCATTTTTCAACAACAACAAAAGATAATTTTAGGACTTGCCGATACAGAATCTTCAATGGTAATCTTGGCCAAGAAAACCCCAGGTCCAAAATGACGGGTTGAATTCACTACTTCCGAAACCGTTCTCTTGTCAATACTATTGTTTTGGATGTCTGTTTAAGTCACATAAAAATTGTCCAGGCACGAAAGTTTATAGCGAGCACAGTGTCAACATCTTAGATTTTAAACGAATGAGGAATGTCAGGTCGACACCTTCTCTCAGTATAGGAATTTAGTTGGTCACACCACCACTTGTCAACAGTGTCGGGAAATTTACTGATTGAAATATGTTACTTGCCACCAAGGAGGAAAAATGACTAGAGTTTTCTCAGGAAGAATCAAATCAGGCTCGATGACCCGTTACTTCTTTAACATCTTAAAGTTCTTGTAAAAGTTATACATCAAATCTTTAAGGTAAAAATGTTTGTTGTTTTCTTCACAGATTTATTACTTTACTCAAACGCTGGCAAAGTTTGGGTACCACAGTTTCACTCAACACAGAACTACTAAGAACTTAAACCACTTCGACCAAACTAAATGCCATCTCTATTAACAGAGATTCTTAGGAATCGAACGAAGGCTTGTTCTAGTCTAGACTGCGAAGTTACTGAGTGAAAATGAAATCTAACTCCCTCCAGTATATATGAAACTCCAGACAAAGAGGTACGCTATTTCTATAAACTACGCAATAGCTTCCCCTTTCCGTCTTTAACGCTTAGTTTAACACCTAAACGCATGCCGTAACTGCCACCTGCTGACCGAGAGGGCGCGTGTCAGTTGCGAATCTCAGACAACCCGTCTCCAGTGCAGAAGCAGATTCCGCACCTATCGCCAAAATGACCATTCTGAGCGAATGTGTGATGGCACCTTCTCCACCCTGACACTGAGAATCTACCGAGGAAACTACGTGTCAGATGCAAAATACCAGACAGATGTCTGAATACTGCGCTGGGGAGGTGTCAGGATTCACGCCTCACCTCAGCGCTCACCGAGAAACTACGTTTTGACAGGTGAGAATGCAGGCAATATGTCGGCCCTATGTCTGAGAATAGCCAAATATTCACAGTTATTTCGTCAATCTGAAGCGATTGACCGAATGCATTCTCACGCCAAATCGTCTGGTGCTATGGACTGATGCGTTACGTAAGGAGTTACTCGTTTAATGAGCCATGAAATGCGTTTCTAAATGAGAAACGAAACTGGCGAAAGTGAGAATGGGAAAAAAATATTTTTCGCAAACGAATGGATGCGAAAAATACAGGAAAAAGGTAAAGAGAGATAATAAATAGAGGATACGGGTGAAAGAAAAAGAAGAGGATATAGGTAATTTAATGATTATAAAACCTATGTGACACACGGGTACAATAAGAAAAGAATATAGAAATTTTATTGATCATAATCTCTATGCCACAACCAGGACAAGTAATGAATTCTGGCTGTCTGAATTTTTGCAGTATAATTCCCATGAACGCTAGCTTCGCGCGTAATGACACATGTCTTTATTATAGATACACTGGACAACTGTTAATGAAGTGCATGTTTTTTTTGGCTTCCTATTCTGTTATTTATCTGTGGCTTTTACCGAGACAGCGTTCGTTTGACAGAGAGGTTAAAGCGCTGGTCTCTCGCCGGGTTAGATTCACAGTATCAAATCTACCCAAATGTAAATGGGTGCCTGAATTTGCTTTTGAATTATGAAAGGAAAAGGTAACGAGGAAGGGAGCTAGTCACCTCACCTCTCGATGCTGGACCTAGTATAGTGAACTCTCTAACACTTCACTCCCTTACGGAAGCATACACTATGGGACTACCTACCTTATACCGCGAAGCAACAGAAGGAGATACCAAATCTCACGGAGAAGAGAAGTGGTGACAGACATGAACAAGAGCGCTGAAGATATGAATATAACCTGAACTTGTGGCACAGTATGGGAGGACGTCATTAAATAATTACACACCCTATACTCTACATGAAGCTGAGGGGTACAGATGATCATGACCCTGTTCGAAGCAACACATCTTCTTTGTTCACCTCCAGAAAGAAAGTAATGGCCAGCTTGAGGCTGCTGATATCTCCGTAGAGTTTCTCCAAGAATGGTACTGATGATAGTCATATGTGCTTTCTCTATTCCTCATTTGTTTGGCACCTTTGACGTAGATGTTTTGCATTCATTTATTAGTACCACAATTACACTCGTTAGTAGTTACTTACGTACGTAGTCGTTCCTCTTCTACTGTGAGGTGTTTGTGGTAAAGTGGGATGTTATAAATATTTATAGGGACTTAGTGTACTGACTGAGATCAGCTGTGAAGGTATCTGTATCTAATAAGTGTGGTGTATTACAGATGACCTTACTTGCTACCACATATTATACCTCAGTCAGAATTATTCTGGAATATTGTGATGACTACGTTAAATGTCTAGGGTTATGAAAATGATGAAGTGTAAGTCACAACAACAACAGACAGATAAACAATTTAATTTATTCCACAACACTCTACAACACTGTGACACTCACACACACATATACAGACATAAATTATCAATTTACATTCAATTTTCACTAAAAAGATATTGAATATATCAAGCTTACCACAATTCATGGAAATAATACACAGATACGTTGACTGGCGATGAATAATGGCACAAATTATGGTACAAATTCCGATCCGCCTCTGTCCCAGGCTTTTATTTAGAAAAATATGATCTGGCTCTCAACGCACTGTTTCTTAGTAAGTTTATTTTAACATGTGGCACTGAACTGACGCTCCTAATTGCCTATATTGGCGGGTCTAACCAATCGAGCCATGTTTACACAAGCGTTTGAAAAAAAAGTACCCTTCCTTCCGTCTCCCCTAACAACAAAAATAGTATTTGTAGCCCGACTAATCGTGTTTAGCCTTACATTTACTTCTATCCAATCAAATAGGATTTTACATGGTGGCCCATTTCCCATAAAATGGTGGTTTCAAAACCTGCCACTGCGCAATTCTGATTTTGGTGTTGTCTGACAGCACCACCATTTTATTTTGGCTATAATTTGTTAATTCCTAGACTATTTGCGTAACGTTTAACATATTCTTTGTCAGCAAGTCCTAAGGAACCCAATTATATAAATTTAAGGGAGCTAGGTGGCTGCGTTCAAAATGTGCATTTTCTTCTACCTCCTGTTCACTTCGATACGATGTGGTGTCTGGGTACTGTCAGGATTTCAAACGTAAACCAGTATAATGTCATGTTTCCCAATAAGCATTTTTCAGGTTTTTAAACCTAACTCTCGTATGGGTAGTGTTTTTTATCACTGTCCATTTGAAAAAAAGTATTGCTTCTGGCCTTTCGCTTGGGGAGGGTGGCATTAATTGTATATCGCGAGACGCGTGTTAGGGTTGCATGCGTTCCTGCTTTCAGCCCTCCCTTCTCTCTATCCTAAGTTCATCTGTCTTTTCATCACGCCGTGTATAAAATGAAATTAATGGAAGTATTAATTTAGGTCATTACGCGGTGTGCCTATCTCAAGGTTTTCTTAGAAATGCAGTACACGTTTTATTGTAGAAAGCGTGTAGTGATGCAGTAGGCTTTACTATCAACGTGGAAACGTTACAATTTGCAGACGAAGTAGAAAACAAGGGGGATTTTTGTACGCCATTGTGACAGCACTGTACTTTTACCATTTCTCTTTCCTTTTATTGAATTTATGTGTTAGGTTTTACATTTACCTTTGAATTTATATATGTGTATTTAGAATGTTTCACGACAAATTCTCCCCTCTTAAAACAGACGTTATACGTCAGTCTATAATTCTATATAGACATAGAGAAATTTATTATTAGTTCTGGGGCTTACGGTGATTCTCATTACACGGATGGCGGCTTAAAAAATCCGCTCCCAGATTTGTTTTTCCAGATATATACTCTATGCTAATCTCATATGGCTGCATAAGTAATGACCAACGGAGTAATCTAGAATTTTCATGTCTAGCCTGCGCTAGAAACGACAAGGGTTTGTGATCCGTTTGCAACTTAAATGCCTTCCCATACAGATAAATATTGAATTTCTTTATCGCCCATATTACTGCAAGACATTCTTTTTCGCTAGTTGAGTAGTTGATTTCAGCTTTATTCAACTTTCTGCTAGCATATGCCACTGGGCTTAATTCCCCATCCAATGCATCTGATTTCTGTAGCAGTGTTGCACCTAGCCCGATACTACTGGCATCCGTTCTTACAATGAATTCTTGACTTAAGTCAGGTAATTTCAAAATAGGTTTGCTTGTGAGCTTTTCCTTCAATTCCTGGTAAGCTAATTCACATTGTGGTGTCCATGTAATTCAATCTGGATTTCCTTTACGGGTCAAATCAGTTAACGGTGCACATATGGAATTAAAGTTTTTGATATACTTTTGGTAGAAACCACATAATGAGACAAAGGATCTCACGTCTTACTTGGTTTGTGGTCTCGGGGCTTTCTTTAGTTTCTCTATATTCTTGGGGTCAGGGGTCATGTTTCCCTGATGGACTGTGTGTCCCAAGAATTCTAATTCTTTACATCCAACGCAACATTTGGTTGGTCGGGCTGTTAAATTCGCTTCTCTAAGTCGATTAAACAGCATGTTCAGAGAGTCAGTGTGTTCCTCAAATGTTTCTGTTGCTATAAGGATATCATCCATGAAATTTGTGATGCATGGATTATTCAGAGGGTCCAATAATTTTCTCATCATTCTAGAGAAGACACTAGGCGCATTCTTCAATCCAAATGGCAATCTGTTAAACTCATAGTGTCCCTCTGAGGTACTAAAAGCTAGGTATGGTCTAACCTCAGGCTTTACTGGAATCTGATAGTATCCTTTACTCAGATCCACTTTTGAGAAATATTTAGCTTTATTTAGCCTGGCAAACAACTGATTTGTATCCGGCAATGGATCCACCTGTCCTTCTGTAATAGCATTCAGTCTCCTGTAATCTATACAGAGTCTATGTTCTCCAGAGGGTTTCCTTACGAGTACAACACTGGAACTATACGACGATTCACTGTGTGAAATAATTCCTTCCTTCAACAAATAGTCTATCTCTTCCTTCAAAGCTTTCTCCTTAGCAAAAGGAATCGAATAGGGTTTCATACAGACAGGTGTGGGGTCTATCAGTTTCATATCATATTCCAATAAGTTTGTATGCCCCGGTCGGTCCGTTAACACCCCTGTATGATTATCTAGAACCTGTTGCACTCTCTCTTTCTGATTTTTCGTTAAATGTGTACTGATTTTCACCTGTGCCGCTGTCTCACAGGGGTGTAATGGATATTCAAATGATGAAAGTGGTTCCTTTTTCATCTCCATGGCAATGGACAAGGTCAACAAGTGTGTCTCTTCCTGATGTTCTCTTTCCAAATATTTCTTCAGGAGATTCACATGATAGATTTTTTCTTTCCCCTTCTTATCTATCTTATAATTTGTTCTAGACACCTTCTCTAGAACTGTATATGGACCTTGCCATCCAATTTGTAACTTATTCTGACTACCGGGGAGAAGAAGCAGTACCTTCTCTCCCACAGCCAAATCTCTGTCTTTAGCTTTCCTGTTAAAATAGGCAGCATGTTTCTTCCTGGCTTGTCTCAAATTTTCATTTGCAAGTTTCCAGCCAGTTTTTAAACGAGTGGTCAGCTCATTCACATATTGGTATGAGGATGTAATATTTTCCTCTGCCTTTTCATCAGTCCACGTTCTTAACAGCGTTACATATGGACCTTTAATTTTGTGGACCTCTTTGTCCATGCACCGGTATGGTCTCTTCCACTCGAAGCGCTATAGTGATGATTTTTCTTCCCAGAATTATCATGCACAAAACGACCGCTACCAATTTTTTTCGTGGGGCTTTCTCCCCACTTAGAATTCTTGATGAGAGATTTCCTCTCTACATCATCTTCCTCCAGTTTGTTTAAGTCCGATTGAGGGATTTTCGGCTTATCCTGGGGTAAGACATCTTTTTGCACTCTCTGCATTGTGGCCATTGTAAAACAGTTAATTGAAGCTTGTCCGTGAAAAGGGGCTTCCCATTCCATTTGGTCCACTTTATCAAATTTATTTTTCTTTGTATGGTCAGGCCTAAGTTTGCCCCGTGGCGTGTCTAGGTCCTGATCAATGTTCCCACTTGTGGGTGTTCCCTCATGTGCTATGCTACACCTTTCTACAAAATTCTCAATGTCCCACCTTGCCTTGGGCCAATAATAATTGTGAGCCACCTTTTGGATGATGGTACCTATCTTCTCATGGTCCCCATCTTGTTTCACATGTAGGCTCCTTATTAATTCTGCCCTATATCTCTTTGGAAGAACCAACTGTCCGTGACCATTGGATCTAGTTCCGGCCTTCCTATAAATCAACTTGTTTTTCATGTAAAAATCTCCCTTGCCTGGAGTTGTATGACAAGTTGACAATTTCCTGAAACAAGGCTTGAGGGTCTTATCCCCAGCCTGTGCCTTCCTCATCTCTTCTGGAGTGGTATTCAACATAATATCCTCCTCCTGTCTTGAGGTCGACCTGACCTGAAGGGTGGCCATAACTATAGGGTTCCTTCTGCAACGGTCAGTGTCATGATTGTTCATCTTACAATTTTTACACCACCTCCTGTTTTGGTTGAAAGATTTTCTTTCATCATATTTCCTTTCATCGAATTGTGGGGTTTTATTTTTATTGTCATACCGTGGCCTATCAAACTGGTGCTTACCTTTGTTTTGATCTCTAGGATCAAATTTATTAAAGTTCTGTGGTGCCTTAAAATTATCTACCTGTTTCTTTTTATTACCTGATACCTCTGCTTGAGCTGCTTGATACCTTTCAGCAACATTTAGCAACTCACCCAGCCTCTCTGCACCTTGTTCCATGAGAAACTTTCTCAGGTCTGGAGCCATGGACTCTCTTAGTTGTTCTATAAGGACCATTTCCTTAAGATCTTGGGTTTTCCCCAGAGAAGTCCATTTCTCCAAGTATGTCTCTAACCGTGCAGAGAACTGGTGATAGGTTTCACCTGACAGTAGTTTAGCATTCCTAAATTTTTTCCTATAAAATTCTGCGTTCTTTTCATATCTTAACAAAAGAGCCTGCTTTAGCATGTCATAATTTTCTTGATCATTTCTGATCATTTTGACAAAAACTTCATAAGCTGCCCCACGAAGCCCTTGAGATAACTTTAAGCTCCACCTTTCTCTCTCTAACCCATACGTGGTAGCTAATAGTTCATATCTATTTAGATAGCTCTCAATATCATCTTCTTTCTCAACAAAATGATCTAAATGAAAATTCATAGCTGAGGTTGAGGCACCCTGACTAGCAGTAGCATCGGAGGTAAAGGGACTGGCACCATTTTCAGGAGCATGGCCTTGAAACTCAAACTCCCTTAGTCGTAACTCATGTTCCCTTTGTAATCTTTTATCTTCTGCTTCCCTTTCTGCAGCTAATCGCTTGTCTTCCCTTTCTGCAGCCTGTCTTCTTTCCTCGGCTTCCATTTCTGCAGCCAATCTTTTGTCATCTCTTTCTGCCTCCAATTTTTTAGCCTCAGCCTCAATCTGCAACCTCTTAATTTCTTTTTCAGCATTTATTCTCTTATCTTCGGCCAATCTTTCAGATTCTAATTTTCTTTCGGCCTCTTTTTCTAATCTTCTTTCTTCACGTTCAATATATTTGTCACATTCAGCAGTGACATAAGCAATCATAATTTGCCCGTCCATTCCTAACTCTTTCGCAGTCTGCACAGCAGCAGATCGAAATTTGGCCAGGTCCGCCATTTTCTAACAGGTAAATGTAAACAATGTCTAACTAAACAATACAATCTCTAACTAAATATCCAATCACAACCACAGGCACTGAGAGCTCAACGTTATTTATTTTCACCCAAGGATACCTTTTTAATTTTTATTATTCCCTGAAGTGAATTACCCCCAATATTTATAATAGGGAAAGATTCAAAATCCCGGACAGGACCCCAATATATGTGGTAAAGTGGGATTTTATAAATATTTATAGGGGACTTAGTGTACTGACTGAGATCAGCTGTGAAGGTATCTGTATCTAATAAGTGTGGTGTATTACAGATGACCTTACTTGCTACCACATATTATACCTCAGTCAGAATTATTCTGGAATATTGTGATGACTACGTTAAATGTCTAGGGTTATGAAAATGATGAAGTGTAAGTCACAACAACAACAGACAGATAAACAATTTAATTTATTCCACAACACTCTACAACACTGTGACACTCACACACATATACAGACATAAATTATCAATTTACATTCAATTTTCATTAAAAAGATATTGAATATATCAAGCTTACCACAATTCATGGAAATAATACACAGATACGTTGACTGGCGATGAATAATGGCACAAATTATGGCACAAATTCCGATCCGCCTCTGTCCCAGGCTTTTATTTAGAAAAATATGATCTGGCTCTCAACGCACTGTTTCTTAGTAAGTTTATTTTAACATGTGGCACTGAACTGACGCTCCTAATTGCCTATATTGGCGGGTCTAACCAATCGAGCCATGTTTACACAAGCGTTTGAAAAAAAGTACCCTTCCTTCCGTCTCCCCTAACAACAAAAATAGTATTTGTAGCCCGACTAATCGTGTTTAGCCTTACATTTACTTCTATCCAATCAAATAGGATTTTACATGGTGGCCCATTTCCCGTAAAATGGTGGTTTCAAAACCTGCCACTGCGCAATTCTGATTTTGGTGTTGTCTGACAGCACCACCATTTTATTTTGGCTATAATTTGTTAATTCCTAGACTATTTGCGTAACGTTTAACATATTCTTTGTCAGCAAGTCCTAAGGAACCCAATTATATAAATTTAAGTGAGCTAGGTGGCTGCGTTCAAAATGTGCATTTTCTTCTACCTCCTGTTCACTTCGATACGATGTGGTGTCTGGGTACTGTCAGGATTTCAAACGTAAACCAGTATAATGTCATGTTTCCCAATAAGCATTTTTCAGGTTTTGAAACCTAACTCTCGTATGGGTAGTGTTTTTTATCACTGTCCATTTGAAAAAAAGTATTGCTTCTGGCCTTTCGCTTGGGGAGGGTGGCATTAATTGTATATCGCGAGACGCGTGTTAGGGTTGCATGCGTTCCTGCTTTCAGCCCTCCCTTCTCTCTATCCTAAGTTCATCTGTCTTTTCATCACGCCGTGTATAAAATGAAATTAATGGAAGTGTTAATTTAGGTCATTACGCGGTGTGCCTATCTCAAGGTTTTCTTAGAAATGCAGTACACGTTTTATTGTAGAAAGCGTGTAGTGATGCAGTAGGCTTTACTATCAACGTGGAAACGTTACAATTTGCAGACGAAGTAGAAAACAAGGGGGATTTTTGTACGCCATTGTGACAGCACTGTACTTTTACCATTTCTCTTTCCTTTTATTGAATTTATGTGTTAGGTTTTACATTTACCTTTGAATTTATATATGTGTATTTAGAATGTTTCACGACAGTGTTAAGGTTTAAACGAGAGAGCACAATACTATCCTATCGGCTGTTTTCCTTCGGACCTGGTTCCATTCTAGTCCTCGGTCTTTCTGAGATTGTCTAATGTGGTCCTCTCTGGGTCGGCCTGGAGGTCTGGATCCCTGGCTCTTAGCCACCTATACCTGCTGTGTAAGTCGTCAGTAGTTCCAATCTTTAAATTGTTGAAAATATGGTATTTCAGCCTGTTGTGCCTGGATGCTTTGTTTCTTACTTGCTTCTGTATCTGGTCTTGATAAAATGTTTGGCCTCTTCATAAGTTATGCTTTTGTCGAGTTGACCTTCGCGGAAATAGCGCATTTATTCAAAACCAATCGTTGTTACCCCTCGCGGAGCGCGGCGTTCCTACTGGTTAGTGTGGATACCTTTGTGCTGATGGTATGGCCTCACGTACCGGCGACGCCTCATTAAAATATATGCCCTATTGTTGCAGTTGTTGTTGTTTAACTAAGGCTGCTAAAGCTTCTCGCTCTTTTTGCAGCCAATACCAGTTTGACGAGTCCTTGGTATTATCTACACTGTAGATCTAGGCTTTTTCTGTGACTTTTCTGCCAACCCGAAACTTGTTGAGCTGAGTCACGAACTCCAGTTTCCCACGCTTGGCTGGCATTTAGAGGGCCATCACATCTGTTCCCCAGCTAGGAGTAAGACGGGCGTGGTATAGTGTGCATTCCCCGCCATCCATGTGGGCTCTCCAACTATGCAGAGTTAAAATATTGTGCTTTGGTTCTGGGCCCTCCAAAGGGATTGTCACGTCCTGCACAGAGCCACTTCTCAGCTCCCCCTGCCTTTCACTAGGTCCATAGTGAGATCCTCTGCTTACAGTCAACCTGGTCAAAGCCAGAGAATCACGTCTGGGGCTCGTGACTTTTCCAAGATTAGTGTGCAATGCTGGGTTCTCAACAAGTTTCCCCACAGGGGGAGTCCCTGCAATTGTTTGGAGGATTTCATGAGTCAATGAGGGTGTAATTAGCCTCACAGAAAGAGGTTCACTTATACATATGTAATATTGTAGCATTATGCATCGCTAGTGGTTATATAAAGATGACTCCAGATTTGCCTCCATGCATATGTATGCCCTATCAAATGTCGATGGTACGTGACATGCCTACCATGTTTGTGTCGCGTAACGGGGAATCAGGGTTCGATTCCGAAGCTAGAGCATGAGAAATGGCTACCACACCCAAGGAAGGCAGCAGGTGCGCAACATACCCACTCCAGTCACGGGGAGGTAGTGACGAAAAATAACAATACCGGACTCTTTCGAGGCCCCGTAATTGGAATGAGTACACTTTAAACACTTTAAAAATATCTAAGGACATAAGGTATAGCATAAATATGGACATGAGGTATTGCATAAAAATGGGCATGAGGTATTGCATACAAATATATATGTGTTCTGGTTGCCAGACTGTATTTGCTACGTCGTTCCACTCGATTCACCAGCTTTTTGGGTCATGCTGCATGGACAACAGCTTGACCTCTTTACCCAAGCGCCCAACCTTACGTCTGCCGAGACATTGTCTTGGTCACGCGTTCCTATGATCAGTAATGACTAAAAGGGATACTAGAAGTTGAGGTAACCTTTCACCTTCCTTTATAAATCTGTCAGCCTCTTTGTTTCCACGGATGTTGCAGTGAGATAGAATTCATTCACTGTATCACAACTCTTTGAACTACTGACATTGTTAGTGGAGTGTTAAGGTCATCCAGGTCGGAATTTTTCTGATTTACAGCACTGCAATTACTGACAAGTCATTTGTGAATAGAGTTAATTGTCTGTCGGTGCTTTCTTCTGTCATTAGGACTTCTGCTGCAGTTTTTAAGGCCTCTGCCTCTGCTCGGAAGTTACGTGAGAATTTTCCTGTCGCATCTGTTGCAACACATCTGAATTCAATGAAATATTTCGATTTCGTCATTCTGCCAAGGAACGAATGTCGCAAAATAAATGTAAGCAATGAATTATTTCTGTTCTGTTGTTATGCGGTGCTTTATTCTTTCGTCGCATTTCATCTTTTTCATCTTCGTTTTCATGTCATTTCTCCCCCTGTCTCTGCTCTATCATCATTCATTAATTCATAGCCACACATTGCATTTAATTTTAACGTTAATCCTTCATGTCTTGGCGCAACCTTGTAACACTATGATTCTTACGACCTGGTTCGTTAGACACCTTTATTGTTTGGCTACTACAAGATTGTCGATACTAGAATTCGCGTAATAATATAGTCTCCTGTTAAAACAACCTAGTGATACGCAGAGAACTGTTTGTTACGGGATTGTCCACCTTTGACGGCGATTAGTAATTTAGATGATTGTTCGCGCGGCAAGACAATGAAATAAGAGATTACAGGAAACCGTCAGTGGGCCATATAACAGTAAAACGAAACAAAAGACTGAGCGCCAGGCAATCTGGAAAAGGGACACATCTCGGAGCCGCAAAATAAAAATAACTCTGTAAAAAGGAGAGACAGATAATTTCTATATCTAGCGACCAATCACAAATCCACGGTTTTCCTTTCACCTAAGTTCAGAAATCAACATTTCCTTCACGTCAAGGAGGGACGTTGATGTCTGTTCTTTGCTTCATGACGAGCAGAAACTTCAAACCTGTAAACTTCTGGAGGAATTTTCTGATGTATTGTCCGACATTCCGGTTAGGACGGATCTGGATAGCCATAACATGAAGCTCATTGATCATAGCCCTATTAAGCTCCGTCCATACCCTATACCAGTACATTAAAGAGATAGGGTCGATAAAGACATTTCTGACATGCTGCTCCGTTTGGGAATAATATCATGTTCAAAGTCCACATACACATTCCCTATAGTGATAATTCAGAAAAAAGATAACTCCCTGCGGATCTGTATATATTTTCGCAAATTGAATGCAGAAACATTGGTTGATGCTGAACCTATGCTACATCAGGAGGAACTGTTGACCCGCCTGTCTTCCGCTTCGCATTTTAGCACGCTTGATCTATCCTGTGGTTATTGTCAGATTCCTCTGTCAGAATCGGCAAAGCCGTTAACTGCTTTTCCGATACCCCAGGGTCTATATCAATGGACTTTTATGTGCTTTGGGCTCGTAAACGCACCCGCGACGTTTGTTCGCATGATGAGAAAGTTGTTAGGTGATCGAACAGATATAATTACCTACATTGATGATGGCTGCATGTTCCACGACTCATGGACCGATCATGTTCAGGGTTTATTGTTACTGTTCTGTGTTTTGCGTTTGCATAATCTGACTGTCAGACCTACTAAAGTTAAGACTGGATTCTATGACCTAGATTTTGTGGGGCACAGGGTGAGTAGGGGTGTGATTCAGCCTGATGACGACACTATTCGTCGCATTTTGAACCTCCCGGTTCCTCCAACAAAAAGGCAGGTTCGAAGTTTGATTCAATCAATACACTTTAGCTCCCCAAGGAGCATAGGCCTTCAAAAAACACCTGCTAAGAGTTCCTGTCCTGTGCCATCCGCTCAAATTTGTTCCATGCTTTCCTCATCATTTTCACCTCTGCTTCCAGTTCTCTTCTCCATGTAATTGTTGGTCTACCTCTGTCTCTCTTTCCCTGTGGATTCCAGAACAAGGACTGCCTAGTAATGCTATCGACAGGTTTTCTCAATGTGTGTCCTATCCATCGCCAGCATCTTCTCCTCAACTCTTTTTCCACTGGCACTTGTCTGGTTCTTGTCATCAATTCTACATTTGTGACTTTGTTATACCATTTCAGTCCTTCTATTCTACGCAAGCACCCGTTTATCAAAGTCTGTAGCTTTTTGGTTGTTGTTTTTGTTGTTCTCCATGTCTCAGAGCCATACATTAGGACTGACTTCACATTTGAGTTGAAGATTCTTATTTTCGTGTTGGTCTTGATTTCTCTGGTTCTCCATATGTTTCCCAGTGCAATGAAAGCTCCTCTTGCTATTTGTATTCTCATTTTGATATCACTGTCTGTCCCTACAACTTTGTGTATATTACTTCCAAGATATGTGTACGATTCTACATCTTTCAATGGTGTTTCTTCAAATTCAACCTTGTTATCATTTCTTGCATTTATTCGCATAATCTTTGTCTTTTCCATTTGTATTTTCAGGCCCACATGTTATGACCTCTCATCGAGAAATTTCATTTTCTCTTGCATCTGATTATGGTTATGGGACAGAAGAGCCAAGTCATCTGCAAAATCCAGATCATCAAACTGTTTCGTCAGATTCCACTGGATTCCATTTCTGTTGTGTGATGTCGATGTTTTCATTACCCAATCTATTGCTAGCAAGAAAAGAAATGGAGACAAGAGGCATCCCTGCCTCGGTTCCGTTCTAATCCTAAACGGTTCTGAAAGTGGTCCTTCATGAAGAACTCTGCATGTCACGTCTTCATAGGTCTTCTTTATTAAATTAATGATCTTCATGGGAACTCCATAATGCCTCATCAATTTCCAAAGCGATTCTCTGTCTACACTGTCAAATGCCTTTTCATAGTCCACGAATCCGATGTATAGCGGTGAATTCCATTCCAGACTTTGTTCAACTATTATTCTTAATGTGGCTATCTGGTCTGTACAGGATCTGTTTTGTCGAAAACCTGCTTGTTCATCTCTCAGTTGCTTGTCTATGGACTCTTTTAATCTTTCACGTATGATTCAATTTAATACTTTTCCTGGCACCGATATTAACATTATTCCTCTATAATTTGTGCACTCTTGTAAATTTCCTTTCTTAGGCAACTTGACCAGATAACCTTCCTTCCATTCTGCTGGTATTTCCTCTCTCTCCCAGACTTTGCCAAGTAGTTTGTGTAATATCTCTGTAGAGGTATCAATATCTGTTTTGATGGCCTCTGCTGGAATACTCTCTGGACCAGCTGCTTTTCCATCTTTCAGAAGCTTTATGGCTTTTTGTTTCTTCTCTACTTGGTCGTTCACAGCTGATTTGTAGCTCCTCTTCTGCTGGCTGGATGTCTGGGGGATTAGTTGGAGATGGTCTATTGAGAAGTTCCTCAAAATGTTCTGTCCATCTCTTCATTTGTTCTTGTATATTACTAAGCAATTTTTCCATACTTATCTTTTATGAGGTCATTTGCCTTCTTATATTTCCATGTTAGCTTCTTTGTGTTGTTGAGCAGGTCCCTCATATTTCCTTTGGCGGCAGCTTCCTCTGCTTCCCTTGCCAAATCATCAATGTATTTCATCTTGTCTCTTTTGATGTTTCTTCTTACTTCTTTGTTTGCTTCTATCTACACTTCATGAGTCTTGGCTTTAAAGCTTCTGGTTTTGATTGTGTTTAAAACTGCTTTCTTGTTTTTCCTGTCTTCTATCTTACTAATGTTTTCTGTTGTTATCCATGCTTTGTGCTGATGTTCTCTTTTTCTCAGTACTTCTTCACATGTCTCGTTCCATATATTTTGTACTTGTTGTCAGTGGTCTTCCGTATCTGTTTCATCTTCCAGCTGTTGGAGTACTTGTTATTTGTTGGATAATATGATTGACAATTTTTCTCTTATTTCCTGATTTCTTAGATATCTCACATTATACTGTTGTTTATAGCTATAAGCTGTTGTGAATTTCTTGAATTTTAGTTTTGTATTAGCCAACAGAAGATGGTGGTCTGATACAATATCTGCTTCTCTACATACTTTTGCATCATGCATTGATGACCTAAACTTCTTACCTATGTATATGTGATCAATCTGATTCTCAGTTCTGTGGTCAGGTGATATCCATGTTGCTTTGTGTATTCTTTTATGAGGAAATATACTTCCTCCTATAGCTAGTTGATTTGAAGCACAAAAGTTTACTAATAGTTCCCCATTCTCGTTCATCCGACCTAATCCATACTTTCCCATGATTTCTTCAAAGCCAGTGTTGTCTGTTCCTATTTTCGCATTTAGGCCCCCATCAAAATGTTGGTGTCCTTTCTTTTCTTATTGTCCAAGACATTTTGTATTCTGGTGTAAAAGTCTTCTTTCACAGATTCTTTTTTATCGTTTGTTGGTGCATAACACTGGATGATGTTTATATTTACTTTCTTTTTGGCTAATTTAAACCTTGCTGTTATAATTCGGGGTTCCATTGCTTCCCATTCTATAAGTGCCTTCTGTCCTTCCTTGGACAGCATTAGAGCCACCCCTTCACTGTGGTGGGCTCTTTTCCCCTCATGTCCTGAAGCCAATACCATTTCTCCTGTGATCAATCTCCTCCTCTCTATGCCTTTCTACCGTGTCTCCCAGAGACCCAGGATATCAATCCTGCAATTTGTCGTTTCTGCTGCTACCTGTGCAGTTTTCCTTTGTTCACACAGAGTGCACACATTCCAGGTGCCAATCCTGGAGATTGTCCTAGACGAAAAAAGGTTAGTCGGCAACCCATACTCCTTTCGGCCTTGTTAATTATTACCATAAATGTATACCTAATTTGGCCTCCATGTCTGCTCTCCTCACGTCGCTTACTCGAAAATGTATGCCAAACATAGTGATCTGGACGCAAGAATGTGACAGTGCGCTACAGACAATAAAACGTGTATTTTCTGGTCACCCTATTTTACTGCTGCCTGATCTCAGCAAACCTTTTGTACTCCGGACTGATGCACCCTCAGTCGGTATTGGGGATTGCCTTATGCAGGAAGATAAAAAGCATGTTACACCTAGTAATGTATGTGAGTCGGAAATTGTTGCCAGCTGAGACAAGTTGCTCTACCATTGAGCGGGAGTGTCTCGCTATTGTATGGTCTGTTGGAAAGTTGGAAAGATTTCTCCTGGGTGCCCATTTTTTCGTTCAAATAGATCATAGTCCACTTACTTTCTTACATTCTTCCAGATCAGTAAACGGTCGTTTGGCACGTTGGGCATTACTCCTGCAACAATATCATTGTCGGTATTGCCAATTGAGGGCTCCTCAAATGTCGAAGCTGACTCTCTGTCTAAACTTCAGCTGCTACTAATATTACCATGTACATACGTATATTATGTTGCTAATGTGGTACTGATTTATGCCCTCCACAGCACTGATTGTATTGCAAATATCATTTTGCCCTGTGCAAATGACTATTGGCTCCAGCTCAGTGAGAGCATCCAGATCGCAGCGCAAACAGGCAACATTAGACAAATGTATGACGGTATAAAGAAAGCACTTGGCCCCCATAAAAGTAAGACGGCACCGCTAAAAACCATCAGCGGAGAGAAGCTAACCGATAAGGGTAAGCAGATGGAGAGGTGGGTCGAGCACTACTCTGAGCTTTACGCTAGAGACAATACCGTTACGCCTGCAGCCCTTGATGCTGTCAATAGTCTGCCAACTATGGAGGAGCTGGATGCCGAACCAACATTAGAGGAACTCAGTAAGGCCATTGATAGCTTGGCCTCTGGCAAAGCACCAGGCAGTGATGGGATTCCTCCTGATTTAATCAAATGCTGTAAGAGCACGCTATTACATCCCCTGCATAGGATGCTGTGCCAGTGCTGGGAAGAGACAACTATTCCTCAAGACATGCGAGATGCCAAGATTGTAACACTGTATAAAAATAAAGGAGACAGAAGTGATTGCAATAACTACAGAGGCATCTCTCTTCTTAGTATTGTTGGTAAGGTTTTTGCCAAAGTCATCTTAATGCGACTACACAAGTTAGCTGAGCGCATATATCCAGAGGCACAGTGTGGATTCCGAGCTGGCAGATCAACAACAGACATGATCTTCTCTCTCCGCCAGCTTCAGGAAAAATCAAGAGAGCAGAAAAGACCATTATATATCGCCTTTATAGACCTCACAAAAGCATTCGACCTGGTTAGTAGGGATGGACTCTTTAAAATCCTCCTGAAAATAGGCTGCCCTTCTAAAATGTTGGAAATGATAAAGTCATTCCATGACGACATGAAGGGAACAGTCCAATATGCTGGAAGCACGTCACAGCCCTTTGATATACGAAGTGGCGTTAAACAAGGCTGTGTTCTGGCTCCGACCCTCTTCGGAATCTTTTTGCCTTACTCTTGAAACATGCATTCAGAGATGCAACTGAAGGAATATGCCTTCACACTAGGTCAGATGGCCGTCTGTTTAATCTTTCAAGGCTGAAGGCAAAGACAAAAATCAGAAGGGTCACTATAAGAGACTTGTTGTTCGCTGATGATGCTGCAGTCGTCACTCAAAGCCAACAGGAGCTTCAGAGCTTGATGAATCGCTTCACTAAAGCATGCAAGGACTTTGGCCTCACAATAAGTCTAAAGAAAACGAATGTGCTGAGTCAGGATGTGGGTGCTGCACCAGTTATCACTATCGATAACTATGAATTGGCAGTGGTGCACCACTTCACATACCTAGGGTCTACCATCAATGACAAACTCTCACTGGATACAGAAATCGACAGCCGCATTGGCAAAGCTGCAGCTACCTTTGCCCGCCTCACATCGCGTGTTTGGGGAAACTCTAAACTCACAATGAAGACCAAAGCTGCGGTATATAATGCCTGCGTCACCAGCACACTCCTATATGGCAGCGAGACCTGGACGACCTATGCTAAGCAAGAAAGAAGGCTCAATACCTTCCATTTGCGGTGTCTACGCCGCATCCTCGGCATCTCGTGGAAAGATAAAGTGACAAATGTCGAGGTGCTGTCACGTGCTGGCCTTCAAAGTATGTATACGCTGCTTAGACAGCGCAGACTTCGCTGGCTTGGCCATGTTCGCCGCATGGAAGATGGTCGCATCCCAAAAGATATCTTCTATGGACAATTAGCAGATGGCAAGAGAACAATTTGGCGACCACAGCTGAGGTTCAAAGATGTGTGCAAGAGAGATATGAGAGCACTGGACATGGATCCAGCAACATGGGAGGATGAAGCTGCCGATCGCACTAAGTGGCGATGCTATTTACGGCACCACCTCAGATTGGGCGAAGAGAGGCTCACACAAGAAGCAGAGGTGAGGAGAAAACGTCGAAAGGAGCACCAGGAAAATAAGCAGCTGAGGGCTGCCACCTCAGGGGCGCATTCCCATAGTCAGTTATGACTGAAGGGGCTATTATTATTATTATTATTATTATTATCATTTTGCCATGCTATGTTTTACGCATAGCGTGTATTCTATGGTTCTTTTAATATAGAGTATGATTGTGTCATGAGTTTGCCTGTCTGTGGGTGAAAAACTCAGTTTTTCCTCTGGAGAAGAGGTTAGATGTCAAGAATGATAATTTAGATGTAATATGAATTATACATTTATGACACCTGTGCTCCATATGGAGCTTTCTTGTTACTATGGGCACGTCAGATGGATGGATGAGTGAGATTGCACGAAATGGTATTACAGTTCGATTTTAAGCATTCGCATAGCAATGATATTAATGGTTGTGTGTGAAAGTGGTGCGCAACTTGTATGCCTGTGACATCACCGAGTTTTGACACGTACTTGCGGTGCGAAAGACAAAGAAGAACATGGAGGCTGTTTATGGAAGAAACCAGCTCTCGGTGTGTATGGCAGCTAATGTAGATTGTCTGGAATGTGGGGTCTGATCCATACACTGCTATGATTATTTACTTGGCCTGGAGTGTGGGGTATGAACTGTGCTATACCATGATTATTGACTTGACCTGGAATGTGGGGTCTGAGATATGTTATGCCACGTTTGTTGTACGTATGCCAGGAACATTCATTATTATTTAATGTTAAATTGTTGCAAAATTCGAGATGACTGTCTTCCTGATTTCCTTGCATAAAAGCTGACAGTTTTACTTATTGCCTCTAGATAACAAGACAAAGGACAGAATATGATAGACACAGTCCACCCTTGTGTCCTTTATGGTATATATATATATATATATATATATATATATATATATATATATATATATATATATATATATATATATATATATATATATATATATATATATATATATATATATATATATATATATATATATATATATATACACATATACATGGACTAATATCAACGCTTCTATTTCAAAGTGATATGTATATGTAACTATTATTCATTTGCACTCTTTTGCTCTTCAAAACACTATAATCTGCCTCGAGAGTCTGAGATTTCACGCCTATGTGCATCGGACTATTTTAGAGGAAGATGAAATGGGGGAGGAAAGCCGAATTTGCCTTATGCTTACTTACTTCAAGAGACAAAATATTTACGGAGATTTGATTTTATAATTCTCTCAGTTCCTGGTACTAGTTATTAGTACATAGCTCTGGAAACCACCTATATGGGACGGGACTAGAGATCACTCGAAGAGGCGAAATTTGTGGAATTCACTTTTGCAACGCAACGAACGTTATTTCAAAAGCCATTTGACTCCTAACGAAAGAAAGAACAGTGATGAATTCCCTGTGAACTAGCATCAATTTACACCAGACTACAGTGACAACCCGTCGTTGCAACTGTAGAGTTAAGTTGACCTAATCAACCCGGATACTGGACTCTTAAGCAATATTCCACTAACTTTCATATTTTCATATAAAGAAAATAGCAACTTTCTAAAGTACTTTCCATGTACCAATTATTCAACTGTTTCTACGAGTTGCCCATTTCCAATTTTAACCTTGTATCAATAGTATTTCATCAATAAATACCAAACTGTTATATGCATTGTGTAGTTAATAGCGTTGAAGTTAATAATTCAGGGGATTGAAAGTGATAGTTCCACCAGTACGCCTTATTTTTAAAAATATTTATGTACAGAACTAATATATTAATAATACTTTGCTAAATTATCTTCCGCTCGGGAAGGAAGGGGGGGGGGGGGGGGGGAAAAAAATGTAAGTCAAGTGTTAGACCGTTACACAATTAGTAAACGCAGTTGGTTTACTTGCCATCCTAAAAAATCTTTGAGACTCTCTGAACTAGGAAGATATTTCTTCTATTTACATCCCTGCCCAAGAATAACCTTGAGCGAAGGTTACTACCTTTGAAAAAACTAATCCTTTAACTCCACTGTCGGGCCTTTAGTGGACCACTGCGGCAGATCGAGGGAGACAATCCGTGACAATTACTGCTATTTGCTAATTGCCAGTTGAATCATAATTTTGTTTTCCTTTCCCGTAATCTTATAACCAACATGTAAAGTGGCTTGAACACAAACTTTCGTGTTCACTATGTTTGCACTATCCTTTGCGCCTCATGCTATTCTATCAAATATGAGTATTAAAAGCAGAGTGATCAAATATGAAGAAACACTAGTGAAGAATAGATAAAAAGAAAGTTCATTTTTAATATTAGATGTAAACTGTAAGCAACTTTGTGTCTTTAGTCCTGCAGTCTTTAAACAACATGTTTGGCGCCTAATCGGAAAGAAACTAGAAAGCCTGCGCCCGGATAGCAGAATTCGCAAGATAAAACATCATAACCTTCTTAAGTTACAAGGAAGATACACACGCCAGCTTTTCTTCACGTCGGTAGCAACATCATTTTATTCATCTGGTTATCAAGTTCAAACACTCACAATCTGATCCGTGTATATGCCAAGATCAAATCACTGTAAAGCTTATTGCCTGAATCAAGTCCAGTTACTCAATACGTGAGCGTAAGAAGTTAATTTATCTACTCCAACGTGTATTGCACGAGGTAAATTCGCTCAGTCAAGCTTCATGGTCGGAAACCTACTTGTACTAGCAGATCATTTCGTAAAGAACTACTATAAACCCTGTGCTTTCTTCAAGATCAGACAGCAGTCAGTTTTCTGTGACCAATGTCAACAGTTTATTTACGCTAGAAATATTTCCAAATGTTGATTGACCCTATATCTTACAAATTTCGCACTAGGCTATATTTACAGTATTAAGTGCTCGTCTTTGCGATAACCCATACTGTGAAAAAGACTTCTACATTGTACGAACATAGAGTGGAGGAAATTTCGAAGGATAACGGACTTTGTAGAGTACAGTCATCAGGTGGTAACACTAAGTTTCACTCCTCATGTCATTATTTACTTAGTTTCTATATCATATTTACGAGTAATTAACTACATTTTTACATTCCATGTGTGAATTGTCTTTCACCATCAGCCTTTTTACTTTCTACTAACTGTGTAAGTGTATATATTTAACAAATAAACATATATCCGTGTTGATCGTTAATTGGTCACTTAATGGTATTACTCGTGCTGTCTGTGTTTAGTATTTACAAATGAGCAAAATCCTTCATTTGAGATGTTGGAGGTTCTTTCTTTTTCGAGATCTTAGGGAAGTCAATGTCGAAGTGATCCTGAATTCAATTCTTCGTGATTTATTGCATATCACTATCTAGTTGCGAGAATTCGCCTTTTTTCTTGTGCTTTATTCGAATAGGTGTTAACGAGCAGATTTTTTTAGACTTTTTTGAAAATATTCCGTTGGCCATCCCAGTCATACACCTATCATAATATTCCGGTGCGACAGCTGGTGTTCCGCACGGTATAACTGCGCGACATCTGTCACCATGCCAAGATTCAAAGTTCGCGAAATAATTTTTTTTAATGAAAATTTTTCTGTTCTGCGACCATGTCAAGAAACGAAATTCTTAACATTCGCTTAATAAATTTATATCCCTGAAAGATTTTCTGTCTGTCCCCCATGCCAGACTACGAAATTAATTTCAGCATTCTAATGACACGCCAGGTCAGATCAATACAACGCATGAACTAGACAGAAAACAATATTTTCGCTTAATAAATGCGTGCCAAATAAACATTTGTTTTGTCTCACCGTGTCAAGAAATTGCGCTCAAACTTAATTTCATGTATGTTATTTATAGACCAGTTATTACCCTTGACATGCAGGGGGGTATACATTGTGTCAATTAGATTGGGATTTAAAAACCATGTTATTAAAAATATATAAGTACTTTTCTGTCTGTTATAAGTTTAAATACAGTAAACATACGAGACGTTTATCGTCTTATCATAAGAAGTAAGTCTGCAAAGTTGCATTTCCAAACGCGTGGAAACGTATGAAGTACAGACAGACAATCGAGATCTTTCTTTCTGTCTGACTGTCTGTCTGGCCGGCAGTCTGGTCTATCTGGTCTGTTTGATTTGTTTGGACTATCTGTCTGATCTGTCTATCTGTCTGTCTGTCTGTCCGGCCGGCTGTCTGGTCTATCTGGTATGTATGGTCTGTCTGTCTGGTCTGTCTATCTGATTTACTTGGTCTGTCTGTCTGCCTGTTTGGTCTGGTGTGTCTGTCTGTCTTGTCTGCTTGGTCTGTCTGTTTGGTCTGGTCTGCTTGGTCTGTTTTGTCTGTCTTTATGATTTGCTTGGTCTGTCTGGTCTGTTTGTCTGGTCTCTCTGTCTGGTCTGTCTGGTCTGTCTGTCAGGTCTATCTGTCTAGTTCTCTTGGTCTGTTAGTTCTGCCTGTCTTGTCTGTCTGTCTGTCTGTTTGGTCTGTCTGTTTGGTCTGTCTGTCTAGTATGCTTGGTCTGTTTGGTCTGTCTGTCTGTCTGTGTGGTCTGTCTAATCTGTTTGGTCTGTCCGTCTGTTTGGTCTGTCTGTCTACGAGTTTTTGCTTCATCTACGTGTGCGACAAGAGTCCGGTTGGCCAAGTGATTAGTGAAGTTTCCTCTCGCGACCAAGTGATCCGGGATCGAAATCTGGTAGCGTCACGTTCCACTCAACCCAGCTGTACCTTGGTCCCTGGCACTTCTCTTGAGTTAGGGAATGCAAAAGTCAGGGAGGAAGGTACTTGGTCTCTCTACGTCATGAAAAAAAGCTGGGCCTACTATGGTGAAGCCTCTTGTACTTGTCTCCCTATGGTGGTATCTGCTATAGGACTACATTTACATAACTCTCCCCAGCTGCTTTTACTGCAGCTATTCCTCGTAGTTCTGCTACAATAACCGCTTCTGCTTTTTTGTTTGTTATTATTAGGTTCTAACTTTTTTTTTTAAAGTCCATTGTCTAGATCTGCTTTTTTTCTTGTATGCATATTTGTCTCTTTTTTTTTCTGCTTCTTGTCTATTACTTTCTTCTTGTCTTTTGCTTCTTTTTCCTTTATTTTCCTACTTTTCCTTCGTCAACATTACGTTGTTCCAAAATTAACCAGTCTCAGTTATTGTCTGTAAGTATTATCTTTCACACGAACTGCCTTCTTAAGTGTCTCCCTCTAATACTTAAACACTTTTAATCTGTTGTTAAATGTTTAGGGTTACGCGGCCAGTTCTTAATTGTTCTAATTCTACTGTTCCATTGTCCCGTCAATTCCTCTTATCAAATACGTCACGGCACTTTTCCCAAAGTGCGTATTTCTTGAATTCCCGTAACGTTGTTAAAGATGATTTCCTGTGTGCACGAGTGCAGCGCGTGCATACCATTATAACCTTTACGCGAGCGTCAAAATGGAGGTTCCATCTTGCCGACATATCGCCGTGTTAACGCTTAACTGAGGTTGCAAAGCTGTTACTTGCAATAAAAGATGTGAATCGATTACGTTGCATGCCCATTAAACAAATAAAGAACACAATAAGGTCATTTTCTCTTGATACTTTCACAAAATGCTGTCTTTGTTAGACGCCACCAGGCGCGATGGCCAGTGACTGTTTGACAGTCGGCGGACTAGGGATCAAAGGAGAAGAAAAAGTTGTGTTTGTTTGTTTGATTTCAGTTACATTGGTTTTTTTTTTTGTCCCGCTTTTTACCGATGTTTTCTATTATATTGTAATGCTTCATCACTAGATCTGCATTTTCAATTTAAAATTATTTATTTTGCACCGAGATTCATTGCCCTGTGCACTTTCTTTTTTATCTATTTATATTTAATAGATCGATTGTGTTAAGTTGTGCACTGTTTGTGTTGATACTGGTGGCAGTGCGCTGATGATCTACTATTAGTATTACTGCTGTACAGAATCGGCCTTATTGCACTCCTGGTAAACCTATGGGTGCTCAGTCTTCCTCAGCAAATGTCGAGGTTTATGAACGCTAATTGTTCCCATAGCGAGCTGTTTGTATGCAAACAGGATCCATTCTCAGATGTGCATGCATCCCTGCTAGTCATACGTTTTATGCCAAATTCAGCAGTCTTAGTTTTTTTGGTTCAATCGACTGCAGTTTCGGGCTCTAACAGGCGATCATTAATTGTCCTTGATATTTCTACGTTATCAATATGCAGTGTCCCCACTACGGGTGCTTTCAAGGTGAGTGTACGATCGTGTACACACACCAAATGTATCCTCTCATGCGTCCATCCATGACAGTCTTACGTTTGATGCATAATTTCAACAGTCCAGCAGCCTTAGATTTGCTGATTCATCGATAGCAGTGTCATTCTCTAACAGGCAATCATTATCCTTAGTATCTCTCCCTTATCCACGCCTGTCAATATCGCTGTCTAATAGGCGATAATTTATTTTACTTAGTATCTCTCCCTTATCCATGCCTGTGTGACCGTAAGGTCAACTACGTCGTTTTAGCACTAAGGTGCTACCACTTTATTATAGTTAGTGAAAGAATACTTTAGCAAGATTTAAACACTAAGCATTTGAACGTGACTAGTTAGTTAATTAACCATAGTCCCAAACCTAGGAAGGTTTTTCGTTCATGGTGTACTTGAAATGACGTCATCAAAGCTTGTGTAGTAGCGATACAAGTAAAGAAACGGAAGTTATTTTTTTAAAAGGGGAGATTAGAGTGAGTTATTTTTAGCACGAGACGAGCGGCGGCTGTTTTCCCATCTAGCAGGTCCCATTTATGTTTTGATTCGTATGGATTGTGCTTTGTACACCTTTAATGAATATATTCTATGAACCAGCATGGAATGGTTAGCGAATGCAACCACTGAATAAAAGGTATTGTTTAGTTAAGACGAAGTTAGACTTACTTCTTGAACACAAGTTGGAAGTTACATTGTTGACATTTGACTATCAGCAACGGAGTACTTCATTCTTACGATCACACAGCCACACACCAACACAGACGAGTCTACAACAACTACCTGGGTTTATTACACAACTCTTCTGTAACCACCACCTCTGGCGATAGCCAGTTTACAACAGAAGCACCTCATTTCTTCACCCTGTCACAAAACGACTTTACAACAGAAGTCCTACATTTTTCCTCACCCTGTCACACCTGTCAATATCGTTGTCTTATAGGCGATAATTTTTTTTACTTAGTATCTCTCCTTTATCCACGCCTGTCAATATTGTTGTCTAATAGGCGATAATTTATTTTACTTAGTATCTCTCCCTTATCCTTGCCTATCAGAGTCGTTGTCTAATAGGCGATTATCTCTCCAATCGAAACCTGGTAGCGTAACGCTCCAATTTATCCAGATCTAAATGTGTATCTAACTTTGCATTTGAATTGAGGAGGACAAAGGCAGCGAAGAAGGGGAATGGTCAGCTCACCTCATAAAAGAAGGCTGAACCTAGTACAGTGAAATCTCTGACAATTTACGCAGAGCTGACCCTTGGGATATTTCAAGATGGTGTAAGGTTGTGTAATAGTGCCCTCCTCCATCCACCACCACCGTGCGCTATTGTATGTCCCGTTATGAGACTTAGTTTAATGATATTGAGTTTTTATTTTTTTTCCCTTAACCAGGGTTTTCAGCCCTTCTGCCCAATGACATGCCATTGCGAGGCTGGGGAGCCTGTGAACTTTCCTTCCAACCCGGTCAGGAGCTTCGCTCCTTCCCATCTGCAGAGGGTTTATCTCAGGAGCCGTTCAGGTTATTCAGTCAAAATCCCGGTCGTTGACACAATTCTTTAATTAAATGCTAATGCCCGGGCTTGAACCTTGAATACCTGGTCGCCAGCGCACCGTTGTAACCATTACACCAGCGCGGCTCCATGATATTAAGTTAGGTCACACTAACATTTTCGGAAGTCATGTGTTCACTGTAGCATTATTAAAAAAATAATACATTCATGTTTCTCAAATCTCATTGCAGATCATTCGTTTCTTTATTTATTTTAGAGTACAGACAGGCGTTCATTGCACTGTTGTTTTTCTTTATTGTGATGGGGCCATACAAACACCCCAGAGGCCACCTCAAGTTCATGTCATATTTATGTGTTTAACGCCCATGGGAGCCGCGCTGGTGTAATGGTTACAACGTTGCGCTGGCGACCCGGTTTTCAAGGTTCAAGCCCGGGTTTGGGAATTTGTAGCAGTGTCATCGACCGGGATTTTGACTGAATAACCTGAACGGTCCCTGAGATAAGCCCTCTGTGGATGGGAAGGAGCGAAGCTCCTGACAGGGTTGGAAGGAAAGTCCTCAGGTTCCCCAGCCTCGCAATGGCATGTCATTGGGTCGAAGGGCTGAAAGCCCAAGTGCCGCTGGTTAAGGAAAAAAAAAAACGCCCACATAATTTCAATGTGCGCGCTCCAACGAGTACGCCAGCCAACGTGACTGCGGCTCGAGGGCCACAATAAAGCCCCAGCCCACGTGACTACGCGAGCCCTCATCGCTGGCTTGTGAAAAGTCTGAAGCAGGAGAAGCGGTCAGTTTGGTAGAGTTTCGCAGTAGAGGCAAGATGTGAGACACACAGAGTAAGAAACCAGAGTCGATCTGAAGATGCCTTGAACACGTTAGCAATTGAGCACTGGCTTGGTGTTTTGTTTTGTTTTGTTTGTTTGCTTACTTGTTTAATGTTTGTTCATTAGTTTGCTTTGTGTGTTTGGGTCACTGACAGGATTGTATGAATAAATACAGCCCCTGCCTTAAAATCAAGAGTTTTATTGTTGTTCGGGTCAGTGCGAGTGTGCAAGAAAGTGATCACATATCACAACAGCATCATCATCTCACACCCACCCTATAACAATTGGCGTCGTCGACAGGATCGACAGTGACACCGAGCCAACAGCAAACGAGCAAATATTGTAAACATCCAGCAGTGCATTCTTGCAGCAAGATGGCTTAGAGGAGTACACGTGTTCCGAGCAGAGGAGAGCGCGAGGATGCAGATCCAATACCAGTGATGTGTGCATCGGTAGTGCAAAGTGAGGGCCAGAGCAATGCGCCTGTGAAGGTAATATACGTGACGGTGCCGGAGTTAAGGCGATTTGGTAAAAAGGCAAGCCCCACTTGGCAAGAGTTTGTGAAAGATGTAAAAGCCGCATGGAAGGTAGCACCCCTAACTGTAGAGGATAAGTTGGATATTGTCTAGAATAATGTTACACCAGTGGTCTCCAGGCAGTTACGGATACGTGGCGGAGCCAAGGCCAGCCCTGAGAAGTTAATCGAACTAGTGGAAGAAGCCTACAATGAGCGACAACTAGTCAATGAGATAACTTGGGGTTTCTATGCCATAGGTCAGGGGCCTAGCTTATCAGTAACAGAATTCTCTCACCTGTTGCATGAATTATTTCTGAGATTGAATGCAACGCAGGTGAAGAAAGACTTGGCTCCTGCGGACCCATCCATGCTCAGGGATCATTTTGTTGCCCAGCTGAGAGATGATCTGAGTAAGTCATTTGTGAAGAAATGTGTACTAGAAAATCCGGATGTCTTATTTAGGGAAGTTAGGGACTATGCTGTTTTCTGGGAAGGCAAAAAGCCTAATACACTAGTGCAGATAGCCAGTGCAACAGCTCACAATGAAGAGGAGGCACTCAAATCAGAAGTAGCTAGTCTAAAGTCCCAGCTAGCACAGCTATCACAGAACAGTTCGCCAGCACAAAAGGAGGTGCAAAGAAAGAAAACCCTCGCCAACCGCGGAAACAGCCAAAGCATGACGAGGGGGTGTGTGAGCAGGAACCTCAACTAGACCTTCTTGTATGTGAGAGTTAGGCTGTTGACAAGGAAAGCTGTGATATGACAGTAACTACAAACGCAGGTGCACAAACAAGACGACAAGGGGTTTGCAAGTGGTATAGTGACGACATGGGATTGGGGTTTAGTACGCCAGATGATGGAGGTATTGATGTATTCGTTCATCAGACCAAGATCTTCAGAAAGGGATTCCGGAGTGTGGCAAGGAATGAGCAAGTAGAGTTTGATAGCAAACCATCTGTCCAGGGCATGGAATCAGTCTATGTATGCGGCATTGGCGGCCAGGAATGAAAGGGTAGTAGGAGGCGACTCATGGCACAGAGAAAGCCTACAAAGTGGAGGTGCTACAATTGTGGAGAGTTTTAAGACCACATGGCAGCCAAATGCCCTCAAGCCGCGCTTCCGAAACGATGCTTTAAGTGCAAGTCCACAACACATTTGATATCCGCCTGTCCCTCAAGGAGCTCCTTAACTAAACGTACTGCCACAACCAAGCTGCCTTTAGGGTGCAAGCCAAGAGATGACCGTGACAACTGTCACCCTAAGGGCGCCGTGAAAAGTGATCGACTATTAGGGGAGGAAACCCGTCCTAAGCAGATAGGATGGAATGCATATCGATGTTCAGAAGAGGAAACGCATCTTAAGCAGATTGTGAGGAATGTTAGTCAACGTCCACAGAAAACGAGTGTAAAACACGTTGGAAGCAATCCAGCTCCAAGGTCGACAACTGCTTGCACTGAACCGCAAAACTCACACGCAAGCAGCAACACTGCACGAAGCTATGACTCTTCCAAACCACAGCAAATGCCAGCCCGACATATACGACGAGGAACATGACGATCAAGAGGGTCACAAGCCGGGCTGGTACCTCCTACATAATCTGAGCCACAAGCCTTGCCGCTCAGAAAAAATCAGGCGTAGTGCCAACTGCTGATAGTAGGTTGTGGGGACCACAACATCTTCAGGAGGGAGATATGTGATGGGGCCATAATAACACCCCAGAGACCCCCTCAAGTTCATGTCATATTTATGTGTTTAATGCCCATATATTTTCGATGTGCGCGCTCCAACGAGTACACCAGCCCACGTGACTGCGCGAGGGCCACAATAAAGCACCAGCCCACTTTACTGCGCGAGTTCTCAAAGCTGGCGTGTGAATAGTCTGAAGTAGGAGAAGCAGTCAGTTTGGTAGAGATTCGCAGTAGAGGAAAGATGTGAGACACCCAGAGTAAGAAACCAGAGTCGATCTGAAGATGCTTTGAACACGTTAGCAATTGAGCACTGGCTGGGTGTTTTGTTTTGTTTGGCTTGTTAGCTTACTTATTTAGTGTTTGTTCATTAGTTTGCTTTGTGTGTTTGGGTCACTGACAGGATTGTATGAATAAATACAGCCCATGCCTTAGAATCAAGTGTTTTATTGTTGTTCGGGTCAGTGCGAGTGTGCAAGAAAGTGATCACATATCACAACAGCATCATCATCTCTCGCCCACCCTATCACATTATGGAGAAAGAAAAAAGAACCTTATTGACATTTAGGACAGCTATCAATTTTATATAAGCGAATAATTTTGTACTTTACAATTTTATATTTTCATTTTTCTTGTCATCGTAATGTTTGATCCTGTTGTTTTAAAATATACATTTCAACGCCTCCTCCAAGTCGGCGCTCGGTGCCGCCACACAATCAGCCCGCTCTAATTTTACAACTGCATCTGCTAAAGGCATCAACAAACTGATTAAAAACCTTGTGAAAAAGCAGAGTTTCCTTTCAGTATCTCTCCCTTATGCATATTTAACGTCACCACCAGGGATGCTCTCAAGGCTACTCTGTCTATGATCATGAGTGTAAAAATGCACCACTCAAAGCTCAACTTACTTACTTATTCGTTCCTCTTCTACCGTGATGTGTAGAGGTCTGGAAGAGAGAGAGAGAGAGCGAGAGAGAGAGAGTGCCATTCTTCCCTATCGGCTGTCTTCCTCCTGGCCTGGTTCCATTCTAGTCCTCGGTTCTTCAAAGATTGTCTGATGTTGTCCTGCCAGGAGACTCTGGGTTGTCCTGGAGGTCTGGATCCCTGGCTCTTAGTTTCCCATGCTTGTCGTAGTAACCGATCTTCTCCCATTCTGCAGACGTGGTCACACCATCTTAGTTGGGACTGTTCTACATGGGTCTGCAGGGGTTGAGGTTTTAAGCCTTGACGTAGGACTGTGGCATATATGGAGCGGTATACAGCCATCTTGGTCTTCTTAAAAACTGTTCATTTGCTGAGGAATCCTCGATTTATTACCTGGAAAAGTGTCTCAGCTGCTGCTCTTCGGGTAGCCAACTCTTCTTTGATACATCCCGTCCGGTCTAGGATAGCTCTGAGGTATTTAAAGTGGTTGATTTGCTCCAGGCTTAATCTGGTGCCTTCTCTCCTCTCGTGATATCACCATTGCTCAAACAACCAGTGATTCAACGACGTCAAGCCACCACTCACATTGAACAGTGTCACATAATATCTTTTGTTGCGCACATGGACTTTGGTGGAATAAACATATATTTTGGTGCGCACATCAGCTTTCAAAGAAAATGGTGCAAAGGGGTGCAATGGAATGGAGTGAACAGGAAGCCTGACAGAGAAAGATGTCAGTTGGCCGGCTTTAGAAGCCGCATTGCATATTAATCGTGCTCTCTTTATGGTTGCTGGCTGTTGTACAGCATTGTTGTATAGTCTAGTGGTAGTAGGACTTGTTGATCCAGTCATATGGTTATTGCTGACAATGTATTGCTATTATTATTGAATTCCTACGTGTTTCATTGTTATTATTAAAAAGGGAGATTGTCAGCACGCCTTCGTGTACGCTTTGTGAATGGCGTTTATAAGTATGTTGATTGTGTGACCTCTCGCAGTTTGATACGAGCTTAGAGGACAATGTCATGAAAGTGTAGATATTATACTGTGACATATTTTTGGGGGCTGTGGTCCTCTATACAGATGTATTTTAGCGTTCCACTTTGTTAGTGACTGCTGGTATCTGGATATTTGTGGTATTGATCTTATTACGGGCTCCCTCATAGCAAGTTTACAGTTGTCGAGGCTTTTGTTGGCGATTGGGTTGCATCCCATTATATGTGCGATTGTTTTTTTCTGATGAGGACATTTTGCAATGGGTTTGTTGTCGGCGAAAACAAGCTACAATTTCGTGCATGGACTCATTGCGCAGTTTGAAGACTATGAAGCTAATGTTTAAGGAGTTCCTGTCTGGCTGGGGCGACGACGACGCCGTCTTATTGTTGGATTAGTTCCATTGTCAGTGATTTGGAGAGCTAATTGTGGGTCTATCGTAATTGTGGTGGAAAATAGGAGGTTTTAGTTCCTTCCAGGCGTAGGCGAAGATGTTTTAAATTTGTCGGTCGTTGCAGTTGCCTGCTGATTTTCGGATTATCGGTTGTCCATTGGTGGCCTACCTGCTGAGAGCACGAAGACGTTGCCTACTTTGAGATTTGTGGTAGAACAAATTATGTGGATACTACACGTGCGTACCTGCCAGTACACATCTTACAGCTCGCCTCTACCGTGAATACGTTGCCTTGCCTGTGCATGCTTATTGCGCGACGCTGCTGCAGTGACCTTTTGTCCGCATGAAAATTTAACTCGTTTATGAATACTACCGACTATCATTGTCGTGCTGAGAAACTATACGTGATTTGCCGAGCAGCATTATTCGTGAATGCTGATGCTGATATATATCGTTGGATAAGACAGAACATTGTAGTCGTACTGATTAATTGTACGTGAATGGTGGATACGACCATGACACTTTTCTGATGCAATGGTCTATGTTACGCAGCTGATAAAAGACGTGACGTCTTGCTGATGGACTTTATGTCGTTTCTTCCTGCAGCTATGGTTCGATAACGAATGATAATTTCTGGATGTCGCTGAGTTTACCAGTTATCATTTATTATGCTGGTATAGCCTTTCTTGGACACAGACATGAGAAGGCCAGTTACATTGGTGTGGATTTTTGAGAGCGGAACGGAATGGGAAATACTGAACATTGATGTATTTTCTTATTACTACATCCATTGGTGGTTTCAAGGCTTCAGCTACGAGAATAACTGACGCCGATTGTGGATCTTGGTTTTGAATTTGTTCAGAACATTTTGCCGCAACCGGACAGTGCAGAGTGCACTAAGCGTAACTGATTGTAGCACTAACATTTGTTGATACTATTCGTGCTTTTGTCTCGTGATTCATTATCATTATTCGATTGAGGAGCTGGGATTGGAAATTTGAGGATTCAGTTTACAGAAAGACAGTCATAAATTTAGTTATATTTCTTGTTTTCTTTTCTCTTGCTGTTCTACTTTCTTTTTTGACGTCATTTTATTTTATGTGTTTCCCTTATCGTCATGTTTTTAATTACTGGTCTACTCTGCTCATCCATTTGAATTTTTTTCGTTTAGCTCGTTTCTCCATATGCTGGTAGTTGCAATGATGCTTTTCTGTTACTATTTTATTATCTGTTCTTTTCATTGTCTCTGATACTTTCATTTGCAATTTCATTTGTTTTACATATTTCAATTATTTGTGTGACTTCTTTCTGCCTTTTGATATTGCCTTGCTACAGACCTCGTCGCTTCACCGTCCACTACTGGTTTTCGTGCCGTCTTTGTTGTCTTATTATTGTAATGCATTGGTTTTAAGTGTGGTATTGGTGGCTCTTTGTACATAAGTTATATTGACAATCTCCTTGTTCTCGTTTGTTAACAGTACGGTTTGTATATACTTATGTGTTTCTATCTCATATCTGTCATCACTTTCTTATCGTACTGTTGGTGTTTGTTTGTCAAGTGAGTTCGTGTCTCATCATTGTATGTACTGTTCATAGTATATGAATTTTTGGATTTCCTTTGTATATGATATGTATTTGTAAAATCACGCATTGGTGAAATAAGAGACGGACATCATTTTCTTTAGCCATTATGCAGATGTCCTTGTCTAAAGCTACCACTGTGTGAGCTTGAGATTTATGTCATTGTATCTTGACATTGATTGAGTATAGACAAGCAAGGATTCGTTTCATCGGATCCCTTATTTGGAACTGTCTTGTCATACTGTATTTTCACCTGCTTGTTTTTTAATCAGGTGTATTCGTGACTGCAGGTACATCGTACCCATCGTCTGCAAAAATATATATTGGTCTTGTGCAACAATATATTTATTATTAATTTTGTAGTGGTATGGGTAAAATTTGAGGAATTGGGAACCTTCATACCTTTACTTATTTTTTAGATTGCCACCGCATTTGTATTGCACATAGATCTATACTATGTCTAGCCTTAAGGATTTTATAGAAATTGGAGAGAAGACAGGAAAGTCGGGGGATTCTTTGCTTGAGTGGGCAAAGGCCGAACACAAAGAGTATGAGTTACAGAAAAAACAAGAAGATGACAGACGAGAACGCTTTGAGGAGCGTCAAGAAGATTGAAGCAGATAAAGAACTGAAACAGATTGAAGCAGATAAAGAACTGAAACAGATTGAAGCAGATAGAGAACTGAAACAGATTGAAGCAGATAGGGATAAGGAACTGAGACAGATTGAAGCAGATAAAGTATTGAAACAGATTGAAGCAGATAGAGAACTGAGACAGATTCAAGCAGATACAGAAAATAAAAAAATTGAGGCAGATCTAAGACGGATGGAGTTAGAAAAAATGAAGATTGAGGCGGACAAGGAAATTGCTATAAAAAAGGTAGAGCTTGATGCTGGCAATCCTAGTTCGACTTCTATTGAGCCAGCTCGCCCTTATAGGCTACGATTACCGAATTTTCGGGAGGAAGTAGATAGCATGGACTTCTTTTTGGAGAGATTTGAAACAGAGGCTCTTGCCTGGAGGGCAAGGAAGGAGGAATGGCCTTCACTTTTATCTGCATTGCTTTCCGGCTCTGCTTTAAACACCGTATATAGTTTGCCTGTGGCTGACAGAACTAATTATGATACCGTAAAGGCAACATTGCTGAGAGAATTTAAGCTGACAGCTGAAGGGTATCGCTCTCGTTTCAGAGATGTGATGCCTAGTGCCGACCAAGATTTCGGCTCTTTTGTCACCAAAATTAAACTTCTCCTTAATAGATGGACAGAGCTGGAGGGAATAACTGGGGATTTTGATGGACTCTTTGTTCTCATGTTGCGGGACAAGGTGTTGTCCTCATGTTGTTCTGACATGGTTGCATTTTTTCAAGAACGCAAACCCAGAGACATTACTGCTATGTCAGAGTTGGGGCGGCAGTACATAACGCTCACCCTGGTAAGACAATTCCAAAATCATTTGTCCCTGAGCCTTTCGCTACATGTGTTGGCAAGGTTATTGGGAAACCTTTCCGGCAGCATCGGTCCAAGAGTGCGGACAGGTTTGCCAGGAGAAGGTTTGATCGGCAATACTCTAGTGGGCATGGATCTCATGGGAACTATGATAATTTTAAGGGATACAGATCTCCGAAAAAACAATCGTTCTACCGTCAGGATAGATCTCCGTTTAGATACACGGGAGATAGACATGACAGGTCTACTCGGAGGCAGGTCCGAATAGACACTACTAGCGATCCCGATCATCGCTGGTATAGAAGAAGTGGTCCGAGTAAAAGGAATGATAGGGATGACAAACGGGAGCAAGAACATCCCAATTCACCAAAGGGTAGTCCTACAAAAGATGATGGTGGTCAGCTTCGATGTGGTGCGTGTGACGGAAGGGGACATGCTGCAAGAGTCTGTCCAAACAATTCAGAAAAGGCTAATGCTGCATGCGTTCTGAAAACCTTTAATAACGAATTTTGCGAAGGATGTAGGCCTTTGTTTGAACCTGATGGCAGACCATTACTAATTTGTGGTCATACTCTGCCTTGCCTCTCTTCTCTTGATGGGAGCGGAAGCTTAGAGTTACACCAGGGTATGGTTCAGAACCAGTTGGTGTCTGTGTTGAGGGACACAGGATGCACTACGATAGGAGTGCGCAGATCATGTATTGACGAATCGTGCCTTATTGGTAAGACTGTCGGATGCGTGACATTTGGGGGAAATGTTGAATATTACTACCTAGCCATTATAGAGGTAGATACACCCTTTATTTCTGGTCGGGTGCAGGCGTGTGTTCTTGAGGCTCCAGTGGTCGATTTGATTATAGGGAACGTGCATGGTGTTAGTGCCTGTACTCAGACCGACATCACAAAATGGCAGGTCGAACGGTCAGTTGTGGCAAATGTGGTGGTCACAAGGGCGCAGACCAGATCAGACGACAATTCATTGGCGATACAGCGGGAACTACCGACATCTAACGCGGTCCCATGTATTGCCTCCACGAGTCCCGATGTACCAGCATCGGACTTTGTCCAGCAGCAGCGAGCTGATGGAACATTGCAGAAATGTTACATTTTGGCCCAAAATGGTGATGTAAAGTGCACGAAGTCGGCACGTTACTGGTTTGAGTTGAAAAATGATGTTCTTACCAGATGCTTTTCCAGCCAATTCGAATTCAAGCGCCAGGTGGTTGTGCCTGTCGCCTTTAGATCAAAGGTGTTGCAGGTGGCACACGATTCACCGTTTGCTGGACATATGGGGGTTGCAAGAACTTGCCATAGGGTTCTGTCACAATTCTATTGGCCGGCATACAACAAAGACATTAAGGTATACTGCAGGTCTTGCAGGGTATGCCAGCCAGTGACACATAAAGGTAAATTACCGAAGGCTCCGTTGCAGGTTGTTGATTTGTCGGTTCGCCCCTTCCAGAAAGTTGCAATCGATATCGTTGGTCCTCTTTCTGTTGCATCAGAGAGAGGCTTTCGATTTATTCTGACAATGGTGGATCTGTGCACAAGATGGCCCGAGGCTGTGCCAATGAGGACTATCACCTCTCAGGCTGTGGCGGATGCGTTGCAGATGTTGTTCAGTAGGTTTGGGTTTCCCGAGGTGATACTGTCAGATAGGGGACGTCAATTCATTTCTATGGAAATGGCCGAGATCACTAAATTGTTGGGCATTTCCCAATCGTTCACCAGCCCTTATCATCCCCAGTCAAACGGGGTATGTGAACGTTTTAATGGTGCATTGAAGGATATGTTGGCCAAGGTCACTGCTGAATTTCCTCAAGAATGGGATAAATTCCTTCCAGCAGTATTATTTGCCTATAGAGAGGCACCTCAGGAGAGCACCGGGTTCTCCCCATTTGAACTCTTGTACTGGAAGAATCCGAGGGGCCCAATGCACATTCTGATAGATATACTGGTTGGTGGGCGTTCTGATGGGTCCTCCGTCTCCAGTTACGAATACGTCATAAACCTGCGTGACCGTATTGTCAAAGCGTGTGCCGTGGCACGTGATAATTTATCCGTGGCGGGGGCGCGGTACCGACAATACGCTAACCGCGGATCAAAACTACTGTTCTTGGTTCCCGGTGAAGAGGTATGGCTTCTTCTTCCATCAAAGGAAGACCGTTTGAGCATTACATGGCAGGGGCCGTTTAGGGTGCTTAAGAAGGTAACGGATGTTGATTATTTAATCCAGGTTCGGAACAAGGAGAAGGTATTCCACATTAATATGTTAAAACCTTATATGGAACGGCCAGAGGCTCTAAAAGGGGTGGACACTAGGTTGTCTGGGGAGACCCCGAAGATGGCATGTTCTGTGGTCATTAATGAATTGGGTGACATGGGAGATGATATTAATCATCAGCTGTCTCTCGTTCCCTTGCTCCTTCTGAGTCTTGGGAGAATGTGCAGATATGTAACGACCTAACGATAACACAGAAATCGGAGGCACGATCGGTCATTAGAGAGTTTAAGGATGTTCTCACTGATTTGCCGGGACGTACCGATTTCATTTCATTCATTCATAACCCTCCACTCCCAAAGGAGCATAGGCCTTCAACAAACACATGCCAAGTCCTCCTATCGATTTGATCTGCCACAATATCATCCTGACGGACGACCAACCGATCAGGGTAAAGCCGTATCCGCAGCCATTACATTTCAAGTCGGCGATTGAAAAAGAACTAGATGACATGTTACGGTTGGGGATCATTTCTCCATCGGAGTCTACTTACTCCTTCCCTATGGTCGTGGTACGAAAGAAAAATGGATCCTTGCGTGTCTGCATCGACTTCCGTAAATTAAATAGTGTCACTGTGATTGACCCTGAGCCAATACTGAACCAAGAGGACCTCCTTACGCAACTTTCCCATGCCAGGTTTTTTAGTAAACTGGATTTATCTAGGGGATACTGGCAGGTTCCTCTTGTCGAGTCGGCTAAACCTTTGACGGCATTTTCCACCCGAAAGGGTTTATTTCAGTTTAATTTTATGTGTTTCGGGCTAGTTAATGCACCCGCAACTTTCGTCAGAATGATGAGAAAGTTACTAGGTCATCGTACGGATGTGATTACGTACATCGATGACATCTGCCTGTTCCATGAAACATGGGAACAACATATGTCGAGGTTGTCTTCCCTGTTGCGTTGTTTACGTAAGCATGGTTTAACGGCACGCCCTAGTAAGATTTGTATCGGTTTTAGTGAGTTGAGTTTTTTGGGGTTTATCGTAGGTATTAATCTATTAAAACCCGAGACTGGCACGGTTACAAAAATTTTAGAACTACAGGCACCTAGGACTAAGAAGCAGGTCAGAAGCCTGATGGGACTTGTCAATTTTTATCGCAAATTCATCCCTCAATTTTCTACAATTTCTGATGCTTTAACCTCTCTTACTAGTAAAGGGATGCCTAACAGGGTTGTATGGTCGGCAGAATGCAAGAAAGCATTATCAAAAATTAAGGAGTTATTTTCCAGATGACCAATCCTTCTTTTGCCTGATTTGAGCAAACCCTTTATACTGCGGACTGACGCGTCATCTGTGGGAATTGGCGCATGTCTTATGCAAGACCACGAGGGTACACTACATCCTGTGATGTATGTTAGTCGGAAACTGTTACCGGCAGAGACCAGGTACTCAACAATCGAAAGAGAATGCCTGGCTATAGTATGGGCAGTGTCAAAAATGTACTGTTACTTGATAGGGTCCCAGTTTATACTTCAGACAGATCATCGACCTCTACTGTTTTTGAAATCTTCGAAGTCGACAAGCTCACGGTTGACTCGTTGGGCCTTGTTGCTACAACAATTCCAGTTCACAATTATCCCATTAGAGGGTAGACTTAATGTCGTGGCAGATGCTCTGTCTAGATTGTAATTTTTGGGACATGAGATATATGTGTTCGTAGGCACGACGTCTACGTACACCAGTGTAAAATTGTTTTTTTTTTGGGTTGAACTTGTCTAATATTTTGTTGTTTGGTGTGCAATCTACTACTCTCAGAGAGAAGAAAACTCCGCTTTCTTTTCTGGGGACGGGGGTAGATGTCACATTAATATCTTTTGTTGCGCACATGGACTTTGGTGGAATAAACATATATTTTGGTGCGCACATCAGCTTTCAAAGAAAATGGTGCAAAAGGGGTGCAATGGAATGGAGTGAACAGGAAGCCTGACAGAGAAAGATGTCAGTTCGCCGGCTTTAGAAGCCGCATTGCATATTAATCGTGCTCTCTTTATGGTTGCTGGCTGTTGTACAGCATTGTTGTATAGTCTAGTGGTAGTAGGACTTGTTGATCCAGTCATATGGTTATTGCTGACAATGTATTGCTATTATTATTGAATTCCTACGTGTTTCATTGTTATTATTAAAAAGGGAGATTGTCAGCACGCCTTCGTGTACGCTTTGTGAATGGCGTTTATAAGTATGTTGATTGTGTGACCTCTCGCAGTTTGATACGAGCTTAGAGGACAATGTCATGAAAGTGTAGATATTATACTGTGACAAACAGATATACTGATAACACTTGAATTGTCTCATAGATAATAAAGATGAACACAAATGTTTAATAACAAAGGAAGAAGTGGCAAGTAGATCAGTGCAGAACATAAAGTTTTATTCTTAAACCAGCAGTCAACTTGATCCTCCAATTACAATTTCCTATGACTACTTTTAACTTTCTACTATTAATTTAGTATCATCTGTATATCTGGTCATTTATGTTATATGTCCACCACCTGATATTGCTATTATGTTATTATCCACATGTGACCGGATGGCCTACGCTAACGCTAGTAACCCACGTTAAAGTAATAAATAAAGACATAATAAATTACTATATGCATCATAAAAATCGAAGCACGAAACTTTTTCTAACTGTGTTCCCTTAACTATAAGTTTTGGCGGGAGTTGCCAGGCAACGCTGTCATCAACGCTAACTAGAGGACTACATCACCTCATTTGCATGAGTTTATTTAAATTCTGTGATAAGTAGGTACATACTTGTAGCTAATGAAATAAATCTTCACAATTTGTATAACCAATGAAAAATGCTCTAAGTCGGCAAGCCACTTATGAGATTAGTAGAAGAATATATTTTCTTAGTTAGTTGCATCTAGAGAGCCATAGCACAAGGACGTGATTTTATCTGGGGAAGTAGCAACGAGGAACTCACCCAGACTGTCACAAAAGTCCGGCTCAATACTGTGGTTTACAGTATATTGACAAGGATTTTAACCTCATCGTCAAGAACATGATTTTGTGTGAAATCGTATTTTTGACTGTTATACTTAAGTAGACAGTTGTGCTGAGTGTCAATCGATGCTGACTGTATAATTATTACTTTCAGCTAGAAAAGTTGTAGCTATGAACCAATGTAGCAACGAAATGCAGAGATAAGCAAACTGATAGAATTAGCCATTGATGAAGTAGACCATCCTCCAAGTGGAGCGCCCAAATCCTTAATAGACACTCCTGAAGTATTAGTAGATGGAGAAAGTATACAGAATCTAATTGAGTACTACAAGGAATAAATTAACAAAGCTACAAATGTTGAAACTGCGGAGTAGCATTGCAAAAATGTCAATAATATTGAAAGATATACATACACAATTAGAGGAACTGAAGAAGATGATTTCGTTGATGTACTTTGATAATATACATGAAATTGTTCGTATTCCTTCAAGTTGAGTAAAGGTTTATATGATCACTTGGCAGTTATCTACAATATAAGGTTTGCTGTTTTGTTTGGAATTACAGTTGGAGAATTAAAACGACATCAACTGTAAGCAAGGCTGAATTAAGAACCTGGAAATTATAAAGTCATTTAGGAAGTTATCTCAGGCGATAGCCTGTACCAAGACCTAATAGATGACAAGTAACGGAAGATTGAAAGTAGTTATACAGATATTCGGATTTGTGGACTACGAAAAGGCATTTGACAGTGTAGACAGAGAATCACTTTGGAAATTGATGAGGCATTATGGAGTTCCCCTGAAGATCATTAATTTAATAAAGAAAACATATGAAGACATGACATGCAGAGTTCTTCACGAAGGACAGCTTACAGAACCGTTTGGGATAAGAACAGGAGTGCGAGAGGGACGCCTCTTGTCTCCATTTCTTTTCTTACTAGCAATAGACTGGGTTATGAGATCATCGACAACACACAACAGAAATGGAATCCAGTGGACTCTGACTAAGCAGTTGGATGATCTGGATTTTGCTGATGACTTGGCTCTTCTGTCCCATAACTGTAATCAGATGCAGGACAAATTGAAAACACTCGATGAGAGGTCACAGCAATTGGGTCTGAAAATACACAGGGAAAAGACAAAAGTAATGAGAATAAATGCAGGTAATAATAACAGGGTTGAATTTGAAGAAACACCAATACAAGATGTAGAATCATACACATATCTTGGCAGTAATATAGACAAAGTTGGAGGGACAGACAGCGATATCAAAATAAGAATACAAAAGGCAAAAGCTTTCATTGCATTGGAAAATATATGGAGATCAAGAGAAATCGGATCCAACACGAAAATAAGAATCTTCAACTCAATTGTGAAGTCAGTCCTATTGTATGGCTCTGAGACATGGAGAACAACAAAGACAACAACCAAAAAGCTACAGACTTTCATAAATGGGTGCTTGCGTAGAATAGAGGGATTAAAATGGTATGACAAGGTTACCAACGTGGAACTGATGACAAGAGCTAGACAAGTGCCAGTGGAACAAGAGATGAGAAGAAGACGATGGCGATGGATAGGACACACACTGAGGAAACCTGTTGATAGCATTGCAAGGCAGTCCTTGTTCTGGAACCCTCCAGGGCAAGAGAAGCAGAGGTAGAACAAGAAGCACATGGAGAAGAGAGCTGGAAACAGAGGTGAAAATGATGAGGAGAACGTGGAAAGAACTTGAGATGATGGCACATGACAGGAGTACTTGGCATGTGTTTGTTGAAGGCCTATGCTCCTTTGGGAGGGGAGAGTTATGATGATGATGATACAGATATACTGTAATCATCGTAACAATCTGAAAAACTATGCAATCACCTAATTATATTTCACATATATGGGCACATAGGGTAATTCATGGTACCCTAATGTAACCAGGTCGGTTACACACATAGTTTACAAATTTATATTTTTGTGAAGAATTAATGATTCCTAATAACTGGTCATCCAGTTTTATTTTTTTGCAATAGAAAGGATTATCATGATCGTCATCATCATCTTCACCATCATCATCATCATTTACATCATAGCCATCATCGTCTTTATCATCATCATTATCTTTCACGCTCTTTTAGAAATATAGAGCCACGCTTGAAGCCGGTTGTGACGAGTCAAAATTCAGTTGTTAATTTGCCTGTGAACATCTTTACTCCTTACCCTGTGCTATTCATTTATCCCATTTTATCTGCTCATTATATTTTATTTACACCCGCATCATTGATATTAATTTCGTCTTACCGGGTTGACCCCATGTACTTTACCGGCCCGCTACCCGTCTGACCTGTTTATCTTTCTTTGTGGCCGTCGGCGCTTAGCAAGAAGGGGAACAAAGCCACATGCAGTTGGTTGATGTTGGCAGCCAGACTTATTGTGGAAGTCAGACGGATTGAGCTGTCTATCCGTGCATTAGAGTGCATAACTTCTTTCGCTCATCTTTTGATGAGTCTAATAGTGGGAAATCATTTTGTCCTTTAAGTGATAACGTGGAAGCGACGTGCAAAAGCAAAGCCCATCCTTAAGTGTATCGTTGTTTAGCAATCTGGACGACAGACACTCCGCCTATCGATTTCCGGCACATGGTTTGTTGTAACAAACAAAGATGAGGAAAGATTAGCAGACGTAATAACTAAGGTCTATACGCGTGATATAGTGATTACCGCAAATGTAACACTTAAGGGGAAATACCTTATACTGTCAGGTAGTAATAATGAGAATGAGTGGGATAGGGGTAACGTTTACTAGAAAATAAAAACATCGTCCCTTGGGGGTTGGTTTAGGATTACGAACTGAACTAAACTAAAATTATGATTGGGTCTCCCCCAACAGAACATTACAATGTGAAATTTCTGAATGGGTAGAAATTCAACTGAAAAAATAACATATTGTAAAATTCCCCCACTGAATTTTCTTAGCTCCATCAAGAGATCACAGACAGCCACGATAATGAGTAGTACTAAGGATTCCATTAGAGGACAGGCGAAAGAACTATGAGAACCTTTAAAAAAAAAAGACTAAACTTCAGTATTTAGAGCCTTAAGTCTGAGAAAGGAAGAAGCAAGACTGGATAACACCAGAAACATTAAACACCATAGCGATGAGAAAGGAAATGAAAAGAACGAAACCAGAAGCGAAGTCCCCCAAGTTAAAGCAACTATATAGCGAACAGTACAGTCATCTGGACAAGAAAGTTAAACGCCAAACCCGAGCCAACAAAAGGAATTTCCTAGACGATCTTGCAAGACAGGCAGAAGAGGCAGCACTGAGAAATGAACAAAGCACAGTTTACAAAATAACTAAAATCATCAGCGGAAAACGAGGTGCAAACAATATTACATTAGAGATAAGCAAGGAAATCTTATCACGACAGCAGAGGGACAGGAAACAAGATGGGCAGAGCATTTCAGAGAAACGCTGAACAAGGAACCACCAGAGACACAATTGAATGTTCCTGAGGCTGAAAACGGTCTAGATGTTAATTGTTAAAGTAAGAATATTAATGTATTTTGTTTCTTGACCACACATAGGCTATTACCAGTTAATACACGCGGTAATATGTCTCTCTGTGGTTAATCATGTGTTTGCACGGGTTTTCACTTATATTAAACGCGACATATTTAATACGTCATCGGTTGTTAATGACGTATTGCGTTCAGCACTAATTTATGCTAACGGTTAAGATTCCTGCCTTTCGTTATCTGTGGTCTTCGTGGTAAGACGTATTGTATTCAAGCTCCTGATATATTGTGGAAGAAGAGCTACAAGTGGCATGAAATATTTATTCAAAGGCCACCTCTATTATTACGATGATGATTCAAAACCTAGTGAGAGGTTCGTGATAACTTGAGAAGTATTCAAATTTTATTCTGCGTCTACATTTATCTGACCCACATTACTTGGGTGGATCTCACCCCTAGTACAGCGGCCAGAAATGTATGATGAGGCGGGACTGTTGAAGGACAGGACGATATATATGTATAATATGCCATGCCAATTCCATGATGTCGTTGTCTTCAAGTGTTATTAAACGTCAACCATATTTTTGTTGACCACCCACCTCATGACTTGGATTGGTCACGATTGATGTCATCGTGATAAGAGGTTTAGATGTTATTAATTATAAGATATCCTGGACAAATAGATTTATCAGAGGATACCAGAATAGTGCCAGATAAGAGACTGGTCTTACAAGAAATACCCCCCTCCCACTGAAAAAGAGGAAGGGTGTATAGACAATCAAGGTGAGGTCCAGCTATGTAAGTTCCCAGAGTAAGAAATGATGATAATGAAGTTCTCTGGGTCCCTATCCGCTACCTCTTGAGATCTCATCAAGAGTATGTAATCAGTGTGTTATTATTTTGGCAAAGTGTCTAGGGTAATGTATTTAAAACAGTTATGAATTTCAAAACAGAACTTTAACTTTAAGGAAAATTAAGCAAGACTGTCTTAAAAGTATATTTACAATTTTATTTTCCTGAACCTCAAACATTTGGGTCAGGAAGTATCAAACTCAATAAAAGGTTATATACATGCTAAAGATAAATATTTTTGGAAACTCTGTCCATTTGTGTACACCAAAAAGTCACTGGAAAGTCTATACCCACAGTCTTGATATTCTCACTAATGCCACCCTGTAAAGTCTGTTATTTTAATCACTACCAGGAGGTATATAGTTAATTGGTGAAATTATGTTTTAGGATGAGGTGTCAGTGCCTGTATAAAGGATTTATCTGAAAAAGGATTATTGCAGCTGTTTTGTTGATCTTAGACTTGTACACCAACGTTGTGACTCCTGACTGAAGAAAAGGAGCTAGCTACAACTTGTAGCATGAGCACTCACTCCAACATGTTCTTCCTTTCAGGCTACTGCAGCAACGAGGTACTTTGTAATACAACCCTCAAGTAAAGAATCTTCACATACACAAGCTGACCAGCCGTAAAGGGCTATAACATTGATCTGTCAGTACAGACGGCAAAAGCTTGTCCTTCTGACTCGTTCTGAACATGTCAGCTTGGCATGCACACTTATGGTCTAATGGCGGAACTTACAAGCAGTTGTTAATTTTTATCAAACTACACCCGACCAATCAGATGACGAGTTAACACATTTAACTATTTCCTAGGCTATAGAATTGAGCAGTTTAAAGCGTGTTTGTCTAATCTGACCGAATTTGTTTATTTTATATCATAGTTATTTGTGAACCGATTTTAATTATCAAAAGTGATAATTAAACGGCCAATTATTCTCTATCGTTCTATATAGTTTTCCTTTAGTTATTCCTTTGCATTCAAATGGGGTTAATTTTTTTCGTAATTAAATTTGATCTTAACCTGATATGAAAATATTACTAAATTAAATTTTTCTACGTCAAGATAATTTTGTAAGAGGGAATATCTATGTGTATAGATTAAGCAATATCAGCGCTATAATTTGAGATATCCCTTGCATTTTAAGTATCTTTAGTTATCAAGAAATAAAAATTTTTAAGTTCGGTCAAAAACTCAAAATGGGTATTATTTCCACTTCAACCAACCTTTCTTGTTCCTACACAAAAAGGAGGTAACGATTTGATTGGTTGTTAAATTTTACTACGTTCATCGATAAATATTGGGGTGGGTGTGTTTGGGGGTAAGGGTGGTAACTTTTAACTTGTTTTCTTAGAAAAATTCAAATACTCTAGTTAAATGGTTGGCGGTAAATTTGACTGGAGCCTCAGACAAATTTAAAATACTGTAGTTATTGTTAGATTTAAAATACGTTAGCTAGTTCGTTTTGAGCGGGGATTTTGAGCGTGTTGGGATACGGATTCACTTTACTACATATCTCCCCCTTTAGAAAAGCGCGAACCACGTGTGTAGCTTTCATATCCGTATACAATCACGTTCAAATTGACTCAACTATGCGTTAGGGTGATCCTGGATTCCTGCAGGTGGGTGCCTACTCAAGAAATCTGCCCCAACGTTCTGCGATCCAGGAATGTACTCAATGGTAAACGAGTAAGGTTGTATGAGAAGAGACCACCTTAACAATCGTGCATTACCATGTTTTGCCTGAGCAAGGAAAACCAGGGCTGATGATCGCTTTGGACCACGAAATTCCTTCCATACAACTAAATCTGGAATTTCTTTATTGACCAAACTAAGGCCAAACATTCTTTTTCTACAGTTTAGTAATTTTGTTCCGCTCTGTTCAATTTGCGGCTGGCATACGCAACAGGGTTCAATTCTCCTTCTGGTGATGAGGACCTTTGTAACAACGTGGCTCCCAATCCCACATTACTAGCGTCCGTTCTCACCACAAATTCCCGACTCAAATCAGGTAGTTTCAATATAGGCTTACTGGTGAGTTTTTGTTTCAGCTCATTATATGCCAGCTCACATTCTGTCAACCATTCTATTTTATCTGGCTTCCCTTTACGAGTTAGGTCTATCAGAGGAGCACACACAGAGTTTAAATTCTGGATATATTTTTGATAGAATCCACACAGTGAGACAAAGGATCTCACATCCTTCTTAGTTTGTGGTCTAGGTGCTCTCTGTAGTTTTTCTAAGTTCTTAGGATCAGGGGTCATGCTTTCCTGATGTACAGTGTGTCCCAGGAACTCCAATTCCTTGCATCCAATACAACATTTGGTGGGTCTAGCAGTCAGATTTGCCTCCCTGAGTCTGTCAAATAACATATTTAGGGAGTCTATATGTTCCCCAAACGTTTCAGTGGCAATGAGAATGTCATCCATGAAATTGGTAATACATGGATTTTTCAGAGGATCCAATAGTTTTCTCATCATTCTAGAAAACACACTCAGAGCATTCTTTAATCCAAAAGGCAACATATTGAACTCATAGTGTCCTTCCGAGGTGCTAAAGGCCAGATAAGGTCGAATCTCACGCTTCACTGGACTCTGATAATATCCCTTACTGAGATCTACCTTGGAAAAATATTTTGCCTTATTCAATCTGGCAAACAGTTGATTAGTATCAGGTAATGGATCCACCTGACTTTCTGTGACAGCATTCAGTTTCCTGTATCTATGCACAGCCTATGTTCCCCAGAGGGTTTTCTCAGTAATACCACACTGGAGCTATAAGGAGATTCACTGTGAGAAATAATTCCTTCTTGTAATAAATATTCTATCTCTCCTTTTAAAGCTTGCTCTTTAGCGAATGGGATAGTATAGGCTCTCATACAGATGGGTGTTGGGTCTAGTAATTTCATATCATACTCCAACAAGTTAGTGTGCCCCGGTTTGTCCGTTAACAAGTCTGTATGATTCTCCAGAACCTTCTGAATCTTCTCCCTCTGCCCTTTTGTCAGATGATTGCTAACTTTTACCTGTGCAGGAGTTTCGCATGGTTTTAGGGGGTATTCATAAGAGGTGAGTGGTTCATTTTTCATTTCAGTGGCTATGGCCAAGGTCATTAAATGTGCACCTTCCTAAACTCTTCTATCATGAGATTTCTTGAGGAGGTTCACATTATAGACTTTTTCCTTTCCCTTTATCTTGTAATTAGTTCTAGATACCTTTTCTAAAACTGTGTATGGACCTTGCCATCCTATCTGAAGTTTGTTGCTGCTGCCGGGTAATAGAAGAAGCACCTTCTCCCCTACAGCAAGCTCCCTATCCTTCCTTTCCTGTTATAATACTCAGCATGCTTCTTTCTGGCTTGTCTCAGATTATCATTTGCTAGTTTCCAGCCAGTTTTTAACCTAGTGGTCAACTCGTTCACATACTGATATGACGAGGTTACAGTCTCTTCTGCCTTCTCATCTGTCCATGTCCTCAATAAGGCTTCCAATGGACCTTTAATGCGGCCGACCCATTTTCCCTGGTACCGGTGCTATTCCGGTAATGCTCATGTAATTGGAAGTATTGTGGTGGTGACTTTTCTCCCCTTAATTTGCTATCACACACCAACCGTCGCTACCAATTTTTCTACTGGGGTTTCCCCGCAGTTTCAGTTTCAAATTGAGACGACTGCCCTCTCTTCTATTTTCGTCCAGTTCCAGGAATTCCGACCAAGGGATTGTCGGGTGGGACTGGGTTGAGGTCACATTTTGTACAATACACATAGTGGCCATTCTAACTGGTTTTTTTGAAGACTGGGTGTGAAAAGGGGTTTTCCTATCCACGATGTCTACCTTATCATATTTATTTTTCCTTTTCTTTTCAGGCCGGTTTTCACCATAGTGCTTTTGTAGGTCCTGATGATTTTCCCATCGTGTGGGCTTTCCTTTGTTACATTGGTCACAAGCCTCCACAAATTTTGCAATGTCTGCAGCTCCTGGCCAATAAAATTTCATAGATGTACTTTGACAGGTGGTACCAACATTTGTATGTCCACTGTCTGGTACAACATGTGCTTGTGCCATAGCCTTTTCCCTATATGAAGAGTGAAGTACTAGCTGTCCATGACCAATGGATCCTGTTCCAGCCTTCCTATACATCAACTTGTTCTTCATATAAAATTCTCCTTTGTTTGGATGGGTATGGCTTTTTGGTAGTTTTCTGAAACACGGCTTTAATGACTTATCCTCAGCCTGTGCCTTCCTCATCTCCTCTGGATGAGTATTTATTGGGTTATCTTCCTCCTTCCTTGACTGTGACCTGGTATGTACTGCTGCAATAATCACTGGTCTTTTGGGACTTCTCAAAAACACATATCTACACCCCAATATCAGAGGGTAGATTGGTTCATTTATCACTGCTGCTCTAATCACTCCTTCCACATAGCGAGTTTTTACATTTATCCTTGCAATTGGAAGTGTTATGGTTGCTATATCCTTAGTTGCTCCTTGTATCTCCACTGTTTCTGTGGTATATTGTTCTGGGTGCACTAGGTTAGAACTCACGACTGAGTCAAAATCCAATCCAGTATCATAAAGGCACTTGATAGTGGCCCCATTACATACTACTTCTTCACATACAGGGGGATGATGAGGTTCTTGCTGTCCTGTAGACAGTTCCTTCTTTCCCTTGTTTCCTGTTTTAAGGCATGCAGTTAAATATGGAGGGTTTTTCTTCCTACAGTCTTTTGTGTAATGATTATTTAACTTGCAAATCTTACACCATTTTCCTTCTGGTCTGTAGGGTTTCTTGTCATTTACCTGAGGGTTTCTGTCTCTAGGATCAAATCTTGGCCTATCATAACTTTGTTTAAATCTATGGGGTTGATCCCTATTATCAAACTTATTCTGGTTTTGTGGGGTTTTATTACTCTCTGCTTGCTTCTTTTTAACTCTAGCCACTTCTGACTGGGCTGCATGATATCTCTCAGCAACATTGAGAATCTCCCCCAGCCTCTCTACACCTTGTTCCATGAGAAATTTTCTCAAGTCTGGGTTTTCCCCAGAACAGTCCATTTCTCCAAGTAAGTTTCTAGTCGTGTAGAGAACTGGTGGTAGGTTTCTCCAGACAGCAGCTTACTATTTCTAAATTTCTTTCTATAAAATTCAGCATTCTTCTCATATCTGACTAACAATGCTTGTTTTAGGAGGTCATAGTTTTCTTGATCGTCTCGGCTTAATTTAGAGAAAACTTCATAGGACGTTCCCCTCAACCCTTGTGATAGTTTTAAACTCCATTTTTCTTTCTCTAGCCAATAATTAGTAGCTAGCCTTTCATATCTATTTAGATATGACTCGATGTCATCGTCTTTCTCTACAAAAGGATCTAAATAAAGTTCATGGCTGAGTTAGAGGCTCCCTGACTCACACTAGTGTCAGAGGTGGATGGGCTGTTTCCATTTTCTGGAATATGTCCTTGAAGTTCCATTTCTTTCAGCGTCAACTCATGTTCTCTTTGCAAACGTTTTTCCTCTGCCTCCATCTGCAATCTTTTTCCTCTGCCTCTCTGCAATTTCTTTTCATCTACCTCTCTCTGCAATTTCTTTTCCTCCTTATCAGTCTCCATCTGCCTAGCCTCTCTTTCAGCCTCTAACTGTAACCTTTTAATTTCAGCCTCCCTATCAACCTCTAATTTCCTAGCCTCCCTATCAGCCTCTAATTGTAATATCTTAGCTTCCTTGTCAGCCTCTATATGTAATCTTTTCTCTTCAGCTAACCTCCTATCTTCCCTATCTATAAATTTGTCACATTCAGAAGTTACATACTGAATCAGAGTGTCCCCACTCATGCCAATGTCTTTTGCCGTCTGCACTGTAGCAGATCTAAATTTTGCCAAGTCTGCCATTCTCTCACTCGTCCACAAACTATTACAACTTATATCATAAATTAGCAAATATTACTAACTTAATTAACTATAGGCAATGACAGCTCATCCAATTTCACCACAAGTTCTTTACTTGTATTTTATATTTATTTATATATTATTCCCTCCAACAAAAGCCCCAGGGTAATGTGGAAAAATAATCCCGGACGAGCCCCAATATGTGATAAGAGGTTTAGATATTATTAATTATAAGATATCCTGGACAAATAGATGTATCAGATGATACCAGGATAGTGCCTGATAAGAGACTGGTCTTACAAGAAATACACCTTTCTCTGAAAAAGAGCAAAGGTTTATAGACAATCATGGTGAGGTCCAGCTATGTAAGTTCCCAGAGTAAGAAATGATGATAATGAAGTTCTCTGGGTCCCTATCCGCTACCTCTTGAGATCTCACCAAGAGTATGTAATCAGTGTGTTATTATTTTGGCAAAGTGTCTAGGGTAATGTATTTAAAACAGTTATGAATTTCAAAACAGGACTTTAACTTTAAGGAACATTAAGCAAGACTGTCTTAAAAGTATATTTACAATTTTATTTTCCTGAACCTCAAACATTTGGGTCAGGAAGTATCAAAGTCAATAAAAGGTTATGTACATGCTAAAGATAAATATTTTTGGAAACTCTGTCCATTTGTGTACACCAAAAAGTCACTGGAAAGTCTATACCCACAGTCTTGATATTCTCACTAATGCCACCCTGTAAGGTCTGTTATTTTAATCACTCCCAGAAGGTATATAGTTAATTGGTGAAATTATGTTTTAGGATGAGGTGTCAGTGCCTGTATAAAGGACTTATCTGAAAAAGGATTATTGCAGCTGTTTTGTTGATCTTAGACTTGTACACCAACGTTGTGACTCCTGACTGAAGAAAAGGAGCTAGCTTCAACTTGTAGCATGAGCACTCACTCCAACATGTTCTTCCTTTCAGGCTACTGCAGCAACGAGGTACTTTGTAATACAACCCTCAAGTAAAGAATCTTCACATACACAAGGTGACCAGCCGAAAAGGGCTATAACACTGATCTGTCAGTACAGACGGCAAAAGCTTGTCCTTCTGACTCGTTCTGAACATGTCAGCTTGGCATGCACACTCTTGGTCTAATGGCGGAACTTACAAGCCGTTGTTAATTTTTATCAAACTACACCCGACCAATCAGATGACGAGTTAAAAAATTTAACTATTTCCCAGGCTATAGAATTGAGCAGTTTAAAGCGTGTTTGTCTAATCTGACCGAATTTGTTTATTTTATATCATAGTTATTTGTGAACCGATTTTAATTATCAAAAGGGATAATTAAACGGCCAATTATTTTCTATCGTTCTATATAGTTTTCCTTTAGTTATTCCTTTGCATTCAAATGGGGTTAATTTTTTCGTAATTAAATTTGATCTTAACCTGATATGAAAATATTACTAAATTAAATTTTTCTACTTTAAGATAATTTTGTATGAGGCAATATCTATGTGTATAGGTTAAGCAATATCAGCGCTATAATTTGAGATATCCCTTGCATTTTAAGTATCTTTAGTTTTTAAGAAATAAAATTTTTTAAGTTCGGTCAAAAACTTAAAATAGGTATTATTTCCAATTCAACCAACTTTTCTTGTCCCTACACAAAAAGGAGGTAACGATTTGATTGGTTGTTAAATTTTACTACGTTCATCGATAAATATTGGGGTGGGTGTGTTTGGGGGGAAGGGTGGTAACTTTTAACTTGTTTTCTTAGAAAAATTCAAATACTCTAGTTAAATTGTTGGCGGTAAATTTGACTGGAGCCTCAGACAAATTTCAAATACTGTAGTTATTGTTAGATTTAAAATACGCTAGCTAGTTCGTTTTGAGCGGGGAATTTGAGCGTGTTGGGATACGGATTCACTTTACTACAGTCATGTTCGTTTTACCCGTCTCCATTCGTGTTGTTAGCACGATGCTTGTACTTTCATTAAACGTCATAATATGCTCAATTAATTATTGCTAGAAGAAAATATCATCCGTAACAACCAGAGACACAATTGAATGTTCCTGAGGCTGAAAACGGTCTAGATGTTAATATAGACATTCCACGAAAAGTAGAAATTATCACAGCAATCTAAGGATTAAAAAATGGAAAAGCTCCTGGCCATGATAACGTAAATGCAGATCTATTTAAGACAGACCCTGAGCTAGCAGCAGAACTATTAGAACCACTATTTGCACAAGTCTGTAAAACAGGGACAACACCAACGGAGTGGAACAAAGGAATAATTGTCAAATTGCCCAAGAAGGGAGATCTTGCAGACTGCAATAATTGGAGAGGAATCACTCTTCTCTCAGTTACCAGCAAAATACTAGGCAGGATAATTAATACAGAGAATTTCAAAAGCAGTAGACCACAAACTGAAGAAAGAACAAGCAGGATTTAGGAAGAACAGAAGATGTGTAGATCATATATTTACTCTCAGGAACATTATAGAGCAGTGCTCAGAATGGCAAAGACAGCTGTACATTAATTTCGTTGATTGTGAAATGGCTTTTGACAGTATACATAGAGACAGTTTATGGAAAATACTGAGGGCTTATGGAATTCTAAGCTGCATAGTATCAATCATAAAAAACCGCTATGCCAACTTTACGTGTAGCGTTGGGCAGAGCAACCTAACCTTTGAGGTGAAGACAGGAATACGACAGGGATGCCCCTTATCAACCACTCTTTTTTTAACAGTCATAGACTTTGTGATGCACCAGACAACAGAGGGCAGTCCAAGAGGAATAAGATGGACTACATTTTCTACATCGGAAGATCTTGAATATGCAGATGACATTGCACTACTAGCACATTCACATCAACACATCCAGGAAAAAATGGATAGACTTAATAAGTATAGCAAACAGGTGGGCTTGAACATCAATCTAAAGAAGACAGAGGTCATGACGCTCAATGTGAGCAACCCTAAGCCCATATCAGTAAGGAATCAGCAACTGGTACAGACAGAAACCTTCACATACCTGGGATGCATAGTAACACCAGACGGCGGAGCAAGCAAAGACATCAACAACAGAATGAACAAAGCAAGAACAGCCTTTTATAGTCTAAACAACATCTGGAAGTCCTTTCAGTACAGCACAAGCACAAAATTAAGATTATATCAGAGCTGTGTGCTTTCTGTGCTTTTCTATGATGCGGAATGCTGGAGAGTTACAGAGAAGGAAATGTCGAAATTGTCCTATTTTCACACAACATGCCTAAGAAATATTCTCTGAATATTTTGGCCAAATACCATCACTACCAAGATCTGCTTACTCGGAGCAAGCAAGAGGACATGCACACCATCATAGCTGGCAGACGCTGGAGCTGGGTTGGCCATGTCTTCAGAAGAGATCCCGATGCCATCACAAGAACAGCTATGCTATGGACCCCTGAAGGAAAACGAAAGAGAGGCCGACCAAAAACAACTTGGCGGAGGACTGTGGAGGCTGAGATGCAAAGAATGAACCAGAGTTGGGGCACTGTACGAAGGATGGTCACCGACCGAGCAAAGTGGCATCAATTTGTTGTTGCTCTACAAGACGCCACCAGGCGTGATGGCCACTGACTGCTTTGACGGTCGGCGGCTAAGGATCAAAGAAGAAGAAGTCTGAGTAACATTCCTCACCAGTCAACAGTTAGGAACCTAATTCACCGAGGGACGTCTGCATTTTAAACAGTTACAGCAGTTGCTGTTGAAGGTGGATGTTGGATAGAAAATAGAAAAGTAGTTTCCAGAACTGAGAAGAGAACTGATGAACCAGAGGTAAGGGAGGCACGAGATATTTCAAAACCCAGTTATGTTTATTCCACTTTGACTTAGATTTATGCCAAAGTTAGAAAAATTGTTTCCTTTACAATACATCGAAAAAATGTGCAGAAATAAAAGACAGGAAAGAAAAAGAAGACGAACTCTTTGAATGCAGCACTCACAAGCGAAGCCCTGAAAAGACTGTAAGCTTTATTGCTAGCGTTGGTCACTCCTAACTAGGACTTCTAGCTGAGCCAGTGCTGTCCAGGATTGAGGTTAAAGAGTGGTGAAAGCCATCTTTCTACTGGCACAAGTCAAGATATAGACATGAGGATTTATGTTAAGTATAACATTAATTTTAAATATTCATAAATTTTAAATGTACATTAATTCACTAAGATATTTGGTAAACCGATATACATAACCTCAGAGTCAGTGGTACTTCGAAGTCTTCGGCTTTTTGAAGGTTCAATCTACAAATCGCTCACAATAGAGGTAAGTGGTCGCTTATTCTCAGTTATCTTGTAATGTAGTGTGTCACGACTTCTAACTTTAAGAGTCAGCTCTCTGGATAGCTTCTCAGCTTTGTCAGATCTTTAAGTGATTTCTGGAAGTAAGGAACTGTGTCTGAGACGGGGTTTATATGTGTAATCCCTTGCTTTCTCAGGGGTCTGCGCCTGAGTTCGCTTTTATTCTTTTAAACTTTCGTAGGATTTCAATTCTATTCTGCGAATTTACCGACAAAAGCATAATTTTTTAGTCAAATACAAAAAATAGTGATTTCCCACTGCCATAATTACATGAATTTGTAGTTGCAGTTCAAATCCCACAAGAAATGTCCTGTTCGGATCATTAACCATACAGGTGTAGAAGAATTTATGTTGTGCTATTTATATTTTTTCATACTTACTTACTTAGTCGTTCCCCTTCTACCGTAAGGTGTAGAGGTATTTTTTCATAAAGACACTAATTTATGTGGCAATTCCACAGTGTCATGCCCGTGTTACACACTTACTCATCTCATCTTGTACAACAAAGTCTGGAAATATCATAAATTCACCAAATATATTGGGGTAAGTTGTAACATGTACATTGTATTATTTTATATTTGCAATTGACGTGTATGAGTTACGTATTGATGTACCACTGCATATGAGGCTGGCAGCGTCATCATGTAAACGAACTGCCACATAAACCACCACTGCAAGAACTGGTTACTGCTTTGTGCGGTTTCCTCACAAGGAACCAATAGCAGAGAGAGCTCCAGGCTACATAGGGAGTGTAGCATAATGAAAAATACGCTTAGTTAGATTTTAGTGTGTAAACACACTGCCTTCGCCAAAGAGTTAATCGCGACATCTACTAGTAGTACTACTAGCACACGCATGCGCAGTCTATACCTCGCAGGGAAAGGAGCAGAAAGGAAATACTTTCATAATGGCGAAGAAATGTGTGCATGGGGACGGATGGAATTTCTTAAAGGACAACTTTGAGCAGGGTTGTTTTACAATAAAAATAACTGAGTTCGCTGGTGAGAATGTTCATACGTGGAAATCTAAAAGGAAATTGGTAAGTAGGATGTACCTACTGTAATATCGGTTAGTTTATGAGAGGGCCACTTTCGATGGTAAGCCTACTATTAATCTAAATAAATTTATTTAGACTGCATGCCCACATGGAAAGCCAATATCAAGGAATGGATTTGAAGCTTGTCGCAGGGGATTTTGAAGGATATTGAACAGACAGTGATAACCTATGCCATTTAAGAGATACAGGCCTTAATAAATTGCAAGGTTACACACAATGAGCCCATAGACGGCATTTTCTAGAATTAATTTTGGCCAATCAGAAACGACTCCCTGAAACGTACGCACCATTAGTATACCTTGTATAAGGGTGGCAATTTCGAAATTCATTTATCACACACAATCTTGTTAAGCCCAGCCAGAAGAAGCAGAGTAGAGCACTGTCATTGACAAGCCATTTTTGACTGTATGCAGGGCAGGCATCTTCACTAAAAGTGTTATTCTGTGTTGGAGGAAGATTCTTAGATGGTATGTAGGACTATCATAAGTATTCATGTGAATAATGTAAATTTTATTTCAGGAATTAATAGGCTTGTGAATATACCAAACATATTGATTGTGTGAATAGGATGGCCAAAGATTGTCAAGTCTTTAAAACTTCCCACAGCAGTCATTGCTAACCCTAAGCATATCTAGTAGGGTCTATTGGTACTATGTTACTAACTACCATAAAAGGACCAGCTGTGACTTGGCATGAGGGTGAGGAAGGCAAAGGCTGCATCAGGAGTCACAGTTTCATATTGATTGTTTATTATTTGATTGAAAATGTTTTGCAGTAGACACCAATCTGTCTCCCTACTATGTATCATATAGTACCATTTATCATTCATTGTACACACAGCATCTGACAAAACATTCTCATCTCAGCACACGGTACCGATAACAAGCATCATAAGCAACAACTGGACACATCATATTCATTGTTTCAGGATCCTAGTGCACCATCACAAGTGTGATCATGTTCTGAGGTCCTTATATCCATCTATATGTGAAGCCCAGAGATAGAAGGAGCCTATTACTGTCATTCACCTTACTGTTTGGGAGTTTGTGCAGCACAGACTATCAGTGTGTTAGTAAAGTGCAACCGACTTGGACCAGAGTTAAGTCCCATGTATCTAGTAACCATTGTGAGACCGGCTGCTACTGTCAATAGAATGTTTTAAATGATGCACCTGAGCTGTAAAGATAGGAGAGACAGATAAACATTAATTTTTCGCTATTAAAATAAATACAGAAGGACGGTGAACATTCCTGGTGGACAAGATAGAGTGTAAAGGACCTTGTTATTTAATAGATCCAAAGTGGATCCTTTTTCTTTGGTCTTTACTTACAAATAGATTGGAATATACATACTCTACCATAATCACCATTGCCTCAACATTCACCAATCATCACAATAGTACATAGTGTAGATAATAAATTAATTGAATTGTAAGCCACTTGAGTTATTAATTACTTTTATTCAAAGGAGTTACAGTTCTATTTTCATAGTTAAATAAGTACATCATTGTAGCGAGATCAGTGATACAATCGCCAAATACAGTAATATTTAACCCCTACGCCAAGTAAATTTACCACCCCGCCCGTGTTTGCCCAAAGTCATCACCCACGCCTGCGATTCGAGCTGGATTTGAAAAAGCATTAACGCCAAAGTGAACGATACCAAAACCACTAGCTTTTTCGTTGCTCTGTCCAAAGACTTTAAATAACATAACACGTCTTTCGTTCCCCAGAAAGAGTGATAGAAAAAAGGAAGAGTGAAGGAGAAAGGGAGGAATGAAACCTTCACAAAAGCGTTTTTTAAAATCTATTAATAGCACACAATGCGACAGTTGACGTTAAGGACTTGCTTATGGTAACACAAAACGCAAACGAGAGGCTGGCTTTTGAAAATGAACTAGTGCCATAGCAACGGTTGTTATGGCATTTTTTTCCCAACAGTTAAGGTTTGAATAAAACATTTGACTTTGTTAATGCACGCGATGATACCACATTTCAAAACCAACCGCCTTGGTCCCTCTCCGTCCTGAAAATTAAATCTAACATAAAGACGGTTGGCCTCTTGCCTAACGCGTGTTTCATTTTCTTAGAACGAGCGAGAGAGGAAAAGAATAAAGGGGGGATTGACACGGAGGAAAACCTAAGCTAGCGTATGCATTGTGAAAGTGAAACTAGTATCCAAATTGGGAGGGGTAGCGAAAAACGGTGGCAAAAGAAACATAGATGAAGTATCGTATTCTAATTGAATAATAAAGGAAAAGAAAGGACAGTTGGGAACTGAAATGATAATACTTGGTTATTAGGAATATCATATTACTCATTATGATATATTATCTTACCGGAGAGAAAAGTATGTTATTTGAAAACCTGAAGGGGGGAAATACAAAGATGAAAACTATGATAAAGAGAGAAATAAAAACATAAGGGCTATATGACAGACAGTCGTCTGGTTAATAATTGCTTTTCCCCATTAAAATCGCTTAGATATTAACAAAAATATCGTAGAAAATAAAAATGAAAGACAGAAAGACAAACACAGTGATATCCCACACAACTTTGAAAATCTGGGGATGTCACATTTTTTTGAACGTGTATTTTTGAAAAGAGAGTCAAGTCGGCTTACCCTGATCTGATTGGTTTAGGGGAGCATAACTAACGAGGGGATATAACGAACGTTTTGCTAACGCTTAGTTGCCACTTGAAGATAAAATTTAAACAGTAAGGTTATCATCAGACACAAGGAATTCATGACCCATTGCCTTTGCTGTTCTGGCCAATGGCGATCTCAGCTTGACCCATTGATCGCCGGTTAACCTTATATGTGTAAAATATTTCATTGATTGCGGTAAGATAAACATTATTATTTATATGTATATGTATTATTGATGTATGGAGGCTAACATAGATAGGCGCCCAACCAAAAATGTGTATTGTGCGACATTTGTCATTGCGGAAGCTTACGACAGGCATGTCTATGTATAATATGGAGCAACTGAAAGTACATGATGTTTGAAAATTGATCTATAATATTATGACTGTAAGACCAGCAAAGCACTGGCCGTCTTCGGCAAGTCACAGTGTTTCACATGACTTGGAAAAATAACTATGATTTCCTATGAAAGAAATGTATCAAACTGATGATATGGAAGATTACCTGAGTATGAAGCAGTCACAGAATAAGATAGGGACAATAGCTATTTGTGTAGCACAGGAAGCTGATCTTAAACTGTTTAATGGTGCTTAATTGTTAGTTGTGGAGAGATTTATGTATAAGTACTTAGGAGGCCTTAATCCTCTTATTGCAGGGTTACATCCTATAGCACTCAGTGTGCCACAAAGTAATACTGGAGCTGCAGAGTTCGAGGCAACAGTGTTTATTTGCCTATATTCTGAAGCAAGAGTGCTGAAGCAGTCTCCAGGTCTCACTGTCGTGACGAATGTACTGTTGTTGAGAAAGTCATCAACTATTGCTCAAGGAAATTCAGTTAAGCCAAACCTTCTACGGGCTTAATGAGTGTTCATTTAACATTAACTCTCCACTATTGCAATAAAACAGTTTTAGGAAGTGATGAGAAAATTCGTTCCTCATAATCGTGACCAGTCATAGAATCTAGTGCTTCATCAGGGAATTCCATGTTATAAACATTTACATTTTGACATTTAAGGACAAGTTGTCCTTTAGACTTAATTAAAACTGTAAATATATTTCCATTCCATTTTGAGTTTTAAACATTCCTGTACCACATAAATATTTGAGGTACAGGAAATTAAAAATTGTAACATACTATTCTAACTTTAACCACTGACTTGTTTAATCCCTTTTAAATGAGTTAAGTTGTGTTTGTTGTCATACACTCACCATTACATTTTGCATTACCCTAGATATCAAGATATATAAACAAACAGACACCAGAATATAAAATAGACTCAAAATATATCGCAGATTGAGATCGTAGGGTGGTAGCAGTCAGGTACCCTGAGAACATCATCTTCAACTATTAGACTCAGTGACTTGCATAGCTGACCTCAATCTGTAGACAAGTAATATTTATCTCTTTTAACATCAAAACCCACCACAATCATAGGCTATCAAAAGGTGAGAGGGCGCCAGTATAATCTGCTTGTCTATATCTAATCCTTGCCACAGGTTATTCACAGCCTTGATCTTCGTGTGAGAGTGAGACCAGTGAACCCTAGACACTGGGACTTCACCATTGTTCGGGAGAGAACCCTACTTCTGTCAATACTATCACTACATCTATATATATAAATATTTCACTACAGGGAGCAGGGAGTGGATGATGAGGATGTCAGGATATATGTATATATTATTTTTTTATTCAGATTTATTGTGTACATATTTATCTGAAAATGATACATTTGTCATCTTCCGCTCTCCTAAAACGTGTTCCTCGGACTTGATGGGTTGAGATTAGGGGCATCGGGAAAAATTCTGAGGAAGCCGAAAGAGTGAAGGAAAGCGGAGGTCGAGTGATGTTTATATCAGGAGACATGAGAACTAAAAAAGGCGTTTGTTTCTTCTCACTTCGTGGTACCAGTTGCCAGATGTTGACGCTTAGCACTACAACAGACGAGTCTTGAGGATACTTAACGAGGTAACCTTTGCAGTTACCACGGCTTTGCAAGAGACGTGCCGCTGACAAACAACTCGACTTCTGAAGAGAAGGAACAGTCAAAACTCCACTGGGAACCAACAGTGATTGAACCAAAAGTCAACGACAAATATTGTCACTACATTTCAAGCTAAGTACGAGGGGCGTTCAGAAAGTAATGCACCACATCGTTTTTCTCAGCTAATAATAAAGATAGAAGCATGAAATTTTGCACACTTCAAATATGGCATGTGCCAATTGTGTGCCCCAAATTGCACTGCAACCGACCAAATAATACGGCTGCTCTAAACCGTTGAAATGGAGCGTGTTAGCAACTTGCGTTATAAGCAGCGAATTGTGATAGAATTTCTCGTTGTAGAGAAGGAAACTGTTGTGAACATTCATAAGCGTCTATGTGATGTGTATGGAAATTTTGCAGTCGACAGGAGTACAGTCAGTCGCTGGGTTCAGAGAATCAAAGAATCAGGAAGTGGAGATACGGAGCTGCTTGATCGGCCGCGCTGTAGACGTCCTGCCACAGCCACCAATGCAGAAATGTTGAAATGCGCTGAGGGCATTATTCTTACTGATAGGCGAATCACTACTCAACAATTGGCCTTACAGCTGTCAGTCAGCATTGGTAGTGCAAATGCAGTTATAAAAACTCTCGGATTTTCTAAGGTTTGCGCAAGATGGGTTCCTCGAAGTCTCACAAATGACCACCGATTGCAAAGGAAAGCAATTTCTTCTGAATTGTTGGAGCGTTTGAAAGCTGATGGAGAGAACTTTTTGGCTAAGATCGTTACAGGTGACAAAACCTGGGCACATCATTTTGAACCTGAGACAAACAGTCAGTCAATGGAGTGGCATCATCCGCAATCACCACGAAGAAAGAAATTCAAGACAATTCCTTCAGCTGGAAAGGTCATGATCACTGTCTTTTGGGACATTGAAGGTGTGGTTCTTGTGGACGTTATGCCAAGAGGAGAGACAATCAATTCGCAAGCTTACATTAAGACATTGAAAAAACTCAATCAACGTTTTCGCAGAGTTCGGCCGCACAAGAATCCAGCAGACCTGCTTCTCCTTCACGACAATGCGCGACCTCACACAAGTCTGGGAACACTGGAAGCAATCACCAAATTGGGTTGGACTGTACTACCCCATTCACCCTATAGTCCCGATTTGGCACCCTCTGATTTTCATCTATTTGGTCTACTTAAAGATGCACTCCGTGGGACAAGGTTTGAAGATGATGAAGGAGTGATTCTTGCAGCGAAGAAATGGCTACATGATCAAGACAAAATCTGGTACGGGCTAGGAATACATGCACTTGTTTCGCGCTGGCATAAAGCCGTACAAGTTGATGCGGATTATGTTGAATAATACCCATGTTTACATGAAATATCCATGTACATTGTTTATAAATTTCATGCTTTTTGGATAAAAAGCTCCTGAGAAAAACGATGTGGTGCATTAATTTCTGAACGCCCCTCGTACCTAGTACTAGCTCAGCTTACAAACACTTTTTTTCGAAACCATCGTATCTTCCCTTGAAGACATAGTTAATTGTTCTTTTTTCGGACTAAATCACTTTTATTTATTTTAAATTAATATGAAACAAATATAAAGGTATGTTATCAGGCACTCGCAGGAAATAAAGAAGTAGAACACCAGACAACAGAAAAACAACAGACATGAGTGGCTTACCCAGGATTTGAACACTGGACCTTCCGTGCGACAACCCCGCCTAGCCATGCAAGCGAATCACACTATCCGCCCTGCCATCTACGCATCATCAAAAAATGATGTTTCAATGGCAGGTCAACAGTGCGAACCACAATACACGACACCAGAAGTCCATCATGGGCAGTTCAGCCTATTAATGACGCAATCACTTCTGTTGTATTTCTATCAAGCAGTATAGGCCGAATCCAACAAGACAAGGACCTTAATACTGTGTCCAGTAAATGATAGTAGACTAGAACAGTGAGAACAGGATAGTGGGTAGGTTTGGTATTGTATAAACATTTATTACACATAAGGGAAGGAAACCCGAGGCCTGTAAACAGTAAATTAATATGAAACAAATATAAAGGTATGTTATCAGGCACTCGCAGGAAATAAAGAAGTAGAACACCAGACAACAGAAAAACAACAGACATGAGTGGCTTACCCAGGATTTGAACACTGGACCTTCCGTGCGACAACCCCGCCTAGCCATGCAAGCGAATCACACTATACGCCTTGCCATCTACGCATCATCAAAAAATGATGTTTCAATGGCAGGTCAACAGTGCGAACCACAATACACGACACCAGAAGTCCTCCATGGGCAGTTCAGCCTATTAATGACGCAATCACTTCTGTTGTATTTCTATCAAGCAGTATAGGCCGAATCCATCAAGACAAGGACCTTAATACTGTGTCCAGTAAATGATAGTAGACTAGAACAGTGAGAACAGGATAGTGGGTAGGTTTGGTATTGTACAAACATTTATTACAAATAAGGGAGGGAAACCCGAGGCCTGTAACAGTAAATTAATATGAAACAAATATAAAGGTATGTTATCAGGCACTCGCAGGAAATAAAGAAGTAGAACACCAGACAACAGAAAAACAACAGACATGAGTGGCTTACCCAGGATTTGAACACTTGACCTTCCGTGCGACAACCCCGCCTAGCCATGCAAGCGAATCACACTATCCGCCCTGCCATCTACGCATCATCAAAAAAATGATGTTTCCCTCCCTTATGTGTAATAAATGTTTATACAATACCAAACCTACCCACTATCCTGTTCTCACTGTTCTAGTCTACTATCATTTACTGGACACAGTATTAAGGTCCTTGTCTTGTTGGATTCGGCCTATACTGCTTGATAGAAATACAACAGAAGTGATTGCGTCATTAATAGGCTGAACTGCCCATGAAGGACTTCTGGTGTCGTGTATTGTGGTTCGCACTATTGACCTGCCATTGAAACATCATTTTTTGATGATGCGTAGATGGCAGGGCGGATAGTGTGATTCGCTTGCATGGCTAGGCGGGGTTGTCCGCACGGAAGGTCCAGTGTTCAAATCCTGGGTAAGCCACTCATGTCTGTTGTTTTTCTGTTGTCTGGTGTTCTACTTCTTTATTTCCTGCGAGTGCCTGATAACATACCTTTATATTTGTTTCATATTAATTTACTGTTTACAGGCCTCGGGTTTCCCTCCCTTATGTGTAATAAATGTTTATACAATACCAAACCTACCCACTATCCTGTTCTCACTGTTCTAGTCTACTATCATTTACTGGACACAGTATTAAGGTCCTTGTCTTGTTGGATTCGGCCTATACTGCTTGATAGAAATACAACAGAAGTGATTGCGTCATTAATAGGCTGAACTGCCCATGATGGACTTCTGGTGTCGTGTATTGTGGTTCGCACTGTTGACCTGCCATTGAAACATCATTTTTTGATGATGCGTAGATGGCAGGGCGGATAGTGTGATTCGCTTGCATGGCTAGGCGGGGTTGTCGCACGGAAGGTCCAGTGTTCAAATCCTGGGTAAGCCACTCATGTCTGTTGTTTTTCTGTTGTCTGGTGTTCTACTTCTTTATTTCCTGTGAGTGCCTGATAACATATCTTTATATTTGTTTCATATTAATTTACTGTTTACAGGCCTCGGGTTTCCCTCCCTTATGTGTAATAAATGTTTACACAATACCAAACCTACCCACTATCCTGTTCTCACTGTTCTAGTCTACTATCATTTACTGGACACAGTATTAAGGTCCTTGTCTTGTTGGATTCGGCCTATACTGCTTGATAGAAATACAACAGAAGTGATTGCGTCATTAATAGGCTGAACTGCCCCTGATGGACTTCTGGTGTCGTGTATTGTGGTTCGCACTGTTGACCTGCCATTGAAACATCATTTTTTGATGATGCGTAGATGGCAGGGCGGATAGTGTGATTCGCTTGCATGGCTAGGCGGGGTTTTTGCACGGAAGGTCCAGTGTTCAAATCCTGGGTAAGCCACTTATGTCTGTTGTTTTTCTGTTGTCTGGTGTTCTACTTCTTTATTTCCTGCGAGTGCCTGATAACATACCTTTATATTTGTTTCATATTAATTTACTGTTTACAGGCCTCGGGTTTCCCTCCCTTATGTGTAATAAATTATGCATTTTAACCCTGTTAACCAAATAATTCACTAATAGGTTGTCTTTGTTTTATACGTAATTATAAATCATTAGTTGAGTGATTAATTAATTGAGTGAATTTGATATGTCTGCACCCGTATGACTCATTTTGTTAAGTACATATACATAAATAGAGCTATTTAATTAATATTTTGCTAAATAATCTTCAGTTGGGGGCTCATAAATTACGAGTCAAAACATATTTTCTCACAGAAAAGGGCAGAGAATACTAAATTTATGACAACTTCGATGACTCAGTTGTTTTACTTGCCATTCTACAAATCCCTGTGAGACTCCCTGAAATAGAAGCATCATCCTTCCATTTATATCTCTGCCAAGATTAATCTTGAGTGAAAGTTGATACGGTACCTTTGAAAACCCTCACCCTTTTACTCGAAGTTTGGCCATTAATGGACCACTGCTACAGAGCAGAGGAGACAACCCACGACACCGGTCTGCTTGCAGGAAGACTGAGCCAACCATTCACATGCTCTTGTATCGGGGGTTTATGCGGCAATTAGTTTTACACAATGAGGATGAAAGACTCATGCACAACGTCATGTTCGCCGCTGAGTAGCACATGCCTGATAAACCAGTAGCCCGTTCTTTCTATGTCGCTTCAGCAACCCTACATGGACTAGACGGGAACAATTTAGAATGCATGGGCCCTGTTTCCTGCTGTAGTCTATTTAGTAACAATAAAGGTTTGAGTGGATACCTATAACGTGTTTTTCTCCATTTACTTGCTTTAGTATGCGATGATTTCTTTGATCTGCTGTTATTAACTCTATTCCCCACCTCTTTTTCCAACTTTGAAAAAGCGTCCGGTACCATAGTTCGTAAATCTGAAGCCCATTTAAGCCTGCAGCAGATCATCATCATCATCTTCATCAACATCGTCATCACCATCATCATTGTCATCATCATCATCAACATCGTCATCGCCATCTTCATCACCATCACCATAATCAAAATCCTTATCCTCACCATCATCATCATCACCATCTTAATCATTATCCTCTTCATCATCGTCGTCACCATCATCATCGTCATGTTACTTTGCGCGCATTACCGAACGTTGAGGTCCCATTCCGCAAATTCTGGTCACCTTAAAGGAAGTCTGCGCCAACCATTAACATGCTCTTGCAGAAATGGTTTGTGACAATGTGTTTTATATGATGAGGTTGCTAACCCCATAGACAACCTCATGTACAACCTCATGCACAACCTCATAGACAACCTCATGCACAACCTCATGCACAACCTCATACAATACCCCATACACAACCCCATATACAAACTCATACACAACCTCATACACAACCCCATTCACAACCTCATACACAACCTCATACACAACCTCATATTACTCGTGTTATACGACAAGCATGAGGGTGCAGTAATCTTATTCTTTCTTTATCTCTTCAGAGACCCCTCAGAGCTGCAGCACATATTGCCTTGTTATTTTTCCACATTGTTTCTTTTCTTAGGCTGACCTGGTTGATATCAGCTTGCAAATAGCCAACGGGATGAGTTATCTCGCCGCGCAGAGGTTCGTTCATCGTGACTTGGCCACGCGGAACTGTCTTGTGGGCAGCGGTCTGATTGTCAAAATATCGGATTTCGGAATGTCCAGAGATATATACACTAATGATTATTACAAGGTAAGTTGTTACTAAACTGCTAGCGCGGCACAGACAGTTAAGATATGCCTGAAGAGTGGCAGTGTATTATTTGTGTCATCTGAAGGTTATGAGAACGACAGCGGCTTCTTCTATTTTAGTAATGCTGAGTAGTTAGAGGGCTTGCCTCTCGCGGGATTTAGTTACCGAGCTCCAGGTTCAATACTTAGTAGTCCTTGTTAGTCTTTGACCGAATACCATCTCCAACCAAAAACTGCTTACACGGTGCGGTCAAAAAGGCAAGCTAACCATCATTGCAGGCTGACATTGGAACTGGGTTGGCCATGTCCTCAGAAAGGACAATATCCTGACGTGAATCACCATTAAAGTGATAGTTTACCCTGCTTTAGAAAACTCCGATTATATACCATGAATGATGGGCCCAATACTCACAGATAACCTTGTTCTTACTTTGAGAAATATTGCAAAAGATACATCAGAGAACTCAAAATCACCAAAGGACAAGCGAAATTACTCGGTTCGCGACTCTACTCCGATTATCTAAATTTCAACTGAGATGGATCACATGACATTTGCTATTGCAAAAGGACACCTCGGTCATGAGCGAAACAGAGTCTAAAAGCCTGTTATTGCATAAGGCAATTCCAATTGCCTACCTCCTGTTCATATGAAAGAAACTTATGACCTATACTTTTGGCAAAAAAAACAACCTGGCGGAGAACAGTGGAGGCTGAGATGCAAAGCATGAACCAGAGTTGGGGCATGGCACGAAGAATGGCCAGCAACCGAGCAAAATTTGGAAACTGTGTTGCTGCCTTACAAGACGCCATCAGGCGTGTTGGCCACTGACTGCTTTGTCAGTCAAGGGCTAAGGATCCAAGACGACGAAGTCTTTGTTAGGGCATAGTTAGCATATAAAAGCTTTGATGGAGGCTTTGTACAAGAGGACCACATACAGGGGTGGCTGTTTGATCCTTAAAGAATGACAAGGACAAGAAGAATTATCAAAGCTGCGAGTTCTGAGAGTGGTTTTTTTTAAGTTAGTGATTTCCCGCTGATATAATCTTTGATAGTTCCAAAGCAGATACTGACGTGAGGGAGTGAAGTGTTAGAGACTTCACCATAATAGGTCCCGCATCGAGAGGTAGGGGTGACAGTTCCGTTCTTCACCTGCCTTGTCCTTCTCTAACTCAAAGAGAAAAGTCCCTTCTCTAACTCAAAGAGAGAGTAAGGTACCCATAATAGGAAATATATCTCTAGGTTGAAAGCAGTGGCATAACTACAATATAAAGGGCTCCTGGGAACAAATTAAGTGGGGCCCTTCTTATAGTGGGCTCACGAACTATAATCAGTATACGGAAAACCTGTATAAAAATGTAACTATTTATCTTATCACGATTATGTATTATTATTATCATCATCATCAGGAGCAAAGGCCTTCAACAAATGTATTGGGTCCTCCTGTCCACCTTATTTCCTCAAGGTCATTCCACGCTTTCCGGTTCCCTTTCATGTCTATCTCTAGAAACTGGGTTTCATGTGTATCTCAAGAAACTGGGTTTCAGGTCTGTCTCTAGAAACTGAGTCTCATGTCTGTCTCTAGAAATTGGGTTATGCTAAGAATTTAACAACCGACGGAATAAAGGAGATTAAAAGAGTACATCTGAAGGCGAGAGTCTTTTCCGGCCTGTACTTTCCGGGGCCTACTCGGTGCTAAGGCCCATGGGACGTTCACGATCCACTGAGGCAGTACTTACGACACTTGTTGAAAGATGTGTTACTTGCCACAGCAAGACAAATACCTGAAGGAGATAACAATTAATTAAATCTATCAATGCACCAAACGTATAGATATTGAACTTAGTCCAATTTACTCTTGCCTTCCGACAAGTATCAATGAGTCAATACCCTTTTTCCTCCAAGCAGCATACGCCTTCAACAAATACATGCAAAGTCCTCCTGTCACGCACCATCAGCTTGGGTTCTTTCCACGTCTTCCTTATCTTTTTCACTTTTGTCTCTAGTTTTCTTCTCCGTGTGTTTTTTGGTTTACTTCTGCCTCTCATTCCCTCGGGATTACCGAACAAGGACTACCTTGAAATGTTATCACAAGTTTCCTGAATGTGTGTCCTATCCATCATAAATCCATAATTTATGAATATCAAATTACAATAATTTATGAATGTCAGATTATAGTAATTTATGAATATCAAATAACAATATTTTATGAATATCAAATTACAATAATTTATGGATATCAAATACGATAGTCTACGAATGTCAAATTACAATAATTTATGAATTTCAAATTACAATAATTTATGAATATCAAATTACAATAAACTATGAACATCAAATTACAAAAAATGCACGAATATCAAATTACAATATTTTACGGATATCAAATTACAATAATTTATTAATATCAAATTAATTACAATAAACTATGAACATTAAACTACAATAATTAATTAATTGCCCTCCCGACTTCTGGGACTTCAAATTCACATCTTGTCTTCCTGTCCTGGTCATCCGTTTTAATTCCTTCCATATCTTATGCCTGTCTCCCATCCCCGTGACGGTATTGCCTCCCCTGCTTTGCAGTAGTGGTCCAACAGTGACCAAAACTTAAGAGTATCTATTATAGGCTTCAATGGATTCTATCTTTACACAAGATTACTCTTGGCAGAAATTAGATAGAAGAGTAGTAAAGCTTCTATCACATGGGAGTCTACACAAGACATTCAGATAAGCGAAAACAATGCTGGCTGTTGATAAGCACGTTAATTCTGTAATCTGTCGACATCTCTTATGAAGAATTTAAGCAATGGTTTTTTCTAGCTCGTTAAGCCCCCACCCCTGAGTTAATCAGTGGAATTATTATTATAATATAGCTCTGTTTAGAGTGTGTGTAGTAATTAGACTGAGACAAACATGCAGTAACTTTAAAATGACTAATCGATGTTAAATTTGTAACATTACAAATAACAAAATTTAATAATCACTTTAGGTTTTAACAGTTGGAAAATAATTTGAATATTTATGAAAAGGTTTTCATCACTTGAATGGTTTTTTATAAGAAGTTCAAGAGGCAGCATATAGATTGACTTAGCTGCCAATGATGATTCTAATCCTCCTTATGGGTTGGTTCTTTTCAACTCTGCTCGCGCTCGTCTCTGGTCAAAGTTCAGGCGCCGCACGTTCCCAGAACGTCAAGGAGTAAAGGCCAAGCTGGTTCTGCGTCTGTCTATAAGACCCTCTTATGATGGCGTCTCGCACAACGTCAGTCCACTTCTACCTTCTCTTGATTCCAGAGATAGTACTTTCTGCTTGTACCACCAACAACTGGTAATAGAAACGAAACGCTATTCTGAGTATGGCGTTTTTCCGACACATAGTTATGTCCCCCCCCCCCCCCTTCTTCTATTCTACCATCTAATGTCAGAATTTACCCTCGATGAGAATTAAATTTAATCCCTTGGCATACAACTTTCTTTACATTTAAACTGAATAGCTTTAGCTTTACATTACATTTAAATGAAAAATTAAACGTACAGATATAATATGTTTTACATTTACATCTCCACTATTTGAAAAGTGTTCACATTATAAAATCATTTATGTTTCCTATATATTTATACTTGCTGAAAGATTTGAAACTTATATTTCTTTAAAATGAATATTTTCACGTAGACATTTACACTGGTTTAAAGCTTCAAAACGTACATTAATTTTGAAGTGAATATATTTATAGGGACATTTACACTGCTTTGAAAATGTAAGTATTATACTTAGAATGTACATCATTTCTGTCATCTTTCCCTCCCTGCTCCATAGGGAACCTGGAACTACTTTATGCTTTTAGTTATCTTTACGAAACTATCTATAAAGCAATCACTAGCCCATGCAGTGGTGGTTTATGAATCATCATTCTATACGCTGAGGTTGCCAGCCTCAAATAACGTTGACATCCAAAAGCGAGTTTCACTCATTAAAATTCGCAGGGTAATATATATATATATGTTATTTCACATGTTAGTAATGAAACGGAATGAAAAATGCACTACTTACGCCAATCTAGGTTACAGACTGGTTGCTCAGATGAATAAAAGAGACGGATCGGTCTCTTACACGCGCCTGGGGAAGGGGGGGTGTGGGGTCTTTGATTCTACAACAGATTCCCTCTCTGACTCCGTGTTTCTTCAGTTTCCTAGTCCCGGTGTTCCTTATTAAAATGTAGAGATTTCCTGTGCTTTGTAAGGCTTATTTAGTTCTCCAATAAAAGGTCTGGTTAACAAAAGGAATTATGAATCTAGTCTTCACTCTGGCGATGTCTGATGTTGTCTTGGCGAGCGTGAAATTCACAGTGAAATAAAACTGCAAAAATGGTCAGACTATATCTTCCAAAGCATTGTTGTTATGAATCTAATCAGAAAGATCCAATCATTTCAAATCATGCAGATAGGGTGTGATATTTCAAAATAGTCCCACGTGAAATAAGGTGCGTGCCTGCAAAGGTCACGTATTACCATATATGGACATCTCATGCCTTGCATACACTCTCACAAACTCATATTGTCTTAAATGTAATAAATCCATGATTACTTCTAAACAAGTGACCGGAAGCGATTATGTCACACTTGTCTGCCCACATGTGTCACACAGACAGTAATCTCGTTATCTTTGGAATGAGTACGCAAAACTACAGGTTTGCCCAGCTGGGTTACCAACCGAGTCGCTTTATCAGCGGTTTAATCTAACACGCCGGCGACTATCTTATCTCAGTTGCTCATCGCAAGCCAGGATGACCGGGTAACAAACCGGTGACATTATCTGCAAGCAGTGTCACAAATGTTTGAAAATACAAACTACTTGCTCCACAAGCAGAAAAGTAACGAAAAAAGAAATAAAATTGCGATAATTGACAGCACATAATTAAAATCAGTAACACACATGTACCGATACTGCCGGAGAGAAACACAGATTGATAGGGGCAGCCCCGTTTTGTACTAATGCCTTTATCCTTGTGTGGTTTGCGTCTCCCTCTGTATTTCATATTAATTAATGTTACTCTTTACTTGCTTATACTAGAAGGACAGAAATGGCACAACAAGGTCACCAATGTGGAATGGCATAACAAGGTCACCAATGTAGAACTGATGACAAGAACCACAAAAGTGCCTATGGAACAAGAGATGAGACGACGACGCTGGCGTTAGATAGGACACATACTGTAGAAACATGTTGATAGCATTACAATGTAGCCCTGGTAGAGGTACCACAAACATACACGGAATAAAGAACTGGAAACAAAAGTGAAAATCATGAGTAAGACTTAAAAAATGTGTTTGAGTTGAAGGCACGTGACAGGAGAACTTAGCATGTGTTTGTTGAAGGTCTATGCTCCCTGGGGAGCTAAAAGGGTATTGATTGATCGATATATATTAACGTGCTTTAAACATACACATATACATACAAGCATTCACGCTAAAGACATACAACATGCATTCATTTATAATACATACAAGTATCAATATTATCATATCCTTTGTTGTTCCTGATGGAGCATATAACCATCACTACAGATGGTCATCTTATAGGAAGCTAGCACCACATAATTCATGGCCTCTTGCAGTCATTGTGTCGGTAGTAGTTTATTTTATATGATGAACTTGCCAGGCCCATGCATAACCTCATTTTAGTTGTCTCTTACTCGCATGTCTGAGGAAAAGTAGGGCTATATTTTCTTTGTCTCTTCTAAGTTCTGCAGCGAAAACATGATGCCACATAATATACAGCATATAAAGTGTTTCATATATATGTACACATACTTCGAATGCATACAACTCACACATAACATAAAATGTGGCTATTTTGTAAGAATAGAGCGGGATAATGTTAGATATAAATGAATAATGTCATTAAATTATTACTCGTGATGTATTTTTATCTTTTTTTATATATAAGGCTGTGCTCATCTCAAAACGCGCATATTGAAGGACCTAAGATGTCAAATTGAAATTGCATGTTTCATTTGCCTTTGATCCGCTGTCACGGAATGTCAGCTCTTGGTGACCGTGATGCCATTATGTGGTACTGCTCTGGTCGTATAAGCTGTTTTGGGCTTCCATGAAGTTTATTGTCTATGGATGGGTTTTGTGGTAGGAGGAGTTCTCATTCCCTGGAGTGCAGTGCACAGTAGTAGATGGTGTTCTACTGTCTGTAACGGGTTTGGGCAGTGTCTAAATGTTTACTATGTTTTGTGAACACATTCTGTTTCTGTGACCATTTAATGTGGAGTGACCTGTTCTCAATCTGAAGATTTTGGTTTAATATTTTCGCTCCAAATGGTTTATAGCATCTTCCTTATTTGGCGCTGTTAGTTGTATAAAGAGTCTTCATCCTGTTTTAGCGTTTGCTCACGTGTTCAGCCAATCTTCTTTACAGTTGTTTTTGATTATTTGTTTCATTGTTAGCATACTCAATGTTTGGTCGAATTGTGGCATTTTTGCTCCCCTCTTGGCTAGTTTATCAGCTCCTTCATTCAATGTGATGTCTACGTGGCCAGGTATCCATTGCATGTAGATTTTTGTTCCATACAAGTTCATAATTTTGTGTCATATTTCTTGAACCTTCTGGATAATATTGAGATAATTTTCCAATTTTCCATTGCCAAGACTACAGCCTCATTTGGTTTTATTTCATGTGATTCAAAAAGTTTAAAGTTTTCTGAATGGCGACTACTTCTGCTTCGTAGTTTGAGCACCGGGTACCACAGGGGCTTGCAGATTTGATGGATTCTTCTGTATTGGGTGAGATGATTATGGCCCCCATATCCAGCACTTATGGCTGCTTTAAAAGCTGATCCATCTTATTAAGGAAAGGAAAAAGGAACCCGTTACACGCCCATTGAGGCATATTGGGAATATGGTGTTAGGCCCATATTAGCTTGACCGTCGGCACACGAGGGGTGATGTGGTCGGCATCACGCCGGCCGCCTTAACCTTCCCAGAGTAGCTCTGGTACCCATTTGGGGCTGGGTCGACCCAGGAGCCGTTTGTGGCCTAAAAATTTTCCGCCTCATCTGGGGATCGAACCATAAACCACTGCGCTAGGAAGCCAGTGCACTAACCACTATGCTACCGCGGCTCCATCTGTGTAAGCATGGATGATATCTTCTTCATTTTGACAGATGGGTTTGAAGTGTTTTTAGCAGAGTAGGTATGAGGCTTTTATTTACGGGTACCGAAGGTACCAAGAGCTTTCAGGGAAGCACCACATACCAGAGATTATACTGCATACTCAAGCTGTACCTGACTTACCATCCCACATAGAACTAACAAATAACCAGTAATACGCACACACGTTCTGCATGTTTCACTATCAATTTAGTAGTAATACAGAATGGCAGTCAGATGTTCATCGCTGTGAACAATGCATTGTTGCAGGTCGTCGACACCTGTCGACATTTGTGACTTTTGACTTTATATGTAAAGATGCCATAATTCTACCTCAAATAATGATTGAGTTATCAGCATGCTAAGTGCATTCATAATTTTGAAACACCCTGATATCTCTCTCTCTCTCTCTCTCTCTTTCTCTCTCTCTCTCTCTCTCTCTCTCTCTCTCGTATATAGATATATATATATATATATATATATATATATATATATATATATATATATATATATATATATCGGTCGCACCTATATGCAAATTTATGCAGCCAAACACACATGAGCCGCATACAGACATAGATGCACGTACGTACATGAACATTGATTACATACACTCAGAAGCATGCACGCATTAATGCATACTTATGAAGATGCATATGATCACCCATCGAATCACATTGCGCATGTTTATTAAACTGTTATGAGTGTATGTTCCCCTCCAAACAGATTGGCGGCTCTCGTATGCTACCTGTCAGATGGATGTCCCCAGAAGCCATCAAGTATGGCCGATTCACCTGCGAGTCCGATATCTGGGCTTACGGAGTTGTGCTCTGGGAAATCTTTAGCTTCGGGAAACAGCCCTACTGTGGTCATACTAATGAAGAGGTCTGTGTGTCCGTGGTGGTCTTCTTTTTTCTTCTTCGTCTTCTTCTTCATCTTCTAATCTTCTTGTAGTGTAGGTGATCTGGTCTGTCCACAATGTCCAGCATCTTATATCTCTATCGTCTTCTATCTCTTATGCCTTCACTTTTTCCTGTTGTCACAATATATTCCAGCCCGTTTTTCTTTTCATTACATGAAGAAAGAAATCTTCCTTCATATGTAAACAATAAGCTTCCTTAGCGAACTAACTATTTTCTAGATATCCTTATTACTCTTTCTAGCTGTTAATTGCAATTTTAACATTCTTCTGTAAAACCACATCTCTGTGCCATCCAGGGTTTTTACTTTTTTATTTATTAAATGTCCATGATGCACTTCCATATGTCAGGACTGGTTATGTATAACACTGAAGAATTAACTTTCTTACTTCACTTGACAAAGATGTAATGCACAAAATACTTTTAATCTGATGAAATGCTGTTTCTGTCTGGGCTATCCCACACTTCACCTGTTAAGGGGAGAAGCCCAGCTACAATAAAATGTTATCTCCATAAATTTTCATAGAAATATACAAGGGCTGGTTTACGATAGTAATAGCTTTGCATACAAACGCATTTAATGGTTAAATGCTATTGGATGCTGTGGTAAAGTGGGATGTTATAAATATTTATAGGGGACTTAGTGTACTGACTGAGATCAGCTGTGAAGGTATCTATATCTAATAAGAGTAGTGTATTATAGATAACCTTACTTGCTGCCACATATGTATACCTCAGTCAGAATTATTCTGGAATATTGTGATGACTACGTTATATGTCTAGGGTATGTATATGGTGAAGTGTAAGTCACAACAACAACAGACAGATAAACAGTTTAATTTATTCCACCACACTTGACAACACTGTGACACTCACATACATATAACACTCTATGAGAATATCTTAAATGAGTCACTGATAACTTTCAAATATCAATATGTATTCAGTGCTGTCATTAATGTATATGTGTGTCCTGATTGAAATACAAAGTGAACCAGGAATCACAATCAATTTTAATTACAAGTTATATGTACAGAATTTATCAATATGAATCTTGTAGTGACATATATTATTAATAGTATCCTATGTGTGTCAGTTGTGTAGTGGTAATATGAGGAATACTGGTTTTGTTTTGTTTTTTCAAGCTCTGTTGGTATTTGACATCATAACTTCAATAGTTTGTTTCTGTTGGAACTAGTATTAGAGATGTTCTCAGTTCCTGGCATTAAAACAATTAATTTCCCCTCTTAATTTGATTTTACAATGTCAGTTTAAGCTGGGGGTACATAGTGTTGAGCTCAGCTGGCCACATCAGCTTATCTTTCGTGATGGTGGCAGGAAAAGATTCCTCTGATCGATTGCTCCCCTGTGCTCTGGAGACACCTCACTGTTAGCTAAATGGACCAAGGAGTATGCTGTCCGACTCTGGATTCAGCCAAGCTCTGACCAAGGGCTGCTCAATAACTTTAAGACCACGGTCCCTGAAACAAGAAGGTTGTACCTCCTACTTCAGAACCAATTTATACTCTATTTCTACACTGAGCACAATACAAAACAAACCAGAGTTCAGAGCGTTATGCCAACTGTCAGCTTCATCTGAAATACTTTACACCAGTATATTCCTCCTTAATGGTTACTACGCCTCTGCAATTCCAGCATTATTTCTTTCTAGTCAATAATCTAGGTGTCAGTGTACTGCTTGGCAATTCCACGTAGTTTTACTTTCCTCCGACACCTTCTGTTCAGGCTGGAGCACTATAGGCTTTACCTCATGTTCGCTACTGAACCACACATATATACAGACATAAGTATCAATTTACATTCAATTTTCATTTAAAAAGATGTCAAATATTTCAAACCTACCACAATTCATGGAAATAATACACAGTGACGTTGAATGGCAATGAATATAGCACAACTCCGATCTGCCGATGTCCCAGGCTTTTATTTGGAAAAAATATATCCTGGTGCTCAACGCATTGTTTCTTAGTAGGTTTATTACAAGATGTGGCCCTGAACAGACGCTCTGAATTGAGTACATTCGCAGCTGTACCCAATCAGGCCATGTCTACACATCTTTTGAAAAAAGTACCCCTTCTCACGTTTCCCCTGACAACACAAGATAGTATTTATAGTCCGACTAATCGTGTTTAGCCTTACATTTGTTGCGCTCCAATCAAATAGGAGTTAACATGGAGACTCATTTCCCGTAAAATGGTGGCCTAAAATTCTGCCACTGAGCGATTCTGATTTTGGTGTTGTCTGACACCCTCACTATTTTATTTTGGCTATAATTTGGTAATTCTTAGACTATTTGCGTAACGTTTAACATATTATTTGTCAGCAAGTCATAAGGAACCCAAATATACAAATTTAAAAGAGCTAAGTGGCTGCGTTCAAAATATGCAATTTCTTCTACCTCCTGTTTCGAAGATGTGCTGTCTGGGTACTGTCATGTTTTCAAACGTAAACCAGTATAATGTCATAATTCCCAATAAGCGTTTCTCAGGATTTTAAAACCTAACTCTGGTATGGGTAGTGTTTTTATCACTGTCGATTTGAAAAAAAGCTAGTGCTTGTGGCCTTACACGCGTGAGGGTAGTAATTGTGTATCGCGCGACTCGTGTTAGTATTGCCTGTGCCTGCTTTCTGCCTCTCCCTTCTTTCTATCTTTAGTCCATCTGTCTTTTGTTTTTGGTAACATAGTGTAGAAAAAGACATGAATGGAATTTTAATTCTAGGTCAACTTGCGCATTTCAAGGTTTTTCTTAGAAATGGAGTACACTTTTTAGTGTGATTGGGAAACGCGTGTATACTGCAGAAGGCTTTACTATCAACGTGAAACGTTACAATTTGCAGACGCAGGAGAACACAAGGGGGATTTCGAGTACAGTCATTGGGACAGCACTGTTCTTTACCATTCTTCTTTCCTTTTATTAAATTATTTGTTAGGCTTTACATTTACCTGATAATTTATATATGTGGATTAGAATATTTCACGACATCTCCCCTCTTAAAACAGACATCTTATGTCAGTCCTTTATTCTATATACACATAGATAAATGTAAGTCAACTTGACTTTACTCTGCTGTTGTGCTATCATGGTTTTATGTAGTTGGGTCCATTCAGAGTAAGCACTACTCATGAAATCTGCCTCAGACCTCTACAACCAATAATATCTTTCGGCTATGTTACTGAACAGCCGCAAGTGTGACTGCTTGTCTTAATGCTGCTTCATAACCCTTATTCACCATTTCTCTTCTCTGAGTCTGCGCAATGACATGTCCAGAGAACATTAGATTTTCCTCAAAATGTACGTTATGAGGAGATAACCTATACCTGGTGATAGCAGAGTTTTCGTAGTGGATCCCATAATCTTCTTATTAACCTGTATGAAACATTCGGAATATCCTCAATCAAAGAGGCAACTCAGGGATTCATTACGTTCCTCCGAAATGTTTACATCCAACAAGTTTGTCTGATCTCAGGTTTTACTGGAATCTGATAGTATCCTTTACTCAGATCCACCCTTGAGAAATATTTAGCTTTATTTAGCCTGGCAAACAACTGATTTGTATCCGGCAATGGATCCACCTGTCCTTCTGTAATAGCATTCAGTCTCCTGTAATCTATACAGAGTCTATGTTCTCCAGAGGGCTTCCTTAAGAGTACAACACCGGAACTATACGAAGATTCACTGTGTGAAATAATTCCTTCCTTCAACAAATAGTCTATCTCTTCCTTCAAAGCTTTCTCCTTAGCAAAAGGAATCGAATATGGTTTCATACAGACAGGTGAGGGGTCTATCAGTTTCATATCATATTCCAATAGGTTTGTATGCCCAGGTCGGTCTGTTAACACCTCTGTATGAGTATCTAGAACCTGTTGCACTCTCTCTTTCTGAGTTTTCGTTAAATGTGTACTGATTTTCACCTGTGCCGCTGTCTCACAGGGGTGTAAGGGATATTCAAATGATGAACGTGGTTCCTTTTTCATCTCCATGGCGATAGACAAGGTCAACAATTGTGTCTCTTCCTGATTTTCTCTTTCCAAATATTTCTTCAGGAGATTCACATGATAGATTTTTTCTTTCCCCTTCTTATCTATCTTATAATTTGTTCTAGACACCTTCTCTAGAACTGTATATGGACCCTGCCATCCAATTTGTAACTTATTCTGACTACCAGGTAGAAGAAGCAGTACCTTCTCTCCCACAGCCAAATTTCTGTCTTTCGCCTTCCTGTTATAATAGGCAGCATGTTTCTTCCTGGCTTGTTTCAAATTTTCATTGGCAAGTTTCCAGCCAGTTTTTAAACGAGTGGTCAGCTCATTCACATATTGGTATGAGGATGTAATATTTTCCTCTGCCTTTTCAAGCGTCCACGTTCTTAACAACGTTACATATGGACCTTTAATTTTGTGGACCTATTTGTCCATGCACCGGTATGGTCTCTTCCACTTGAAGCGCTATAGTGATGATTTGTCTTCCCAGAATTATCATTCACAAAACGACCGCTACCAATTTTCCTCTTGGGACTTTCTCCCCACTTAAAATTCTTGATGAGAGATTTCCTCTCTACATCCTCTTCCTCCAGTTTGTTTAAGTCCGATTGAGGGATTTTCGGCTTATCCTGGGGTAAGACATCTTTTTGCACTCTCTGCATAGTGGCCATTGTAAAACAGTTAAGTGAAGCTTGTCCGTGAAAAGGGGCTTCCCATTCCATTTGGTCCACTTTATCAAATTGATATTTCTTTTTATTGTCAGGCCTAATTTTGCCCCTTGGCGTGTCCAGGTCCTGATCAATGTTCCCACTTGTGGGTGTTCCCTCATGTGCTATGCTACACCTTTCTACAAAATTCTCAATGTCCCATCTTGCCTTGGGCCAATAATATTTGTGAGCCACCTTTTGTATGATGGTACCTATTTTCTCATGGTCCCCATCTGGTTTCACATGTAGGCTCCTTATTAAGTCTGTCCTATATCTTTTAGGAAGTACCAGCTGTCCCTGACCTTTGGATCTAGCTCCAGTCTTCCTATACATCAACTTGTTTTTCATGTAAAAATCTCCCTTGCCTGGAGTTGTATGACAAGTTGACAATTTCCTGAAACAAGGCTTGAGTGTTTTATCCCCAGCCTGTGCCTTCCTCATCTCTTCTAGAGTGGTATCTAACATAATATCCTCCTCCTGTCTTGAGGTCGACCTGACCTGAAGGGTGGCCATATACACAGGTTTCCTTCTGCAACGGTCAGTGTCATGATTGTCCATCTGACAATTTTTACACCACCTTTTCCCTTGGTTGAAAGATTTTCTTTCATCATATTTCCTTTCAGCGAATTGTGGGTTTTTATTTTTATTGTTATACCGTGGCCTATCAAATTGGTGCTTACCTTTGTTTTGATCTCTAGGATCAAATTTATTAAAGTCCTGTGGTGCCCTAAAATTTTCAACCTGTTTCTTTTTATTACCTGTTACTTCTGCCTGAGCTGCTTGATACCTTTCAGCAACATTTAGCAACTCACCCAGCCTCTCTGCACCTTGTTCCATGAGAAACTTTCTCAGGTCTGGAGCCATGGACTCTCTTAATTGTTCTATAAGGATCATTTCCTTAAGATCTTGGGTTTTCCCCAGAGAAGTCCATTTCTCCAAGTATGTCTCTATTCGTGCAGAGAACTGGTGATAGGTTTCACCTGACAGTAGTTTAGCATTCCTAAATTTTTTTCTATAAAATTCTGCGTTCTTTTCATATCTTAACAAAAGAGCCTGCTTTAGCATGTCATAATTTTCCTGATCACTTCTGCTCATTTTAGCAAAAACTTCATAAGCTGCCCCACGAAGTCCCTGAGATAACTTTAAGCTCCACCTTTCTCTCTCTAACCCATACGTGGTAGCTAATAGTTCATACCTATTTAGATAGCTCTCTATATCATCGTCTTTCTCAACAAAATGATCTAAATGAAAATTCATAGCTGAGGTTGAGGCTCCCTGGCTAGTGGTGGCATCAGAGGTAAAGGGACTGGCACCATTTTCAGGAGCATGGCCTTGAAACTCAAACTCCCTTAGTCGTAACTCATGTTCCCTTTGTAATCTCTTCTCCTCCTTTTCTGCTTCCCTCTCTGCAGTCAATCTTCTTTCTTCTGCTTCCCTTTCTGCAGCTAATTTCTTCTCTTCCCTTTCTGCAGCTAATTTCTTCTCTTCCCTTTCTGCAGCTAATTTCTTCTCTTCCCTTTCTGCAGCCTGTCTTCTTTCCTCGGCTTCCAATGCTTTAGCCTCTTTGTCAGCCTCAATCTGCAACCTCTTAGCCTCAGCCTCAATCTGCAACCTCTTAGCCTCAGCCTCAATCTGCAACCTCTTAATCTCTTTTTCAGCCTCTATTCTCTTATCTTCGGCCAATCTTTCAGATTCTAATTTTCTTTCGGCCTCTTTTTCTAATCTTCTTTCTTCCCGTTCAATATATTTGTCACATTCAGCAGTGACATAAGCAATCATAATTTGCCCGTCCATGCCTAACTCTTTCGCAGTCTGTACAGCAGCAGATCGAAATTTTGCCAGGTCGGCCATTGTCTAACAGATAAATGTCTAAAATTTTTAACTAAACAATTTTTTCTATGACTAATTAACTCAGGACAACACAGGCACTGTGAGCTCAACCTTATTTATTTTCACCCAAGGATACCTTTTAATTCTTATATTCCCTGAAGTGAATTACCCCCAATATTTTTAATAGAGAAAGATTCAAAATCCCAAGAGCGAGACCCCAATATATGTGGTAAAGTGGGATGTTATAAATATTTATAGGGGACTTAGTGTACTGACTGAGATCAGCTGTGAAGGTATCTATATCTAATAAGAGTAGTGTATTATAGATAACCTTACTTGCTGCCACATATGTATACCTCAGTCAGAATTATTCTGGAATATTGTGATGACTACGTTATATGTCTAGGGTATGTATATGGTGAAGTGTAAGTCACAACAACAACAGACAGATAAACAATTTAATTTATTCCACCACACTTGACAACACTGTGACACTCACATACATATAACACTCTATGAGAATATCTTAAATGAGTCACTGATAACTTTCAAATATCAATATGTATTCAGTGCTGTCATTAATGTATATGTGTGTCCTGATTCAAATACAAAGTGAACCAGGAATCACAATCAATTTTAATTACAAGTTATATGTACAGAATTTATCAATATGAATCTTGTAGTGACATATATTATTAATAGTATCCTATGTGTGTCAGTTGTGTAGTGGTAATATGAGGAATACTGGTTTTGTTTTGTTTTTTCAAGCTCTGTTGGTATTTGTCATCATAACTTCAATAGTTTGTTTCTGTTGGAACTAGTATTAGAGATGTTCTCAGTTCCTGGCATTAAAACAATTAATTTCCCCTCTTAATTTGATTTTACAATGTCAGTTTAAGCTGGGGGTACATAGTGTTGAGCTCAGCTGGCCACATCAGCTTATCTTTCGTGATGGTGGCAGGAAAAGATTCCTCTGATCGATTGCTCCCCTGTGCTCTGGAGACACCTCACTGTTAGCTAAATGGACCAAGGAGTATGCTGTCCGACTCTGGATTCAGCCAAGCTCTGACCAAGGGCTGCTCAATAACTTTAAGACCACGGTCCCTGAAACAAGAAGGTTGTACCTCCTACTTCAGAACCAATTTATACTCTATTTCTACACTGAGCACAATACAAAACAAACCTGAGTTCAGAGCGTTATGCCAACTGTCAGCTTCATCTGAAATACTTTACACCAGTATATTCCTCCTTAATGGTTACTACGCCTCTGCAATTCCAGCATTATTTCTTTCTAGTCAATAATCTAGGTGTCAGTGTACTGCTTGGCAATTCCATGTAGTTTTACTTTCCTCCGACACCTTCTGTTCAGGCTGGAGCACTATAGGCTTTACCTCATGTTCGCTACTGAACCACACATATATACAGACATAAGTATCAATTTACATTCAATTTTCATTTAAAAAGATGTCAAATATTTCAAACCTACCACAATTCATGGAAATAATACACAGTGACGTTGAATGGCAATGAATATAGCACAACTCCGATCTGCCGATGTCCCAGGCTTTTATTTGGAAAAAATATATCCTGGTGCTCAACGCACTGTTTCTTAGTAGGTTTATTACAAGATGTGGCCCTGAACAGACGCTCTGAATTGAGTATATTCGCAGCTTTACCCAATCAGGCCATGTCTACACATCTTTTCAAAAAAATACCCCTTCTCACGTTTCCCCTGACAACACAAGATAGTATTTATAGTCCGACTAATCGTGTTTAGCCTTACATTTGTTGCGCTCCAATCAAATAGGAGTTAACATGGAGACTCATTTCCCGTACAATGGTGGCCTAAAATTCTGCCACTGAGCGATTCTGATTTTGGTGTTGTCTGACACCCTCACTATTTTATTTTGGCTATAATTTGGTAATTCTTAGACTATTTGCGTAACGTTTAACATATTATTTGTCAGCAAGTCCTAAGGAACCCAAATATACAAATTTAAAAGAGCTAAGTGGCTGCGTTCAAAATATGCAATTTCTTCTACCTCCTGTTTCGAAGATGTGCTGTCTGGGTACTGTCATGTTTTCAAACGTAAACCAGTATAATGTCATAATTCCCAATAAGCGTTTCTCGGGATTTTAAAACCTAACTCTGGTATGGGTAGTGTTTTTATCACTGTCGATTTGAAAAAAAGCTAGTGCTTGTGGCCTTACACGCGTGAGGGTAGTAATTGTGTATCGCGCGACTCGTGTTAGTATTGCCTGTGCCTGCTTTCTGCCTCTCCCTTCTTTCTATCTTTAGTCCATCTGTCTTTTGTTTTTGGTAACATAGTGTAGAAAAAGACATGAATGGAATTTTAATTCTAGGTCAACTTGCGCATTTCAAGGTTTTTCTTAGAAATGGAGTACACTTTTTAGTGTGTTTGGGAAACGCGTGTATACTGCAGAAGGCTTTACTATCAACGTGAAACGTTACAATTTGCAGACGCAGGAGAACACAAGGGGGATTTCGAGTACAGTCATTGGGACAGCACTGTTCTTTACCATTCTTCTTTCCTTTTATTAAATTATTTGTTAGGCTTTACATTTACCTGATAATTTATATATGTGGATTAGAATATTTCACGACAGATGCCATAGAAACGGCGGCCATGTTGGATTTTACTGCTACATTTCAATTTCCTTAGACTTTTTTATTTGTGAGTTATGAACACCAAAGTTGAAACGGAAGCTCAGCATTGTATCTTAAAATTTCTAACCAGCTTAGATTTTGAATAACTTAAGTAGATTCTGAGATATAGAACTTTAAAGTTTGTATCTAAAAATAGTAACATTGTTTTCAACATTTTACAACATTATTTGGAATAAATCAAATTTTGATAAGATATCAAAAATCGGATTTGATAATTTTATTATCTAATGGAAAGCATTTATGTCAAATCGCATAATGATTTACTGAAAAATGTGCAAGTTACTACAATATTAGTATCATAAAACAAGGTTCTGAGAAAAAATAAATTATTTTCTTCACACGAAAAGCACGATGTCTTAAGGAAATACAATTTACAAAATCAAAATACGTGTAGCGAAAGGTTTTTCTAGGGCAATGATGATGGTAGAGAAGAAGTAGAATTTCTCTCCAGAAAGTATGAAGTCCCAGTGCCAGAGAAGTACACTGGTATCACAATTGAGTTACGGCTGTGAATACTCTGAGCTGGACAATAGAATTAGGCTTCAGAAGTATAATGCGCCACTTTCGCTATAGTAACCCTATGTGATAATATATTAAATTAGAAAAAGTAACTCAAAATTTAAGTTAAAAATTTACCAAGTCAAATGAGTACAATTTCATAATTTATTATGTGCATCTATCTAGCCTTGTAATGAGAAATGGGTATTGGAAGATGGTAAAATGTATGATTATTTATATTTACAAATTAAAATAAATAATAGTAAAAAGTCTTGGATATATCTAACAGCAAATTATAAAGCCTGTCACATTAGTTTGATAATTCTTTCTATCTAGTCTCTAGCCTTTCTCATCATTGACAGTCGCTATTGAAACCACTCACAGCGTTTGTAGGATTGGATACACATAAACTCAACTTGTATTACGCCACGTCTGTTCGAGGTTCCTGCGACACGCTGGTATTCAATAAGATCTTCCTTCAGCCCGCCCTATAACTACGGGGGACTAAGGTGTTGACGATTGTTTGACCACTAGGCTCCAGTTAGCAGGATCAAAGGTCCTCAAATCTTTAGTTTATACTTGATCACGAACTCGATCATGAGCTCGACCAGAAACGATCATAAAACATGGAACAAAAGATAATAGGTAGCTATGGTGTTCCAACAAGCTCATCTACCTCTGATTTTCATGAGGCGACCATGTCTTCAGTGTTTGTATATAAATGAATGATTCATGGTAGTATGTTACAGATATAGCATGATAAGATAGTGTCTATTGTGCAGAAGATAACAAAATACATGAATAAATCACATGTTATGATACATGGGTAAGATATAACCTTTGCCTTCCACTTATGGATGCCAAGTCACTTATGTACTTGCTGGTATGTCGTAAGCTTCCAGGCAAGAAATAGCCATGATATATTCGGCTGACCAATTAATTGATATGCTTCCTGACAATGCCGGTTGAGGTTATCTCTGGTTACCGTCACTAGCTTCCTGTATACCCTTTTTATAATATCTGATACACTCAAATCGTAAACAAAATCTGAAATAAAATAATATTAGTCACACATATATCTTAAATAAACTTACATACCCTCTAGGATTAATAAGCGCACAGTGAGGCTGTATTTGATGAAGTACATCTGCCCTGCATGCAGCGTGAAAAAAACTTTTCTTGCAGATACTGTCTTCCAGTCTCTCACTCTGGCGTCTGGATTTTGTGTGTGTCTGATTAAACGGGCCGCTCTGTCCTTATTTTTGGGCAACTCTCCCGTACGAGAAAGCTCCGTCTGAAGTCCGCTTAGATTTTCGTTAAATCTCTTAGTTTGAGGAGATCTGTGCTTTTTCTGTACTTGTTTTCTCTTCTTGTCACTACACACATATCTTTCCTTCCTTCCTAGGTATCCTTTCATTTTCCCCATATGAAGCTTTCATTCTATCCACGTTTTATCGAAATCCGTTGAGGTATGTATTTATAATAAATTTTTAAAGATCATGAGCTAACTTTTAGCAGATGTGATGACGATGAAAAATATTAATTATTTTAAAACTACTACCATTTGAATAATATCCTTTTGGATATCACTCATATTCTATCTCCGTATATGAATTATTACATATTTAATATCTTTCAACCAGGCTTGCTCTTGTAGCTTTAGATTTTCTTTCCTGCCAATGCAAATTTTTAAGGTCGGTCATGTTTCATATATTCGCTCCTTCCTACACTTTCGGCTAGACGAAACGCAATATTTCAGTCCACCGTCACTTCAAAGCAAGACCCACCACGTTGTCCCTGCACTCTTATCGCTGTGTGTCGCGTTACACATTTTTTCACAAACAAGGCAAGTGGTACCAACTTTTGCCACAATACGCCTACATAGACGGTTTAACTAATGTTTTGGATTATATTTACCTTATATCACAAAAAAAAAAAATTTTTAACTATGCAATAAACATTTTAATGGTTCTTTCTTCACATATAATGTTTGGTCATCCATGATTTAGTTCTTTTTTGTAGAAGAAGACATTAAACTTCTAGCTATTTGTATTTTCATAATTCTCTTTTGGGAATGACAAAAAAAAAAATAATGTATTCAAACTCTTCGAATTATTTTATTTTAACACCAGTAAAGTTCCGTGTCATCTTGTATTTGCGTTTCAGATCTTTATATATCATTATTGGTTCCAAATGGTTTTATTGGATCGGAATAATAAAAAATAAGGGCCAGTGTTTTACTTGCCTATAACATGTTTGTTACACTCTAGTATGACATTTCCTGTCATTCAATGCCTGTTTCATGTTCTAGTTGTTCTTAAAAATACGCTTATTCTTTGCTACAGGTTATACATTTTCTGGACCAAGGCATCCTCCTTCAGCGACCAGAAGATTGCCCGTCTACCGTTTACCACGTCATGATAGGTTGCTGGAAAAGAGATCCCAGGGAAAGAATTGCTTTTGAGAGGCTGGTCAAATATCTGACGGAGTTCAGAAACAGACTGACCAAACCCCAGCATGGACAACAGCAGCAGCAACATCAAAATTCCGGAGTTAGTGGGGTTAAAATGTTACAGTGCTCGAACAAAGAGAATTATGCTGTTGGTATCCAGAACAAAGGTGATATTGTTGATGATCCCATACAGGGTAATAAAGATAATGGTTCATCTCAGAATAGCAGAGAAGACTTTAACTATCTGCGTAGAGGCGATGTCCGATCAGCTGACATTGACACAAGCTTGTACGGTGCTGAATTAGAAGGTCCGTTCCGGGTGGCTATCATCAATGAGGTAGATGATATCAAACCAAGTGATATCAGCTTGAAAGAAGAGATCAAGTCTTCACAGAGTCCAAAAAGTGTTAAATTTTCTGAAGAACCAACCGGTCCTTCTACAAGTCATTCATCAAAATCGCAAAACATATGTCTGCACTACACCGCTGTTGTCTCGAGCCAACCCTCACAATCAACATCAAAGAAATATCCAACGGAAAGAACCGTTTCATATCCTTTGTTCTACCCGAAAGAAAAGCATTCAGAAAAATTAATTGTCGTTGAGAAAAACATGATCAAAGATGAAAAATTGAAATGGCTGAATGGTCCTGGCTCCGAGAGTCTACCATCACTAAAATACAGTGTAGTTATGCATGAAAATGTTAAGTTTAATCACTCACCTCCTGTAAGTGCCCTTGACCTTTTCCCAGCAATGACTTCAATAGCCCAAGGTAACAGTGTTCCCGTTCACAATTCATACGAAATATCTGAACTCCCACGCCACACAAAAAGTGGAAACATTCCTCTGAAGATTAACAATGTCAACGACAAATTTCCGTTGACAGAACCGAATCGGAAAGAATAGAACAAACCAGCGTGGATCTAAAATGACCGGACAACTTATGGACAACTCGATGAAGCAGCTGATTATCTATCAACCTTATTGTAATCTCAAACAGACATCCCCGACAAATAAAGCAACATCAAAACCCTACAACGACTGGAGCACAGCATAATCTTCCATTTAAGAACAAAACACACCAGACTCAACATGTACGTAAAGAAATTAAGTATCTCACTTTAGCCTACTTGCCGCAACTGTTCTCAACCATTTGAGACCGTTCAGCACGCGCTGTTAACTTGCCCATGACTCTCCGTAGAAGAAGACAGCTACTTCCGGGCTCCCCAACAAACACATACACTTTTTACAACGACATTCAACAGTTATAGAACATATGCAAATTCCTCAACTAGTACTGGCTGCGAATGAGCGACGAGCTCAACAGCACAAATTAAACTACAGAAACAACTAACCTTATTGTAGACTCAGGCAAACACCTGAGTTCTAAATGAATATTATGTGTCTCTTAATCCCCAGTTGACAAGTTTTATACAAACTAAACTATTGTTCAGTGTTTGTTTCATCAAAGCTGATCTGTGTTCTTTATAATCACTTGTTGGTCGCTCTACTTTGTGATACAAGACGTCAGTTCGTGTTTTCTCACACCAAAAATATTAAAAAGTTATTTTGTTTTGAGAAAATATGTACACAAAGATCATACGGTATGTTAAATAACAGGAGTTCAGCTGGACGTTCCCATGTAAATATGAAGTTAGTTTACAATTTAGAAAGGAACGTTTGGTCACGAGATTAAATTATCTTTATCGTCTGTCATTTGCACGCCAATAAACATATGTCATCTAACTGGATATTAGACTGCGAGCCAAAACAAGCTGCACCTTCTGGTCACTCATTCCTGAGTCAATTACATTTTTGTATTCTCTCCGTCCCGTGCATTTTCTAACAGGGCAGGATAATACTTTTTGTTTTTGTGTCCGCGATCACACTTGGAAGATGAAAAAAAAAATTGGACTTTTACTTCGTTGTGGCGATGCTTTCTTCGTTTTATCTAGACTTTAAAAAAAAAAATCCGTCGGTTATATTAGGGCACATATCCAAATATATAAGATCTTTCGGTCTTGTAAGCTATTCTCGCGCTAAATCGACCATCAGGTTTCTTGTTGGCAAGTTTGTTTCCAAGAGGGGTTACCTATGAGAGGGGGGAACCAGCCAGGCCTCACCTCACAATAGGGCTTGACATCATCCATGGATTTATGATCGTTCACGTATTACCCTTATTCCCAAACTATGATTGGGCCTCACAATGTGACGTAGTGCGTGATTCATCTTACTGTTAAGGTATTTTATTGGCATGGTCTGCTAGAGGTTAACAGCATAAGATTAATAGGTGACTACGTTTAATATAATGTAAATAATTGTTAGTTAGTGTACGCGATACACACGATTGATTATGACGTGTATGCGTTGGTATGTCACGCACCGTGACTAGGTTACCACACCCTTTTCTTAGATGACCGTCAAACGGATAAGACGTGTCCTATAATCCTTCCAGTGGTAGGCATGATATTGCCGCACATATGTTATTGCAGTACGGACATGGGTCAGTCCGATATTCTTATGAAGAGAGGAATGTATCGAGGTTAGTAATTTTAACTAAAGTCAAGGAAGGATGAAATTATGGTCCACATTCGTTTTATATCGCTAGACGTCTAATCTCATTGTCGGCCGTTGGATGTCCCAACCGCGCGTACATATAGTTACGACGTTCTGACTATAGTGTTGCATATTATTGGACCAGGACTATAATGCATGGATAGCATTTATGATGTATGATTCAATTCTAATATATAATGTTTTCGTAATCAACCTCCATGGACTGTCTACTGTTTGAAATGTATATTAAAAATTGTGTGGACTCGAGAAGAGACTTATCACGTTCATTGAAGTTACAAATTCAACAATTATGATACTGAGTTCAAACCTTGTGACAGACAGAAAGTATTAACTCACATTCGCGTAACTATTCCAACAATAGCACGATCAAGAATTAATGAATCAAATGACCAGAACTAAGAAGCTTATTGAATCAATGAGAACGGTGGCTTTCCACAACGACCACTGAAATAGAAGACGGGGCCGCAACAACAATAAAAGAAGTGAATCGTATAAAGCCCCGCAACAAAGTGGTTGCCATTGCTGGGGAACGAAGGAAGAAAGAAATTTTTCTTGTTTACATACTTTCACGGACTGTTTACGATTACAAGAAAACGTTCAAGTCACATGATTCCGAACATGACGTGGCTTGTGTAACTATGCAAAAATCAGTGACGTCACAATATTCCGTGTACAAGCCAACGATCGAAGGACGATGCCAGCTCACCTAATGTTTCATTCAAGAATACAACTTCTCAGTAGATCATAGGATTGAAAAAAAGACATTATTTACCAACAAGGAGCAAACAGTCCTATCCTCTAGTCTAGGCCGTTGGTGAAGATCGCATCGGACGACGGGTTAAAAGATAAGTCTCAGTTCGTGACTGTTGTCATTCATAAGAAACATCACTGAGTCTAATTCACATTTTGCAGGCATGTCCGTTCTATATATTTTATATGCACGTTATATTTGTTTTCATTGTTTGTGCTGTGCCTAATTTGTGGGAGGTTGGTGTGGAGATTCAGAATGAATAAAGTATGGCTCTACGGATTGCCGATATTCATTCTGAACGGTCTTTAGGGTAGTGAATTAAATCGCATTTCGCGGAGAACGCGTCGATGACATTTCCGGGGCTTGTTTCGTTCGGGACTGCATTTAATTCACAGTATATGTTAGATGTCTAGTTTGGTGAAATAATCGGTGTATTTTATCGTATTCAGTTTAAATTCTATTTAGTTTGGTAACAATGTTAGTAATCTATTTTGTTCTTTCTGATCTTGCTATTATTCAGTTCATTTTTTTTTTGTATAACCGTCAATGAGTCCATGTTTGCGTCATTAATTTTTGTGTACGCAGATTTAACTCTATATTCAGTTAACCTTCACCCTACTCTATATTTCCGGTTTGCAGATTTGGTTTCATAATATCAATTTTTATTGTAGAAACGTCTTGTTTCGTGATAATATGGTTTGTTTATCCTTGGTTTACCCATCGTATCGTATGTCCTCATTTCATCTGTTCATGATTTAACACTAATAATATAATTTCTTGCTTAATAAGAGTGTATATGAATATAATTAAAATTTAATGACTTTTAAGGAGAATTAGGGACTTTGCACCAATTTGCAGTGGTAGTCCAAGAAATGGGCGATGCACTTTATAGCTCATGATTAAGGCATAATATAATAATAAATATATATTTATAAAATAATTTGACTTTTTAGTCTGTCCTGCATATAAAGGACATAGTGTATATTATTTGGTACATTTTTTCCATTACTAAATGATTTACTTAGCACATATCACTGACTGAATGATATAATACTTGAGGAATAATACTATTTATTATTAGGTGCATGATAGTAATTCAGCACCCGAAATAGATAAATATCATAACTATTTATGATATATTAACGAGTATATATGTAATATTTTCCCAACATAGTATGTCTATGTATGGAATCTACAAATAATAGTTAGATAATATTACAATTAATTAAATTGAACATTCCCAGATTAAGTTCAATAATATTATGATTGTTTATATCGACTATTCATAAATTGAATAAGTATAATAATTACTTAAAATTTATTGGTGATTATTACATAACCATTACGTACAATATTAACGTCAAGATGCTTAACTTAGACTATTTTATTAAAAATGGTAAAGATTTTGGGAAAAAAGGAGAACTTCTCGAGGCTTATGCATTGGCTGAATTTGCAAAATATAAGGCAGAAGAGGAGGAAAAGAAAGCCATTGCTAAAGCAGAGATGGAAGAACTTGAAAGAAAACAGGCGGAAAAGAAAGCCATTGCTAAAGCAGAGATGGAAGAACTTGAAAGAAAACAGGCGGAAAAGAAGGCAGAATTAAGACAAGAAGAAGAAAGAAAGATAGCAAGAGATGAAATCCTACGGATTGAAGAAGAGAATAAATTGAAACGACAAGAAATCATACTGCAGCAAGAAATGGAATTGCAACGACTTAAATTAGAAACAGCAAAACTTAATTCACAGGGCGCTGCAGCAACCCAAAATGATACTGCTCAATCTGGATCTTCATCCACACGACTTAAAGGTAATTATTACTTTAAGCTGCCTCCATTCAAGTTACACGTAGATGACCTTTCATCGTGGCTCGCGCGCTTTGAGGACATATGTAAGGTGAATAACCTTGACAAAGCGGCATGGGCACTGAAACTTAAGGAATTTCTAGATGGCGAACCTGCAAGTGCAGCACAAAATATAGATCCAACACTATCAACAGACTATGAGGCCATTAAGACGTTGTTACTACGTCGTTTCCACTTGAACGAAGAGGCATGTAGATTGCGTTTTAAAAGTTTGTTGCCAGATAACAATAGAGATTTCACAGGTTTTATTGCTAACATACGCAATACTTTTAACAGATGGGTTGAACTGGCAGGTGTCAACAAATCCTACGACAAGTTAGTCGATTTGTTATTGAGGGATAAAGTATTATCGTCTGTCAGCCCACCATTCTTTGCTTATCTGCAAGAAAGAAAACCAGAATCTATTGATGAGTTAGAAAAAATTTCTTTAAATTACTGCACAGCTCATCCGAATGCTAATATTTCTGGCACATTGATAAGAGAACCACTTCCTGTAGCCTCCAATATGGCATATCATAATCATAACAAACCTAGAACACACAGTGTAGACAGGGGTAGGTTCAAAGGAAACTATGACATTAATTTTCATAAGGGACAGAATAACTTTAACAATAACTTTAATAGAGGACGACAACAAACCAGAAACTATTCACCTCAGTCAAGAAATAACAGTAATCCACGTAACTCAAGTTATAATCGATCATATAACTATAATAATGATTACAAGTGGAACAATAGCGATAATTATAACTCGAGACATCGAGATAACGGTTACAATAGAGGACAACGGGATAATTCATCTAATTATTCTCGTCATCGTTCTCATTCTCGTAGATCGACAACTTATAACCATAATACAGGGGCAGCTGTTACTACTGCTACAACCCCTAGGGTTCAGAGTTCAACTACTGATAACAAAATACAGTCATCGTCTACTTGTTTTGCAATGAATTATAACGTGGCAAATAGTTGCCCAACATGTAATCTTATATTTCAGAAAGCAAAAGAGACAGTTCTGAACTGCGGTCATATTCTACCAGAAGTCAGTCTAGCAGTCAATGACGGAACAGGATCACTGATCTTCAACAGAGGAAAAGTTAATGGATCCATCGTCTCAGTCTTAAGAGATTCGGGATCGACCACGATCGGAATCCGTCAGACACTTGTTCATCCAAATTGTGCAACTGGAGAACATGTCAGGTGCATGACTTTTGGGGGAACCATAGAATATTATCCAACAGCTATTATTTACATTGAGACACCTTTCTTCACAGGCAATGTTAAAGCATGCATGTTAAGAAACCCAATTGCCGACCTTATGGTGGGATGCATACACGGGAGTAAAGATTGCACACCAGATGAGATTATTCAATGGGAAAAAAATAATCTATACATCGGAAATGCAGCAATAACCAGAGCACATACAAAACAATTAGAGACTATAGACACGGAAAACAAGGAAACAAATGATCATGAAAATATCGAGATTCATTCTGCTATTGACCGAGTATCATTTGCTGCAAAACAGAGGGAAGACAGGTCACTAACAAAATTTTTTACGCTGGTCAACAAAGATGACAATCTTTCTAGGAACATAAATTATAGTCAGTGGTTTAGTATTAAAAATGACATTTTATTAAGATGTTTTATGGATAAAACTCAGATAAGACAACAAGTCATGGTACCTTTTGCTTTTAGGCGGTACATACTTCAACATGCACATGATTCTAAGTGTGCAGGTCACATGGGTTATACTCGTACACGTTCACGAGTATTATCTTCTTTTTTTTGGCCGGGAGTATCACGAGATATTTCACAGTACGTACGCTCCTGTACGATATGCCAAGAAGTGAAAGCACGGGGAGCCTTTCACACGGCGCCTATTCAGGCTTGTGATATATCGGTGAGACCTTTCGACAAAATGGCCATTGATATCATTGGCCCACTTTTACCATCAGCCAGAGGACATAGGTTTATTCTCACTTGCATCGATTTATGCACACGATGGCCAGAAGCCATCCCATTAAAAACAACCACCACAACAGATGTAGCTGATGCACTACACTTGATCTTTTCTAGAGTAGGTTTTCCTAGAAAACTTTTGTCAGATCATGGTTCTCAATTTATATCTGAGACTATGACGGAGGTAATGAAGACTTGGCAAATAGATAGAAACCTCAGCAGCATTTATCACCCAATGAGTAATGGTGCTGTAGAAAGACTTAACCGTACACTCAAACAAATGCTACATAAAGTTACAGTTAACCATCCACAGGACTGGGACAGAGTGCTACCAGCGGTGTTATTCGCTTATCGAGAGGTGCCAAATGAACAAACTGGCTTCTCTCCGTTTCATTTAGTCTTTGGCGCTCCTCCAAGAGGTCCTATGGGACTGATAAAAGATTTATTAATCGATTCTGAGATGACTCAGGACACTCAGTCATCCTATGAATATGTAATTAATCTCCGGAATAACATTATTGATGCCTGTCAAATGGCAACAGCTTCATCTGAGGCTGCGAAAGAGAAAGCTAGAACTTTCCAAAACAGTAATAGACGATTACGTCAATTATTTCCAGGAGATCAAGCTTATGTGTTATTGCCACATAACAATAATAGACTACTAATCTCGTGGAATGGTCCTTACCAGGTTATCAATAAGATTTCTGATGTTGATTATGTCCTGGACATTAAGGGACATCACAAAATATTTCACATAAATATGCTCAAGCAATTTCATACTCGACCTGAACATCTACAAGCTATTTTTCATGAATTAGATGACACTTTCAGACCTACATGTCACTATTCTAATTTATCCGTTATCCAGGAAGAAGAATCTTCTTTTCCTGAGGTACAGTTAGCTTTACCTGTACCTGTAGTACAATCTAGCGAATCTTGGCGGGACGTAACCATCTCTTCGTCGGTTACACCGCAACAGCATCAAAAGATTGCTGATCTGCTACAATCTTATCCAGATGTGTTGACCGATGTTCCAGGTCGCACATCAGTCATTAATCATGACATCACTCTTAACGAGGATACTCCAATTCGGGTACATCCTTATTCTGTTCCTATACACTTTCTTACTAAAACTACTAAGGAACTTGAACAGATGTTATCTTTAGGAATTATCGAAACTAGTAATTCCCCATTTTCTTCTCCATTAGTTATTGTCCGAAAGAAGGACAATAACATTAGACTATGCGTCGACTATAGAAAATTAAATGCACAAACGATAGTTGATAGCGAACCACATCCACTTCTCGATGACTTACTGCCACGTCTATCGACAGCAACTATATTTACTAAGATAGACTTAACTAAAGGTTATTGGCAGATACCACTAACCGAAAAAGCAAAATACTACACAGCGTTTTCAACTCCGCTAGGTCTATACCAGTGGAACGTGATGCCTTTTGGGCTGGTTAACGCTCCAGCTACCTTTGTTCGCATGATGCGACACATTTTTTCAGGTAGACCAGACATTATTACATATATAGATGACATATGCTTGTTTAGTTCATCTTTTGAGGAACATTTTTTGGGTCTTGGATACGTTTTTGATACCTTGAGAAGGTACAAGTTAACTGCTAAACCTACAAAATTACAGGTAGCATTTCATGAGATCACTTTTTTGGGTCACATTATTGGAGCTGGATATATCCGAACATTACCCAGTACAGTTTCAAAAATTTTAAACATTTCCGTTCCTCAAACGAAGAAACAAGTGAGAAGCTTGTTAGGTCTAGTCCAATATTACAGTAGATTCGTACCTAACTTGTCATCCATCACTGCTGTATTGTCCTCATTACTAAAGAAGAACATGCCAGTGAAAGTGACATGGACTGACGAATGTGACAGAATTTTTCGGCAAATAATTTCTATATTTTCAAATCCACCTATTTTGAGATTAATTGATGCTTCTAAAAAAGTTCATTCTTCGTACAGATGCGAGTAACTACGGAATTGGCGCATGTTTGCTGCAATACCATGACGACATCCTCCATCCAAACTTGTACGTGTCACGAAAACTGAAACCACCAGAAGTGAAGTACTCTACGGTTGATCGCGAACTCTTAGCCGTCGTGTGGGCGATAACCAAACTAGAAAAAATTCCTACTGGGAGCCCCTTTTGTAGTACAAACCGATCAAAGGGCCGTAGCATCACTACAACGAGCAAATCACAAGAGTCCAAAATTGACCAGATTTGCTATACTCCTCCAACCCTTCGAGTTTTCAATCGAGTACATCACAGGATCCGACAACATCTTGGCAGATACATTATCTCGAAATCCTAATGATGTCGATTCCTAATTTACGTTGTTTGTCGCAAAGACAATACTATGTACAGAGAAACTTAATCAAAGAACATAGCACCATCGTTGCTTTTTGACACATGAATGAACCATTTACTCAGCTGCTTTCTATAGGCAAATTATACGCAAAGTGACTGCAATCAATTGACACTATATTCGTCTTTACACCGGGACTTTCCTGGTTTACATTTGTCACAACATTGTTTCAAAACACTTCGGAGAAAATAAATGACATTCCAGTCGAACTAATTCGTTATATAACGTGATTCAGAATACTTGAACATTTTGTCTAATGGAAATTCAAGGATCAAGACTACGAATGGATCTTCATATCCAATGTTAATTACTTTAATTTATTCTTTAAAACTAATCCACATTAAAATGACAAGTGAGTTGAATTTTAAAAAAATGAATGAAACTTAAAAAAAATGAAAGAAAGAAAAGAAAACTCACATAATTCTTTGATTATATTCTTAGAATTACATGATTATATTGCATACTATTGTTTAAATTAGTTAGAAAGGTATTAATAACTTAATACTACACTTACTTGATGTTCAACACACATAACTTAGTTAAATTTATACATCATTTTTTTTTTTTCTTTCTCTAATTTATTCTTTATTCGTTATTATGTCTTTCTTTAACAGATCCTCTCATTTTTCTTACATTAGATTTTCAACAACTTATTCTTATTCCATACCTAGTATAGTTATTTAGTTTAATTTTAACACTTTAAATTAGTCTGACATGACATTTTATCACGACATATTTTAAGTTAATTAATTATTTAATTAGAGATCGACATTACCATTCTCTTTTAGTTCTTATTACCATTTATATTTATTTATGATATAAATAATGAATATATTACATGACTATTGGTTAGTCGACATGACCACGACATTGGTTCTAGACAGAACGTCGTAGGCCATATGCCGCAATCTCGTTAAATTTTTTTTTTGATATTGTTAACATATTGGTATTTTTTTCAGATGGGTTTTTGTTAAAAAAAAATCTATTAGATAGATTTTTTTTCCCCCAGTGGACAGGGAATTGTTAAGGTATTTTATTGGCATGGTCTGCTAGAGGTTAACAGCATAAGATTAATAGGTGACTACGTTTAATATAATGTAAATAATTGTTAGTTAGTGTACGCGATACACACGATTGATTATGACGTGTATGCGTTGGTATGTCACGCACCGTGACTAGGTTACCACACCCTTTTCTTAGATGACCGTCAAACGGATAAGACGTGTCCTATAATCCTTCCAGTGGTAGGCATGATATTGCCGCACATATGTTATTGCAGTACGGACATGGGTCAGTCCGATATTCTTATGAAGAGAGGAATGTATCGAGGTTAGTAATTTTAACTAAAGTCAAGGAAGGATGAAATTATGGTCCACATTCGTTTTATATCGCCAGACGTCTAATCTCATTGTCGGCCGTTGGATGTCCCAACCGCGCGTACATATAGTTACGACGTTCTGACTATAGTGTTGCATATTATTGGACCAGGACTATAATGCATGGATAGCATTTATGATGTATGATTCAATTCTAATATATAATGTTTTCGTAATCAACCTCCATGGACTGTCTACTGTTTGAAATGTATATTAAAAATTGTGTGGACTCGAGAAGAGACTTATCACGTTCATTGAAGTTACAAATTCAACAATTATGATACTGAGTTCAAACCTTGTGACAGACAGAAAGTATTAACTCACATTCGCGTAACTATTCCAACAATAGCACGATCAAGAATTAATGAATCAAATGACCAGAACTAAGAAGCTTATTGAATCAATGAGAACGGTGGCTTTCCACAACGACCACTGAAATAGAAGACGGGGCCGCAACAACAATAAAAGAAGTGAATCGTATAAAGCCCCGCAACACTTACCTACTTAAATCACTGTTATGCCATTATCAATGTTTCTTTTGTTCTGATAGTCGTTTGGTGAATATCTTTGTCATTGTTAAAACCTTGACCAGTTCAGATTAATGTTGCCGTTAAATATTCTTGGATTAACAGCCTAGAAATTACCATAAATCATCTGTCTTATTTCGAGTGTTATCTCCCTGCTATTACCTATTTTTTCAAATAGAAGTTTTTCTATTTTTCTGGGGTTTTTTTTAATCTTCAAAAACCTGTATAATTTCCCTCATTTGTCTATCCATGACATCTGTTAATTTATTTAGGAAGAAAGTGTTGAATGTTTTCCTGGCACTGTCGTTAGCATTCTTCTTCTGGAATTTGTATTTCTTCTAAATCTCATTTCTTTGGCAATCTGACCAGGTATCATTTTTCTTTTATTTTTAAAACAGAAGCTATTTCTCGTTCTCTCCGAGACTTTATTAAGTAATTTGTATAATACCTCTGATAAGGTATGCGTTGATTGTCTTTGTTGGAAGCTTCCTGGACCCGCTGCTTTCCCATGTCGTAGAAAATCTTCTTGATGTCTTTGTTTTTAAAAGTTAAGTTATAATAATTTTTTTTTTCCTACTGACTAGACGTCTGGACAATTCATGCGCACATGCGCATAGAAGCTACTCACAAATGCCCTTCCACCTCATAAATGTGATTTTTGAATGCGCAGATAAATTTTGCATTTTCGTTTTTTTATAAGTTCTTTAAATTTTGCATTTTCGTTTTTGATAAGTTCTTACATGTGTTTATATTTTCGGAATAACTGTCGTGAGTGAGTACTTTTAGAGTATTTGTCGAGTAAGACAAATTGAGTGAACTACAACAACATGAGTGAACTGCAAGAATTATAGAGCAAACACAGATAAGGTGCGAAGTTAGTGAGAAACTTAAGACGGCCTGGATGAAGATCTATTAAGGCTATATCTCTTTCCAAGCCCCACAACTCACTTATGTATTCGTATCACCCGCTCTTTCTTCTTTCTCACATAGAGAAATATAAGCGCTTACACAGTTACTTAGTAATAGATATGGATTAAGGTCGTGAACAGCGCTTTAACAAAAGGTTAACATTTATTAAAGTTCTCTTTAGCTTGTAAAGAAGAAAATAATAAAAATCTCAGCAAACAATAACTGATCAAATCACAACGTTAACAATTACATCAATTCATACTTCAAGGAACAATACCAACTAGTAGGCCCCTGGCAGGGAAAATAAACAAAGAGTTAACAACCGTTCCGCTCATTGTAAAAATACAAAGTAACCTAAGTCAGTGTTTCTATGTCTCTGCCCATAACTGCGCCTTTTTCACACAAAAAAAGACAGGTTGTAGATTAACTCTGTCTTTCCTCTGACAGGTAATAAACACAGGGGTCGTACTGACCAGAAGGCAACCGAGTCGAGGTCAGCTCAGGGCAACCGTCTGTATTGACTCTCTTATCCGGCGCGGCGAATTATAGTAAAGGTGCATCGTATATGGAACTAGATGCGTGATCCGGTTTTGTCTGGTTTGAGACATTGTGTTGGAACTGCGTACTCCGTTTAAGAACACAATAAGATAATTTCCATTAGCTGACAATGCTGTGTACGATGAGAGATTGGTTGCCACTAAGCTCTGACTTGTACTAAATAGGCGAGTAGGAAACCACTACCGTACAATACGTGACGTCAGGCTGAGTCGTTGGTTCTACACTGCTGTGAAGGATATTCACATTTTTGCAACTGCTAATTGAGGTTAAGCGAAATATGGTTGACAGGTGCGTGTTGACACTCGTGGTGTTATCTGCTTACTGGAAAACCGTTTGGCAGAAAGTAGAATGGTGCATTCCCTCCGTTGCGTACGTGTAGTTTTTTGCTTTAACAGTGGCGGGTTACCTGGAACTAAGACAAAATAAACACCCGTTACCTCAAGCAAAATAAAATCGTAACTTAATGTTATAGTTAAGTTTTATGCACCACTACGGTATTTGTATTATTATTGCTAGGCAAGTCTCTGTGCTGTCTTTTGTTTTGCCCACATGAGTTTTCCTCCTTTTAATTACACATTATTAATTCTCAACATGCATTCCGCATAAGCTAATATATTTGTGTGAGCGTTGGCTCTGACAGAGAAAAATCGACTCAATGCCCTCTTCCAACTCAACATATGATTTGTCCAACCATATAGTCCCCATTGAGAGGATGTACTATTTAGTTTACATCATTACGTGAATTTACATAAAATATAAGCCCTAGATACATTACACAATTAAACTGTATGCGCCCCGTGGTGTCGATACACAAAAGGGAAAAGTAATAACCTCCCAAAATGGAATACATACAAGTGCAATGTTTATGCTATTATGATACATTGTGACTTTACATGGTATAGATTCTTTCGCTGGCCAGTGACTAACTTTCTGGACTGCTTGTAAGTTATATCTAAACCACACAATAGCCATTCCATGGTTCCACACCCTGCCACGAGAAGTTGCTCCTTCCTCTCCCCCCCTTCCCCGCCCCCCCCCCCAAATGACTACCCCCACAATTCAGTCGTTTTAGCGAACACACGTCACTAGTCAGATTTATATGAATAATTTACACAACTGTAGTTCCTCAAAAGTAATGTCAGGTTAAGCTTATTATTTAACCCATTGTAAACACTAACAAACTATGAGGAGCATCTGTTAGCTTAGGTTGTTGACTGCGCTACATTGGCACTGAATAAATTACTGAGGAGTTGTCACAGAAAAGAACCCGCAAGTCACTGCTCTCAGATATATGTACACTAATAACTAAGCATATATGATATGACAAATGTCAAATCACCCCGAGATAACAAGCATTTTAGCGACACGGTCGAATATTTTGCCCACAATCGCCTGTGTCTCATTCGTTTTATCCTCGGGCCCAGTTTGTTAACGAGTGTAAAGACAGCAGCTTCTATAAGGTCTATATAATCCAGAAATGGACGTTGACCTAACCATCTGCGTTCTCGTGCTTTGTGCAGGTGTTCGGGCCACTTCGTTTGCTAGCGTAACCTCGAGTAACATAAACATTATTCCAGAATCTACATCAGAGACACAAAAATTCCCTGTAATTCCTAACGTTACCCAGCTTTCAAATGGTTGACGCTCTGCCCCGCTCAACTACAAGAGACCATTATTAAGGCTGCCGCCCGTGCATCGGCTAGAGTAGTCAAAACACTATTACGTGTGAGGAACGTCCCCCTGGGCTGGCGTTCTACGAACATGCACGCAGGTGTATCTTATGCAATGTTATCGTACGCCGGCGAGAGCCGACAACAATGAGGGCCAGAGGCGAAATAATAAACTAGACATGACTTTGGTTGGAGTGGGGGGAGGGGGGTGGGGTGGGATCTGAGCAAAAGATAATTAGACTACGGCTGCGATAGAAGAATTTTAAACAGAAACTTAAGTTCATAAAGCCGGTAAAAATAGAACAGTTTAAAGAGTGAGGCCAGGAGCGGGGCTGGGACAGATTGGAAAATTCATATTTACTGCCAGTGTGCGACAACAGATTACGCATCTGTTAGCGTAGGTTGGCACTGAATAAATTACTGAGGAGTTGTCACACAAAAAACCCCCGAAAGTCATTGCTTCCAGTTATATGTACACTAATAACTAAGCATATACGATATGACAAATGTCCACTCACTCCTAGATACCACGATTTTTAGTGACACGGTCGAATCTTATGCTCACAATTGCCTGTGTCTCAATCGGTTTATTATTGGGTGAAGTTTGTTAACGAGTGTAAAGACAATAGTTTCTATCAGGCCTATAAAGTCTTGGAATGGACGCTGACCTGATCATTTGTTTTCGCGTGCTGTGTGCAGGTGTTTGGGCCACTCCGCTTTCTAGCGTAACCCCGAGTAACATAAACATTTGTCTAGAATACACATCAGAGACACCAAAATTCCCTGTAATTCTTAACGTTATCCAGCTTTTAAAGGGTTGACTCTCTGCGCCGCTCAACTACTAGAGACCCTTATTAAGGCTGCCGCCTGTGCATCGCTAGAGTGGTCAAAACACTATTACGTGTGAGGATCGTCCCCCTGGGCTGGCGTACTACAAATATGCCCGCAGGTGTGTCTTATGCCAAGTTATCGTACGCTGGCGAGCGCTGACCACTAAGGACTGCGCAATGAATATATAATAAGGGCCAGAAGCGAAATCAAAAGCCAGACCCGCCTAGGGGTGGCGGGTCTGAGCAGATAAAAATAATAAGACTACGGCCGCGATAGAAGAGTTTAAAAAAAACTAAAGTTCATGTAGCCTGTAAGAGTAGAAAAATTTAAAGAGTAAGGCCACGAGAGGGCTGGGACGGATCGGAAAATTCAAATTTACTGTCAATTCGCGACAGTAACCAAGGCTGTACATTTGGAGTCAGAGTCGTGGACTCGGTCGCTTTTTAGTGCAGATGGAGTTGGAGTCGGTGCAATTGTATGTCATGTGACTTCTAATAGACTGCAGTCAGAGTCGTGAGTCAGAGTCGCGAGTCAGAGTCGTGAGTCAGAGTCGGGAATCGAAGTCCAAGCCCTAAAATGTTGGGAGTCGGAGTTAGAACATTTGTTAGGCCGACTCCGCAACCCTGGTTGTAACTTCTTTGTGTTGCTATATTGTTGTATCATAGTCCCTATTGCTGCAGCTTTATGTGCCTGTCTTGAAATGTTGTCGATATATTTCCTTTTTATAAAATTGTTTTTCGTACTTTCCTTTTGTTGTACCAATGTATATTCATCAGCATCATTCCCATTTTCTGTCATTATGGAGCAGTGAGAAATGACTGCCATTCACTGTACAGAAAACCTACATCAATGTATTTATATGCTATTGCAGCGGTGATTTATGAATCAATTCGTTTTACATGTTGAGGTTGTCAGCCCCATGCACAACTTCCTATTAGTTGCCACTTACGACATGCCTAAGGGAGCATTAATCCTATTATTTCTTTGTCTTCTCTGAGACTCCCGGGAACTGAACATGGCATCTATGTTGTTGTTGTTGTTGTTGTTGTTGTTGTTGTTTTTGTTGTGGACTGCTGAGCTTCTCGCTCTGTTGCAACCAATGCCAAGTTCAAGACTCCTTGTTATTATCTACACTTTAGATCTAGGCTTTTCTTGTGGCTTTTACGCCATTCCAAAACGTCTTGAGCAACTAGTTTGTCCTGCGTTTAAAGGATCGTCACATCTTGTCCCAAGTTTAGCAGTAAGAAGCGTGTGTCATACCGTGCATTCCCCGCCATCCAAGGGGGCTCTCCAGCTATTCAGAGTTAAAGTACTGTGTTGTGATTCTGAGCTCTCACTAGGAATTGTCACGTCCTGCACAGAGCCACTTGTCAGCTCCCCCTGCCTATCATTGTGTCAATAGTGAGATCCTCTTGCATGCAGTCAACCAGGTCAAAGCCAAAGAATGGGGCTCAAGTGACTCCTCCAGGCTTAGTGTGCAATGCTGGGTTCTCAACAAGTTTCACCACATGTGGATTGGTATCTATGTATATTGGTTAACAAATACTGTGCGCCTAGCCTCTGGATATTCTGATTTTTCTCTTGTTTTAGTCCGAAGACTTGTGTTTTCTTTCGCCACTCTTCTTCTTGGTTTCTATTGTTGTACACACTTTGTGCTAAGAATGTCCCCACATACCTCTTTCCATTAGGGCCTTTGTTTTTGACTTGTTGCGAGTGGTCTTTTGTATGTGCTTTGTCTTCCATTTGTTCAAACAGTTGATACGTTCTGCGTATTATGACAGTGAATTTTACCTCATTTTTAGTTTTTGTTTTAATTGCTCTCCCTCGCCATGAGCTGATGAATATCGTTTGACTATGCTTTTTGTTGCTCTAAAAGTGAAAGGCGATCCGACGTTACATCTCCCGTGTGTGTTTTACAACATTGAAATTACATTGTAATTATTCATTTGTCCTTGGTCGCTGACTGACTAAGCAATCAGTGACCATCACGCCTAATGGCGTCTTGTAGGGCAGCAAAAAAACTGTCTCAATTTGCTCGGTCGACAGCCATCAAGCTCTGGTTCATGCTTAGCATCACCGCTTCCGCAGTTCTCCACCAAGTGGCTTTGGGTCGTCCTTGCTTTCGCTTTCCCTGTGGAGTCCATAGCATGGCATTTCTGGTGATGGCGCCTGAGGATGTGGCCAACTCAATTCCAGCGTCTACCCACTATGATGCATGTACTCTTGGTGGCACAGTGTAATTATCAACTGAAATTCTCCTTTAGTCAGATATTATCATTTTGATTTTCCTCTTTATTGTCTGACAATGCTCATTTTGCGTTTTGGATTTATTTGTGTATATACTTTCTCTCCTATATTGAATTTGTTTATTGGATATAATTTTGTAAAAATTTCTCATTGTTGTACGTCCTACCGCTGTCCTGCTTTTTCCATTGTCTCCAAACATTCCTGGTGACAATGCTGGAATTTTTTAGTGGTGATACAGATTCTTTTCGGCTTGCTCAGTTCTGCTTGAGACTCCTCCTTGTTAGGGGGCGTTCATCCATTCATTTTTATATTTATTCCTTCTTCATACATTCTCCTATATTTATGTTTTGCCGAGGTTGTGATCAAGGCCACTCGAGATTACCGAGAAGGTATATATAAATATATATATAAATATATATATATATATATAAATATAAATAAATATATATATATATATATATATTTATATATATTTATATATATTTATATATTTATATATATATTTATATATATATAAATATATATATAAATATATATAAATATATAAATATATATATATATACGCGGTCACAACTTTTGAGGGCCCACTCGGTGATCGGGCCTCCGTTAGGACCCAACACGGGACCCAAAGATGCAGCAATAGAGAATGCAGTCAGCGAGTCGTAGCTTGACTGCTTGAGTCAGGGTCAGCGAACCAGAGCTGACCAAGACCCTACTCCACCTCCACGTGGTGGTCCTGGAAACAGGCTGCATCAATGCAGTCTGGCTGAGAGAGTAGGGATCGAAGAGGGAAGGCAAACCTGGTCCAAAAAATGCCGTGCTGAAGTCGGATGTGTCGGCCGAAAGGCGCAGATATCGCAGCTCCGGTGTAAACAGACACAACGCAACCAACGTCCTTTTCAGGACGAACGAGGAAGAAGAAGAAGAACCCAACACAATGACGGTAGTTACGTCACTCAACTTGACTGCTACAAACACTGCAAAAGCCGATAGCTAACAATCTGCACTGCTGTAGAATGAAGAATGCTGAATGTCTGTGATCATCGTTAAGTAAAGTCGGATAACGATCGGAAACATATGTAAAACTTTAGCTCTTTACTAATATCGTAACTTGTTGTGGTTTCCTTCTGTTGGCGAAGAAATAAATTTTCTAACATGGAAATGTTTTTGAAAATGTGTTTTTCTTATTCTTGATGTTGTTGCTAGCTCGATAATAGAGGTAATTTGTGTCAATCTTCTCGTCATGTGTCATCATCAAAGACAATATGTTAATGTCATCGTTTACGCTAATTTCAACAACCATTTTTTTCTTCTTCTTTTCCTTATTTTACTATTACTCTTATTATACTAGTGTAAAAGCCGGCCATAAGACGGGAATTAAATTCAAAAGCACCAACACCCAACGGCAATTCTACATATTCAAATGTATTTATAAAAAAAAAAAACCACTGTGCGTCACCACAGTTCTATAAATATTTGTGTGCACACCGTCATTTGCGCACTTTTTTTGGTCGAGTGTTACTATTTTCGGGAAAGTAAATATAAAGGAAACAATACAATTTATGTCTAACTTTCAACTAAAGTTGCATCCCTTCGCGTTAGTGACAGAAAAAGCTGGGATTTTATATATTTTGATGATAGGGAATTAAATCATTTATATGATCTGCAGCAGTTTGGTTTCTGTAACGGTTTGTTTTATATGATAAAGTTGCCAGCCCCAAACACAACTTAATATTACTCGTTTCTTACGACATGTTTGAGGTAGGAGCAGTTCTATTATTTGTTTCCCTTCCCCCATGAACTACGTAATGCATAAGCAAACAACCGTCCATGTAATTGTTAATATTAAAATATGAAACCTTAACGTGTAATATACCCTCAAACATGTTTTTATCCGTGACATGAAAATAGGGATACGGAAGGTAAGAAGAACTTTGAGAAATAAAAGGAAATAAAGTCGAACACAAAAAGAGAAATCATCGACTCAAATCTCAAGACATTCGTATTGTATAGCCCTGAAACGTTAGAAAAAAAAACAACAACTGTGAAGTTAGACTTTCATAAATAGGTGCTTGCGTGGAATAGAAGGATTAAAATGGTAAGATAAGGTCACCACTGCGGAACCGAATGTTGCCTTTTAATTTAGCACCTTGTGAATTTTCCGCACTGTGAAATTCAACTCTTCAAGAAGACAGCCAGACAAGCCAGATTAAGGAATAGGATATGTACCATCGATAGCGGGTATTCAGCCTTCTTTCTTGCTTAGCATAGGTTTCCATGTCTCGCTGCCATACAGAAACGTGATGGTGACACAGGCATTATATACTACAGCTTTGGTTTTTATTGTGAGTTTCTCCACACACGCGTTGTGAGACGGGCGAAAATGGCTGCAGCTTTGCCAATGCGGCTGTTAATTTCTGTGCCCAGGAAGAATTTGTCGTTGATGGTGGAGAAATGATTCATCAAGCACTGGAGCTCCCGTTGACTTTGAGAGACGATTGCAGCGTCATTAGCGAATAACAAGTCTCTTATAGTGACCCTTCTGATTTTCATTTTTGCTGTCAGCCTTGCGAAGTTAAACAGTCAGCAAACTAACCTCGTACGAAGGCATATTCTTTCAGTTGCATCTCTGAATGCATATTTCAAGTGCAAAGCAAAGAAGATTCCGAAGAGCGTCACAGCTAGGACGCAACCTTATTTTACACCACTGTGTAAATCAATTTTTCATACTAAACCTTTGTTATCAATGTCAAACATTATCGCTATCTAAAATATAGGATTTATTTAGTCGTATAGCAGATACTCCTAAAGGGTAGTGAAGTATTGGAGACTTCACTATATTAGGTCCAATTTTAAAGAAAGTGAGTGTGTAACATTGTGACATCGACAGAATAATTAACACACATTCTGATGTGTAAGATCTAGGTTATATAATGACGCTTCCAACATATCTTGCGCAATTTTGAATATTTCTTTCAGCATTTTAATATTATAAGGGTAGGTAATGTTTTATAGTTCCAAGGGAAACAAACTGTTAAAAAGAATAAACATGTAACAAATAGCTTCTTGGTTAAGCTTTTCTAACCAGCTTTTCAAAATCTAACTGAATACATAAAACGTTTGTGTTTGTCATAAAAAGATTAAAACTTTGTATCTCTTTTCTACTAAATTTTCTGTGTCTCATTTTGATTCAAAAACTAAAACATTTTTAAACGCATTATGCTTTCGGTAGTGTAAATGTTCAACCTTAATATTATCTCTAAATGTAGCATTAATCTCTTGTCTCGTACGGCCTCTATAATTTGTGATCTGCAGACCTTACCGCCAAATAATACAGGCGACTAATAAACATAAATGACACCCCTACCTCCATCATCCGCCTCAACTCAAATTTCCCACAGCCATTTTGTTGTTGACCTTATTCAATAGTATACCATGTTAGACTTCACCCTTCTCCTTTTTTTGTTCTGTTTTCACAGTGTGTACTTCCATCTTTGCCCTCTTAACATGTGCAAAAAGTGTGGTTGTCTCAAAATCAGACTGCAAGATTCCAATGTACTCAGGTCTCCTGAAAGTGGCGTCTCTTTTTCTATTAGATTGTCTAGTCGTTCTTGATAAAATTCATCTTTCATTTTTTTCATTCGTTCGTTTTTTGTTCTTTCACTTCTTTTTGGCTTATGCCGTGAAGCAAGAGATGGAAATCAAAAACACTCGGAGAAGAGAAGTAGAGACAGACCGAAAAACTGCAGAGAAGATGTAAATATAGCTTGAATGTGTGATACTGGATAGATGGACATGTCATAAACTAATTATAGACACTATGCTCCATAAGATGCTGAAGGAAGTGGTGATGATGATGATGATGACGTCAAGCGTCGAAGGAAAATCAACTCCTGGTCTAGAGAATGTATTGTCGTGTCCTGTAAGTTTAATGTCAACAATCCATAATACTAGAATGGACATAGAAATAAGATGGCATACGGACGGTGCAGTGGCTTACAAACTCACAGCAAATAAAAAAAATCATTGTTCATGTCAACCCATTGCTATCGAAGACAAACATTGTCGCTATCTACGTACATGATTTTGTATTCCAACAGCAAATACTGCCTTGGGATAGTGAAGTGTTAGAGACTTCACTAAACTAAGTCTTGCTTTATGAAGTAGGGAGACCAGTTCCTTCCTCGCTGCCCATGTCTTTTTTACCTCAAGAGCAGAGTCTGGTACCTAATTACAGCTGTGTAGACTAGACCGTAACAATACCAGTTTTTAAACACATATCCGCTAACTTTACCGCGAGAGGCAAGCACTTATTGCAGACAAATCAGTTATCAACAACAGCATGTAACAACAACTAGAGCTGACTTTAGAGAAAGAAGACATTCTAGACAAGTAGGCGAATAGCCAATGTTAGAGAAATTCATAAGAAATATGGTATGAAGCTACCCGAATTAACACATGTACTTCTCATCACGACGCTCAGTGACCTGTTCAGTTTTCGAGGAAAAAACAAAAACAAAAGTGCTAGGTGTATAATTAACTGATATAAAAACATGTCTTTGACTACTCATGCCCGACAACCTCGATTCCACAATAATTAACTCAATATAGTGAGTGTGGAACACTGTGTTATCGACAGAGTAAATGACCTATATTCGGATCAGTTGAGAAAAAATGTGCTGCAGATTATTCACTGGCTCTTCTAACAAACGGTGCGCAATTTTGAACTTCTAATTTATTGTTTCTCTAAACAGTGTAAGGGTAGATAATGTTTTATTGTGCAAGGGGAACAAACATTTTATAAAATAATTTAAATTAAACACCATTTTTTATTGAACACTTTTAATTAAGAACAACTTAATATAGGACGTTCTAATTGCATAGCAATAACTATGGTACAACAGTTACCTATTGCGATTGGTTTCTATTATGAAATATCCAATACTTTTTTTCTTGTTATTTAACATAAAATTTTCTAAAGAATGCACAATTTACGGTTAACTTAACTTTCGCTTATGATGTACTCATAACAGAACTGGCTCAGAAATGGTTTCATACAAGAGACCGGTGTCTAAACTTTGGTGTGAGGAATAGGATCACTCAGACTTTCGCTTATGGTTCAAGGGCGTACTCAAGACAGACAACAGGCGGTGCTCAAATGGTGTGAGGAAAATGGATCAAAGCTCAATCCCGTACAAAGCCTGTCACAAATGTGGTGCTCTCTTTTTGAAAATTTCTTCATAGTAAGGCACCTCCTTCTTTAAAATGCAGAGTTATCCAGACTCAAGTCTTTCAAGGGGATTATCAGATCTTTCAATCCTTTAGTTTGGTGGCTCTTCAGCGCTGATATTATTGAGAGGGCATCTGAAAAGATTACTATCTGTTTTTCTGCCTGTGCTTTGCACATATAAAGTTTCAGCTGGCATTCAGTATTTTCCAGTGAATGCAGAGTTTCCAGCACCCCCATTTTCACTGGGGAGGTTATGCAGAACATTGAAAGGCAAGAAAGCTGTGTCTGTGTTAATTTGCTGGGGAGGTTATGATGATATACTTAAAAGGAAAGTTAAGCTGTTAGTTCTGTGTTAATTCATTCTGTGGTACATGGGGGTCCTTCGAGCCTCTTAAATTTTTCAGCTTGTTTTTTGCTGGCTCCTCCATTGTGTCTAATAGATGTATGATGTAGGGCCTAGTGTTGGGGTTTTGAACTCCAAAATTTGCTTTGTGGTCGACCTAGATCAATTCCATACAGGTCTGACTCTGCCACTTTTTTTGGCTCAGCACCCCATGTGGTATAGTGTCTGTGTAATGATGTCATTCGGCCTAGTGTGTCTAAGGGCCTGTCTTTAATTGCAAAATTTGAAAAGTGTGTGAGTTTTTTGTTCATTTATTGTGAGCAACAAGGGCTTTAATGCGCACTCTTGCTGTGGAGATGATGTCAGTCCACTATGGCCAGGTCATCAGCGTAGAGGGAGTTTGGACATTCTTGTGGGTTTTCTGTTTTTCTTTAAAATGAGGAAACGGATTTTCTTTTTAAATTTCTTTTAATGGAGTTTGCCTTTGTTCATTGAAAGGCCATCTCTTTTTAAGTAGGAAAAAGAAGGTCTTTTGAGGTCAAAATGAGGTCTAATAGAGATAGATTACATGGAAAAGGATTAACTTATTTTGGCTCTATGTGTGGATGATGCCTAGTGTCTAGGGGTGAAATTTGGTACATCAACACAAAACACAATAAGAAATGAATAAAACCGTGGGTTTAAGGTTTGTCATTTGTTAGGAGGGGCTGTAGTTTCATCACCCCCCATAAAATCCTGGGTATGATTGGAAATACCAAAGTTTATTGTAAAAGAAGTGTCAGATATACCCAGATGCTAACACATCACCTGGGATTCTTTGTAGAAGAATAATTCAGTATGTCGTTGTAGAAAATATAGATATATCAAAACGCACAAGCTCCTCTAGCTACCATCTGACAGCGTAAACGGTTTACCGGAGACCTGTTGGCGTTAAACTCACTCATCAGGTTTCCTGTCACCGGCTGGTAATAGGAAATAAAACCTCTGCAATAAAAAGACACCCTGGCCTTTTATATCTGATCACACTTTATTATTATTATTTACATATGGTGTTATGCGGTCAGCCTCGGGTGCATACAAGTGCACTCGCCCCTAATTTTATATGACTCACACCTTGCTGTGACCACACCTCAGGTCCCTATGGCAGATACGCCACTGTACTTTTACATAGTTTTCCTTAATACAATAACGTGGAGTAACCACATCTCCTTTTGTATGATTTGATCTTCTTTTTTAAATTATAAACGCTCCAGGCATTTGAACAGTCTTCATGGAACACGGAGGCTTACTAACATATTCTAATACAATAATATTAAAACAAAATCATGACAATATACAACAGTTAAATACAGCCGCGCTAGCGTAGTGGTTACAACACCGCTCTGGCGACCGGGTGATTCAATATCAAACCCGGGCGACGGCATTTGAGGATTTTTCTTCGACCGGGATTTGGACTGGATTAACTCGAGACCTGGCGTGAACATTTGAAGAAGTGTCGTCGACCAGGGATTGGCGGCTCCTGAGCCGACCCAGCTCTAATGGGTACCTCCGAAATCGGAGAGTATCTGCCTGAATGGCGAGGGACAACTGTCTCTGTACAAGATAAAAAGGGATACTCACGTAAAATCAATGTCAGGTTAGACATTAAAATAATAACCTGAGATTTCGCCTCGAGTATTAGCGGGCGTACGAAAAAAAAAAAAAAAAAATACAGTTCAATGTGAGGACTCAATAATGTCTGCTCCCGGCATGTCCTTCAATTTTCCCAATAGCAGTATCTAACTTTGGCAATTGTAATAAACATATTAATACATAAAGCATTCTTACCACAATTTCAAAGAAATATGTAACAAATAACGCTGACTTGCAAAGAATGGCCTCAGTTTTTCTCGGCCCTGCCCAGACTGCGAATTAATTATTTATTTTACAAATTAACACAGCTGATCTCAGCGTATTTGATAGAAAAAGTTTTTGTCAACTGGCGATGAGCATTGAAAGCTTTTTGCTAATTTCTATTAGTACTGGCCAATGGAAAGCTTGCGACTACCAGAATTCAAATGTAGTTTTTGAATAACAAAAACAAAATTCCAAACAAACTCTGCGTCTGGTAGTCGATTGGTCAGTCTGCGTTAGTTATGCCAATACAAAAAGATGTTTAGTTTTGGTTAACATTTTCCTACCGCTCCCCTTTTACTCCTATACTCTTATTACCCAATCGGCTTTGAATTTACTCCAATGCCTCTTTCTAAGCTTGTGTCCCCAATAACGTTATGAAAAAACAGAGCGGGAACCACAGTCTGTCCGTCTTAGTGTTATTAGACATATAGTATTATCTCAATAACTTGGCTAATAATTGGACTACCATACTTTTAAAAACATATTTGGGCTCAGGAGAGACTAAGCTATAATAATATATGATTTTTATATTCAGTTTCATTATGGTGTAGATTTTCAGTTTTGTCACTGTCAATCGTCAAATATAACTTTTACACAAGTCGGCCATCTTCCACCATCATCTCTCTCCAGCATTTTTTTTCAAATAAACTAATTTGTTTGAATGACGTCAGAAATACATTACTCGGCGAGAATTTAAACTGTCTGTGTGTATATATCATCGGGCCAATCCCACAGCGTGTCAAGCGAAGCGGGGTTTTGCGCGGCGGGTGTTAGAATTGGCGTTAATTATTACTGTTGTCTCATGTTACACTACCAAAAAATGTCCGAATCACTACAATTAAAGGCGTTAAAGTTAAAGTATTACGTTAATTCAGACAGTTGTTTGGCGGCACATTTCTGGCAGATCGTTAATTATAAGACTTGCCGCAGTCTCTATTAGATCGGGCAAAATGTTAAAAATGTTTATTGTACGTCACAAGGAAAGCGAGTAGGTTTATACGGCGGGATCGTTTCTAAGCATTACCATGGCACAAAATTCAGCGCGATGCTAGCGTGTGAGACGCTTATAGTCAGACACATAGGGCTGGGTTATTTATTATCATAGGACTAAATCTTACTGAAATTAGCGATTATCTCGCAGATTTTACTGCACACCTCTCTTCCTAAAACATGCATTCATTTGCAGGTTATAATCTGCGAGATAACTTAGCTCAAATGGAGTCTTACGCGTTTTTCTGATCTTCATCATAAGGATGTCTACTCAAAAAGTCGGCACCGACGTTCTGAGGGCCGGGAATATATTCAATCAGAAATGAGTGTGGCTGTAACAATAATGACCACCTTAATAATCTGGAATTTTCATGCTTGGCTTGTGACAGGAATACGAGAGGTGAATGATCCGTTTGGACCACAAATGTCCTGCCATATAGATAAATCTGAAAATTTTTTATAGCCCATATTAACGCCAGACATTCTTTCTCACTTCCTGAATAATTTTTTTCCGCCATGTTCAACTCGCGGCTTGCATAAGCGACTGGGTTTAATTCCCCATCTTGTGAGGAGGACCTTTGCAACAATGTAGCGCCAAGGCCCACATTGCTTGCGTCACTTTTCACGATAAATTCTTGATTCATGTCAGGCAATTACAATAGTGGCCTGCTTGTGAGTTTTTCTTTTAACTCCTGGTAAGCCAATTCACACTGTGTCGACCAATTTATTGTATCAGGTTGACCCTTGCGAGTTAAATCCGTCAGAGGAGCACATATAGAGTTAAAATGTTTAATGTACTTTTGGTAGAACCCACACAATGACACGAAAGATCGCACATCTTTCTTGGTTTGTGGCCTAGGTGCTCTTTTCAATTTTTCCAGATTCTTGGGATCAGGGGTCATGCTACCCTAATGTACAGTATGTCCCAAGAATTCCAACTCTTTACAACCAATACAACATTTTGTTGGTCTATCGGTCAAGTTAGCCTCTCTGAGTCTATCAAACAGCATATTCAAAGAGGTAACGTGTTCCTCAAATGTTTCCGTAGCAATGAGGATATCATCCATAAAATTCGAAATACATGGATTTTTCAGGGGATCCAACAATTTTCGCATCATCCTAGAAAACACACTCCGGGCATTTTTCAACCCAAACGGTAACATATTGAACTCATAATGACCTTCCGAGGTGCTAAAGGCTAAATAAGGTCGAACCTCAGACTTTACTGGAATTTGGTAATAGCCTTTGCTAAGATCCACCTTAGAAAAATATTTTGCCTTGTTCAGCCTGGCAAATAGTTGAGTAGTATCAGGTAATGGATCCACCTGACCTTCTGTGACAGCATTCAGTTTCCTGTAATCTATGCACAGTCTATGTTCCCCAGAGGGTTTTCGCAACAAAACCACACTGGAACTATAAGGAGACTCACCGTGGGAAATAATCCTTTCTTGTAACAAATAATCTATCTCCTCTTTCAAAGATTTTTCCTTAGCGAAAGGAATAGAATAGGGCCTCATACAGATAGGTGCTTAGTCTAGTAGTTTCATATCATATTCCAACAAATTTGTGTGCCCCGGTTTATCCGTTAACACATCTGTATGTTTCTCTAGGACCTGTTGAACCTTCTCTCTTTGTCCTTTTGTCAGGTGATTATTGATCTTCACCTGTGCAAACGTTTCACTAGTTTTCAGTGGATATTCAAATGAGGTGAGAGTGTCATTTTTTCATTTCGGTTGCGATAGACAAGGCCATTAGGTGTGTTCCTTCCTGGATTTATCTGTCCAGATATTTCTTCAAAAGGTTAAAATGATAGACTTTTTCCTTTCCCTTTTTGTCTATCTTATAATTTGTTCTGGATACCTTTTCCAAAACTGTATATGGACCTTGCCATCCGATCTGAAGTTTATTGTTGCTGCCGGGCAATAGAAGAAGCACTTCTCCCCTACAGCAAGCTCCCTATCCTTCGCTTTCTTATTATAATAAGCAGCATGCTTTTTCCTGACTTGTCTCAAATTATCATTTGACAGTTTCCAACTAGTTTTTAAACGAGTGGTCAGTTCGTTCACATATTGATAGGATGAGGTAACAGTCTCTTCTGCCTTCTCATCTGTCCAAGTCCTTAACAAGGCTTCTAATGGACCTTTTATTGGCCTCCCAAATAACAGGGTTGCGGGTGCCATCCCGGTTGAATTATGTGGAACTTCCCGGTACGCAAACAACGCGGCGGGCAAGTATTGGTCCCACGTATCAGGTTTCTCATGTGCCAGCTTTCTCAGGATAGAAATGAGAGTCCCATTGAACCTCTCTACCTGGCCGTTCCCTTGGGGGTGATACGGACTACAATGAAAGTGCTTGGCTTGAACCAACCTAAAAACCTCTTCTGTTAGTTTCCCCTTGAACTGTGAGCCGTTATCAGTCAAGATTTGATGCGGGAATCCTAACCTTGTGAATATAGTAAGTAATGCCTCTGCCACATGTTTCGAATTGATTGACGACAGGGTTACCGCCTCTCCCCACATAGAACAAGTGTCTACCAGAGTAAGGATGTAGCTGTTCCTCCTCTTGGTCCGAGTGAGAGGTCCCACAATATCCAGTGCAACTCTCTCAAAAGGAGTTCCCACTGTGGGCATTTCCCCTAGAGTTGCTGGAGCAGTCCAATGCTTTGGAGCTACTCTCTGGCATTCTGGACAGGATTTTACATATCTCTTTATATCTTCCGTTATCCCTGGCCAGAAATAATGACAAGCTATACGCTGTCCTGTTGCGCTAATCCCCATGTGACCACTGAAGGGGATAGTATGACCTAACTCCATCACCTTTTCCCTATATGAACTGGGAAGAACCAGCTGTCCGTGACCAGCTGAACCAGTGCCGGCCTTCCTATATAACAATTTATTCTTCATATAAAATTTATTAGGAGGAGTATGGCTCTTTGGGAGTTTCCTATAACACTGCTTCAGTGACCTATCTTCAGCCTGTGCCTTCCTCATCTCTTCTGGATGAGTATTTATAGGTTCATCTTCTTCCTTTCCGGATTGTGATCGGGTCTGGACGGCTGCCAAGACTACAGGTCTCTTGGGATTCCCCAAGTAGACATAACGACACCCCAATATCAGAGGGTAGATAGGTGCGTCGATCACTGCTGCTCTGATTACACCTTCCACATAGCGAGTTTTCACATTTATTCTTGCAATGGGAAGTGTCATGAGTGGTATGTCCTTGGTCGCATCTTGTATCTCCACTGTTTCTGTGGTATACTGATCTGGTTTCACAAAGTGCGAGCTCACGACAGAATCAAAATCTAAACCGGTATCATAGAGGAACCTAATGGTGACATTATGCATACAACATCCTCACAAACTGGGGAGTGATAAGGTTCTTGCTGTCCAGCAGGTTGGTCCTTTACTTCCTTGTTCCCCATTTTCATAGCAGCAAATCCAGCAGGTTTATTTTTACAAAATTTAATGTCATGTCCTTTCCTCTTACAATATCTACAATATAATCTACCTTGATGGAAAGGTTTTCTTTCATCATTCTTTCTGTCATTGAAATGTGAGGTTTTATTTTTATAATCATTTCGAGGCCTATCAAAGTTTTGCTTACCTCTGTTGTCAAATTTATTATAGTTTTGTGGGGCCTTATAATGATCTACTTGTTTCTTTTTGGCGCCAGCTACCTCTGCTTGGGCTGCCTGATACCTCTCAGTGACATTAATTATCTAACCCAGCCTCTCCGCTCCCTGTTCCATGAGAAACTTTCTCATGACTGGAGCCATGGTCTCTCTCAACTGTTCTATGAGTATCATCTCTTTGAGATCTTGGGTTTTCCCCAAAGTAGCCCATTTCCCCATATACGTTTCTAACCGGGCGGAGAACTGGTGAAAGGTCTCACCCGACAGTAGCCTGGCATTCCTAATTTTTTTCTATAAAACTCTCCGTTCTTTTCGTATCTTAATAAAAGAGCCTGCTTCAACATGTCATAGTTGTCTTGGTCATCCCTGCTCATTTTGGAAAAAAACTTCATAAGCTGTTCCCCGAAGTCCTTGAGACAACTTTACGCCCCATCTTTCTCTTTCTAACCCTTAAGTAGTGGCTAATACTTCATATCTGCTCAAATATGACTAAAGGTCATCATCCTTTTCTACAAAATAATCTAGATGGAACCCCATGGCTGAGTTGGAGGCCCCCTGACTAGCAGTAGCATCAGAGGTAGAGGGGCTGTGACCATTGTCCGGAGCAAGGCCTTGCAACTCTAACTCCCTTAGTCGCAACTCATGCTCCTCTGTAATCTTTTATCTTCTGCTTCCTTTTGCAGTCGTTTTTCTTCTTTTTCTGCCTCCAATTTTTTCGCCTCCATGTCAGCCTCAATTTGCAACCTTTTTATTTCAGCCTCTCTATCTAACTCTAATTTCTTAATCTCCCTAGCCTCTTCTACCTGCATTTTCCTTTCCTCAGCTAACCTATGTTCTTCCCTAGCAATAAATTTATCACATTCTGAGGTGACATAGTCAATCAAGACTTGACCCTCCATATTCATTTCTCTGGCAGTCTGCACAGCCGCAGAGCGAAACTTGGCCAAATCTGCCATCTGATAAATACAAACTGTTCTAACTTAATTTCTAAATAAGTACAAATTTATTTAATTAATTTCAGGTTCTGACACTTTATTACATTTCCAAATGTTGGGCAATATTAATTATGGGGATTCCCTGGGAAAATAGAATTGATGTTAATGCTAAAACCCAGACCCCAATGTATGTAGTACTAGGAGAAAATCAAATCCCGGACAAGCCTACCAATATATGTAGCAAGTTTAATTTGCTGGGGAGGTTATGATGTTATACTTAAAAGGAAAGGTAGCTGTGTCTGTGTTAACCGTGTGAAGTCAAGCACATGTAGGCCCCTGACTCTAATAGATGATGATGATGTATTTGCAGGGAACCTAACGCTACCTCCCTAGATCTCACACGGTCACTATTTTGGCTCTAGTTTCTGGTGTATGATGTGCCTAGTGTCTAGGGGTGAAATGAAAATGATGGTACATCAACACAATACAATTTAACTCACTATACAGACATGAATAAAACCGTGGTTAAGGTTTTTCTTTAAAATTGAACATTTTCTTTTTACAATTTAATCTGCCTGTCCCGCCATCTCTTTTGGACAGGTCTTTGAAAATGAGGAAAAGATAGTTTACATAAAAAGGATTAACTAAAATGTGTGGAATCTTTGTCCAATAAGTATAAAGTCACTCTATCTTTCCGGTTGGTGTATTCACAGATTACAACTTTATTATCTAATAGTGTTTGTCATTTGTTAGAGGGGGCTGTAGTTTCATCACTCCCCATAAAATCCTGGGTATGATTGGAAATACCAAAGTTTATTGTAATAGAAGTGTCAGATATACCCAGATGCTAACACATCACCTGGGATTCTTTGTAGAAAAATAATTCAGTATGTCGTTGCAGAAAATATAGATATATCAACACGCACAAGCTCCTCCAACTCTTTGCTGACAGCGTAAACGGTTTACCGGAGACTTGTTGGCGTTACACTCACTCATCAGGTTTTCTGTCACCGGCTGGTAACAGGAAATAAAACCTCTGCAATAAAAAGACACCCTGGCCTTTTTATATCTGATCACACTTTATTAGCCTCGGGTGCATACAAGTGCACTCGCCCCTAATTTTATATGACTCACACCTTACTGTGACCACACCTCAGGTCCCTATGGCAGATACGTCACTGTACTTTTACATAGTTTTCCTCAATACAATAACGTGGAGTAACCACATCTCCTTTTGTATGATTTGATCTTCTTTTTTTATTAACTTATAAACTCTCGAGGCATGTTGAACAGTGTTCATGGAACACGGAGGCTTACTAACATATTCTAATACAATAATATTAAAACAAAATCATTACAATATACAACAGTTAAATACAGTTCAATGTGAGGACTCAATAATGTCTGCTCCCGGCATGTCCTTCAATTTTCCCAATAGCAGTATCTAACTTTTGCAGTTGTAATAAACATATTAATACATAAAGCATTCTTACCACAATTTCAAAGAAATATGTAACAAATAACGCTGACTTGCAAAGAATGGCCTCAGTTTTTCTCTGCCCTGCTCAGACTGCGAATTAATTATTTATTTTACAAATTAACACAGCTGATCTCAGCGAATTTGATAGAAAAAGTTTTTGTCAACTGGCGATGAGCATTGAAAGCTTTTTGCTAATATCTATTAGTACTGGCCAATGGAAAGCTTGCGACTACCAGAATTCAAATGTAGTTTTTGAAAAACAAAAACAAAACTCCAAACAAACTCTGCATCTGGTAGTCGAGTGGTCAGTCTGCGTTAGTTATGCCAATACAAAAAGATGTTTAGTTTTGGTTAACATTTTTCTACCGCTCCCCTTTTACTCCTATACTCTTATTACCCAATCGGCTTTGAATTTACTCCAATGCCTCTTTCTAAGCTTGTGTCCCCAATAACGTTATGAAAAAACAGAGCAGGAACCACAGAGTGTCTGTCTTAGTGTTATTATACATATAGTGTTATCTCAGTAACTTGGCTAATAATTGGACTACCATATTTTTTTAAACATATTTGGGCCCAGGAAAGACTAAACTATAATAATATATGATTTTTATGGTCAGTTTCATTATGGTGTAGATTTTCAGTTTTGTCACTGTCAATCGTCAAATATAACTTTTACACAAGTCGGCCATCTTCCACCCTCATCTCTCTCTAGCATTTTTATTCAAATAAACTAACTTGTTTGAGTGACGTCAGAAATACATTACTCGGCGAGAATTTAAACTGTCTGTGTGTATATATCATCGGGCCAATCCCACAGCGTGTCAAGCGAAGCGGGGTTTTGCGCGGCGGGTGTTAGAATTGGCGTTAATTATTACTGTTGTCTCGTGTTACACTACCAAAAAATGTCCGAATCACTACAATTAAAGGCGTTAAAGTTAAAGTATTACGTTAATTCAGACAGTTGTTTGGCGGCACATTTCTGGCACATCGTTAATTAAACGTCTTGCGGCAGTCTCTATCAGATCGGGCAAAATGATAAAAATGTTTATTGTACGTCACAAGGAAAGCGAGTAGGTTTATACGGCGGGATCGTTTCTAAACATTACCATGGCACAAAATTCAGCACGATGCTAGCGTGTGAGACGCTTTTAGTCAGACACATACGGGCTGGGTTATTTATTATCATAGGACTAAATCTTACTGAAATTAGCGATTATCTCGCAGATTTTACTACAAAGGCACACTGAAGTATCTGGGAGTAACTTTTGATCGTAGGCTATTGTTCAAGTATTTCGTGGAACTGGTTATACAGAAGTGCAAGCGAGAACTGGCAGCCTAAAAAACAATGACTGCTGCGCGCTTGGAACAGAGACTACTGTTTCTCGTGTATCGTCGTCTCGTGATTTCAGTAAATGAGTATGGGATAGGAATACTCACGCTGTCAGTGTCACAATGTGGACGACTGGAACGCATTCAAAATGGAGGGATGTGACTAGTTTTGGGCTGTATGTGTGATACCCCTATTAAGACAATGAGATACTTGCTCGGATTGCTTCGATTAGCTCCAGATATGCGATGGCCCAGGCAAAAGCCTATATGCGGGTTATCGCCGACAAAAGACACCCCTACATGAGAACGTAGCTGACATCAAAGAAGCAAGAATAAAGAGAGGGATGTCATGAATGGCACAGGCGAGGGCTACGAATGGTCAGGTGACCAGGGTTGAAAATATATCCAAAGAGAAAGAGTGGAGTAAGTCAGGGGAGAACTGGATTAACTACCAGCAGGTCATCATTAGCCTTGGCAGAGAGTGCAGATCTTTGGGCAATGGAAAAGCAGAGCTGGAGATAATTCATCTGAAAAAGTGACTATGATGGCTATGATGACTCTATTGTGTACACTGATTGGTCTGTAATGCACGGTGACAAATCAGGATTTGTTTGCGAGAATAAAGGGCAGGGTTGTTACTGAACAGAGGAGCCTACGTGACAACAACCTCCAGCATGAGAATGGAGGTAGAGGAAGTTACTGCAGCACTGAGGTTGCTGTCTGAAACGCCACCAACCAAGGCAGTTATATTGTCAGACTCTCAAGCCATGCTTGGAAAAGTTCAGAATGGATGGCTGCGGCAAGAATCGAAAACATCAATAGAATCCTCAAGTCTTCAAGAAATGATGTGGATCTAATGACATGGTAATGCAGGGGTACGTTGCAATAAGAGAGCTGACAGACTGGCCTCGAGAGCATCCATAGTAGGAACACTGAACATGGATAAGGGAGAGATACTAAGGGCAATTTTAGATCGCCTGCTAGATAATTTAATTATTTATTAATTTAATAAAGAAAACATATGAAGACTTGACATGCAGAGTTCTTCATGAAGGACAGCTTACAGACCCGTTTGGGATAAGAACAGGAGTGTGACAGGGATGCCTCTTGTCTCCATTTCTTTTCTTGCTGGCAATAGATTGGGTTATGAGATCATCGACAACACACAACAGAAATGGAATCCAGTGGACTCTGACTAAGCAGTTGGATGATCTGGATTTTGCTGATGACTTGGCTCTTCTGTCCCATAACCGTAATCTCATGCAGAGCAAATTGAAAACACTCGATGAGAGGTCACAGCAATTGGGTTTGAAAATACACAGGGAAAAGACAAAAATAATGAGAATAAATGCAGGTAATGATAACAAGGTTGAACTTGGTGAAATACCAATACAAGATTGATAATTAGGTTAATTCATACTGGGTACATAACTGATAATAGTCGAGTTTGATCACCACTGATAACGCCGATGTGTGATTCCTTCGGTTGATAAAGTTAGTGTTATTGATATTGTGTGGTTAAGTGATGAAGGCGTTATTGGGTTCTGATTATATATGCCACGCCCACTCATGGCTATTTATAGATATGTTATTACTGTCACTGCCTGGACTGTTCAAAGTGAGTGTGTATTGGTGCATTGGTTCGTCACAGCAACACACATAGAAGCCATGTAGCGTAGAACGACTGTTAACAGTTAATGAACAGTTTTATTAACGCTACACACACAGTCACGATGACACAGACGGAAAATACAGTCTAAAGTACAAAGCATAGGTAAGTTAATTCATAAGCTCAAAACACCCCACAGAGCTCCATTAACCTTCACACTATAGTTATATCAAATGCGGCCTGTACAAAATCCTGGCCTTCATAATAGCTCCATAATCATCACACTATAGTTATATCAAATGCGGCCTGTACAAAATCCTGACCTTCATAATAGATAGTGGTACACTTCCTATAGAAGATGCACATCAACGATTTTCCTCAAAAGACTACGTCTCCCCTTCTCAACAAAGGCTGCTCGTCGGCAGTTGAATAATCATCGTCATCGCTATCCCTTCTTAAGGCCTAATAATAAATAGTGGTGCACTTCCTATAGAATATTCCTCAAAGGACTGCGTACCCAGCAGTCTGCAGTAATATAACCTGCAGAATATATGGCCTAATCTCCTTCACAAAACTGTCTATGGCCTACAAAGTAATCTCTCTACCTCTCGGACTCTTCATAGTGCATAATTGTAGACTAGTGGTGCACTTCTCATAGAACGTGCCCAATAACAAAATCTCTCATAAACTGTCACTGCAGTCATAAATATTATAGTAGATTCCATCTTCAAATAATCTAACACATGGAAGAATATTCAATATAGGAAGAATATTCAGATACAGGAAGAATCTTCAAATACAGGAAGAATATTCAAATACAGGAAGAATATTCAAATACAGGCCTGTGCTAAAAAGTCTCCACCGAGACACACATTGTGAAAAACACTATACATCTTCACCGAACACTGGTCGGGAACACACACTTAGAAAAAAACCAGAGTTGACTTCACTCCGTCAACACATAGAACCGACTGCTAGCGGTCACAAAATCTCCCGCCTAAACAGTCACGGGACTTCGCTATTTAACGTAGCTCAGTCCCTTCACTGTTAAGCCGTGGGAACTCTTTACAGTTCTACAATACAGAACAGCGCTCATGACGCTATCTGTACACTATGACCTCTATCATATATTTGTTTAACCAATTCACCGTTAATCAAGGCTACAAGTAATGTAACCCTTAATTTACTCTGTCCAACCCGTATACAAAGAATCACCTCCCTTTTTGACCTTAACATTCTACCAACACCCCCGGAGAAAAAAATGATTTAGCATTTTTTTGACAAAAACTACATCAAAGAAAAATGAGGGGTCAGCTAAGCTCTAATATACTCATACAAAAATTAGCTTATGTTAAGGTTATAATAATACATCGACAAAAAATATAAGCCAGTGTACAATAAAACAAATTATACACAATAATCTGCTAAGTACACTAAATAAACAGTTTCAACAAAGTTAACTATGATCACTGTAGACCAAAAAGTACACAATAACTAGAAAGTAACAGACAAGATCAAGCAAAAGAAGCATGATCAACACCAAAAATCAGCAATGAAATCAATATAGTAACAAAGATCAATATTACCATATGATAACAATCAAGTAAATCAATTCCTTACATCAAACTAGATATAACCGACATAAATACTACCTCATACCAAACCATATAATCAACATAACAATCCTAAGGAAGGAAGTATAAGAAGTGTAAGAAGCAAACGATATGCAAATAGAATTAAGTGACATTTAGATGAAACATAGAATCATCTCCAAAGTATAAACCGCTCCTGAATAAATCCAAGAGAAAATATGGAATGAAACAAAGAACAATCCGTAAAGGAAGAAAGGAATACAAGAAATGAATTTATAGAAAAGAGGCAATACTACATTCTAATAACTATTTAGACAAACAATGTATTGTATAAAAAATACAATCATGAGTGAAAATCATACAATAACGAGACAAAGTATATATGTAAATATACTATAACACAAAAGCAAGCTATAATAAATAACACATAATAAATTATTTAGCCAAGTTACAACAAAATGTGGAAATATCAATATATATTATTACTCCTAGTTAAGCACTGGGCACATAAAAAATACAATACTTTCACAAAGAAAAACAAATACATTTTTCAAAATTACAATACAAAAAAGTTTCTTAACGTTAAGTTAAATAAAAATAGTATTTTAAAGTTTTACAAGTTTCAACCTGTAATTAATAAATCAAAAGTGAAATGAGCTTTAACAAAATGTGAGACATAAAAAAATATTCCGATCTCTAAATAAACACAAATGAGCACTTATAAAGACTACACTATAAACATCATACCAACTTGCAAATATAAACATAACAAGTCAGACTACTAAATTCTTCAAACAAACAATAGTATCTGCTATCTCAGACAATTCTACATGTTATAAATTAATTCCAAAGTAACATTCGACAACCCAACACTTTCTTCAAATGACCTTTGTATAAGGTAATATATTAACTAAACATGGAATCAGATACGAAAAAGAAAAACAAATTTAGTAACCAAAAAACTCTCTGAAAGCGACTAACGCATATTCATAACCAATGAGTTTGTGCTTAGGGCTGGCAATCTCATTATGTAAAAAACTATTCTAACAATTAGTCCTACAAAATCGTATCAATGTTTTGATGTAACAGCTATTATAACAAAGCACATATGGTCAAATACAATATGAGAAAATGGAATAGTATTCAGACTAGTGTAGTTAAATACAAAAATCCATAATTTCATCAACAACAAAAAATAACAATCAAAGACAAGTCACTACAAAATGAAATGTTACAATTAATTACAATGATAATGCGTACAATGTTTATCCACAATACAATTATGTAAATAACAAGATATAGTACAAATAATGCATAAATATGGACATACACAATATCCAATGTAACATTATACAATGCAATCATATTATACTATACAATAATACATTATCGTTAAAAAAAAATCAAGTATAAGAAACATTGTAGCAATCTTGAATCAATTCCCAAAAAAATAAATAGGTCACAACTCGAGCTGATAGTATTCTGTAAACCGCACGGGATGACATCAAATAATACAGGGTCAACATACTGGCTGGGTTACGCTTGACTGAGCACACGGTCATAAGGTAACAAACATTTCTGTCACAGCTAAAGAAAAACAGGCACGCTGATCTCTATCGCATAGCTGCTACTGTTGAAAAATACAAATGAAAATCTCCATTTTAATCAAATGTAAGATTATAATGAAAAACGGATAGGTTAACTAGACAATTACCTAAACCGTGGTTATGAAAACGTCTGGTTTTCCATATGATGTCACCAACTCTTCCTTCATCCATAGTATACAACCCAGGAGGCTTGGGTCAACCTGACCGAAAATGACGGTCATCACACCAGTAGTAGGCTGAAATAAAGTTACACTCACAACAACGAGATACTCTCTGGTAATCCAAAAAACATAACAGCAGTAGTACTTAAGACATCAATAGTTACTGTTACTTTATTTACTACCAATGACTTGGTTATGTGAAGTAATATTTTGAGAGTTATTATCTCTATTACTATTCCCCTTATTATTCCATTTGTTCTGTCTAGAACTGCAGTTAGCATTATTATGCTTAACTTCTCCCCTACGATAGAAATATCTGGTAAATGAATCTTGTTGACTCCTAGAACAATTATTATCAGATTTGTAATCTTTAATGTAATTATCCCTACCATAATTTCTCAACTCTTCAGAATCAAACTTTTGAGTTCTGTTAGACTGTCTCTGGTTTCTTGGAGAGGAAAAACTACCATTTGAAGGATTCCCTTGGTACTTTCCAACAATATGTTTATCTCTCTTACCTAAACTGTTTTTATTCTTTTCTTTGGTAATATGCTTATTTACTGTATCACCCTGTCTAAATTTGGTATGACCAGTAATAAAACTGATCGAATCCTTATGGTTACCTACATGATGTTTGTTATCTTTATTACCAGAACTGGATATTACACAGGAAGTATCTTTGCTGGTTTGACGCCAATAGTCATTAATCTTCAACGCAGCGTCTTCCGTACGTGGGAAATTGTATTTGCCACGCCGGGATTTACGTCCATCATGTTCGATTTTCGTATTCGTAAAGAGTGTATAGGGCAGGCTCTTTGCTTGTTTTACTTCCTGATAATCATCCTTCTGTCTACTATTGTCAACATTGACAGAAGATAATCCTTTGATGCCTAAAACAACATCTACTAAACCATTCACTCTTCTCCTCAATTCTGTAATCTCTTGGTTTATTTTCTTATTTAAGTTATCACATGTCATAACTTTGCGTCTCTCTTCTGTAAGTTACTTCTCAATCCTAACCATTTTCTTTCTCTGCACCGTTAACTCTTCTAACCTCTGCTTATCATCCTTTTCCTTAATTGTTCTCCTCTGTGGTTCCAATTTTATTAATCTCTTCTTTTGCACCCCTTCTATCTGTGGCTGAAGTAGGGCCACCTGAGCCTGAAGTTCCTCAACTTTAGCAGCTTGTTGCTTCAACTCATTAATCTTTCGGAAGATACATTATTCTTTTCTTTCAGTTGGTGACTGAGAATATCGTTCTCATCCAACACATCATGGAGCATATCTATATACTTCTTCTCACTTACATTGCTATCAATCTTTAACTTCTCATACATTTCTCTCTTATTTTCAATATACTGCTTGAGATTACCAATCTCGCCATTCTTATATCCTATCTGAACTTCTAAGTTTTTAACTTTACTGCATTCAGAGTCTAATGCTGCTTTCATACTAGAAAGCTCCAAGTTTGATTTATGCAAATCACTAGTGAGTTTAGACACTGTTTCTTGTAGTTTTCTCTTCTCAGCTATATCCTGTAAGACAATCTCTCTTTCCTGAAGCGCACTCTGTTTGACTACTTTTATCCGCTCCTTCTCTTCTAATTCATTTTTGTTATCATCCTGCATGTTATTGCAGATTATATTGTGCAAAACCCCATGCATAAAAGTGTGTCTAGCCTCAGTATAATTGTACACCATCGGACGTAGGCATTTTAACAACCTTGCCAAATCTCTAGCCAAGATAACTTGAGGAGCTGACGAAAAGTCATCGTCAGTAAAATAATTTAAAGCTGCTAAGACATTAAACAAAAAACCATCCAGCACGTATCTGTCAAGTGCCTGGCCTCGTAATTTCTTCAAAATATTCTCCTTGTTCAGCTAAATATTCTATTATAGGCCTCATGTCCTCAGGATCCAACTCATCATTCATATGAGGATCCATCCTGATTCAAACACTGAGTGTACTAAATTTATAGACCACTTATAATTCTCATAAGATTATGTCACGTAGCCATCAATCAATTATGCATCAAATCTCACAATAATACGCTATCAACATGCAATACTCAGTAGCATAAAAAATAATATTGGAAGGCTTGACAACATCATACAGAGACACAGTTTTCACACAAAAACCACTTATCTTGTAAGTAGAAAACCGTTCCGTTCTTTCTCTGTTACCACTGATGAGCATCAGAAAACACACCATAAGCACACTCCCTTGTGGAAAGTTCCAGGAACAGCACTGGACTCGTCATCAACTGTCACCTCTGGTACTTGATTCGTCAACTGTCACCTCTGGTACTTGATACAGCATAAAATAGGAAACTTGACTGCTGCAAATATGCTATAGGAAGCATGTAAACATTAGACACATCACCGTGTCACCGATCACAGGTTACCAGCGACACCAAACTGTCTGTAAGCAATGCAGGTGTCAATAAGACTCGAAATGTTCTACTGCCGACTCATTTAGGCAGGAATAATGTGTCATAATCATCTGTTCCTGACTTATAATAGTCCACTCATTGCTACTGTCATATGTAGACTGGCCCGTAGGCATAGAGGACGAAATAACACAGATAAAGCTGACCTGGATTCTAAATCGAAGCCCCGCCCACACAGGGCTAACTACTGTTACAGATGAGAGAACTTGATAGTGCATACGCCACACACAGGGCACACTAACAAACAGGTCAAGGTCTGGTAGAAACAATATTACCACGTGAAATCATGGGCCTTAAGCCCGAAAAGTTGGCACTCTACTGATAATGCTGTTCATTAACATATGACTGTTAGTTTATATCAATTTGCTGGCTGATATGCCTGAGTCTATTTTATAAGTATGTATACGCCCACACAGAGCTATAATAAATGAATAGATGAACGTTACGTTCTGAATATTATACCTGAACACCGCATCCTTGTGATCTTATTCTTTCAACGCGAATTTTGCGTGTTTTAAATTCCAACTTTACTGAAAACCACCACTGATAATTAGGTTAATTCATACTGGGTACATAACTGATAATAGTCGAGTTTGATCACCACTGATAAACGCCGATGTGTGATTCCTTCGGTTGATAAAGTTGTGTTATTGATATTGTGTGGTTAAGTGATGAAGGCTGTTGTTGTTGTTGTTGTTTTCGTCTACTATGCTGCTGTAATACCCTGTTCAACCTGAAAGTTTGGTTATAATTGGGGTATATAGGGTGTTATCGTCTTCACTGGTATCTCGTTCGTAGTCCTGGAGGTGATCAGTCCTGAAAAGGACCACTAGCTGGCTGTCTGGGTTCCTCTTTGTCCGTTTGTGGTGCCGTGTCGCGCTCGTGGTGTTTTTTATGTCCTGCCTCAACTATCTGGCTCGTTTTGTTTTGTGTGTTTCTACGCTCATAGTTTCTGTTGCTTTTGTCTTCTTGCTCTCCTGTATGTGTGACAGTGCTTTTTCAATTATCGTAGGTAGTAGCTGTTCTAGCGTTTCTTGGATGATTTCTTTTACTGCTTGGTTGTTCGTTTTAGTTTCTCGCGTGCTGTTTGATGATATTTCCTCAATGGCTATTCTTTCTGCTTCTATTCTTTTGAGTATTTTTGTGTTTTCTTCTGTCAGCTCTTTCAGTTTCTTGACATCTGTTTCTACTTGTTGCTGGATTCTTTTCATTTCTTCCATCACGTGTTTTATGTTCTGCATGTTTATCGCATCTTCTCCACTGTCGGTTGGTTCTTCGGCGGCCTGCTTGCTGTTTTTTTCGATTCGCAGCTTCATTTTCATTTCTCTGACTTCAGCGGTCAGCTTGTGTAACTGTCGTCTGTCTATCGTGCGTTGTTTTTCTGCAACATCCGCAGCCACTCTGTGTTTTGCCTCCTTGAAGGGAATGTTTTTGGAAACCGCTTCCTTCAGGATGCTCTTGGTTTCCTGGAACATCGGGCAGCCTCGGTATCTAGCCCCATGGTTTCCGAGGCAGTTTGCACATGTGCGGTTTGAGTTTATTGTTTTGTAGTTGTTGTCCTCCTTCGCCTTGGGACAATCGCGGTATAGGTGGCCACCCGCACAATATCGACAGACTGCATCCCTCCTGCACGTCTTTTTTGTGTGCGAGAACTGCTGGCAGTTGGAGCACTGCATCACCTGAGGGATATAGGCTTCTGTCTTTTTGGTTGTGGTTTCGAGCGTCAGTCTCTCGGGTCTTGTCGATCCTTCTACCGTAACTATCATCAGATTGGTATCTTTCTTGGCCCAGGTTTTTAGTCTCTCGACCTGCTTGATTTTTAGATTTGCGTTTTCATCCTGAAGGCGTCTCTGGACCTCGGCTTCGGAACAACTGGTATCCACCCCTCTGATGACCAACTTCTTTGTTGTTATGTATTTCTCCACCACCACTTTTATTTGGTGGGGCAACTGGACTTCTTTTGGACCGGATTCCAGTTCGATCATCAGCGAGGTGGTTTTGTCTGTTTTGTTGAGTGAAAGCACGACTCCCTTTTCGTGCCTCCCTACTTTAGCGATACCTCTTCTTCCAGTTATCACCTCGAGGATGTTGATCACTTTGTTGTCGGGTAGGGCCCTGAGAGAGGCCTCGCTTCCTGACGTCTGGGTGATCTTTACGATTCTCTCCCGTATCGTTTCTGCGTTATTGGTCCCTTTGGTGTTTGATCTTTGTTCCCCTCCACAGTCTTGGCTCGAATCTTTCTCCCGTTCTTTGTTATAAGGTGTTATATCTTGCTTCTGGGCCCTTGGGTTGTCTGCTGTTGTTTCCTTAGGACCAGGAAAGGTAGCTTGCTTCTCAGTGTTTTCGATGTTCAGCACTCCTGGGTCTACTTCTACTATCGCTTCTTGAAGAGCGAGCCTAAGGAACTCGTCTCCGTCGTCAATTCTTCGAAGTGTATCTATATTGGTCTCATCGATATCTTCCTCTTGTATCTGTCTTTGCTGAGGAGCTGTGTCTGTCAGTTCTTTCATGGTGCTTGCAGGTGGGTCGGCTGTCATCTCGGCATCGTGTGGTGGTGTCAACGGTATTTGGTGCAGCATCTCTGTGGTAGATAGGGTTTCTGCTGACGATTCGGGTATGTGCGGTGGTGGCCCCATGGATTCAGGCTCCTGTCTTCTTTTCTCTCGTCTTTCCTGCATCTGCTTTATCTGTTGATGCGCTCTCAACATGTCTTTATATTCTGGGTCTACATAATATTGGCCAGAGACGTGTGCTTCTGCCCTTTTCTGTATTCTTTCCGTCATCTGCTCCAACTGTTGTAACGCTCTCAATATTTCTTTACGTTCTGGGTCTTCATCATCATCTACTTCCACGCTAGCACTTGGGGCCGCACTGCTTTCCGGCAATCTGATCTTGCCCTTTTCCTTCGAAGCTTCGGGTCGCTCATCGGTTGTAGTATCAACGGTTGCTTTGTTTGTCTTCTGAGAAGGACTGGCCACGAAGTTGGTAGTTGGAGTATTCTTGCTCTCTGGTTGACTCTGTTTGTTCTTCGTAGGTTCTTGTTTGATGCTGCTGACAAGTGTTTGAGGGCTTCTGTACACTTTCCTCTTTTTCGCTTGTGGCTTGGTACGACCCATTTTAGTGAATTCCGATGGCTGTGTTCGCCCTGAAAAGGACGCTCGTTTTAGTATAGTGCTGTCTTCACGATCTCCCTCGTATCGATGAATGTGTGCGAAACGCTGTCTTCCTCCCGAAAAAGTCAAGTGATGAAGGCGTAATTGGGTTCTGATTATATATGCCACGCTCACTCAGGGCTATTTATAGATATGTTATTACTGTCACTGCCTGGACTGTTCAAAGTGAGTGTGTATTGGTGCATTCGTTCGTCACAGCAACACACATAGAAGCCATGTAGCGTAGAACGACTGGTAACAGTTAATGAACAGTTTTATTAACGCTACACACACAGTCACGATGACACAGACGGAAAATACAGTCTAAAGTACAAAGCATAGGTAAGTTAATTCATAAGCTCAAAACACCCCACAGAGCTCCATTAACCTTCACACTATAGTTATATCAAATGCGGCCTGTACAAAATCCTGGCCTTCATAATAGCTCCATAATCATCACACTATAGTTATATCAAATGCGGCCTGTACAAAATCCTGGCCTTCATAATAGCTCCATAATCATCACGCTATAGTTATATCAAATGCGGCCTGTACAAAATCCTGGCCTTCATAATAGCTCCATAATCATCACACTATAGTTATATCAAATGCGACCTGTACAAAATCCTGGCCTTCATAATAGATAGTGGTACACTTCCTATAGAAGATGCACATCAACGATTTTCCTCAAAAGACTACGTCTCCCCTTCTCAACAAAGGCTGCTCCCCGGCAGTTGAATAATCATCGTCATCGCTATCCCTTCTTAAGGCCTAATAATAAATAGTGGTGCACTTCCTATAGAAGATGCACATTCACAATATTCCTCAAAGAACTGCGTACCCAGCAGTCTGCAGTAATATAACCTGCATAATATATGGCCTAATCTCCTTCACAAAACTGTCTATGGCCTACAAAGTAATCTCTCTACCTCTCGGATTCTTCATAGCGCCTAATTGTAGACTAGTGATGCACTTCTCATAGAACGTGACCAATAAAAAAATCTCTCATAAACTGTCACTGCAGTCATAAATATTATAGTAGATTCCATCTTCAAATAATCTAACACATGGAAGAATATTCAATATAGGAAGAATATTCAGATACAGGAAGAATCTTCAAATACAGGAAGAATATTCAAATACAGGAAGAATATTCAAATACAGGCCTGTGCTAAAATGTTTCCACCGAGACACACATTGTGAAAAAAACTATACATCTTCACCGAACACTGGTCGGGAACACACACTTAGAAAAAAACCAGAGTTGACTTCACTCCGTCAACACCTAGAACCGACTGCTAGCGGTCACAAAATCTCCCGCCTAAACAGTCACGGGACTTCGCTATTTAACGTAGCTCAGTCCCTTCACGGTTAAGCCGTGAGAACTCTTTACAGTTCTACAATACAGAACAGCGCTCATGACGCTATCTGTACACTATGACCTCTATCATATATTTGTTTAACCAATTCACCGTTAATCAAGGCTACAAGTAATGTAACCCTTAATTTACTCTGTCCAACCCGTATACAAAGAATCACCTCCCTTTTTGACCTTAACAAATATGTAGAAGCGTACACATATCTTGGCAGTAATATAGACAAAGTTGGAGGGACAGACAGCGATATCAAAATAAGAATACAAAAGGCAAGAGGAGCTTTCATTGCATTTGGAAATATATGGAGATCAAGAGAAATAGGATCCAACACGACAATAAGAATCTTCAACTCAAATGTGAAGTCAGTCCTATTGTATGGCTCTGAGACATAGAGAACAACAAAGACAACAACCAAAAAGCTACAGACTTTCATAAATGGGTGCTTGCGTAGAATAGAGGGATTAAAATGGTATGACAAGGTTACCAACGTGGAACTGATGACAAGAACTAGACAAGTGCCATTGGAACAAGAGATGAGAAGAAGACGATGGCAATGGATAGGACACACTCTGAGGAAACCTGTTGATAGCATTACAAGGCAGTACTTGTTCTGGAACCCCCAGGGCAAGAGAGGCAGGGGTAGACCAAGAAGCACATAGAGAAGAGAGCTGGAAACAGAGGTGAAAATGATGAGGAGAACATGGAAATAACTTGAGATGATGGCACGTGACAGGAGGACTTGGCATATGTTTGTTGAAGGCCTATGCTCCTTCGGGAGTGGAGGGTTATGAATGAATGAATGTTAGATAATGGCACTGCAATGGATGAATCAACAAGACTGAGACTGTTGGAACTTGGCATCAAACATTGGACTAGCAGAGATGTGGACGTAAGAGAAGATGCATCCGTCATATGTACAACCAGCGTGCTACTGGTAGAATTAGCATTCATACTCTTCGATATTAGATGAAGGAGACTGAGCACCTATGGGTATGCCCGGAGTGCAGTGAGGTCGATTCTGATCAACAATAACAATCTTAAAATAACTGTTATTTTTCAATGACATACTTCGTTAAAATAGCTGTTATCTTTCAGTGACATACTTCGTACATTTGCTTCCAAATGTGTATGTCCGTATCGGCATTATGTGCCGTCAATAAAGACAAATATGATTACACACGACAGGCGAACTGCCTATACCCCTATTGTATCTCTAGTAAGTAACCCGTCAAAATTAACACGGTTTTAATTATAGTGTACCCCTTGTGTTACACAACCTGAAGATGGCACTTTCTCTACTTTGGTCATTTCTTACATTTACATAAGAGGTCACCGTCATTTAGATCTTTGTTGTAACAATTTATCTGGGTACACTGGATATGAAACCATGAGGCAACATTTCAAAAATGACACGGGGAGAAGTGTATTGATCTAATGCAGTAGTTCCCAAAATGGGCTGTACCGCCCCCATGGGGGTTTTTGGAAGGTCCAAGGGGGCGATAAGAAAAAATTGAGTGACAGGGGGGCTTTCAGTAGTAACGGGTTGGTTGGGGATTTGACACGCTGAATTCAACAATGTTACTCAATATAACATTTTCATGTACAAGCGCTTTGATTATACAGGGCCCTCTGACGTGAGCGCTAAGGAGAACGTGGTCTGAACAAACCCGAACCCACCGCTCGTCCTTAACTTCATTCGTCCCAGTTTCACATACACCTTATAGCAGAGGTTCTCAACACCAGTGAGGCGAAGAAGAAATAGGAAAGAAAGAAAGGTAGTTGTATTACTAGGATTATTAAGCAGGGCATAGTTTCGTCTATATTTGCCATCCTCAGCTCAGTTAACTATCGCTGATCATAAATTCTAGTGTTTATCAGTTTGATATAGCTGAATGTTCACTAACAAGGTGTGTCCGAATGGAAATGTACTTTTCGCTGGAAGCTAACGAAATTAGACATCTGCTGGTATTTCTAAAAGGACCAGCTGTGCTTTATTGCACATTTGATTTCTTAGTATAGCTAGTGATAATGCGATATCCGTGATTCGTTAACAAATAAGAAAAATATTTCAATAGAGCCAAGTGCATGGCAGTAGTAGCTGCATCCTCTTCAGTGATGGCTGACTATAAGAATGTGCCCTTACGGTAACAACCCTCAGCTGTTCTTTTTCTTGCTGTTCCCTTCGGCATGTTCTTGTTCGAATCAACATTAAACAGCGTTAGGGACTCCAGCACCGGATTTATCCTCAGGATTTACTCGCGTAAGCCTTTCCCGTAAACAGATATTCCCGCAAGGCAGCGGAAGTTTAAAATCAGAGTTTTTCCTTCTCTTGGATAGGTTACCAACCAAGGATCACGAGCCCTATATGCCTGAAATACCTATTTTTGTCCACGGTTGTTTATTCAGTATTGACAGCAAACCCCTATATCTAGAGGGTTTTCAACCATCCGTAACCCGGTTGACGCGCCTGATAAAAGGGAAAGTTCTGCTCCAAACACACATATAATGCCTATGCATATTTCAATATCTGTAAATACGAGAACTGTGTGGGTTAGCATACTGTATTTAGGGACAGCAAGCAAATTACAGACCTGTCGATACAAATGTGTTACAAACGGTGCTATTTATAATTTAATAAAAATGTTAAAATAGGAAAATTGATGGGGGAGCTGGGAGTGTGATCTGTGAGCCAAGGGGGCGGTGACACGAAAAAGTTTGGGAATAAATGCGATATATTTGTTCATGCATTAAGAAGTAGTAAGGTATCATACAGCCGACGCTATCAATCTGTGCACCCATTGATGCAACATTAATACGGAATTATAGGAACAAATGTTCTCCTGGACATACCGGAAATGTGGATGCTCAGATAGGCGCTCAACAAATCTCTTAATAATGAGGGAGACTCCGTGTATTTGCTTTTATTTATGTAGGAATGGTAGAATGTTGCTACTCTCCCCTGACTCAACTCTTGATCCACTTATTAATAATTCCGTTGTTGATCTCTCTCAATGACATGCCGTTCTGGACTGTGTCTCACTCTCTTTTTGTCTGGTCTCATATGGCGTGCTATCAGCATCCCGCCCTTAACTTCTGCAAGTAAAATAATACAGACTATCTCTGAATCTTACAGTAACAAACCCATATAAGCTTGCTCCACTTGAACGCCGTCTATCCCTCTATTAGATATTCTGAACATTTGTAATCAAATGCATCCGATTTTTAGTTTTCTTTCTATTATTATTTCCCCTATCTGCAGGTTATACGCCGAAGAAACAGGTGGAGATAACAACATGACATGTAGAAGAGACGTGGAAACAGACATTCAAAAATGGAAATAGAAGATATGAAAATGACTTGACCGTTTGACACAGGCGAGAAGACTTGCCGTGACCTGATTTCCAAGGCTGTACTCCACAGTGAGCTTATGAGTAATGGTTATAATAATGCCGTAAAGCGTTGCAGGACGTTTCGATCATCGGCTTCTGATCTAGAGCATGTACTGCTAAGTTGTGCACTGTCATGCAGTATCTCTTTAAATGGAATAACCACAAGATTTAACTTCTCATAGTACTGTCTTCTATTCCCACTCCTCCACGTTAAGAGTGTAAAGGATGTATCAGTGAAATGGAAGGGACTGCGACAAAATTGCGAATACAACAATGGAAAAATGATAGAGATGTCAGTTTTACTCTGGAAATCAAACATACAAACAAACAGACAATCCAACATGCAGAAAACAGGATGAACTAAAATATTGTAAAGTATGAAAACTGTTTAGTAGTGTAAATCCATAAACATTTCTGCTATCCCTCAGTACAGTGTCATTTAGTCTCAAACAAAACTTTACAACTGTATTTCGTGACCGTCAGTCGGTGCAGCCAATAAATAAAGGGGAAGATAAACATGTCTCACGATTTAGACGATTGTACCAATATTATATCACAATAGAATGTTTGTACTCTCCCCTGACTCAACTCGCTTATTTACAGCTCGCTGTGCGCCTCCCTGAGTTCCCCCCACCCCCACCCCCATATTGTTTGTTTTTTTTACAGCATGTGCTCTCATCAACCCCTACCCCCCCCCAAATAAAAAAAGACAAAAACTTGTACAGGTAAAGAATGTAAGATGTCTTAAGCTAGAGATGTTACTAATTAATGTCCAGTTTTATGAAGAAGGGTGATCAGTTCTCTTCCTTGATGCCTTTGCCTTCCCTAACTCAAGAGTATGAAAGAGAACCTCGAGTTCCAAATACATTACCTGAAGATAGTGAATATCACTACGATATCTACAGAACAAATAACATACATTAGGAACTGTAAGAAAACAACATTCCATGTTACAAAGTGAGCTTGTAACAAACAGCGCGTAATGTTAATAAATAAATATTATACACATAAAGGTATGTTTCAGGCGCTCGTGAGAAATGAAGAAGAAAACTAGACAATAGAAAAACAACAGAAGTGAGTGGCTTACCGTAGAATCGAACCCAGGACCTTCCGAACGGCACCCACGCCTAGCTACAGAAGCGAACCACACTATACTCCCTGCTAGTTAGGCACCACAAAAATAGTGTTTCGAAGACAGGGGTCATAAGCGCGATTCGCAGCGTGTAACACCGGATATGTACCTAGGGCGATCCAGCCTAGTTAATGATGCAATTACATCTGTTTTCCCCTGTTATACAGTATAGGTCAGATTACACAGGACAAAGCCCTTAATACTGTGTGAATTAAATGATATGTGTGCGAAATGTTGAACAGATCTCTTTACTGAGAAGGGCAGGACATTTTTATTTGCCAAGGAATACAACCGGCACTAAAAAATATTTCACAAGAAACTTTTGACTTAACATGTTTTTAACAACTTTATTTAGATATAATAAATACCGTAATATATCTTTTGTACAAAAAAAAATAACGAACCTGTTTTATATTTTATTCCTTTGCTTTAACAATAATTTTCTTATAAAATGAAACAAATTTTTTTAGTCAGAAGCAAAATCATTTTGATATGTAAATGTAGAGAACGTATAAAACAGGATAAGTGGACGTGCCATGAACTAGTACTATTCTGCTCAACAGTGAGCTGTACGTTAATGGTGATGATGATGCCCCGAACCGTCTTAAGAAAATTTGATCATCATTTTCCGGTGAAAAGCTTGTAATGTCGTGTAACCGTCACGTATTATTTCTTTACGTTGTATGTCACCCATACCAACGGGCTGATCACCCGTTTGCCAGTCACTTCGATTACGGAAACAACAGCAGATGGATTGATTTGCCGTTGCCCTAAAGACGCCAATAGGCGTGATGGGAAACAATGGCAAAGAAAGCCTATCTGCTGTTGCCCTAAGACGCCACTAGGCGTAATGGCCACTGACTGCTTCGACGGTCGGTGGCTAAGGACGGAAGAAGAAGAAGAAGAATGTCACCCATAGATGATGGTAAAATTGACAAACAGATTATATCTCACATGAGTGGCGCAGTGGCTTGCGCACACAGGCAACTCAGACACTTCGATGAAGATGACAAACAGCCGTTAAACAGCTGTTTATACAAACTTTTGCTTCCAGTATCATACATTGTCGATATCTATAAATAAATAAAAGGTTAATTGTGTGTATGATTGTGCTGACAATTTTGCGTTATTTTTATTTTTTATATTTTAAATACGAGTTTTGCCTCTTATTGGCGATGTGCGCCCCATTCAACCTAGACACAAGGTCCGTCGTTTGTATTAAGGCGCATGTCAATATATTAAAGACCTTGTAGTCTGATGAATGAATATGAGTTATTATTTAGTCATCATAAGCAACCAGACCGTAAAGTCTTGTATATTTGGACATGCACACTGATACAACCGACGGACCATGTGTCTAGGTTGAACGGGACGAGCCTCGACAAAACGAGACAAAATGTTATTAAAATAAAATATAAAATATGAGCTATTTATTTTGCGTACTTCTATCTGCGATTGGCTAAGTCGTTAGAGCGCTTTCCTCTCGCTGTACAGTTACCGGAATCCTGGATCAAAACCTGCTAGCGTAACGTTCCAGTGTTTCCTGGTGTAAATGGGTGCTTGACTCTGTTCTTGAGTTAAGGAAGGCAAAGAAAGCAAGAAAGAAAACTAGTCACCTCATAAAAACATGGACTTAGTATGGTGGAGTCTCTGAAACTTCACATCCCTACAGTAGTTTATGATAAGGAACTACCTTGACCTACTTCTCTAAGACACACAAAGTTTGTACTTGTCAATGTTTTCTGACAAGACTTTCTTTTATGACATGGACCCCTTTGATCGCCTGGGAAGGCTACGGATCCCATTTTTAGAAAAAAGTGAATAAAAGCATAATGAAAATTGTTATATTTTAGGTCATGCACCTGGACACTCTAGAATTCATTCACGTACCCCCAAGGTGACCATAAACCATCGGTTAAAGCTCTTGTTTTAGAAACACCACAGAAATTCACGGAACCAGGAATCTTTTTACTTAGGAATTGTAAAAGATGAGGAATGGTAATTCAAAATGTCTATGTATAAAATACTAAAGTGTATTCAATACCGTCTAGTCAATTACGCGTACTTATGAAGTCTTATATAACATACATCATCCCCAGCATTCATCGAATGCCATTGAACGCCTTAGAATTTAGCTACTGTTTCTTTATTCTTTTTAAAACCTGAATTTACCTAATGTTCTAGTCTGAAAAAGTAGAAATTAATGATAAGAAAATAAAACAAGTGTATGATGATAAATATGAGATAAGGTATAAATGTCTCCATAAGAGACAGGATTAAAACAGAAGAAGTTATGAATTTTCAAAGACAACATCAAGGATCAGCTATACAGAGATACGCAATAAAATGGTGTGGACACTCCGACAAAATGCAGCCAAATTAACTTTCATAAAAATAGTTTAACAGCAAAAAAATATGGCAATAGAGCAAGAGGACGCCATAGAAGAGAAGGTGGATAGCCATTGTTACAGAAATTCAGAAGCATGGTATCCGAAGCAACTTATCCGCTTCTCATTACGGCGCTTTATGCATTGTGCAGTCATCAGTAACGTTTGAGGTGAGTATTAACTTACATAAACACTTCAACCTTGACTAACCAGGACAGATAATAGCGAAATCATAATGATTACCTGACGATAGTGAGTGTGTATCACTGTGATATCGACAGACTAAATAACATACTGTCGAATTTGTTGACGGGACCTAAGACGCGTCTACAGTGAGAAATACAGTTAGCGACCCATAGCTTGACTGCTTGCGTCAGGGTCAGCGAACCAGAGCTGACCAAGACCCTACTCCACCTCCAAGTGGTGGTCCTGGAAACAGGCTGCATCACTGCAGTCTGGCTGAGTGAGTAGGGATCGAAGAGGGAAGGCTAACCCGGTCCCAAAAATAACGTGCTGAAGTCAGATGTGTCGGCCGAAAGGCGCAAATATCGCAGCATCGATGTAAACGGACACAACGCAACCAACGTCTTTTTCAGGACGAACGAAGAAGAAGAAGAATTTGTTGACCCCAACAAAAAAAGAAAACAGAACTGCGTAAACCACAAAAATACCTACATAAACTGTTCGTCCTCTCCCATCCCTCAATCTTGGTCCCAAGTGTTTATAACAAATTTCGCAGCTTACTTAACAACATGCTGTATTAGACTAGCGTCCGATTGACAGAGCGCGGTTAGAGCGCTGGTCTCTCGCAGCAAAGATGGCGGGTTCGATTCATGGAATCGACATGCTACAGTCTACTCAACTGTAAATGGGTACCTGACTTTGCACTTGAATTAAGGAACGAAAAGGCAGCGAGGAAGGGAACTAGTCACACTACCTCTCGATGTTAAACATAGTATAGTGAAGTCTCTAACACTTGACTTCCTTACGGCAGTATCTGCTATGGGACTTTTACCTTTATTTGTATTAAACTATACGTCCTAAACTGTATCTGTATTAAACTATACGTTCTAAACTGTTTCTGTATTAACTATGCGTTCTAAACTGTATCTGTATTAAACTATACGTTCTAAACTGTATCTGTATTAAACTATACGTTCTAAACTCTTTCTGTATTAAACTATACGTTCTAAACTGTATCTGTATTAAACTATACGTTCTAAACTGTATCTGTATTAAACTATACATTCTAAACTGTATCTGTATTAAACTATACGTTCTAAACTCTTTCTGTATTAAACTATACGTTCTAAACGGTATCTGTATTCACAGTGTGTGCTTCTACAAGCGAGGTGCAGATGCCACACAAAACAAAGGTGGAGAAAATAAGAAAATATAAAGTTTGTAGGACAACATCATAGATCAGTTATGTACACAGAGAGACAATCCAATTGGGTGTACATTCCGACAGCATACGGCCAAATACCAAATTTTATCAACAGTCTTTAACAGCTTTTGGGACTAGAGGTCATCCTAAAGGCGGATAACAAGAGAAATCAGGAAGAAGTATGGTATGATGATATCCGAATCCACTTATCTGCCTCTCCTCACCACGTTTAAATCACTGTTCGTTTAGCAGAAACATTTTAGGTATATATTAACTTCAATGAAAACATCAATATTTGACTAGTCGTTATAGACAACCGCGAGTCCACAATAATTACTTGCAAATAGTGAGTGTGTAACACTGTGACATCGACATAATAAATAACATACATTCTGATGTAATAGGTCCAGGTTATAAAATGACGCCTCTTACATATCTTGCGGGATTTTGAATATTTCTTTCAACATTTCCTTATCGTAAGGGTAGGTAATGTTTTATACTTCCAGGGGACACAACCTGTTAAAAAGAATAGACATATTATAAATAGTTTCTTAGTTACTTTTTTCCGAACCAGCTTTATAACAAGCTAACAGAGTACAGGCGAAACTATTTCTTTGCGATAAAAATCGTAAAGCTTTGGATCTTGTTCTTTTAAACTGTCATTTCTTTTTCTGTGTCAATAGCAAAAACTGTTTACAAAACGTATTGTGCTTTCAGTAGCGTTAATGTTTAACTTAAAAATTATCTCTTAACGAAGCAATAATCGTCCTTTACAAATTCATGATCCGCTGTCCGCACTGCCAAAAAGTAAAGACGACAATTAAACATACACGACACCTCAAATACGTGTTCCACCACTATATTAATTATGATAAACTCCTTGGCCCCCCCCCCCCCCCCCCCCCAACCGCCTCAATTCAAATTTCCCATGCGATTCTGTTGTTGACCTTCCTCAATAGCATACCTTGTAAAGCTTCACCATCTCTTCTATTTTCTTCTGTTTTCAAAGTGTGTACTTCCATCTTTGCTATAAAAACCTGTGCAAGTTAAAAATTGTGGTTGTCTCTAAATCCTACAGTAAGATTACAATGTTCGCTGGCCTCCTGTGACGGTATTGCCTCCCCTGCTTTGTAGTAGTGGTCCAACAGTGGCCAAAACTCAAGAGTATCTAATATAGGCTTCAATGGAGTCTATGTGTACACAAGATTACTCTTCGCAGAATTGTAGATAGAAGAGTAGTAAAGCTTCCGTCACATAGGAGTCTTCACAAGACATTCAGATAAGCGAGAACAATGGTGGCTGTTGCTGAGCACGTTAATTCTGTAATCTGCCGACCACTTTTGTGAAGAATTTAAGCACTTATTTATCAGCTCGTTTCAGCCCCCACCCCTGATTTACTCAGTGGAATTCTTTTATTCTTGTATAGCTCTATTTAGAATGAGTGTAGTAATTGACTGAGACAAACATGCAGTAACTTTAAAATGATTAAATCGAAGTTAAATTTGTAACATTACAAATATTACAATTTAATAATCACTTTACTTTTAACAGTTTGAAAATAATTTTAATAGTTATTGATAAAGAAAAGCTATCATCCTCGTATTTGGGGATTGCGAAAAGGGTTAAGAAGTTCAAATGGCAGTATATGTTTGAACTTAGCTGCCAATGACGATTCTGTCTTTTCACATTGATCACTCGTCTCTGGTCAATCTAGTCGAGTGTAGCTCGTCTTTCAGAAACTTCAAGGAAAGTCTACACAGTGCGTCCTTTGTCTTAAAGGGTAGGCCACTGATCCCGTCTTGTTCCAGAAATAGTACGTTCTGCTGGTACCACCAATAACTGTGAGAAGAATAGAAAAGAACGCTCTTCTGAGTGTGGCGTTCTCCGACACACAGTTATTTGTCCGACCACTTCTTTTTCACCAGCCCTCTTAACTCAGAGTTTATTCTCGATGAGAATTAAATTTAATCCCTCGGGATAAAACCTCCTGTACATTTAAACTGAATAGCTTTAGCTTTACATTACATTTAAATGAAAGGCTAAACGTACAGATATAATATGTTTTACATTTACATCTCCACTGTTTGAAAAGTGTTCACAATATAAATTCATTCATGTTTCAATTACATTTACACTTGCGGAAAATTTTCATATGGACATTTACATTGGTTTAAAGCGTGAAACCTTACATTAATTTTAAAGTGAATATGTTTATAGCGACATTTACACTGCTTTGAAAATGTAAGTCTTATGCTTAGAATGTACATAATGTCTTTCATCTTTCCTTTCCTGCTCCATAGGGAACCTGGAACTACTCTATGCTTTTAGTTCTCTTTATGAAACTATCAATAAAGCAATCACCAGCCCGTAGATATATATATATATATATATATATATATATATATATATATATATATATATATATATATATATATATATATATATATATATATATATATATATTTTATATATATTTATTTATATATATTTATATAGACATATTTACTTCTAAAAAGAGATATATCATTATAGGAGGAAATTCGCTGAACTAACACCGCTGGGAACTTAAATGGCCTAAAAACTATTGCTTAAATCCTTCACACAAAACGATGGACAGATATAAGTTAACACATGTTCTGCGCTAAGCAGCATTATTCTTTACTTATGAGTTATCTTGTGGGAGCTCCAGTTAAGTAGAAGCGTCATTAACCTTCTATCTACATCTCTGCCAAGAGTAATCTTGTGCGAAAGTAGACATCTATGACGACCTATTTAGATACTCTTGAGTTTTGGACACTGTTGGACCACAAAGCAAGGGAGGCAATCAGTGACAGTGTGTCACACAGACAAGTAATCTCTTATCTGTCACACACCCTGGTCTTATCAGCAATTAGCAAATACGCTGGCGAATTGTAGTGCTAATATGTTGTCTGATGTCGGCTTATCAATGACATGACGACTTATCCATGAGAGGGGTGTGAGAAGGAAAACACAAAATATCTGCTACAGTGCAGAGAAAGAGAAAAGTGCTGACCATTGAAAAGCACGTACATAGTCAGTACAACAATTTAAAATGAGTACTGCCGGAGTGAAAGAGAGATCGAAAAGGGGGCGCACCAAATTCCATCTTGTGACACATTTCTAATTGACAAGCATTACTCGCAGAAAATTTAACTTCCAAGTTATCGTGAATGTAATAAATTGTACACCATGCATATCACGTAATGATTTCATTTAGGTCTCTTAACAAGATTGTGGAATTAGAACAAGGATATGACATAAGAGTTCCGATAAATGTAACACTGGGTTGCAAAGCCTTATATGATTAGGTCAATAATTATTAGAATGAAGGACAGAGGAAATATTTACTAAAATAAGATACCTTACCTATTGTTGGTTTGAGATTAGAATAGTAAACTAAACTTAATTGCGATTGGGTTTCACTCAAGAGAGCCTCACAAAATTACATTTTGCGTGAGAAAAGTTTCAACTTTAAAACCTAAAACATTTTGAACATTCCCCTACTGATTTCTTACCCTCGTCAGGAGATGACGGACAACCGTATGAAGAGTAGTTTTTTTTTTTTTTTTTGGTCGTACGCCCGCTAATACTCGAGGCGAAATCTCAGGTTATTATTAACGTTTTTAACCTGACATTGATTTTACGTGAGTATCCCTTTGTTTCTTGTACAGAGACAGGTGTCCCTCGCCATTCAGACAAATATTCTCCGATTTCGGAGGTACCCATTAGAGCTGGGTCGGCTCAGGAGCCGCCAGTCCCTGGTCGACGACACTCCTTCAAATGTCCTCGCCAGGTCTCGAGTTAATCCAGTCCAAATCCATGTCAACGAAGTAGTAAAAAACATTCTATTGTAGGTTAGGCCAAAAGAATTAGGAGTATCATTTTAAAATAATAAGTGTAAAACGGCAGTGATAAAACTTAGCGCCCCAAGTCGGAGGAAACCCCCCCCCCTCCTTTTTTTCGAGTGTCAATAGTTAGGAATATGCAAAGCACGGGAGGCAAACCGTGACACGCCTTTCGATGCTGGACCTAGTATAGGGAAGTCTCTAACACTTCACTTTCCTACGGCAGTATCTGCGTTGGTACTACCTTGACCTTTTGTGTATTAGACTATGCGTTCTGACCTTTATCTGTGTTCACGGTGTGTGCTTCTACCTCCCCTGCCCACTTCCCCTTTATATATCGCGTCTAAAATAACGGACATGAAGATCAAACCAAGACTGGCATATACTGTATAATAGGGGAACAACACAAGTGAATAATAGGCTGAACTGCCCATGGTAAACTTCCGGTGTTATGTCTTGCGGTTCACACTAATGACCTGTCATCGAAGCATCATCTTTTCGTGATGCGTAGATGGCAGGGATGATAGCTAGGCGGGGTTGTCGCACGGAAGGTCCATGGTTCGAATCCTGGGTAAGCCACTCATGTCTGTTGTTTTTCTGTTGTCTAGTGTTCTACTTCTTTATTTCCTACGAGTGCCTGAAAACATACCTTTATGTTTGTCTCATATTAATTTACTCTTTACAGGCCTCGGGTTTCCCTTTCTTATGTGTTACAAGTCAGATGATACATCGGAGGCATTGTGTAAATGTCACTACAACACACAGATGGTGAAATTATAAAGTTTGTAGGACAATGTCATGGATCAGTTATGTACTTCTTCTTCTTCTTCTTCTTCCGTCCTTAGCCACCGACCGTCAAAGCAGTCAGTGGCCATTACGCCTAGTGGCGTCTTAGGGCAACAGCAGATAGGTTTTCTTTGCCATTGTTTCCCATCACGCCTATTGGCGTCTTTAGGGCAACGGCAAATCAATCCATTTGCTGTTGTTTCCGTAATCGAAGTGACTGGCAAACGGGTGATCAGCCCGTTGGTCAGTTATGTACACAGAGAAACAAATAAAAGGTGTGTACATTCTGACATCTTACAGCAAAATACATAATTCGTTCAACAGTCTTTAACAGCTGAATATCTGGTTTTGGGGCTAGAGGTCAGCCTAAAGGTGGATAACCAGAGTTTAAAAAATCAGGACGAAGTATGGTGTGACGTTATCGAAAGCAACATATCTACTTCTCCTCATCATCCCAAACGCACTGTTCGTTTAGCAGAAACATTTTAGATGTATATTAACCTTATTTTAGGTTTAACTAACTTCAATGAAAAAATGAGTATTTGACTAGTCATTATAGACAAGCGCGAGTCCACAATAATTACTTGAAGATAGTGCGTGTGTAATATTGTGACATCGACATAATAAATAACACACATTCTGATGTGTTAGGTCCAGGATATAAAATGATGCCTCCAGCACATCTTGCTCGAATTTGAAAATTTCTTATTATAAGAGTAGATAATGTTTTAATGTTCCAAGGGAAACAACCTGTTTAAAGAATAAAAACATTATAAATAGCTTCTTAGTTAATTTTTTCCTAACTAGCTTTAAACAAAAGCTATCTGAGAAGAGGAGAAATTAATTATTTGCGATAAAGATCGTAATGATTTTGATCATTGCTCTATTAAACTTTCAATGTCTTTTTGTGTGTCAATAGCAAAAATATTTTATAAACGTATAGTGCTTTCAGCAGTGTAAATGTTTAACTGTAATATTATCTCTCAATGTAGCAACTGTTACCGCGAGACCTAAGGGTCTTTTATATTTGGACATGCGCCCTAATATAACCGACTAGGTTGAACGGGACCCACCTCGCCAAAACGAGGCAAAAGTTTTACATAAAAAAAAAATGTAGCCATCTTTGTAGTAGCACTAGTTCGAGATTCGTTGTCCGCACTGCCAAAAAAAATAAAGACGACAAATAAACATACACGACATCTCAGATACGTGTCCCACCACTATATCATGATAAACTCATTGATCATCAGAAGGAGTCCAAACGTCGAACAAGTGTTTCGGCCTATTATTCTCCTTTTACACTCTAATGTGTCCAAGTGTCTCAGCCTCCTTTTGTCTTGTGTAGAAGATGAACCCATTCCACCTTGGTAGCAGCTTTAAACTCCAAAATAGCCCCAGCCGGAGACAATTGTGAAAGTACCCATTTATTCAAAGTAAAGACAAATTATTACGGTCGTTCCGTAGCACACCACGACTAGGCACAGACACTGACACACCTCGCGAAGCCGACAAGCCGCGAAGCCACTGCGCTCTAGCAACTGAAATTCTGCTAACGACACCTCATATAACACAGCGCGTGTTGCCTGCGAGCCACAGTCCTTTCGCCAATACAATTAAAAACTGAGTGTACTGCGGACAAATTCCCGATGTTTTCTGTACCGCAGGTGGTGCTAGAGTTTACAGCCCCGAGTTCCATAGCCCATTGCGGTTGCTCCACAGCCAGCATGATGCCTTTTCCGCAGTTTCACTAAGGCTCTTCAGTGCCCTTGTTCCCGACTGTCCCATCAGCCCCAACAGTTTCAATAAATCATACACTAATGCAGTCACGAGACCTCTTGTACCTACCTCAACAGCCATGCACCTTGCAGTAAACACATTGAGTCTCAGATCCGCGGCCAGATCACTATACTTTGCCGTTTTGAACGAATGCTGCTCGTCCAATCTGGATTCAAATGGCACGGTCAGTTCAATCAATATAAGATGATGCGATGATGGAGAATGCAGCACTATATCCGGCCGTCTTCGTAATTTTCTGATTCTGGATATGCCCCTTTCCCAGGTAGGTCTACCGCCATCTCCCAGTCATTTGCACAGTCAAGCAGCGATGGTTAACTGCTACCTGACTTACTCGGTTTGGGGTGTGCTGACTTCCCTGCTCTCAGAAAGTATGTATTTGCGGTCTTCGGCCTAACTTTGCTATTCGTCTTCATCCTTAACAGGTCTATTGTCGCAGCCAGCTCACTTAGCACTTTGTTGTGGCGCCATGTGTATCGCCCTTGCCCCGGTGACACCTTGCAAGAGGAGAACACATGTTCAAGTGTCTGCCTCTTCTGGCACATGGGGCACTGCTCATCATCCGATTTTCTCCATCTCACAAGGTTTGTGGCCATAGCAGGAGGTCATACATTGATATAATAATGAAGGTGAGCCTGAGAGGTGACATAAGCAATATATCATTCCATATCAAGGACATTTGCTGGGCTCCTTCCCACTTAGTCCACTGGCCTTGCTGGGCCTGCTGCCCCGCTTTTTGCAACCTCTTATCATTCTCAGCTCCTCGTTTCTCCTGAACTACCATGTCTCTGCGCTCCCTTCTTGATGCCTTTGACCACCAGCGGATGTCCCCATGGCCACATCCCCGTGTATTCGTCTGTGTACCCAATTACCTCCCTTAGCTTGAGTGACTCTTGGGCAGTATCAACAGCTTCTTCCACTTTCCACTTTCTTCCCGTTTCAGTGTTGGCTGAATGGACTTAACCACGTTATCTGCTGACTCGCGCAGCATCATTGTGAGTCTTGCCTTTCCCACTTTGTACTCCTCAACAACTGACTTGAAGGGAAGCGAAAGTTTTGACTCTTTGCTGTACAGTGGTATGTATGACAGACTTCTAACCATTTCCTCATGAACTTGTTGACCTTCTGCTCTTTAGCTTCCACTGTACTGGTGCTTATTTCATATATAAGCAGTGGCCACAGCAATTTAGGTATCAACATGAAATGGAGGCACCACAGTTTGAACTTTCCTAGAAGTCTGCTTTGGTCTATGATCTGTAGCCCTGTGTTTGTCATTTCTATTGTCTGCTGCACAGCCTTCGAGTCTTTTAATGAGGTATCGTACACCCTGCCGAGACTTTTAACAGGTTCCTCGATGACAGTAGGGATTCTTTGGTTGGAAACCATGAATATGACCTCCGCTACATTCCCTTTCTTGACTGATATGCATCTCGACTTCTTAGGTTTGAAGCTCATTCTGCACCAGCTGACTAGTTCATCCAGGCGTGATAACATTCTCCGGTCCTGGTGTTCATCTGATGTCAGAATTGTTGTATCATCCATGAATGCTTTGATCGGAGGCATGTGACACATTCCACTGAGCTTTGGACCTATAGCCACTCCTTCCGCCGCATTGAGGATTACCTGCATAGGCAAGACGAATAGTATCGGAGAGATGGTACATCCCATCGCAATTCCAACTTGAAGGTCAATCCACTTCGTTGTGTACTCTCTGGTTGAACATCTGGCAGAGAACCCTGCAAAACACAACTTCAGCATTATTGCAATTTCTTGTGGAACATGATACATTTTTAGGGCCTGCCGCAACATCTGGTGTGGAACGGATCCATAAGCATTCGCTAGATCCAACCAGATTACATGGACCTTTGCTCTGTCAGACTTTGCCTTTTGAATTGCTTCCCAGATCTTTGTGGCATGCTCTAGACACCCTGGTGTACCTGGGATACCTCCTTTCTGGATGGTAGTGTCAATGTACCCATTTTCCATTAAGTATGTGGTGAGCCTTTTCGCCATCACTGAGAAGAATATCTTCCCTTACACATTAAGTAGAGAGATTGTCCTGAACTGACTGATGTCTGTGGAATTTTGTTCCTTCGGGATGTAGACTCCGTTCGCCTTTCTCCATTCCTTGCTTACAAGCTGCGATTTCCACGCATTCTTCAGTAAACGGAGAAGTCGTTTTAGCAACGCAGGGCATCTCTTGTACACAACATATGGAACACCATTCGGACCTGTAGCTGACCTGCACTGTGCTTTCTGGACAATGCTTTCTAGTTCTTGCAATGTTGGGGGCTTGGTATTGAATTCAGGTCCTGGCTTACCCGGCCATCTGAGGCCTGCCATGCTGCTGAGCGGCTCATCTTTGCAACCATCTGAACATGTCATTCTAAGGTGTTCTTCCAGGTCTTCTTTCCTGATGTTTAGCGTTCCCGATCATGGCTGCTCAAACAGTTCTTTGGCGAATTTAAAGGGCTCCCTGAAGAATCGTTCCCTATCCATCCGTGTCGTCCTTCTCTTCCTACACAACCTTTCTGCTCTACAAAGGGCATTATGTTTGCCTTTCAGGTGGTCCCAAACCTACCGTAACCCTTCCTTCTCTGTGGGCACTGCGTTCTTGAACAGTTTCCGGGCAGTGAAGATATATTATGTCGCCGAAGATTTCCAGCTTCTTCTCCAAAGTTATCTGCTTCAGGTTGTTATCCAATTCTTTTGACAAATCTTCGTCCAGCTGTTCCCAAAGCCCTTTTGTACTGGCAGATGGAAACTTGATTGCATCTCTTTTCCCGTCCAAGAAGTGTGTGAGATCATCATCAGGTAGATCAACTTGAATGTACTCAGTGCTGGGGATTGACTCCTGGCTGAGTTCTTCTAACGTCTTACCCGTCGAGACAGAGCGCACATAAGATCCCAAGTGAAAGGCTAATGACGGTGTTTGCACAAGATGGGAGAAATCCTTTACAATTCTACAAAATAATAGACTTGCTAATTGTGTATATGGTTGTGCTCACGATTTTGAGTTTGTTTGGTTTTTTTTAATACAAGTTTTGCCTTTTGTTGGTGGCGCGCACCTCATTCAACCTAGACACAAGGTCCGTCGGTAATATTAAGGCGCATGTCAACATATTTAAGACCTTGTAGTTTGATGAAAATAGAGGAGTTAGACAGGGATGTGTGTTATCACCTGATCTTTTTACTATTTACAGCAAGACGATACTTTGAAACATTGAACACCTCGAAGGAATTAAAGTCGGAGGACGAAATATCAACAATCTGGGATATGCAGATGACACAGTTTTAATAGCAGAGTCAGAGAAAAATCTACAAATCATTCTAGAGAAAGTAGTGGAAGAGAGCGAGTTGAAAGTTATTATCTTTGAATGTCAGCAAAACTGTATGCATGGTAGTTTCTAAGAAATTGTATATACCAGTATGCTCTTTGAACAGCAAAAGAGAAAAAAATCAAACAAGTCAATCTCTTTAAATATTTAGCTACACATAGACATAAGATGGCAGATGTGACACAGAAATAAAGAATAGGATCGCCATGTCCAAAGAAGCCTTTACTTGGATGAGCAATGTAATGAAAAACAGAAACATCACCACAAGCACAAAAATTCGCTTACTAAGGGGCTACGTGTGGTCTGTTCTTTTATATGGATGCGAATGTTGGACAATGAGTAACCAAATGGTGAAAAAACTGGAGGCAGCGGAAATGTGGATTTGAGAAGGATACTGAGAATATCGTGGACAGAGAAGATAACAAATGCCGAGGTATTGACAGCTGCGGGTGTTAATAGATCGCTCATCAAAACCATCAGGAAAAGACAAATGAAATTTATGGGACATATTAACAGAAGAGGAGGAGAGGAGGAATTAGGCTTATGTGGAACAATACCAGGTAGGAGAGGAAGAGGAAAGCAGAGAAAGATGTGTGTGGAAAGCTTAAACAACAGGGCAATAAACAACAGCATGGGCAACAACAACCGCATTAGACTATTAAAGGACAGAGAAGATTGTAGGGTCATGATCGCAAATGTCTGTTTCAGACCAGGCACCTGAAGAAGTTTGATGAATGAACATGAGTTATTATTTAGTCATCATAAACAACTAGAAAGTAAGGTCGTTTGTATTTGTACATGTGCCCTATTACAACCGACATGGCGAGCCTTGCCAAAACGAGACTAAACGTTATTAAAATAAAAAATAAAATATGTCTGTGATCATCATTAAGTAAAGTTGGATAACGATCCGAAACATTTGTAAAACTTTAGCTCTTTACTAATATCGTAACTTGTTGTTGTTTCCTTCTGTTGGCGAAGAAATAAATTTTCTAACATGGAAATGTTTTTCAAAATGTGTTTTTTCTTATTCTTGATGTTGTTGCTAGGTCGATACCCAGACCTAAGTGACTTTTATGTTTGGACACGCGAACTAATATAACCGACTAGGTTGAACGGGACGCGCCTCGCCAAAACGAGGCAAAACATTATAAAAACATTTTTTGTCAATCTTCTCGTCATGTGTCATCGACAAAGACAATATCTTTATGTCATCGTTTACGCTAATTTCAATAACCATTTTCTTCTTCTTTTCCTTATATTACTATTACTCTTATTAAAATAGTGTAAAAGCCCACAATAAGACAGGAATTAAATTCAAAAGCACCAATACCTAACGGAAATTTTACTTATTCAAAAGTATTTTTTTTAAACCACTGTGCATCACCACAGTTCTATAAATATTTTTGTGCACACCGTCATTTGCGCACTTTTCTTTGTCAAGTGTTACTATTTTCGGGAAAGTAAATATAAGGGAAACAATACAATTAATGTCTAACTTTCAACCAAAGTTGCATCCCTTAGCGTTAATAACAGAAAAAGCTGGGATTTTACACACCTTGAAATGGAAATAAAGCATTTGCAGGAAGCCTGTATCAAAGCATGAATGTGATCTGCAGTAGTGTTTTTTCTGTAACATTTATGTTTTATATGATAAAGTTGCCAGCCCCATACACAACTTAATATTACTCGTTTCTTACGACATGTTTGAGGTAGGAGTAATTCTATTATTTGTTTGCCTTCCCCCATGAACTACGTAATGCATAAGCAAACAACCGTTCATGTAATTGTTAATATTAAAATATGAAACCTTAACGTGTAATATACCCTCAAACATGTTTTTATCCGTGATTTGAAAATAGGGATACGGAAGGTAAGATGAACTTTGGGAAATAAAAGGAGATAAAAGCAAATAGAGTCGAACACAAAAAGAGAACTCATCGAGTCAAATCTCAAGACAGTCGTATTGTATAGCCCTGCAACATTAGAAAAAACAAAACAACTGTAAAGTTAAAGACTTTCATAAATAGGCGCTTGCGTGGAATAGATGGATTAAAATGGTAAGATAGGGTCACTGTATCGAAAGGTTTTTCTGGTGTGATGATAGTGGTAGAGAAGAAGTAGAATCTCTCTCCAGAAAGTATGAAGTCCCAGTGCCAGAGAAGTGCACTGGTATCACAATTGAGTTACGGCTGTATATACTCTGAGCGGGACAATAGATTTAGGCTTCAGAAGTATACTGCGCCACTTTTTCTATAGTAACCCTATGTGATAATATAATTAAATCAGAAAAAGTAACTCAAAATTTAACAGTCAAAAAGTTACCGAGTCAAATGAGTACAATTTCATAATGTATTATGTACATCTATCTATCCTTTTAATGAGAAATGGGTGTTGGAAGATGGTAAAATGTATGATTATTTATATTTACAAATTAAAATAAATAATAGTAAAAAGTCTTGGATGTATCTTCCAATGAAATTATAAAGTCTGTCACAATAGTTTGATACTTGTTTCTATCTAATCTCTAGCCTTTTTCATCATTTGACAGGCGCTTTTGAAACCGCTCACAGTGTTTGTAGGCTTGGATACACAGAAACCCATCTTGCATTACGCCACGTCTGTTCGAGGTTCCTGAGAAACACTGGTATTCAATCAGACTTTCCTTCAGCCCGCCCTATAACTACGGGGGACTAAGGTGTTGAAGATTGTTTGACCACTAGGCTCCAGTTAGCAGGATCAAAGGTCCTCAAGTCTTTAGTTTATACGTGATCACGAACTCGATCATGAGCTCGATCAGGAACGATCATCAAACCTGGAACAAAAGGTAATAGGTGGCCATGGTGTTCCACTAATCTCACCAACCCCTACTGTTCATGAGGCGACCATGTCTTCAGTGTTTGTATATAAATGAATGAATCATGGTAGTACGTTACAGAGATAGCATGATAAGATAATGTCCACTGTGTAGAAAATAACAAAATACATGAATACATCACATGTTATGTTACGTGGGTAAGATATAACGTTTCCCTTCCACTTATAGATGCGAATTCACTTATGTACTTGCTGGTATGTCGTAAGCTTCCAGGCAAGAACTAGCCATGATATATTTGGCTAACCAATTAATGGTTATGCTTCCTGACAATGCCGGTGGAGGTTATCTCTGGTTAGCATCATTCCCTTTTTATTATGTCTGATACAATCAAATCGTAAACAACATCTGAAATAAATTGATATTAGTCACACATATCTTTAATAAACTTACATACCCTCTTAGGATTAATAAGCGCACGGTGAGGCTGTATTTGTTGAAGTCTATCTGCCCTGCATGCAGCGTGAAAAAAGAACTTTCCTAGCAGATACTGTCTTCCAGTTTCTCACTCTGGCTTCTGGATTTGGTGTGTGTGATGTTAAACGCGCCGCTGTGTCCTTATATTTGGGCGACTCTCCCGTACGAGAAAACACCGTCTGAAGTCCGCTAAGTTTTCGTTTAATCTCTGGGTTTGAGGCGATCTGTGCTTTTTCTGTACTTGTTTTCTCTTCTTGTCACTACACACTTGTCTCTTTCCATTCCTTCCTAGGTATCCTTTCATTTCCCCCATGTGAGGCTTTCATTCTACCCAAGTTTTATCGAAATCCGTTGAGGTATGTAGTTACAATAAATTTTTAAAGATTATTAGCTAACTTTTAGCAGATGTGATGACGATGAAAAATGTTAATTATTTTTAAAACTATTTACATTTGAATAATATCCGTTTGGATGTCATTCATACTCCATCTCCTTTGGTGAATTAGTATTATTTAAATGTCTGTCGTAGATTTTGGATAGGAGTATTAAGACTGAGTTAGGTCCCTTCGGAATAGCTTGAAATGAGTGAGAGTCTCAGTGTGAATTTGAAAAAAAAAAATGAAATAGATTACACGAGTGGTGAGATGATAGACTGTGGTATAGAGGCTGTCGCTGAAAGCGGAAAGAATTCTTCTCCCTCTCACCTATCCTCTACGACGGCTTTTTTACAGAGTCCGACAGTCTAAACCACATATATATTACATATAATTCTATCTACTCACGGGCACGCACATACACGTGACGACAGGTAAACACACAGACGTGGAAAATCTATAACAATGATTATATATATATAATTGGGATCGAGCTGACCAACACGCTGATTAGTTCCAGAGAGATTATTATTTATCATCTAAAAAAAAATCTGCTCACAACACCAAAAAATTACATCAAGGAAAAACATATACAAATAGTCATAAAATTTAAGAAAAATGCTACAAGGATGATAGCCCCGTTATGATCTTAACTCTAGGTTTAGCCCACAGCCCCGTTAAGAGAACAGATGATGGCCCAAAGAGTCATAGATACGTAGGGTTTAGGCTAAAATTTTTTTCTTCTTTTCTCGTAAAAATGTATGCACAGAGTTGAATAATCTGGTTTAGCCTAAGAAGTAAAGAAACTCTAGCAAATAGTAACAAATTCTGCAGGTTAAACCAAAAAAAAAAGAATTGCGACAGTAAATGTGTGACGATAATACACCGGTAAAATAACACTCAGACCTCTGTACTCTCATTCATCCAGCCATGGCCTTTCTTACACAGGTATACTCACACTTTGCTCGCTGCCTCTGGGAACATACTAATTCTAGGACCTTCACACAGACCCGAAAATGCAATCCTTGACCAAGAAATCCCCAGTTCCAAAAGACGTACTAAACTCTCAGGGAACGATTCCTTGGGGGTTCTAATTTTTCGAATGTCTGATTAAGTCACATAAAATTTTGTCCAGGCACGAAAGTTAGCAGAGCACAATGTCATTAGCTTTGGATTCTAGAATTAAGGAATGTCAGATCGGTGTCTACTTCCAGGATGGTACTATATTTTGTCACCACAATACTAGTCACAATCTCTTGCGGAATGTTAATCTTGTAATATTCTCGCCGCCAGGCAGCATGTCCATTTAAATTTGTGGAGCAATATGAACTGGCTCAAAAGCCCAATATATATTTCTAGTCTTTAGAAACCGTTAGTGGGATTGCTATTACTGTCTCTCTCTCTGATGGCATATGCACTGTCAGATTAGGGTTACTTGAAACAAAAAAAAAACCCACGTGGTTAAAGATAGGAAATGTCTATGCTTCACACAAATATGTCTCTCAGGCTACTAACCGCTGGCAAGTTGGGTACCACCGTTTCACTATATAAAAGAAAGAACACATATCAAAATAATTTACATATATGTACTCAATATAACTTACATTTAAAACAGCAAGCCTACAGCTTGACTTTATTATTTAAATTTCCCGTAAAGTAAGTTATAAAATCAATCATCATGAATTCAGGAATATCTGCGTATTCCGTCACTATTCACTGATGTCGCATCTAGCATTTATAAGTTTGATATAAAATATTTTCGACTGAGTATTTAGCCGTTAAATTAACTTCATTATAGCTACATTATTGTTTAGTAAGCTAAGATATAATTTATTATGTATTTCCACTGCAACTCGACAATTAAAGAAATAACAAACTATCAAAATATTCACTCTTCACACAGAACTACTTCAAAATTGAATCGGCGATTTACACACTAAATCACTTCACAAAAAGACTAGATATCTATTATATATAATATATTAATATACCTCAACCACAGAATTACTAAGAACGTTAAACCACTTCGACCAAACTAAGGCCATCTCTATTACAGAGATTATTTAGAAATCGAACGAAGGTTGTTCTAGTCTAACTGCAAAGTTACTGAGTGAAATGAAATAGTTTCAAACGTGGGTTAATATTTTAAACCAGACAAAGGATGAACTATCTCCCCCGCGCCGATCTCTCCCCCTTCTCATAACAGCGACGTTTGTACTTAGAGGCGTGTCGTAACTGCCACCGGGCGATTACGCACCTGCGTTGACAAACTGATCGGGAAAAGCGCGTGTCAGTTGCAAATCTCAGACAACCTGTCTCCAATGCAGGGCAGTTTTCACACTACATCTGACCATGGCCCACAGTGAGCGCCGTGTCAGTTTGGGATTTTTTCAGACAAATGTCTGAATACTGACCTGTGCAGATGTAAAGTATCACACCTCACCGGGACTATGCCGAGAAGAAGCTCGCGCGCTCGGTGAGAATGTAGACGGTTGTCTACGTCCTACGTTCAGCGAACCGACTTATCACGCCTTCTGACGCCCTGCAGCCCTGACATCTACGTAATATCGTCCTAGCGCGATTCTCAGTTTTGAGAAAGAAACAGGTAAAGTTTAAAAATACTGAAGAAATTATTTTTCGCAACCGAGTGATGCGAAAAATACAGGAAAAACAAGTATGGAAAGAATATAAATGAAAGGATTAGGGTGAGAAAATAGGAAGAAGATGTAGGTAATTTAATGACATAAAGACCTACGTGACAGGACGTCCCCCCTTAAGATATGGAAGCACTCCATGTCTACGTTATGGAATTAAATTTCCTATAACCGTAGCTTCGGGGTGTCTGTCTTCTTCCCTCTCGTCTTCCCCCTCCATCTCTCTCCAATTCCTACTCAAGTCTATTCCCCAAAGTTTCCTTCCTCTGGAATGTCTCCCATGCGCGCTTGAAAGAGCGTCGCCGCTTCTGACATTTTTTGAAAGATTTCCTGTGATAGCGGTGGAATATCCCTGCCACTATCGTCATCTTCGTCAGTTTTGGCGATCGTCAGGAGATGGTCGGAGGTTGGCACTGGTTTTTCCAAGTATCTCTTTAAGAGATTTAAATGGAAAACCTTCTCCTTTCCTTCAATAGAGATCTGGTAGTTAGCCTTAGAAATCTTTTTCAGGACGGTAAACGGCCCTTGCCATCCGATCTTCAGTTGATTGTTCTCAGTAGGGAGTAACACCAAAACTTTCTCTCCTGCTTCCAGTTCTCTCTCTTCCGCGACTTTCCTGTATCGGTTAGCGTGCTTTGTGCGTGCTCGCTTAAAGTTAGTCGTTGCTAGGTCCCACCCTAGTTTCAACCGTTCCTTTAAAACCGACACATATTTACTGGCTGAGACAACTGTCTCATCAGCCTTCTCGTCTGTCAGAGACTGAAGTAAGGCTTCAAGCGGGCCCTTAATGGGTCTGCCGTATAAGAGTGTAGCTGGCGGAAATCCTGTGGAAGTATGAGGAGATTCTCTGTAGCCAAATAATGCTGCAGGAATACAGAGATCCCAATCTTCAGGTTTCACTTGTGCCAGCTTACTTAGCATCATGGTGAGGTTTCCATTAGCACGTTCCACGAGCCCATTTCCGGCCGGAGTATATGGCTTAATGTGGATGTGCTGGGTCCTCAAGATCTTCACGATCTCATCCATCAACAGGTTTCGGTATGGGGATCCGTTATCCGTCAACACTTGCTGAGGGAATCCCAACCGAGTGAAAATCTGCACGAGGGCTTCTGCGACATGCTTGGCATCTGCGCATGTTAGCGGTATAGCTTCTGCCCATAAAGTGCATGTATCGACTAAGGTCAGGATAAACCTGTTCCTTCTTTTAGTCCTGTCTAAGGGTCCTAAAATGTCGATCACAATCCGTTCGAATGGTGTTCCCACTATTGGCATTTCACCCAAAGAGACTGGGGGTGCCCGTTGCTTGGGTGGCACACGTTGGCACTTGGCACAGGATTTGACGTACCTGATAATATCAGTGTTTACTCCTGGCCACCAATAATGAGTGGTTATCCTTTGGTTTGTGGCGTTCTGTCCCATATGTCCGCTGAAGGGAAGAGAGTGCCCCATTTCTAGGATTTGGCTTCTGTACTGTTTCGGTACTAGGAGCTGGTTGTAACCTTGGTCAGGCTTGCCCGTTCTCCGATAAAGTACGCCATCCTCAGAAAAAATGTCCCCGTGCTGTTTGGGTTCCTTAGCCATGGGCAGTTTCCTAAAGCAGGGTGCCAAAGTAGGGTCCTTGTATTGCGCTTCTTTAAGTTCCACGGGTAACAAATTAGGCGCAGGCTCCCGTTCCTTCTTGGTTTGCCCTCTTGTAGTTACTGCTGCCACAATCGGCTCTTCCGGTTTCCCAATACACACGTATCTCCCGCCAAGTATGACTGGGTAGATGGGATCATCCATAACAGCCGCTTTGATCACGCCTCTGACAAAGTCAGAGTGTATCTCCACCAATGCGATGGGAAGCGCTGTAGGTGCATCACTCTTACGAACTCCACAAAGTTTGACGGTCTCTCCTGTCTCTTGACCGGGTTTAACCAGCTTTCTGGCAACAATGCAATCGTAAGAAAGCCCCGTGTCAAATAAGCAAGAAGTTTGAGAACCGTTCAAAATAACAGTACCTCGCGTTGAGGGTCTATCCCCAACAGGTTGGGAATCACTGTCAACAATTCCGCCTTGCGAGACTGTCATCAAGCATCCGATGCGTTTCGGCTCGGTGTGCTCGGTCTGATCATATGTCCCGTGCTCAGGGGTTCTCCCTTTGCCACCTTGTCCTTTCTGGCTGCGCTGCCATGTAGGGCGGTCGGGTTGATCAGACTGTTTGGCGTGGTTGGGGTACTTGTTCTTGTAGAACTTGGATTTTTCAGGAGGGGGGTTTTGAGGTCCAGTTTCTCTGAGGTTAAACTGATTCGAAGCATGAGAAGGTTGATCTAGATTATTTTTTTTCGAAAATGCTCCTCTGTCGGTTTCCGCTTTGTGGCCGGTAGTTCAGCCAGCGCGTTATGGTAACGCTCAGACTTCTCTAAGATGTCTTCAAGTTTTTCTGCCCCCTGCTCAGCGAGAAATCTCCGGGTATCCGCAGACAAAGTGTTCTTTATTTGTTCTGTTAGAACAAGTTCCTCAAGACCTTCATAGGTAGAGGGGAGCTGTGAAAGCTCAAGGCACTTTGTTAGATATCCCTTTAGACGAGATGAGAACTGGTGAAAAGTTTCAGAATTCTCTTTCCGGCTGTTGCGAAACAGTTGCAAAAACTTGCGAGCGTTCATTTCAAAACGCTCCAGTAACGCTTTCTTCAACACATCGTAGTCGTCTTGTTGGCTACTTTCCAGCTTAGAATAAACATCATAAGCAGAACCTTTTAGGGCCTGGGAAAGTTTCATATTCCAACGCGACCTCTCTAGCCCGTAGTACAGAGTTGCAATTTTCTCAAATTTTTCTAACCATGTGTCAATCTTCTCATTTGGACAAGGGAAAGACTCAAGAGTGAAAGACATAGCATTTAGTTGAAGAGATTGAGTGTTAGCAGGGTCAGTTAAGGAAGAATGAGGAGAAGACTCTCCACTGCTGGAGGTAGAGGCAGCACCACGACTTTGGAATTCTAGAGTTTTAAGAGCCAACTCGTGCTGTCTCTGTTTCTCTTTTTCCTCATGCTGTCTTTCCTTCTCTCTTTCCTCATGCTGTCTCTCCTTCTCTCGTTCGTTCGCCCTGCGAATTTCCATTTCTTCCTCAATCTTCTTCTGCTGTAATAGACGGTCTGCTTCTTCTTTCCTCTCCGCATCATATCTCTCAAGTTCGTCCCTGACAAAAGCTTTCGCTTCGTCTCCGTCCAAACCTTCTTGTCTCGCTTCGTCCCTGAGAAGCTGTCTAAGCTTTGCTCTCTCGGCCATATTATGTCAGTGACTGAGACTAGTGGAGAAAGAAAATAGGAAAAATGATACACTGGTTTCTACCACGTACGAGAAAAAAATTTCCAAAAATTTAAAAGATGATATCCTTAACCCTGGGATACCTCCTCCAAAAATAAAATCTAACTATCGCTGCTATTATCGGCAATAAAGCACCTAATGCAAACACGACTACGCCAAATAAATGGTAGTTAAGATTAATCCCTGAAAAATAAGTAGCTACAGTGGAAAAGCAAAATAATTATTGCAAAAATTAAAGAGAAAAATAATCCCTTAATTTTAAAATCCACTATCAAGTTTACCCCTGAAGACAGTTAGGGTGAGGGAGGCAATTAATCTGGACCAATAGTCCGAAACGCACTCCTTAACATTAGTTCAAACACCTTCCTGCTTCAAAACCCTTGTGAATGTTATACACTCACAAAACTTACCAGCGTTTAGTATTACAAAATCAGTAATTAACATATATTCCGACAATCAACCTGTAACTGAAATGTATATTATTTCTAAATGCTGTGGAAAAAAACTATCAGTTTGTGTGGTCAGCACGCCCGTAAACATATCGTTAGTCTAGGGGATAAATTATTTTTAAAAGATACAAAACTCACAAGACATCACACTCTTACTCTATTTCAGAATAAAGAATCTAAATTACAAAATCCAGATAGACGAGTCCACGTTTGTCATACTCGTCTTCCTATTCTAAGTTCAACAATCCTACGGACGAGAACCCATTTGTCGTATCGCCTTAGGATTTTGGGTTCAATTCCCGGTAACGAGCGACCATTTGTCGTAGATTTTGGATAGGAGTATTAAGACTGAGTTAGGTCCCTTCGGAATAGCTTGAAATGAGTGAGAGTCTCAGTGTGAATTTGAAAAAAAAAATGAAATAGATTCCACGAGTGGTGAGATGATAGACTGTGGTATAGAGGCTGTCGCTGAAAGCGGAAAGAATTCTTCTCCCTCTCACCTATCCTCTACGACGGCTTTTTTTACAGAGTCCGACAGTCTAAACCACATATATATTACATATAATTCTATCTACTCACGGGCACGCACATACACGTGACGACAGGTAAACACACAGACGTGGAAAATCTATAACAATGATTATATATATATAATTGGGATCGAGCTGACCAACACGCTGATTAGTTCCAGAGAGATTTTTATTTATCATCTATAAAAAAATCTGCTCACAACACCAAAAAATTACATCAAGGAAAAACATATACAAATAGTCATAAAATTTAAGAAAAATGCTACAAGGATGATAGCCCCGTTATGATCTTAACTCTAGGTTTAGCCCACAGCCCCGTTAAGAGAACAGATGATGGCCCAAAGAGTCATAGATACGTAGGGTTTAGGCTAAGAGTTTTTCTTCTTTTCTCGTAAATGTATGCACAGAGTTGAATAATCTGGTTTAGCCTAAGAAGTAAAGAAACTCTAGCAAATAGTAACAAATTCTGCAGGTTAAACCAAAAAAAAAAAAGAATTACGACAGTAAATGTGTGACGATAATACACCGGTACAATAACACTCAGACCTGTGTACTCTCATTCATCCAGCCATGGCCTTTCTTACACAGGTATACTCACACTTTGCTCGCTGCCTCTGGGAACATACTAATTCTAGGACCTTCACACAGACCCGAAAATGCAATCCTTGACCAAGAAATCCCCAGTTCCAAAAGACGTACTAAACTCTCAGGGAACGATTCCTTGGGGGTTCTAATTTTTCGAATGTCTGATTAAGTCACATAAAATTTTGTCCAGGCACGAAAGTTAGCAGAGCACAATGTCATTAGCTTTGGATTCTAGAATTAAGGAATGTCAGATCGGTGTCTACTTCCAGGATGGTACTATATTTTGTCACCACAATACTAGTCACAATCTCTTGCGGAATGTTAATCTTGTAATATTCTCGCCGTCAGGCAGCATGTCCATTTAAATTTGTGGAGCAATATGAACTGGCTCAAAAGCCCAATATATATTTCTAGTCTTTAGAAACCGTTAGTGGGATTGCTATTACTGTCTCTCTCTCTGATGGCATATGCACTGTCAGATTAGGGTTACTTGAAACAAAAAAAAAACCCACGTGGTTAAAGATAGGAAATGTCTATGCTTCACACAAATATGTCTCTCAGGCTACTAACCGCTGGCAAGTTGGGTACCACCGTTTCACTATATAAAAGAAAGAACACATATCAAATAATTTACATATATGTACTCAATATAACTTACATTTAAAACAGCAAGCCTACAGCTTGACTTATTATTTAAATTTCCCGTAAAGTAAGTTATAAAATCAATCATCATGAATTCAGGAATATCTGCGTATTCCGTCACTATTCACTGATGTCGCATCTAGCATTTATAAGTTTGATATAAAATATTTTCGACTGAGTATTTAGCAGTTAAATTAACTTCATTATAGCTACATTATTGTTTAGTAAGCTAAGATATAATTTATTATGTATTTCCACTGCAACTCGACGATTTAAGAAATAACAAACTATCAAAATATTCACTCTGCACACAGAACTAGTTTAAAATGGAATCGGCGATTTAAACACTAAATCACTTCACAAGACTAGATATCTATTATAAATAATATTAATATACCTCAACCACAGAATTACTAAGAACGTTAAACCACTTCGACCAAACTAAGGCCATCTCTATTACAGAGATTATTTAGAAATCGAACGAAGGTTGTTCTAGTCTAACTGCAAAGTTACTGAGTGAAATGAAATAGTTTCAAACGTGGGTTAATATTTTAAACCAGACAAAGGATGAACTATCTCCCCCGCGCCGATCTCTCCCCCTTCTCATAACAGCTACGTTATACTTAGAGGCGTGTCGTAACTGCCACCGGGCGATTACGCACCTGCGTTGACAAACTGATCGGGAAAAGCGCGTGTCAGTTGCAAATCTCAGACAACCTGTCTCCAATGCAGGGCAGTTTTCACACTACATCTGACCATGGCCCACAGTGAGCGCCGTGTCAGTTTGGGATTTTTTCAGACAAATGTCTGAATACTGACCGGTGCAGATGTAAAGTATCACACCTCACCGGGACTATGCCGAGAAGAAGCTCGCGCGCTCGGTGAGAATATAGACGGTTGTCTACGTCCTATGTTCAGCGAACCGACTTATCACGCCTTCTGACGCCCTGCAGCCCTGACATCTACGTAATATCGTCCTAGCGCGATTCTCAGTTTTGAGAAAGAAAAGGTAAAGTTTAAAAATACTGAAGAAATTATTTTTCGCAACCGAGTGATGCGAAAAATACAGGAAAAACAAGTATGGAAAGAATATAAATGAAAGGATTAGGGTGAGAGAATAGTAGATTTAGATTCTCTTTCCAGCTAATGCAAACTTTTAAGGTTGGCCATGTTTCATATATTCGCTATCCCTACCTTCATCAATATTGGTCGGCTAGACGAAGAGCAAAAGTTCTCAGCCACTTTTAAACTTCAAAGCAAGACCCGACGCGATGTCCCAGCGCTGTGTGTGTGTGTGTGTGTGTGTGTGTGTGTGTGTGTGTGTGTGTGTGTGTGTGTGTGTGTGTGTCGTGTTACACAGGTTTTCACAAACAAAGCAAGAGGTACCAAATCTCGCTACAGTCACCACTGCGAAACCGAATGGTGTCTTATAATTTAGCACCTTGTGAGTTTACCGCACTGTTAAATTCAACTCGTCAAGAAGACAGCCAGACAAGCTTGATTAAGGAATAGGATCAGGATTCCATTTTAAAGGACCGGACAAAGTGGTTGAGCATCTTGTAGACTAACTCTCAAGACAGCTCTACCTTTATTAATATGGAAAGTCCAGAATCCTAGGAGTCTGAACACAAAGTCATATTAGAAGTCTATTGTAAAGTAAAGTAACACCCCAGACCACGTGTAAGAGGAGTCTTACCGAAGTTGCCTTAACTTTTTCTCTAAGCCAGAAGTCTTTATTCCATAAATAAATTTTGGGGTAAGTTGTACATTTTAAATTCTATTTTTTTTTTGCATTTATCAACCTGTGAAAATTCTAGTGGATGTCCGAATGATACGAGGCTGGCAATCTCAACATATAGAATGATGGTTTCATGAACCACCACTGCAAGAGCTGGTGACAGCTTTATGAGGGTTTTTCATACAGAACCAAAAGTAGAGATAGTTTCAAGGTCCATATGAAACAGGAAGTAGATGATGATATAAATGAGATACATGCTTATTATATTAACCTTTTCAACCAGTGCAAATGTAAATGTAAACATGTTCAATATAAATGCAATTTATGTTTTCCGCTCACTGGGATTACTAGTAATGCTCAGAGAGGGTAAAGTTCTGAAGCAGATGGGATAGTGGAATGAAAAGGGGGGGGGGGGGGAGAGACACCTGATGTTGTATCAGGAAACCCAATACTCAGTAAGGTTTTTGTTTCTGTTTTATTTTATGATACTAGTCGGTGGTACCAATTGGTGGTACTATCTGTGGAACAAGTGAGTGGCATAAGTGACCTACAGCAGACATATCTTAACAGACGCTTGACCATCTTCGCATTACCTCACGATACTACGAGTGACGTGTTGCAGCCACCAGACTTGACCAGTGACGAGAGTGAACCAGTCTAAAACTTGCAAAGAACCAACATCAGCTGGAGCAGAAACCAACCGACAACTCTGCCAAGCTTAATCTTGAGCGAAAGGTACTCACCTTTGAAGATCCTCAATAGATACTCTAAAGTTTGGCCACTGTTGGACCGTCACTGCAGAGCAAGGGGAGTAAATCACGTCACACATGCTTTGGAGACCAGCACGATACAGCACCTTGACATTTGTAGCTTCGTCCTTCCTGGAAATACCAAGGGTGTGGCATAAATACCGTCGATATCGGGTATTCAGCCTTCTTTCTTGCTTAGCACAGGTTTCCTTGACTCGCTGCCATACAGAAACGTGATGGTGACACAGGCATTATATACTGCAGCTTTGGTTTTTATTGTGAGTTTCTGCACACACGCGTTGTGAGGTGGGCGAAAATGGCTGCAGCTTTGCCAATGCGGCTGTCAATTGATGTGGCCAGGAAGAATTTGTCGTTAATGGTGGAGAAGTGATTCATCGAGATCTGGAGCTCCTGTTGACTTTGAGAGACCATTGCAGCGTCATTAGCGCATAACAAGTCTCTTATAGTTACTCTTCTAATTTTCATTTTTGCTTTCAGTCTTGCGAAGTTAAACAGTCAGCAATCTAACCTCGTTAGAAGGCATATTCTTTCAGTTGCATCTCTGAATGCATATTTCAAGAGCAAAGCAAAGAAGATCCCGAAGAGCGTCACAGCTAGGACGCAACCTTATTTTACGCCACTGTGTATGTCAATTTTTCATACTAAACCTTTGTTATCAGTGTCAAACATTATCGCTATCTAAAATATAGGATTTATTTAGTCGTATAGCAGATACTCCTGAAGGGTAGTGAAGTACTGGAGACTTCACTACATTAAGTCTAACTTTGAAGAAAGTGAGTGTGCAACATTGTGACATCGACAGAATATATAACACACATTCTGATGTGTAAGATCTAGGTTATATAATGACGCTTCCAACATATCTTGCGCAATTTTGAATATTTCTTTCAGCATTTTAATATCTTAATTGTTGGTAGTGTTTTATAGTTCCAAGGGAAATAGCCTGTTAAAAAGAATAAACATTTAACAAATAGCTTCTTAGTTAACCTTTCATAACCAGCTTTATAAAAAGCTAACGGAATACATAAAACTTCTGTGTTTGTCATAAAAAGCTTAAAGCTTTGTATCTTTTTTCTACTAAATTTCTGTATCTCTTTCTGATTCAAAAACTCAAACATTTTTAAACGTATTGTGCTTTCGGTAGTGTAAATGTTCAACTTTAATATTATCTCTTAACGTAGCAATAGTTCTCCGAATGTTACTCCTATAAAGAGAGAGGTTGGTAAGAAAACGAAGATGGCTGTATACCGCTCTACCTATGTCCCAGTCTTGACATATGGATGCGAGTCATGGGCAATGACTACAACCCACAAAAGCCAGATCCAAACCTCAGAAATGAGGTATCTGAGGAAGGTGGTTGAAGTAACAAAAAGAGACATGGTACGCAACCAGACGATACGTCAAGGCCTTAAATCCCACCCCCCTGCAGACCCAAGTAGAACAGTCCCAACTAAGATGGTTTGGCCATGTCTGCAGAATGGGAGAAGATCGGCTACCACGACAAGCATGGGAAACAAAGAGCCAAGGATCCAGACCCCCAGGACGACCCAGAGTCCGCTGGGAGGACAACATTAGACAATCTTTGAAGGACCGAGGACTAGAATGGAACCAGGCCAGGAGGAAGACAGCCAATAGGATAGTCTGGCGCTCTCTCTTCCAAACCTCTACACCTCACGGTAGAACGGGAACGACTAAGTAAGTAAGTATGTTACTCCTATATCATTTGTGATCTGCAGACCTTACCGCCAATAATACAGGCTACAAAGAAACATACATGACACCCCTACCTCCATCATCCGCCTCAACTCTAATTTCCCACAGCCATTTTGTTGTTGACCTTATTCAATAGTATACTATGTTAGACTTCACCCCTCTCCTTTTTTTGTTCTGTTTTCACAGTGTGTACTTCCATCTTTGCCCTCTTAACATGTGCAAGTTAAAAAGTGTGGTTGTCTCCGAATCCTACTGTAAGATTCCAATGTACTCAGGTCTCCTGAAAGTGTCATCTCTTTTTCTTTTAGATTTTCTAGTCGTTCTTGATCAAATTCATCTTTCATTTTTTTCATTCGTTCGTTTTTTGTTCTTTCACTTCTTTTTGGCTTATGCCGTGAAGCAAGAGATGGAAATCTAAAAACACTCGGAGAAGAGAAGTAGAGACAGACCGAAAAACTACAGAGAAGATGTAAATATAGCTTGAACGTGTGATACTGGATAGATGGACACGTCATGAACTAATTATAGAGACTATGCTCCATGAGAAACTGAAGGAAGTGGTGATGATGATGATGCCGTCAACTAAAATCAACTCCTGGTCTGGAGAATGTATTGTCATGTCCTGTAAGTTTAATGTCAGCAATTCATAATACTAGAATGGACATAGAAATAGAATGGCATACGGATGGTGCAGTGGCTTACAAACTCGCAGCAAATAAAAATCATTGTTGATGTCAACCCATTGCTATCGAAGACAAACATTGTCGCTATCTACGTAAATGATTGTGTATTCCCACAGCAGATATTGCCTTGGGATAGTGAAGTGTTAGAGACTTCACTATACTAGGTCTTGCTTTATGAAGTAGGGAGACCAGTTCCTTCCTGGCTGCCCAAGTCTTTTTTACCTCAAGAGCAGAGTCAGGTAGGTAATTACAGCTGGGTGGACCAGACCGTAACAGTACAAGTGTTTTAACCATATATTCGGTAACTTTACCGCGAGAGGCAAGCACTTATTCCAGACAAATCACTTATCAACAACAGCATGTACCAACAACAACAGCATGTAACAACAACAAGAGTATGTAACAACATCAACAGCATGTAACAACAACAGCATGTAACAACAACAACAGCATGTAACAACAACAACAGCATGTAACAATAACAACAGCATGTAACAACAACAGGAGCTGACTGTAGAGAAAGAAGACATTCAAGACAAGTAGGCGAATAGAAAATGTTAGAGAAATTCATAAGAAATATGGTATGAAGCTACCCGAATTAACACATCTGCTTCTCATCACGACGCTCAGCGACCTGTTCAGTTTTCGAGAAAATAAAAGAAAAAAAAAAGTGCTAGGTGTATATTAACTGATACAAAAACACGTTTTTGACTACTCATGCCAGACAACCTCGACTCCATAATAATTAACTCAATGATGAACAGATGAACAGTTTATTCATGAAAACACAGACTGCACCTGAAGAACATGTGATGACAAATCTGACAATGGCATACATGGAAGAGGCAATACAGTTACTAAATAACAAGACGTCACCTGAAAAAGATGGAATAACCAATGAAATGTTAATAGGTCTCGGCACATGGGCAGAAAAGAAGCATCTGGCAGTCCTGAACTACAGCTGGAAAAGAGGCATTGTCCCGCAGGCATAGAAAGAAGCTATACTGATACCTATACCAAAAAAGAAAAAGACAAGAACCTGAAACAACCAAATGGTTACAGACCGATCAGCCTACTAAGCTGTGTAGGAGAACTGATGGAGCGCATGATTAATACCAGACTGATGTGGCACCTGAAAAGCAAACACATATTAACCCATCAACAAGCAGAATTCAGATAACACAGATCCACTGAAGATCTTCTTCTTCTTTGATCCTTAGCAGCCGACTGCCAAAGCAATCAGTGGCCATCACGCCTGGTGCCGTCTTGTAGGCAACAACAAATTGATCCCAATTTGCTCGGTCGGTGGCCATCCTTCGTACAGTGCCCCAACTCTGGTTCATTCTTTGCAACTCAGCCTCCACAGTCCTCCGCCAAGTCGTTTTTTGGTCGGCCTCTCTTTCGTTTTCCTTCAGGGGTCCATAGCATAGCTGTTCTTGTGATGGCATCGGGGTCTCTTCTGAGGACATGGCCAACCCAGCTCCAGCGGCTGCCAGCTATGATGGTGTGCATGTCCTCTTGCTTGCTCCGAGTACGCAGATCTTGGTTGGTGATGGTATTCGGACAAAAGATTCGGTGAATTTTTCGTCGGCATGTCGTGTGAAAAGAGGACAATTTCGACATTTCGTTCTCTGTAACTCTCCATCATTCCGAACCATAGAGAAGCACAGAAAGCACACAATTCTGATATAATCTTAATTTTGTGCTTGTGCTGTACTGAGAGGACTTCCAGATGTTGTTTAGACTAAAAAAGGCTGTTCTTGCTTTGTTCATTCTGTTGTTGATGTCTTTGCTTGTTCCGCCATCTAGTTTTACTATGTATCCTAGGTATGTGAAGGTGTCTGTCTGTTCCAGTTGCTGATTCCTTACTGATATGGGCTAAGGGTTGCTCACATTGAGCTTCATGACCTCTATCTTCTTTAGATTGATGTTCAAGCCCACCTGCTGGCTATACTTATTAAGTATATCCGTTTTATCTTGGATATGTTGATGTGAATGTCCTAGCAGTGCAATGTCATCTGCATATTCCAGATCTTCCAATGTAGAAAATGTGGTCCATCTTACTCCTCTTGGACTGCTTTCTGTTGTCTGGTGCATCACCCAGTCTATGACTGTTAAAAATAGAGTAGTTGATAAGGGGCATCCCTGTCGTACTCTTGTCTTCACCTTAAAGGTTAGGTTGCTCAGCCCAATGCTAAAAAAAAGAAGAGGTCATAGTAATCTAATAAACATACGACTACCATCAAATGTCAAATGTTGAGTTTTAATATATTCTAACATTTATTCTATACATAAAATATGTCAAGCGTAATAAAAATTCCACTAAAGCTAACTCCAAGCCTTAGAAATAAGATATCGGAAGAAGGTGGTGAAAGTAACAAGAAGAGACATGCTCCGTAACCAGACTAGTTCTCAAAATCCAGCTCCTCAGACACAAGTACAACAGCCTCAATTCCGACAGTTTGGCCATGTCTGCAAAATGTGAGAGGATCAGCCACCACGACAAGTATGGGGAACTATAAGCCACGGATCCAGACCTCCAGGACGATCCGGTGTCCGCTGGGAGGATAACATTAGGCAATCTCTGAAGGACCGATGACTAGATTGGAATCAGGCCAAGATGAAGACAGCTGATAGGATATTATGGTACTCTCTCTGGCAAACTTCTACACCCCAGGGTAGAAGATGAATGACGAAGCAATAGTACTATATTTAAAATGAATATCTATATCGAACCCATTTTTTGCCATTTTTCTTTGCCACGAGGGTAGGTAATAGTTTAATGTGCTAGGGGAAACAATCATTCTTAAATTAATACAAATTTCACACCTTTTTTAGTTAAACTGCCCTTAACTGTAGCTTCAACCGCTGTTTAGTTAATATTAGCTTTTGTTTTGGTACATAAATTGTATCCCATTTTTGGGTATTGCACATTAACATTTAGTACTTTTCTGTTTCTACTAAAATCACAAGAAATTTACTAACGAATGAACATAAAGTGGTAGTGTTAATTTACAAGAACACGGCTATCTTTCTTTGAAGTTTTATTGTCCGGCAAAACGAGCATTGTGAATTAATATTTCCAAATCGGCTTGTCTGTGCCGCCAATAAAAACAAAAATGATAAAACACGACAACCAAACAGCCTATACCAGTATTATATCATGATAGACTGTTCTTACTTCTACTTGACTCCTATTGGTCCCCACCGTTTGTGAACTAGTCCGTTATTGACCTCCTTCAATGACATGTCAGGGAGTCTACCTTCGCACAAGATTACTCTAGGCAGATTTGTAAATAGAAGAGTAAATACACTTCTATCTCAAGGGGTTCTTCACAAGATATTCAGATAAGCGAAAACAATGCTAATTTGGCTGAGCACGTTAATTCTAGAACCTGCCGACAACGTTTGTGTAGAATTAAGCAATGATTAATCTTAGCTCGTTTTAAGCCCTCACCTCTGATTTACTCAGTAGAATTCTTATTATTCTGGTATAGCTTTGTTTATAGTGTGTGTAGTAAATTGACTGAGACAAACATGCAGTACATTTAAAATGATTAAATCGATTAAATTTGTACAATTGCAAATAACAAAATTTAATAATCACTTAGGTTTTGACAGTTAGAAAATAATTTTGAATAGTTATGGATCAAGAAAACGTTATCATCACGGTCGGGATGAGATGTAAATATTTTACAAGAAGTTCAAGTGGCAGCATATATATTGAACTTAGCAGCCAATGACGGTTCTGCTCCTTTTGATTGGTTGGCTCTTTTTACACTGCTCACGCTCGTCGCTGGTCAAGGTTGTCGGGTGTAGTTCGTTGCCCAGAAATGTAAGGGTGTGACAAAACGGGGCGGCACCTATCGATCTTTGCTTCTCTCCGGTAGTATCGGTACATTTGTGGTACTTATTTTTATTATGTGCTCTCAAGTATCGCACTTTTCTTTCTTTCTTTTTTGCGTCGTTATTTTTCTGCTAAGTAGCAGAAATTTGATTTTAGGAAATTATTCGACATTCCTCTATGTGGTGTCACCTGTTTGTTGCACGATCATCCTTGCTTGCTGTGAGGACCTGAGATAAGATAGTCGCCACTGACAAGTCGACTCGCTTGATAACTCAGAAGCGCAGACACGGAGTTTTGTGTACTCATACGACACAAAACAAGATTACTGTCTGTAACACATGTGGGCAGACAGGTGTGACATAATCGCTTACGGTCCGACTTGTTATGACAACATTACTTTCTAATAACATAATAAGTATTACAGCTTACACATGTTGTCATGTAAGTTCAAAAATCTCTCTGTAAGTTTGTACACATGGCATCGGACATCATATTACCATATATGCGAGACGTGATTTTTGCAAAATGTTTCCATGCCAGAAATATTTTGGAAGTACCACACCCGACCTGTTTGAATATGATTGGAGCGATTATTTAACTCCATAACAAACGAAGGCGTGGGAAGGCAGGGAATATAGTCTGTCCAGTTCGCAGTTTTATTTCACTGTGAATTTTACGCTCGCCAAGACAACATCAGACCTCGCCAGAGTGAAGACTTGATTCAAAATTCCTTTTTCTAACCGAACCTTTTTTGGAGAACCTAAGATTTTCTAAGCCATGAAACCATTTTTTTAACGAACACCGTGAGGAAACTGAAAAACACGGGACGAGCTTCACCCTACGAAACGTGACCAGAGAGGAGTGAACGCAGTTTACAGAAAACCAACTTATCAGGAGGAGGAGGATCAGAATCGTCAATGGCAGCTAAGTTAACCCAAATACTGCCACTAGAACCTCTTATCAAAAACCATCACCCGAGTGATGAAAACTTTATTTTGTAATAAACTTTTATTCCACTCTTGTAAGCTGTTAAAGTCATTATTCAATTATGATACTTGAAGTTATACCAATTTAACTTGGATTCAATCATTTTAAATGTACCTCATGTTTGTCTCAGTCAAAGTTACTAAACATACACTCTAAACAGAGATAGATTATAATAATAATTCCACTGATTAACTCAGGGGTGGGGTTTAACGAGCTAGAATAATCCATTGCTTAAATTCTTCACAAAAGTTGTCGGCAGATTCCAGAATTAACGTGCTCAGCAAGGTTTTCGCTTAACTGAATATCTTGTGAAGACCCCTTTGTGGTAGAAGTGTAATTAACCTTCTATCTACACATCTGTGGCAGAGATTATGATTAATAGATTTCAGATATTTATTCTTTATTCTACACTTGTCTTTTACGTTTCTTTCGCTCTTTTACCTTTTTTTCGCATACGCTCGATTGGTATTACCTTTCTTTCGCATACGTTCGATTGGTACTTTTTCCTCCCTTATTCTAACCTTTCTCATTTTTCTAATTTAGCAAGCATTTAATTGCTGTTTGCTATCTTTCTTTGATGTGAGTTTGCCAGCAGACCTGATTAGCATATGTGAGCCGGTTTAAATTAATTTTGTATGCCAGAGATCGAGTAATCGTTGTAGAGATCAGACCGCGACTAGATTTGAATAAATTTGAGTAGATAGTGGGAAACCTAGGTGAGAAATCTTTATTACCTTTCCCTGAATCCGTTCGTGATAAGTAATTAACACGACGAATCGGGAGATCTAAAGACAATGCTCGCTTGAAATACGAGCAGAGAGACGAAGGTAACTCACACTGATTAGCGCATTGTCGATGTCTGGACTAAGCGTGAACGAAGATCCTGGGTTTTCGGCTTGGAATTACGTACAAGCCGAAAACTGAACGTAGAAATTCCCCGTAGGTGAGAGGTCTGGTTTTGGAGGGTTAATTAACTATCATCTTTCATCTTTTAATATATACTGAAGCACATTAAAAACGCACCACTTTTATATTTAATGATGTAGAGAAGCTGGAAAAAAAGTGTGGGAATGGATTTTCCCCGTGTTTGTCATGGGGTAGAGAGCGAATAGCTGCTGGAATGGAAAGTGCATGATTCAACCCACAGGTTTGTGTACAGACTACATGAAAACAATGAAAGTTACACGTGCAACTAGATTCCCAACAGCTATGACCCTGAAAATGTGCACGCGTTGTGGCAGTATACTCGGTATAAAAAGGCCGTTGAGACAAAACACCCAGTATATGTGCTTGAAATGCCACGACTATCGGAAAACTACCGCCAACGAGCCATTGGTATGTTGGAGACCGGAATGAGCTCGCGGGCCATTGCCAGAAGGATAAATACCACCACAGCACTATTGTACGTCTCAATGAACGTTTCGGAACCACTGGCAGTGCCCGGGATAGACTTCGGAGTGGCCAACCACGAGTTACTACCCCTGCGCAAGATCGTCATATTGTGCTGAGTCACCTAAAGAATCGTTCTCTCCTGGCAAGTCAAACAGCAAGAGCAATAGTGGGTAGACGTGGGCAAGTCTCTCGAATGACAATCATACGACGACTCAGAGATACAGGCCTTACTGCAAAACGACCTTATGTTGGGCCAAACTTGACTCACAGACATCGTCAGCAGCGCCTGCAATGGGCAGAGCAACATGTCAGATGGACTAGACTGCAGTGAAATGCTGTCCTATTCACAGACGAGAGCAGATTCAACATATCCTTTGTTGATGGACGTATGCGGATTTGGCGACGGTGTGGAGAGCGCTTTGCAGTATGCTGTGTTTGTCAACACAACCGATTTGGAGGTGGCAGTATTCACATTTGGGGAGGATTAAGTTTTCACCATCGCTTGCTTCTTCACGTCTTCTGTGGAAATGTTAATGCTGTGACATATCGAGATGAGGTTCTGGATGCATTGGTTGCTCCTGCGTTCACAAATTATCCAGACTTGCAGCTTCTCCAGCAGGATAACGCACGTGCGCACACCGCATGCATTACGCAGCAATATCTACAGCGGCAGAACATTGTGACGATTGATTGGCCTGCCCTATCACCAGACATGTCTCCAATAGAACATCTGTGGGACGAGTTTGGACGCAGAGTCTACAGGCAAGGTTCTCCAGCTAATCTGCAACAGCTCGAAGCTGCTCTTACACGTGAATGGGACTTGATTCCCCGGAATTTCCTTCAGAGACTTGTGCGTTCAATGCGGAGCCACTGCCAAGCTTGTTTGCAAGCACACGGTGGACATACAAGATAGTGAAAATAGTGTGAATGAATTTTTTTATTGGTTGCATTTTTGGGTTTCTCCCTTGCCCGCACAGAATGCAATGAATTTAATAACAATCAAATGTACAAATTAATGACCAGCTTGGATTCATAGGAAAATGATAAAGATTCCAAATATGTAAACTTGTAAACACTTATATTTACGGTTCACACTCTGTTCGTGGATTATACAGGTGGTGCGTTTTTAATGTACTTCAGTATATATATATATATATATATATATATATATATATATATATATATATATATATATATATATATATATATATATATATATATATATATATATGTTATTCATATAATAGTAAGGAAAATATATAATGTAAAGCGACAACTTACGCCAATCCTGGCTCACAGACTTTTTGCTCAGGTGAATAAAAGGCACTGGCCGATGTCTTATTTCACATGTACTTAGAGTCGATAATTTTAACTTTAATTCTCTATCTGACTCTGTGTGTTTCCTTCAGTTTCCGCAGGCAGCAGCTTTCCTTATTAAAATCGTAGAGATTTCCTGGGCTGTTTGTAAGTCCTTATGAATATTCCAATAAGAGGTATCCGGTCTGATAAAATGGAATCCTGATTCTAACTTCTGGCAAGTCTGGTGTATTTGGCAAGTGTGAATCTCACTGAAGCGTCAAGTTTTAGTCACTGTCCTACCTCCGCTTTGTTTGTTATGGAGCTAAGAAAAAGATCCATTCATTTCAAACATGCAAACTAAGGGGGGTGCGGGAAATTTCAAATATTATTGACAAGGACAAATGTGAAACATAATGTACAGGTCAAGTATTCAGTATATGGTATGAAAACATCCGATCCCTTGCAAGCGAACTCACAGACATATCGGTAACCTCACACGACAATGTGTGTAAGATGTAACAAATTATTACTTTCATGTAAAGTAATCTCTTTGTAATAAGGTGTACGGAAACGATTCTCATGCTTGACTGTCTAGATGGGGAGCCGCGGTAGCATAGTGGTTAGTGCACTGGCTTCCTAGCGCAGTGGTCTGTGGTTCGATCCCCAGATGAGGCGGGAATTTTTTAGGCCACTCACGGCTCCTGGGTCGACCCAGCCCCAAATGGGTACCAGAGCAACTCTGGGAAGTTAAGGCGGCCGGCGTGATGCCGACCACATCACCCCTCGTGTGCCGACGGTCAAGATAATTTGGGCCAAACACCATATTCCCAATATGCCTCAATGGGCGTGTAACGGGTTCCTTTTTTTTCTTTGACTGTCTAGAGTGTGTCGCACAGACGATTAATCTCATATCTGTCGCGCACTCTGGCCTAATCTTAGCAACGTTTTACCGCACTCTGACAAACGCGATGTATTATCACCAACAAGGTGTGTCTAAATGTTTGAACAAACAAACTCTCCGCTACGTAGCAAACAGAAAGAAATGGGTGCAACTCGAAAAACTCGCAATAAAATAATTACAAAAATCTAATTGATACTGCCGTAGGGAAAGTGAGATCGGAAAGAAGACGCACCAAAATACATCTTGTGACAGGTGTATAAAAGGTGTATGGTGTATGTGTCTGCTCTTAAGGCATTGCGTACCTTCCTACGACATAAGAAGCTAACGTTCGGATGTTATAAATTACCTAAAATGTGCCTATCGTTAGAAATCTTAATGTCTCGTTGTTACGACATGTTTTATGAGATTGGCCACTATTATTGTGAGCACGTTTAAAGTTACGCATTAGGGGCTTGAGATGTTATTAATATATAATGTTTTGCGCTTCACGGGATTTTAGTGAACGCGAAAATGGTACAGTTGTCTAGGATTATAATGACGTGTTGCGTTGTTATGCTAACGCATAACCTCGTTTTAGTTGTACCCTTCAGACTCCGAACTTTATCCAAGTCGGACGTGTTTTTATTCCTCGCAGTATAAAGTGAAGTGCGCTGAAGTCCCTTTTGAAGATATGCTACAGGGTCAGCTATCTAGTTAGATGCATACAAGGATGAGGTATTCTTATTTATGATTAAGTTCCGTAAATTCGGACTCACGATAAATATTAAATTTATGACTTCGGTCAGAATCATTATCTTCGCCAAACTTAGGGCTGTTCATTACCGGATGACCAACTCCCTGGCATCGCGTGTAAACAGTCAGACATTTTGACGACTGAATATTATTATTGCGGAAACTTTTTTTTTTTTTTTTTTTTTTTTTTTTCTTAACCAGCAGCACTTGGGCTTTCAGCCCTTCGGCCCAATGACATGTCATTGCGAGGCTGGGGAACCTGAGGACTTTCCTTCCAACCCGGTCAGGAGCTTCGCTCCTTCCCATCCACAGAGGGTTTATCACAGGAGCCGTTCAGGCTATTCAGTCAAATTTCCGGCCGTAAACATTTCTTCAAACGCCGACGCCCGGGTTTGAACCATGAACACCTGGTCGCCAGTACAACGCCGAAGCCATTACACCAGCGCGGCTCCCTTATTGCGGAAACAGTATTGGACAACGCAAAATATAGTGTAACTATTGATGTCATGAAACCAGTGAATTTGTATGTTATAATAAATATGTATTTTCCTGTGGGCTCTCAAGAAAGAATCATTGTCGCTTCAATACAGTTGAATTGGTCAGATGATAGCCACCATTCGCGAACATGACGTATCAGCACTATAGCTCACTGAAAGACTGTTTTATTAAGATCAACCAGAAGCACACGAATTAATAACCTAAAAACATTCTATAACATTTAATAAGAATCTGCAAAGAGAAAACCGGTGCAACAGATTAAAACGATACAATAAACTGGTGCCCTTAGCGTAGGGACGAATTTTTTCTGCATAATATTCCAGAGGTTAATCCGAAATCAATATTTACATTCGAGTCAAGAAATGTTTACATTTGACGTGCACTCACGTGATTTGACCACAATATGAATCACTGCGCATGGGTACGGAAGGTCAAACCAACGTCATCAAGTTACCAAGCGAGAATCATGGCCGTTACTAGCCAGTGTCAAAGTCAAATACCAAAAGCATCAAGATATCAAACACTCAAGAGATCAAGATAAACCTAGTGCCATCAACGATTGTACTACAGTTCTGATTAGCAAATTCATTCCCGTTGACGCATGCCAACACTGGCCGGAGAATATACGCGATCACAAAAAATGTGTAACCATTGTTGGTCGTTGTAATGCAACAGTAGTCCATTTTGGCCATTCACAGGCATGTTATTGATCTCATCTTTTAAGTGTTAAATGTTTTTTTTAATATGCATATATGTCATTGTGTTCACCTCAGCGGGTCGGTTGGTGGGAATTCTAGATATGTCTGCAATGTCGCTTCGCTGACCGCAGAATCTAGAATCGTTCCTAGGGCTTGTTGAATATTTTCAATTGTACAAGAGATCCCTTGATATTTGCTTGGGCATACTCTGCTTGTAATTGAATTTAATCAACATTAGTTGTTTAGCTGTGAAGTCTTGTATATACACGTTGTTTTATTATTTGTCTTTCGTTTCATTTTATTTAATTTCGTCGATTGTTTGTCAGATGTCTGTTAAGCCTAACCTTACTATCGTTATTTTTACACATAAATCTGTGACGTCATATGTAAAGAGTACATTTTTTGTGCACAATTTTTTAGATCTTTTTTTGTGTGGTTCGACCTATTTGAGTTCTGTATAGTTCGTCACTTCCTGTACTTTTATTCATTTTCTAGTATCATTTTAATGTTGGTAATTCGTAATTGTGGCGTGAAATTGTATTTATAACTCTTTGGTTTAATTTGTCTATTGTATTTCTTCATTCATAATTAATATTATGTTCATATAGTATACTATAATCTTATAAGAGTAGGAAAATAAGATTGTTGAGTATATAAATTAAAATACTGAATGACAGACATGACTTCAGTCAATTGCACTATTAGTTCACGTAACTACTAGTTGATTATTATGAGTAAGGCATAATATTATAATATATTATTAATATGATAACTATTTGAGCTTACAATTGAGTTGTACAGCACATTAATGGGTAATTAGTTGACTGGGCTAGTCATATTACCATATTAGGCATTGGGCATATATAACTGATTGGTTGATTTATATTGGTGGTTAATATATATAGTTGACTAAGTAAGTATATTATTGGTTTACGATGTCGACTTTAGAATATTTTATTAAATGTGGAAAAGAATTTGCTTTACAGGGAGAAGCTCTTCGTGATTATGCAGTTGACGGAACTTGCAAAAGCGAAGCAAGAGGAACTTGATAGAGAAGAGAAAGAAGAAAGGAAAAAAGCTGAATTAAAGCGAGAAGAAGAAGAACGTGAGGCCAAATTAAAACGAGAGGAAGCTGTTTGGAAACAAGAAGAGATTGAACGAGAAGCAAAAGAATATAAAAGAAGAAAAGAACATGAGGCAAGAGATTAAATGATGCGGGTTGAAGAAGAGAACAAAATGAAACGAGAAGAAAGAATAAGGCAACAAGAGAAAGAGTTAACACTTCTTCGCCTACAAGAATTAAAATTAAAAGCACAAGTTGCTACAATTAGCAATAATGAAGGGACACATCCTACACATTCATCAGAGGATACCAAAGGCTATTACATGTTTAAATTGCCGACTTACAATCCAAATTCCGACGATTTATCATCCTATCTGGCAAGATTTGAACAAATATGTCATGCTAACAAATTCGATAAATCTTGTTGGATTTTAAAACTTGAGGAATTTTTGGCTGGTGAACCATTAACCACCATAAGCTCTATGGATCCTGCAGTACGTAATAATTATGATGCTGCAAGAATTGTTGTTGAAACGTTTTCAACTCACTGAAGAAAGCTATAAAGAAAAATTTAAATCCATGCTTCCAGACTCAAGCAAGGATTTTTCTGCATTTATTGCTTCAATGCAGATGACTTTCCACAGATGGATGGAATTAGCTGGAGTCAATAACTCATACGATAAATTAGTGGATGTAATTTTAAGAGATAAACTTTTAACTGCTGTTAGCAAACCACTTCGTGAATTTCTACAGGAACGCAAACCTTCTACTTTGTCTGCTATGGAAGAAATTGCTGTTAATTATTGCGTTGCACATCGGGGATCATGTTATGCAAACACGGAGTAAAGAGAACCATTACCAGTTGCTTCTAATATGTCATTCCATGGTAATGATAGATCAAGAGCTCATAGCCTTGATAGAAATTTTAATCATAACAGATATAATGACAACAATTATCATAGACAAAATAATTACAACAATAATGATAATTTTAACCGAGGCAGACAGCAATTCAGGCATCAATCACCTCAATTCAGAAATAACAACAAGGTTCAACAAAATTCAAATTGGAAGAAACCATTTAACTTCAATACGAATAAGAATGGTAATAAATGGAATAATAATTATCAAAATTACAGATCTAGAAATAATAGCTACAATGGTAGACCACTAAATAACTCCAGTGATCATCACCGACAACGTTTTCATTTACGTAGACCACCAAGTTTTGAACACAGTGCAGGGGCGGCATTAACTAGTGGTACACCCACTTGTGTTCCAAACAAAAAGGATCAGATATATTCCTCGTCTACATGTTGTGCTGTTAATTATAATGTGGCAAATAGTTGCCAAAAATGTAATGCTATTTTTCAGAAGGCCAAAGATATAGTGCTGAATTGTGGACATCTTCTACCAGCAGTTGGTCTCTCTGCAAACGACGATACCGGCACCCTGATCTTTAATAGAGGGATAGTCAATGGGACAGTTGTATCCGTTTTGAGAGATTCAGGATCAACTACCATCGGAATCAGACAGTCATTGGTCCGTCCGAGTTGCTCTACTACTGAATATGTCAGATTAATTACCCTTGGGGGTACTGTCGATTACTACCCCACTGCCATTATTTCTGTTAACACACCATTTTTTACAGGTAATGTTAAGGTTTGCACGTTGCAGAATACCATAGCTTATCTTATGGTGGGACGCATCCACGGCAGTAAGGATTGCACACCAGAAGAGATTTCTGAATTGGAAACAAATAACTTATTTACAGCAAATGCAGTGACAACTCGAGCCCAGGCTCAAATTTTGGAGAAAGTTGATACTCCAAATCCTGAGACAGTTCTCCATGATGACACTGAGGTTCAGTCAACTATAGATAGAGTATCACTAGCAACAAAACAAAGAGAAGACAACTCTTTAAGAAAGTTGTTTGCTCTGGTACATGATTATGATAAGGTAAACTCAAATAACAAATGCAAACACTGGTTTAAAATTTAAAATGGCATTTTAATCAGATGTTGCATGGACCAATCACAGGTTAAACAACAGGTTATGATACCCTTATCATTAAGGTCTTATATTTTACGACATGCACATAACTCCCAATGCGCGGGTCATATGAGATACACTCGCAGACGTTCTCGAGTGTTTTCTTTTTTTTTGTTCAGGCGTCTTACGTGACGTATCGTTATATGTACGCTCTTGTGATAACTGCCAAGAGCTTAAGTCACGAGGAGCATTTCATACTGCTCTGATACAAGCATGTGACATCTCGGTACGTCCATTTCATAAGATTGCCATAGATATTATTGGTCCTCTCTTACCTTTGGCCAGAGGTCATCGATTGGTCCTAATATGCAATGACTTATGCACACGATGGCCAGAGGCAATTCCATTAAAGACTACCACTACAGCGGATGTAGCCGACGCACTATTACTTATTTTTTCTAGATTAGGTTTTCCTAGAAAAATTTTATCAGACCATGGTTCTCAATTCGTCTCTGACACCATGGCTGAAGTGATGAAAACCCTTGACATCGGAAGAAACCTTAGTAGTATATATCACCCGATGAGCAATGGTTCAGTAGAACGGCTCAAACGCACAATTAAGCAATTATTGCACAAAGTTACAGTTAAACACCCTCAAGACTGGGACAGAGTACTCCCAGCTGTGCTTTTTGCATATCGAGAGGTGCCGCATGAACAGACCGGCTTCTCTCTCTTTGAATTGGTGTTTGGTGCTCCCACAAGATGTCCAATGGAACTGATATAAGATTTACTACTCGACTCTGAGATGACTCAGGAAACCCAGTCATCATACGAATATGTCATCAATTTACGTAAAAAAATCGTAGATGCTTGCCAATTGGCAACAGCTTCATCAGACGCTGCAAAATTCAAAGCTTAATCTTATCAAAATAGAAATAGACGCTTACGTCAGTTATTTTCAGGTGATGAGACTTTCGTGTTACTTCCACGAAAAGAAAATAGACTATTAATTGCATGGAATGGTCCTTACAAAGTTGCGGACAACATTTCAGACGTTGACTGTATTCTAGACATTAAGGGTCATAGGAAAATATACCATATCAATATGCTTAATGAATTCCACATTCGCCCTGAGCACCTACAATCTCTTTTTCACGATCTGAATGACAAATCAATAGGCTCTTGTCAATATTCTAATCTATCTGTAATTCAGGAGGAAGAATCTTCTTTTCCTGAGATACATATGTCTTTACCTGTACCTGCTTTACAGGCTACAGAATCCTGGCGAGACGTAACCATTTCTCCTTCGGTTACACCTCAATAGCATCAACAGATTGCTGATCTTTTAAAATCTTTCAGGAACCCAAAGATGCAGCAATAGAGAATGCAGTCAGCTACCCATAGCTTGACTGCTTTCATCAGGATCAGCGAACCAGAGCTGGTCAAGACCCTACTCCACCTTCACGTGGTAGTCCTGGAAACAGATTGCATCACTGCAGTCTGGCTGAGCAAGTAGGGATCGCAGTGAGAAGGCAAACCCGGTCCCACAAAATGACGTGTCGACCGAAAGGTGCAGATATCACAGCTTAGGCGTAAACAGACACAACGCAACCACCGTCCTTTTTAGGACGAACAAGGAAGAAGAAGAAGAAATTCTTTCACAGATGTGTTAACTGATTTGCCTGGTCGCACATCAGTTATTAGTCACGACATAAGACTCAACGATGATACACATATCTGCTTGCATCCATATTCGGTTCCAGTACATTACCTAAGTAAGACAACTCAGGAACTCGGACAGATGTTGGCTTTAGGGATCATAGAAAGTAGTAATTCTCCATTTTCGTCACAGTTGGTCATTGTTAGAAAGAAAGACAACAACATTCGTCTATGTGTCGACTATAGAAAGTTAAATGCTCAGACAGTCGCTGACAGTGAACCACATCCGATTCTTGACGACTTACTTACTCGTCTATCGACAGCAACATTTTTACCAAAAATAGATTTAACAAAGGGATATTGGCAAATTCCATTAACAGAAAATGCCAAATATTTTTCTGCGTTTTCGACTCCACAAGGTCTTTACCAGTGGAACGTCATGCCTTTCGGGCTCGAGACCGCACCAGCGACGTTTATTCGCATGATGCAAAAAATTGTATCCCACAGACCGGACATTATCACATATATTGACGATATCTGTTTATTCAGTTCGTCATTTGAGGAACATTTTTCAGGACTTTGTTCCGTATTAGAAATCTTGAGAAGCTAATAATTTAACTGCTAAACCCACTAAAATTCAAATAGCTTTCCATGAAATAACTTTTCTTGGACATATCATTGGGGCTGGGCGTATCCAACCCATTCCCCATAATGTATCAAAAATTTTAAAGTTATCAATTTCTCAAACAAAAACACAAGTTAGAAGTTTACTAGGTCTCGTCCAATATTATAGTAGATTCATATCGAACTTGTCATCAATCACAGCTGTCTTGTCTTCCTTCTTGAGGAAAGAAATGCATGTGAAAGTTACATGGACTGCAGACTGCGACAAAACGTTTAACCAAATTTTGTCACTTTTTTCTAGGCCACCTATTTTAAGGTTACCATATACTAAAAATATTTTCATTCTTCGTACAGATGCCAGCAATTACGGATTAGGAGGTAGTTTACTCCAAGAACATGATGGCGTACTGCACCCAACATTATTCATATTAAGAAAACTTACTGATGCTGAGCTCAAATATTGCGTGGTAGATAAGGAGCTTGATAAGGGTGGATTTGAGCTGAAATGATAACTTGCCACCCCTATCGACACCTGGTATTAAAGTGCAAGATGTAGGTGTCTTCTCTGATTTAGAATGTTGCTGTGTGTGTTGCAGTAGAACAGTTCACAGGGTACACCACAGGCAACATGACGTGTAGAGTCATAGAAATGGTAACTTCGCTTTAGTTTTATACCATTTATTGCACGCCACAAAACAGTCATGATATTTATGTCATCACCAGCATAGTATAACGAATGCAGCATTCAAAATCATATTAACTGATAGTCATGTAGGATTCAATACTCAATAGTTGTATTGTAAACAGATATCATAAAGTTCTGGTTCGTGAAGCTGTATAAATAATATATATAACTTCTGCAACAGTGTCAGCTGCAGATCTTCAATGTTCATAGACAATAATAAATGCTCCCTTTCTGATGCTAGCAGATCAGATGTATACAATAAGTCCGTTTACTGTCTGCACGTGAATAGCATACTGGGCATACAGGTCAAACCGACCTTTATAACGTTTCTAAGTCTAACCATCTGACTTGGACGTGATCTCTGATATAACGAATCCTGGAACACAGACAATAGTCTTGTTGGTCTAGAGCGACCCATATATATATATAACTAGTTCAGGTATAAAGATACTGGTGGCGAAAAACCTAGTCAAAGTACCTCTCCATTTTGAATCACACAGGCGAGCAAGGAGCGACAAAATGACGAACTTCTAGATGATAGCAAAAAGTTCGCTACAAGAGGAATTACCTTTCTTCGGAAATCAACCACGAACATATGCCTCCAGGCAGGCTTGAATAATACTGGGAAATAGTCTAGTTAGCTAACTAAACCACAAAGACAACGTATTTCCCTCAGAAAATCACAAGACGCAGGTTGCGTCCGCTCGCTACTCAGACCATTTCTAAACTGCCCAGCTGGGCGGAACACACAGAACGAACTCCCAGTTTTTGACATGCGCAGAACTCATCTACGTGAGTATCAATTCACACAAAGCGGTTCTAAGAACATTCGAGATAAAAGTCTTACACAGTCGCGCCTTTTATGGTCATGAACAGAAGCGTTAAGACAGGTTTCAGACATCTACAACAGTTGACTGATACTACCAAATAAGGAGATATGGTCACGCTTCGTTCAAGAAATTATAGACCGAACGTGTCTCTATACAAGAGAAGGCAAACTCCTAAAAAATTGTAGTCTCAATAACTCGGGTTATGTCCCTTTGACTGTAAAAAACATAATACACATTTCAGTCAAAAAATGATCATACATACGAAAAATGATCATACAAAGACTTTGGAAAAAGTAATTATTTGTGCGTAACATTACCGCACCCTCCCGGGAAAAAAAAAATGAAACATTTTTTTTTTAAATCCTGGAGCCGGAAAAATCTAGGCTCCTAACGCACGTATGATGCGCGGATATATACCTAACAAACTAGCTCAACACATGGAGCGAAACTGAGATCATATCCCAGGTCCTTAGAGAAAAAATGTATCTAAGTATTCGCGTATATATTCCAGGAAGGTGCCACCAACACAAGCCACAATGATGGCAACATCATAATAAAAGTCAAATTACTCTCATACCAATATATGAAATTAAATATATTATTATGATATCATATAATGTGTTGTGCAAACAGCGGTGTAATATATTAATATACCGCACTATTTTATTACATTATATAATGCATCAGTAATTAATAAGTAATACAATGTTGTTCTTTGTTGACATAAACAAGCAATAGAAGATGTGGACATCATCCGCTCCCAATCTAGGACAGGACTTGATATCCTCAAAGTTCCACAATGGACATAATCTCGCAGACTTCAATGATGTGCTGCGAAAATATCAATAACACAAATCTTAAAGACAACTGGTAAATCTCTTAATACAATTATGCAAATATATTATTTAAATGTGGCCGAGTGATCTTTTGGCCCGTATATCACTAACTAAGCCTTCTTAGATAATTACATGGTACAATGTTATAAATTTCCCTCAAAAAAAAAAAAAAAAAGTGAGAAAAAATCTACTAACATGTCATTATAATATTGGACTGTATATCAGGAAATATATATATATGACAGAAGAATCATGTGGAATCGTGTGGGCATCTGGACAGAATGTCTGCCATTACATTGTCCGAACCACGGATAGCTCGAACCGAGAAATGAAATGGTTGAAGAGCTATGGCATAACGAGTGGACCTCGAGCTCTTCAAGTTTTTGCTCTGAATAGCAGTAAGCGCTTTCTGGTCGGTTTCCACAATGAAATGTGCGCCTAGAAGAAATCTTTGTAACTTCAGAATAGACCATACCATAGCCAATAACTCACGGTCTAAAACCGAGTAATTCTTTTCTGCAGCATTTAATTTCCTAGAGATATACATCACCGGATGCAGAGTATCAGAATACTCCTGCATTAGTGCTGCCCCAATCCCAGTTGACGAGGCGTCACTTCGAAGAACAAAAGTCTTCTCAATAGTAGGTAACCTAAGAATAGGTGGAGATGAAAATAGGGCTTTAACCTGGTCCAATGAGGATTGACATTCTTTAGACCAGCGGATCAGATTAGGCGACCCTTTCTTCAATAAAGTAGAAAGCGGTGCCATAATGGAGGACAGATTCGGAATGAATCGTCCGTAGAATTGGATCAAACCTAATAGACTCCTTACTTGTTTCTTCGTCTTAGGGACCGAAATGTTAAGTATTTTTGAAACATTGTGGTCCTCTGTCTTTAAAAGACCACGACCAACACGATGACCTAGGAAAGAAATCTCACTAAATCCTATAAAGGCTTTAGAGGGTTTTGCAGTCAAGTTATACTCGCGAAGAGTAGAGTAATTCGTATAAACCCAAATAGTGATCTTCCCAGGAATCACTGAATAGACAGATATCATCTAGGTATGCTATGACATCTGTACGATATGCGAGAATTCGCCGCATCATGCGTACGAATGTAGCAGGGGCGTTCATAAGACCGAAAGGCATGAAATTCCATTGGAATAAACCCCTAGGTGTAGAAAAAGCTGTAAAAGGTTTGGCACGTTCAGTTAGCGGGACTTGCCAATAACCTTTAGACAAATCTAGTTTGGTAAAGAATCTAGAATTAGAAAGTTTATTGAGTAGCTCTTCTAATGAAGGCATAGGTTCAGCATCGAACTTCGTAACTTGGTTCAATTTGCGATAATCTACGCAAATGCGAATGTTATTATCCTTCTTTCGAACAATAACCATAGACGAAGAGTATGCTGAAGTGGATGGTTCAATGATTTCCAAACGTATCATTTCATCCAATTCTTTTTCGACTTGAGACTGGAAATGGATAGGTATTGGATAGGGTCTGACTCTGATAGGATTATGATCAGTTAGCACAATGTCATGTTCAATGACATGTGTGTGTCCCGGGATGTCTGTAAGAACATCCTGAAATGTTTGCAACATTGAAGAAACTTGTCGATGTTCCTCCGCGGAAAGATTTGGAGAAACGGTCACGTTTTTCCAAGATTCCGTAGAATAAAGTGGGACCATAGAAAGAGGAAGATTGACATCAGAAAAAGTAGTTTCCTCATCCTGTATAACTGACAGAGATGAGTACTGACCATGAGGTACTTGAGAATTGTCCGTTGCCTGGAAAATAGGCTGCAAATAGTCAGGTCTTTCATAAAATTCCGTGAGCATATTTATGTGGAAAGTTTTATGCTTTCCATCAATATCGACAACATAGTCGACATCAGAAATTTTGGAGACTATTGCATATGGACCTTTCCATGCAATTAGAAGTCTGTTCTCCCTTGAAGGAAGTAGAACGAGAGCTTTGTCACCTGGACAAAGTTGTCGTAGACATCTATTCTTATTTGCAAACTGCCTTGCCTTTTCTTTAGCAAATTCGGAAGACGAAGTTGCTAGTTTGCATGCCTCGATGATCTTTTGCCTAAGAGCAATGACGTACTCATAAGAAGATTGAGTTTCATCGCTAATATTATCGGCAGTGATTAGATCGTGAAGTAAAGACATAGGGCCGCGCGGTTGCGCGCCAAAGACAAGTTCAAAAGGGGAAAACCCTGTATGTTCATTGGGGACCTCTCTATACGCAAAGAGAGCCGCGGGTAAGACCCTGTCCCAATCCTGAGGATGATCCTCAGTTATTTTACCAAGTAAAGTTTTCAGAGTCCTATTTAAACGTTCGACCAACCCATTAGACATTGGGTGATAGATACTGCTGAGAGACCTTTTAATGTGTAGCATAGACATTACCTGTGACATAGTGTCTGATATAAGTTGAGTGCCATGGTCTGACAATATTTCTCCGGGAAAACCCAAGCGAGAAAATATCAGCCAAAGAGCGTCTGCGATATCAGCAGTTGAGATGCTCTTGAGAGGTATTGCCTCTGGCCAACGTGTGCACATATCGACACATGTAAGGATAAATTGATGTCCTCTAGCCGACTTAATTCTAAAAGGACCGATAATATCTATTGCCATTTTTTGAAAAGGGCGAATAGGAATGTCAGCAGCCTGGATAGGCGCAGCATGTCGTGGTCCTTTAGATTTGACCTCCTGACATACTTTGCAAGAGCGACAGTACATTCGTATGTCCTTGCTCACAAATGGCCAAAAGAAAGCCGCAAGAACCCTCGACTTTGTACGGGAAAAACCCATATGTCCAGCACATTGCGAGTCATGAGCATGTTGCAATATTTGCAATCTCATGCTCTTAGGCACAAGAATTTGTGAATGAGTGGACGTAGTCGAGTCTTGTACTATACGTACAAGTACGCCGTTCTTCATAGAAATCCAAGACTTTCTTTTAGTATTTTGATTAGGATCACCTTTTTTTGCTAGAATGAAGAATTTTTGTAAAGAAGGATCTTCTTCTTGCAATTTGATAAATGAGTCACGTGTAATAGTCAAGTGACTATCTTGGTCATTTACTTCATCATTATTAGTTAATGAAGTTTGAGGTGGATCCAGAGCATGTGCTCTTGTGACCACCGCATTGGTAGCTTCAATGTTTTGCTCTTCCCAAACAGCGATCTGCTGTGGGGTACATTCCCTAACTCCGTGAATACGACCAATAATAAGGTCCGCAATAGGGTTTGGAAGTAGACACGCGTGGACCTCTCCCGTGAAGAAAGGAGTAGCAATATGTATTATAGCAGTAGGATACTTTTCCAACGTGCCACCAAATGTGACACATTTGATGACCTTTCCTGTAGCACAGGATGGATCTACAAGAGATTGCCTAACGCCGACAGTAGTGCATCCAGAATCAAACAACACCGAGACTGGATTACTATTTACAAGCCCCTTATGTAATATAAGAGAACCTCTCCCATCATGAGCAACATTAGCAGGAAGAGCGGGCAAAGGATGACCACAGCTTAGAGTACTAACGGTCTTCGGATCAAATAAAGTACTGCATTGGATACATTTATTTGCCCTACCAAAATCAAAAGATGAGCATCCGATAGCATTATGGTCTTTATCATTATTAATCTGTTTATCTGCTCCCTGAGATTCTTGTTGAACAGAGTTTGTCTGTTGATATCTTTTTCTCTTATGTTGCGATCTACCGCGACCATTATTGCCTCTGCAATTATCATTAAAGTCCCTACTGTAATTTTTATCCTGGTTTGAGTTCCAGTTTCCATAACTGTCATTACCATCTCTATGCTGTTGAGAACCTCTATTATCTTGGTATTGAGGTCTCTGCAAAAAATATTTCCCTCTATGCCGATTACCTTTGTGGAAATTTCTAAAGTTAACCGGAGTAGAATAACGTGTAGTATTAGGATGTCTCCAGTTCTGGGAAGAAGAATCACCCTGGAATTGATTACTATGGTTCTGGGCATAATTACGGTTACTCTTTTTATTGAAATTTTGCTGGCTACCCTGAAATTTACGCATAAAATTTGGGCCATAAGGTGCTGCCGAAGCAACTGGCAGACCTTCTTTTACTTTAGAGTTGCTAATGGTTATGTGAGGATGCGCAGTAACATACTGGCTACAGTATTCTTCCATTTCTTTTATGTTTTTAGGCTTACGCTCATGAAGAAAAGAAAGAAAAGCTTCATTAACAGAAGACATAACCTTGTCTCTAAGTAGTAAGTCCATGAGAGCTTCAAATGTACTTTCTGTCTTAGACAACTCAACCCATCGTAAAAAAGTAAGACGTATGCTTGAGATGAATTCAGAGAATTCAACTCCAGTTTCTGGTAACATGTTTTTAAATTTAAGACGATATCCGTCCTCGTTAAGTTGGTACTTCTTTAACAATGCTGCTCTGACAACCTCATAGTTGTTTTTGTCAGGCACATCTACCATACTCAACAAAGTCAAAGCATCACCTCTAAGTATCTTGGACAGATGATAAACATATAATGTTTTATCTATATTATGCACATTACATGCACTTTCAAATCTATCTAGATAAAATGTTATATCATCGATTGAGGGATTAAATGCTGGTAGATTAAGCTTGAAATCCTTAGCATTAGTCTTATCTGACACCTTATTTGCATCATTAGCATTACCAGCGTTCAATAACTTTAACTTCTCTAACTCTAAAGCTATGAGTTTTTCTTCATGCTCCATTTTTGCTTTTCTCTCATCAGACTCTCTTTGTAACCTTCTTTCTTCAGCCTCAGCCTGTGCCTGCAATTTTCTTTCTTCAACCTGAGCTTGTTTTTCTAATCTTTTATTTTCAGCCTCTATTTCAAGTCTCTTATTTTCAGCCTCTATTTCAAGTCTCTTATTTTCAGCCTCTTTTTCAAGTCTCTTATTTTCAGCCTCTTTTTCAAGTCTCTTATTTTCAGCTTCTTTTTCAAGTCTCTTATTTTCAGCCTCTTTTTCAAGTCTCTTCTCCTGAGATTCTGCTTCTCTTTTTTGTTTTTTCCATTTCCATTTGTAATCTTTTCTCATCCACCTGCATCTGCAGTTTCTTTTGTTCTATCTCAGCATCTATTCTCTTTTGTTCAGTTTGTTCTTTCATTTTCTTTTCTTCCGACTTCAATGCCTTGGCATATTGAACAGTCGCAAATTCTTCTAATTTATCACCTGTCTTCCCAAGGGCTTTACCCTGCTCAATAAAGTACTCAAATGTAGACATGATGTCTAAAATGTGAGTACAGAACCTGAAATAATTAATTATCTTATTTCAATCTTAATAGCAACAAGACTTAATAAAGTGCTTGTATAATCACTATGTTTACTCCAATCTCTGTGGGAAACAAGACTTGACACCAACTTGTATTATCAAATGTATAATAATATCACAAGTCACCTCTTAATTATCAGTGCACTACACAAATCAGTGCATAACCATCAGTTATTTATCATAACTGCACTACAATAGTGCATAAGCAAAAAACCACCAGTTAGTTATGATAAGTGCACTATAGACCAATAGTGCATGAGCATATATGTAACAATAGTGAAAGCTAACCATGCAAGAACTATGCAAACAATAACAAGACAATGTAAACAATAACAAAGGTCACCAACAATGTAAACAATAACAAAGATCAAAGTCAATGTAAACAACAACAAAGATCAGAGTCAATGTAAACAACAACAAAGATCAAAGTCAATGTAAACAATAACAAAGATCAGAGTCAATGTAAACAACAACAAAGATCAAAGTCAATGTAAACAATAACAAAGATCAAACACTACGAAAACATTCGCATAAGTCAAATAAATAAACAGCGAAACTAAAAAGAAATATCACAAAGAATGTGATGACAAAATGCGAAGATATGACCAACAAATGACGCTACAGTGTATACACAAAAATTTACGTAAAGAACTGAATAATAGAAAAGAGGAGACCTACAAATACAAACAATTGAAATCAAAACTAAAAAACAGAAAGAAAGAGAAAAAAAAAAATATACAAAAAACGAAAATAAAGCACAACTCGTCACAACTAAACAGATATAGCAACGATTGTCGCTAGCAAATTTCACAGTAGGAAATTCGCACAGTCCCTAACGAAAACGCTAACAGTAGAACCTCTGTGACGTGGTATCTTCTACTGAAAGACACCGCCCAACCGAGAAAACCCGCTGAAATATAAACATATAAATATACAAATATAAATAACATATAACATGTAACAAATAGCAAAAAGTGTGAAAGAATTTAGAAGGCTCAGCTAGAACATAAGGGCACAGTTCACAAACAAAACAGGCCACTTAACTTCTATGTATCCACAACGTCAGCACAGTTCAGAACAGGATGTGATCAGCATTCTTAGGACAATGATCCAACGTTGATCCATATCTGCTCTCGTAAACTGCCATGACGAAGGAAATGAGCTTCTAACAGGAAACAGCTTCTGAACTTGACCTTCTGAATTCTACAAATTGACTTGAGCACTTGACCTTCTGAATCTTATAAATTGCTCAAACCGGCACTTGACCTTCTGAACCCGCAACAGTACCTCTGAGACCGGAACAGTTGTTACGGCACTTGTCCTTCTTAACAGATCAGGAAAACTGCCAACTTGACGAGCAACGCCGGGTATTTTGAAACATTTTCCAACTTTCAGCAACGCCGGGTACTTTCAAAATCTTTCATCAAACATTGAGGTGATGAGTTGAAACTGTAATGTTGAAAGCTTGATGATGATGTCTGGGTTTGTTGACCCCCTTGATAGCTGGTATCAGAGTAAACCAACATATGGCCACCAAAAATGATAAGGGTGGATTTGAGCTGAAATGATAACTTGCCACCCCTATCGACACCTGGTATTAAAGTGCAAGATGTAGGTGTCTTCTCTGATTTAGAATGTTGCTGTGTGTGTTGCAGTAGAACAGTTCACAGGGTACACCACAGGCAACATGACGTGTAGAGTCATAGAAATGGTAACTTCGCTTTAGTTTTATACCATTTATTGCACGCCACAAAACAGTCATGATATTTATGTCATCACCAGCATAGTATAACGAATGCAGCATTCAAAATCATATTAACTGATAGTCATGTAGGATTCAATACTCAATAGTTGTATTGTAAACAGATATCATAAAGTTCTGGTTCGTGAAGCTGTATAAATAATATATATAACTTCTGCAACAGTGTCAGCTGCAGATCTTCAATGTTCATAGACAATAATAAATGCTCCCTTTCTGATGCTAGCAGATCAGATGTATACAATAAGTCCGTTTACTGTCTGCACGTGAATAGCATACTGGGCATACAGGTCAAACCGACCTTTATAACGTTTCTAAGTCTAACCATCTGACTTGGACGTGATCTCTGATATAACGAATCCTGGAACACAGACAATAGTCTTGTTGGTCTAGAGCGACCCATATATATATATATAACTAGTTCAGGTATAAAGATACCGGTGGCGAAAAACCTAGTCAAAGTACCTCTCCATTTTGAATCACACAGGCGAGCAAGGAGCGACAAAATGACGAACTTCTAGATGATAGCAAAAAGTTCGCTACAAGAGGAATTACCTTTCTTCGGAAATCAACCACGAACATATGCCTCCAGGCAGGCTTGAATAATACTGGGAAATAGTCTAGTTAGCTAACTAACCCACAAAGACAACGTATTTCCCTCAGAAAATCACAAGACGCAGGTTGCGTCCGCTCGCTACTCAGACCATTTCTAAACTGCCCAGCTGGGCGGAACACACAGAACGAACTCCCAGTTTTTGACATGCGCAGAACTCATCTACGTGAGTATCAATTCACACAAAGCGGTTCTAAGAACATTCGAGATAAAAGTCTTACACAGTCGCGCCTTTTATGGTCATGAACAGAAGCGTTAAGACAGGTTTCAGACATCTACAACAGTTGACTGATACTACCAAATAAGGAGATATGGTCACGCTTCGTTCAAGAAATTATAGACCGAACGTGTCTCTATACAAGAGAAGGCAAACTCCTAAAAAAATTGTAGTCTCAATAACTCGGGTTATGTCCCTTTGACTGTAAAAAAAACATAATACACATTTCAGTCAAAAAATGATCATACATACGAAAAATGATCATACAAAGACTTTGGAAAAAGTGGAATTAATAAACTCGGAAGATTTATATTCTTATATATACCTGCAAAGTATAATTGACAATGAAATTATGTTGCTTACAGACCTTTGAACATTTCCGAACAACATCTCGTACTTACAGGACATACGTGATCATGAACCAGGTGCATGAAAACAAAAACATTCGTAATACGTACAATGCACTAAATTATTTTTCAAATATCCGCAAGGAGTTATCAATTTCGTTCATATTTCAATTATGGGACTTTGGACTATGGTTAGTGTCCATACGTCTGTCACACGCCGTGATACAATCTACAATCAATATGCTTCGAACTTATGATTGAAAATAGTGATATATACACTTTCGCAGTATCGTTTGAACTCATAATCATCTTTAACTGAATGAACTCTGTCATCTAACGTGTTGAATCATACCGACAGGAATTACTAACAGATTCTTCATCAGGATTGACACTATTGATTCCGATACTTTAATATGATGAAGTAAAGATAAAAAAGTTGGAAAAAAACATTATCACACAGATAATTACTATAATTACTGGAGTAGTTTAACTAGTAAATATTATAGGTATCTTAATAACTCATTTTAACTTAATTGTTGATAAAATGCTATATATTATTTCTTATTATTGGGTAGATTAAATTAATTTAGTTTTAAACTCTATAATTATTTTACATATAAGTTCTGCACACATATTTCTTAATTTTATTCTTTACTACTTTCTTCTCATGTGTTCTTAAATTTTTCTTTCTTTTCTTTACCTTCTTTAACTCTGATACAATCCTTTAATTAGTTAATTAGATTTAATTATATCTCAATCTACACACATTACTTTAAATACTTAAATATATTTAATTAATTATGTCTCAGGATTTTAATTACTACACCACATAATAAGCTAGTTAAAACATAATTTTAGTTAAGTAGAAAATCACTAACTATCCTTTCTGACAGTTGACGTGTCTTTAGTTAACTTAGTATATTTTTCATGTACGTTATGACATTTAGTATATTGACGAGACCTTCGACAATGTTTTACTGAAAACATCGTAGGCCGTATGTCCCTAATTTTTAATTTTGAAATAATTAATCGAGTTATTAGTTTATAATCCCAAAAAAAATCTATAAAATAGAATTTTTTTCCCCCGTCGGTCAGGGTAATGTAATGTTACGACATGTTTTATGAGGTTGGCCACTGTTATTGTGAGCACGTTTAAAGTTACCCATTAGGGGCTTGAGATGTTATTAATATATCATGTTTCGCGCTTCACGGGATTTTAGTGAACGCGGAAATGGTACAGTTGTCTAGGATTATAATGACGTGTTGCGTTGTTATGCTAACGCATAACCTCGTTTTAGTTGTACCCTTCAGACTCCGAAATTTATCCAAGTCGGACGTGTTTTTATTCCTCGCAGTATAAAGTGAAGTGCGCTGAAGTCCCTTTTGAAGATATGCTACAGGGTCAGCTATCTAGTTAGATGCATACAAGGATGAGGTATTCTATTTTATAGATTTTTTTTGGGAATTATAAACTAATAACTCGATTAATTATTTCAAAATTAAAAATTAGGGACATACGGCCTACGATGTTTTCAGTAAAACATTGTCGAAGGTCGTCGTCAATATACGAAATGTTCTGTAAATTCGGACTCACGATAAATATTAAATTTATGACTTCGGTCAGAATCATTATCTTCGCCAAACCTATGGCTGTTCATTACCGGATGACCAACTCACTGGCATCGCGTGTAAACGTCAGACATTTTGAAGACTGAATATTATTATTGCGGAAACAGTATTGGACAGCGCAAAATATAATGTAACTATTGATGTCATGAAACCAATGAATTTGTATGTTATAATAAATATGTATTTTCCTGTGGACTCTCAAGAAAGAATCGTTGTCGCTTCAATACAGTTGAATTGATCAGATGTTAGCCACCATTCGCGAACATGATGTATCAGCACTATAGCTCACTGAAAGACTGTTTTATTAAGATCAGCCAGAAGCACACGAATTAATAACCTAAAAACATTCTATAACATTTAATAAGAATCTGCAAAGAGAAAACCGGTGCAACAGAGTAAAACTATGCAACACTCGTCTAAAATATCGGACATTAAGATCAAAACAAGGTGCAGATGTCACTACAACACGCAGATGGAGAAGAGAAGACAAAATAAATTTTATATGACAATATTATGGGTCAGTTATGTAACAGTCAATTTGTGTCTACATTCCGACAGCATAAAGCATAATTCATAATATCCCCAACAGTCTAACTAATTCTAACCAAGGCTTTTTTTCGGTTTTTTTCGGTTTTACCCAGGACCCAATATGCAGACATTTTTATTTCTACAAGTAATAATTTTAAAACATGTAGTAGACACATATATTAATTTAGTAGATACATGTATCATGCATCAAACTTCAGGAAATTGGCTGCAGAATGTTGTGAAATACTGTTGAGTTCTTATGTGATATTATGATTGTTAGTTATATCCTGTGAAGTGCAGTAACAATAAAAAATATAAAATGAATACAAATTATGCACGTACACGTAACTATTTCAGCTGCACATAATTCCTTGGTAGTAAAGCACTGTCACGGAGTGTTTTGAGGGTATTTTGCATGTGTGAATGTTCCCATGCTCCAGCGGGAGTTTATTAGTCATGTGAGTTGTTGTGAGCTGGGAATGCGTGCATTGTAATAATTTAGCTACAGCAGGGTTGTGAGCATTGCTTGAGACAAGCTGTTAGCTTTTGTGATGCGTGAATGAAAATCAGTAGAGCGTGGAAGGGTTTCACGGGTTTTGGTGAATACGCATGAAAGGGGCAGTCAGCGGGAGGAATGTGTTGGTTGGAGACGTGTGTTGAGTCAGCAGAGAGTTGAGACAGTAGACAGGAGACAGCGTAGAGCGTAGAGAAGAGAAGGGTGGATGTCTATAGTAGGGCGCGAGTAGAGGGCCATAATTGTGTTGTAGATGTTGCAGTAGTTATTCATGAAGTAGCCTATTTGTGGCTGTAGTTATTCCGAGGAGCAGAGTGTGTGCGGATGCTCGGGATTGGTGATTTATCCAATATGTGCAATGGCCCTGCGTCCATTGTGACTTATTGTGAATATAATATAGTGTTGGAGATTGACATAATTGTTGGAGTTGTTCCTTAGACAAGTGAGCTAGACGAGCGTGTATAAGTGTTGTCTGTCTTCCTACACATCCACCCACATACACCCTACTCGTCACAAGCACCAAGAATTGAAACGTATATCCAGTTGACAACTAATTCAAGAAGTTTGATTTAAAAAAAACAAATGAAAATTGTAATTTATATAAATTTGTTTGTGATGTCAAATGTTGCTGAATTGGAATCTCACTTACACATTCGTGACCCATGCAAATTATTTAATTTATTACATAAACATATCACGTTTGTTCAACGTCCTTATCGGAATCGAAAATAGGTTTTTATCGCTACCGGTATCGCTAAAATTCATTTCGAAATTATATATTGAGGTTGATTCGTTAATAGTTTATGAGTGTTATGTATGCGACTACACTGCATGTAAACAAATAACACTTTGTCGTCATTAATTTATAAAAGTATGCAAAAACAAAGCACCAATATAATGATTTCGCTAGCAGTTCAAACTTCGATGTCCACAGGAAGTGTTTACATGATATGAACACTCTATGGCAACTTATTTTATAATTCTTTGTTCAATTTCGGAATCTTGTGAAACTGGCATACCATGCTGCCTGCGGCTAGATCCAAAACCACTCTAGCAACTGATATAAAATTTACAATTGTAACTTCATAATCTTTTTTTCGCTCAGAAACTTTCACTCGCATGTGCCGGATGTAATGAAATAATCTTAAAAATGCTTAACGCCAGATATTCTATAATTTTCCGCACAAATGCGGAATATATCGCCTTGGCACGCCATACGCTTTGGGTATAACGAAAGGCCTATCTGGCTAACCATTTAGTCACTCGGACTCTTGAAGTAAAGGGTAAGATCGAATCCAGCAAGACAAGAAATATGAGACAAAGTACAAATGTCACGCTAAAAGACAGGAGGAGAAACGAGAAGTTATGTTTGTAAAACATAACATAGTGGATCAGTTAGATACAAAAAGATTACCTAATAAATGATATGGACACTCCAACAAAATGTGCCCAAACCAAGTCGCACACAAAAATCGGTAAACAACCAAGAAGATCTGGTTTTATGGTATCGTTTAAGGCAGCTAATAAGAGGTTGTGCAGCCGCGGTAGCATAGTGGTTAGTGCACTGGCTTCCTAGCGCAGTGGTCTATGGTTCGATCCCCAGATGAGGCGGAAAATTTTTAGGCCACAAACGGCTCCTGGGTCGACCCAGCCCCAAATGGGTACCAGAGCTACTCTGGGAAGGTTAAGGCGGCGGCAAGTGGACCAGCTGTAGTCGTGGCTCCATGCTAGCTCGTGAATGTCGGGTACAGACTTCATACAAGTGGACCAGCTGTAGTCGTGGCTCTATGCTAGCACGTGAATGTCTGGTACAGGCTTCATACAAGTGGACCAGCTGTAGTCGTGGCTCTATGCTAGCTCGTGAATGTCGGGTACAGACTTCATACAAGTGGACCAGCTGTAGTCGTGGCTCTATGCTAGCTCGTGAATGTCGGGTACAGACTTCATACAAGTGGACCAGCTGTAGTCGTGGCTCTATGCTAGCTCGTGAATGTCGGGTACAGACTTCATACAAGTGGACCAGCTGTAGTCGTGGCTCTATGCTAGCTCGTGAATGTCGGGTACAGACTTCATACAAGTGGACCAGCTGTAGTCGTGGCTCTATGCTAGCACGTGAATGTCTGGTACAGACTTCATACAAGTGGACCAGCTGTAGTCGTGGCTCTATGCTAGCACGTGAATGTCTGGTACAGACTTCATACAAGTGGACCAGCTGTAGTCGTGGCTCCATGCTAGCTCGTGAATGTCTGGTACAGACTTCATACAAGTGGACCAGCTGTAGTCGTGGCTCCATGCTAGCTCGTGAATGTCGGGTACAGACTTCATACAAGTGGACCAGCTGTAGTCGTGGCTCTATGCTAGCACGTGAATGTCTGGTACAGGCTTCATACAAGTGGACCAGCTGTAGTCGTGGCTCTATGCTAGCACGTGAATGTCTGGTACAGGCTTCATACAAGTGGACCAGCTGTAGTCGTGGCTCTATGCTAGCACGTGAATGTCTGGTACAGGCTTCATACAAGTGGACCAGCTGTTGTCGTGGCTCCGTGCTAGCTCGTGAATGTCGGATACAGGCTTCATACAAGTGGACCAGCTGTAGTCGTGGCTCCATGCTAGCTCGTGAATGTCGGGTACAGACTTCATACAAGTGGACCAGCTGTAGTCGTGGCTCTATGCTAGCTCGTGAATGTCGGGTACAGGCTTCATACAAGTGGACCAGCTGTAGTCGTGGCTTCATGCTAGCTCGTGAATGTCGGTTACAGACTTCATACAAGTGGACCAGCTGTAGTCGTGGCTCTATGCTAGCTCGTGAATGTCGGGTACAGGCTTCATACAAGTGGACCAACTGTAGTCGTGGCTCTATGCTAGCACGTGAATGTCTGGAACAGGCTTCATACAAGTGGACCAGCTGTAGTCGTGGCTCCATGCTAGCTCGTGAATGTCGGGTACAGACTTCATACAAGTGGACCAGCTGTAGTCGTGGTTCCATGCTAGCTCGTGAATGTCTGGTACAGACGTCATACAAGTGGACCAGCTGTAGTCGTGGCTCCATGCTAGCTTGTGAATGTCTGGTACAGACTTCATGCAAGTGGACCAGCTGTAGTCGTGGCTCCATGCTAGCTCGTGAATGTCTGGTACAGACTTCATACAAGTGGACCAGCTGTAGTCGTGGCTCCATGCTCCATAAGGAGCGCTATATAAAATTAAATAATGATGAGTAAATACAGAAACATAATTATTTTATTACAGCACTGACGTCATACTTTTGGATTTTGTTCTTGAGATCTTAGTTTGTTTTTATTAAATAAATATGTGCTTCTTAACCGAGGGGTGCTTGTACACTCCTGAGGAGCGTAACCTGACATCTGTGGGTTGTGAGACATGTCAGATATTTTAGAAGGCGAATCATCATAAAGACAATATGATCTCTCTGGCAAACTTCTACACCCCAGGGTAGAAGATGAATGACGAAGTAGTAGTACTATATTTAAAATGAATATCTATATCGAACTCCTTTTTTGCCATTTTTCTTTTACACGAGGGTAGGTAATAGTTTAATGTGCTAGGGGAAACAATCTGTATAAAATTAATAAAAATTTCACACCACTTTTTTTATTAAACTGCTCTTAAGAGCTACTTCAACCACTGTTTAGTTAACATTAACATGTGTTTTTGTACATACAATGTATCCCATTGTTCGGTATTGCACATTAACATTTAGTACTTTTCTGTTTCTACTAAAATTACAAGAAATTTGCTAACGAATGAACATACAGTGGTAGTGTTAATTTACAAGAACACGGCTATATTTCTATGAAGTACAAATCAAGAGCACCCTCGCTTAGGAGCATTTCGAATTATTATTTCTTTTTCGGCTGTCTGTGTCGCCAATAAAAACAAAAATGATAAAACACGACAACCGAACAGCCTATACAGTGTCTGTTCTCTCAGGTATCATTGTCCCTCTCATAACGTGTGCAAATAAAAGAACACTGGCTGTCTCTGAATTTTACAGTAACATACTCATGCACGCTGGTCTCCCGTGTAGTGTCGTCTGTCTTTCTATTTTTAAAAGCTCAGCCAATCGGAAGCTGCAAGTAAAGGAAAAAAGGTAACGGTAGTCACATAGCAGATCCTGTCGTAGGAAAGTAATCCAGAATTTGCAGCCAGAGGAAAGCGCTCTAACCAATTAGCAAATTGGACTCTCAGAGTAAGATGGTACGATCAAATTATACAAGGCAAGAAATAAAGCTACAAATGTCACTATAAAAGACGGGAAGAGAAACAAGAAATTATGTTTGTAAGAAAACATCCTGGATCAGTTATATACAAAGAGATAAACAAATAAATGAGGTGGACACTCTGACAAAATGTGCCCAAATCAGCTCGCACACAAAAATCGTTTAACAACAAACATGATCTGGCTTTAGATCATCGTTCAAGGCAACTAACAAGAAGTTGTTCATGAGGCTACCAACGGCATCGTATTAACAAAAACTAATGCCTCAAGATTACATGAATGTCTGGTACAGACTTCATACAAGTGGACCAGCTGTAGTCGTGGCCCCATGCTCCATAAGCAGCGCTATATAAAATTAAATAATGATGAGTAAATACAAAAACATAATTATTTTATTACAGCACTGACGTCATACTTTTGGATTTTGTTCTTGAGATCTCAGTTTGTTTTTATTAATTAAATCTGTGCTTCTTAACCCGCGAGTGCTTGTACACTATTGGAGAGCGTAACCTAACATCTGGGGGTTGTGTGACTTGACAGATATTTTAGAAGGTGACTCATTATAATCATAAAATGATAAACAGAATGTAATAATATGATAAATAGAACGTAATAATATGATAAACACAAAGTAATATGATAAATAGAACGTAATAATATGAAACAGAAAGTAATAATATGATAAACAGAAACTAATAATATGATAAACAGAACGTAATAATATGATAAACAGAATACGTGTATACAAAATAGAATACTGACAACGTAAATTCAATACCTAACCTTAATCACATTTGTAATTTTTCTAAAACAAATTATTGAAAAGAAGCAGCAGTAGAGGGCTTATCAATCTAGTAGACTCGCGACTACTGTAAAACGTAAAACATAAACGTTTGGTTTTTACATGTTCTAACATTTTTAAAAAAAAAAGATGTAAAATATATTTAAACTTAATTTTAAAACTAATTTAAAATTAATGTCTATATCAAATGGGTCCTGTCTTTTACCATATCCCTTTCAATACAAGGTTAGGTAATAGTTTTATATGCTAGGGGAAACAATCTGCCCTAAATAAATAAAAACGTCACTCATCATATTTTAGTTAATTTGCGCTTAACAGCCTCAACCACGGTGTAGTTAACATTAACACAATTTCTGCTACACAAACTACGTACTATTAATGAGATTTGTACATACATTGTTAGTACTTTTTAGTTTTTACTAAAAGAACATTAATTTGGATAAGGAATGGACTTCAAGCGATGGTGTTAATTTCCAAACACTAAGTTTCCTTTCTATGGAAGAACATCGTACAATTTAAGGCTGAAAAAGGAGGAGGGCGGCCTTCATGGAGGTCGTAATGAGGCAGGCCCTCCATCATGCAAAGGCACAACAAGCCAATCACCTGTTTGTCTTACAAACCAGATTACTCGAAACATAAGAGAGAAAACCGGACTGATTCTAAAGGCGACGAACTGGAACGGACTACGGACTACGACTTACGGAACATGGAAAACAAGAAGTATAAATGGGAAGGAAGAAGAGCTGGTGGAAGAGATGAGGAAATCCAAATTATAAATCCTGGCTTTAACAGAAACAAAGAAAAAAGTCAAGGTGTTATGGATCTCGATGCCGACACGCTGCTACAATACAGTGGTGTCCACACATCTGAAAGTTCTAAAGGGGGCGTGGGTTGTATTGTGACCAAAAACCAAAGGGATGGTATCAAGGGATGGAACTTTGTCTCGGAACGCATTATGGTCCTAACACTAAAAGAAGGAGAAGCCACAGTCAATCTTGTCATTGTGTATGGGCCAAATGAAGATGAGCGAGCAGAAGTCAAGGAGAAATTCTTCGGTGGACTTCCGGTGTCGTGTATTGCGGTTCGCACTAACGACCTGTCATCGAAGCATCATTTTTTGGTGATGCGTAGAGGGCAGGGAGGATAATGTGATTCGCTTGCATGGCTATGCAGGTTGTCGCACGGAAGGTCCAGCGTTCAAATCCTGGGTAAGCCAATCATGTCTGTTGTTTTTCTGTTGTCTAGTGTTCTACTTCTTTATGTCCTGCGAGTGCCTGATAACACACCCTTGTGTTTGTCTAATATTAATTTACTGTTTACATCCCTCGGATTTCCTAACCTTATGTGTTAGAAATTCTTCGAGCTGCTTCAAGGGATAGTGGATGACTGCCTAGATTAAATTATCATGCTCGGAGATTTCAATGCCAGAGTTGGAAATGACCATACTAGATGGGGTGGAGTTATCGGAAGATATGGAGAAGATATTCTTAATGACAATGGAAAGAGACTTCTTAGATTATGCACTAAGCAGAATCTGATCATTACAAACACAAAGTTCCCCCATAAACGCATACATGTATAAACTAGGTATGAACCAACAAAGAATGAGAAGTCAGTGATCGACTATGCCATAGTTAGGAAGAGCTCATTCAAGTATGTCCGGGATGCTAGAGTGTGGAGGGGGCCAGAGATTGGAAGGGACCACTACTTGTTAACAATTAAAAGAACAATTGAAAGAGTTACTCGGCCTTGGAACTGCCTAACATCACGCATGAAGCTAAGTCAGCGAACAGGGGAAACGAGCATCAAGACCTACACGCTGAGAGAGCCAGAAGTGAAGACCAGATACCTGAGGCTTATTCCTACAGAAGTGAGAATCACAGAACAACAACCTGATGTCCTGGAAACACTCTGGCTGAAATTCATGGACATCATATAGCTGCAGCAGAAGCATGTGGCGAAGTTCGACTTGGGAACAAGAGAAAGAAGACACCTTGGTGGACAAATGAGGTTAAAGAGAAAATAAGAGAGAAGAAACAGTCATGGAAACAATACTTAGGAGCTAAAAACACAGCAGGAAAAACAGAGAAATACAGAGAATATATGTTACTCAGAACAGAAACAAAGGTGCTAGCACCAAAGAGAAGTCCTTGGAAGAATTTAGAGAAAAGCTAGAAATCGATGCGCAAGAAAACCAGAAATTGTTCTATACGACCGTAAAGAATATGAGGAAGGAAAAACAGTGCCCTCTTAAATTTATGAAGGACAAGCAAGGCAAATTGCTTATTGCCCCAAAAGAAGTAATGAAAAGATGGAAAGAATATTTTTTAGAGCTCCTGGATGGTGAGCAGAGTCAAGAATCAGAAATGATAACCACTGACACAAAAGAGGACACCAATGGTGATGAAGATGACATAAAGATGGAAGAACTGAAGGCAGCACTGGAGAAAATCAAGATGGGCAAAGCAGCAGGACATGATGGCATAACACCAGAAATGGTTAAGTGCATGGGAGCATCAGGCGACCTATTACTCCTAAGGGTCCTACAGGCAGCTTGGTGCAACAAGACCATACCAAAGGATTGGGAGATTGCCATAATAACACCGATTTTCAAAAAAGGTGACAACCGACAATGTGGAAACCATAGAGGCATATCACTCTCAGTGTCCCTGGTAAAATCTACTCTAGAATACTGGAGCAGAGACTCGGAAGTCTAGCTGAGCCACAAATGCATGAGGTCCAATGTGGCTTCCGAGCAAATCGAAGTACTCAAGACCTAATCTTCACACTCAGACAGTTAAGTGAAAAGGCTCTTGAGTATAAGAGTGAGATCCATATTTGCTTCTTAGATCTGGAAAGGGCATTTGACAAGGTCCCCTGGAACAAACTCTGGGACTGTTTGGCAAGGAAGAACATTCCAACACCTCTGATTCATGATATACAGAGCTTCTACAAGTCTTGCAGAAATTATGTGAGGGCGGCGAACCATAAATCAGAAGACTTCAAGACCATCACTGGTGTAAAACAAGGTGATATCCTGTCGCTTTATCTTTTCATACTCCTCATGGACGATGTCATCAGTGCATGTAAGGAGAGAACAAGAAAGAATTCAGTGGGGTACTGGAAGATGAGAAAGGTCTGTATTTCATAGCTGGCATTTGCTGTTGATGTTGCCCTGATTGATAAATCATAGGCACATCTTCAATCCAACTTGCAAGTCTAGAAGGAAGAGCTGGAGAAGAGAGGGATGATCATAAGTAGCTCTAAAACAATATCCATGGTGATATCACGAGAGGAAAGAAGACACCAGATTAAGCTGGGAGAATAGGTCATGGAGCAGGTCGACCACTTTAAATACCTAGGAGCTGTCATAGACCGGAAGGGAGGCATCAAAGAAGAGTTGGCTACCCGAAGAGCAGCAGCTGGGAGACTCTTTCAAGCCATAAATCGAGGATTCCTCAGCAAAAGAGGCTGGTAAGAAGACGAAAATGGCTGTAAACCGCTCCACCTATGTCCGAGTCTTGACGTATGGATGCGAGTCATGGGCAATGACTACAACCCACAAAAGCCAGATCCAAACCTCAGAAATGAGGTATTTGAGGAAGGTGGTTGAAGTAACAAGAAGAGACATGGTCAGCAACCAGACGATACGTCAAGGCCTAAAAACCCAACACCCGCAGTCTTAAGTAGAACGAACGCACGAACTTTATTTTCAAAGGGTTAAGAATGGGGCGCAGGCCCGTCTAACATTTTGCCGTTCCTTTCTCACTTATCTTGCATGCTATACTCTTTCATTCCCACATGTTACTTTAAGCATTAAATTAAAGGCATACAACATTATAAAGGTTAAATAACTGCATAAAGTGACATTACCCAGTTGTCGTGGGAAGGTTTTTGAGGAGGAAGACACTTTGTATGTGATGGAAAAATAAAGCACATTAATGTCCAATATGAGACAATAGGCAAAAGAAGTGTGAATGTGAACACATGATTTATCAAGTTTGTAGTCTTGACATAGAACACTGAAGTCTTTTAAGGAATAGAAAATAGAAGGAGCCACTACTTCACCCAATAGAAGTTAATTGAATTTTTCAGACCCAAGGGTTTAGGTCAATAAATGCAAATACAGCCCAAATAAAGTTAACAAAAATAACAATATACAGTTAAGTTAAAATTGAATAAAAGGGTATTGATTCTTCATTTATTTGAAATTATAACATACGAGGTATAAATGAAAAAAGAAAGTTTAGCCTTAAACATATATTTGATTATACATACGAGTATAAATATGAAAAAAAGAAGTTTAGCTCTACTGTTTAGAAAAACAAACAACTAGTATGTCATTCATTTACAGTAGATCTTTTCTATGGTAGTTTTGCTAGTATGTGTTAATACTCATCTCTCCGAAGGACTGTAGCAGCTGCGGAGATGATTTTGGTTCGGACTCTCTTGGTTTGGTCTGCCCCAGCATGTTGGTCTGCCCCAGCACGTTGGTCTCATAACAGTTAATGGGTTCAGAGGGTGTCAGTGTATGCTTCCCTGGACTCAGTGCACATCACAGATAAGGATGGGGTAAGTCACCTCTGCTGAATACCTCTTCTGATTATGGGATGTATGGTATGGTTACTGGGTGATAGGGTATGGTTTGGTTTGGTATGGTAAGGTAACCTGGTTTGTAGAGTATGGTGGGTAGGGGTAATCCTTGGTACCATGGACCCGTAACCTGGTTTAGGTACCTTGTAACCGCAACCTGGTTTTATACTTTGTAACAGCAACCTGGGTTTGTAATTTGTAACTGCAACCTGGGTTTGTACTTTGCAACCGCAACCTGGATAGACTGGAAACAATTGAAGTACCGTTAGTGGTTTCAAGAGCAATCATCTCCTAAGTCTGATGGCCGGTAAGCGTCCTTCTTGGGTGGCATTAACACGGATGCAAAACTACTATACAGGGGTGTCCCTTGGGTATCTATGAAATACTCATTCTTAACTAGCCCTGTAGTCTCGGTGCTCTATCTGGCTGGCTTATTTAAGGCAGGGTTCCTGCCCATGTAGGCCCTGAGATTATAAACGTGTGGTATGGGCTGAGTTCATTCAATTGGTTGACACAAACAAACTGGTTCATCTACCGGACCATTTCGTAGCACTACTTTTTCAATTTGGGGTCACTGTCAACAATGGTGGAAACCAGAGTTTCCCACTGCTGTTAGGGGGTCATTGGGAATGAGAAAATGATTTAACCCTTGACCGTGAGCAGTAAATCATTTGGAAACTAGAGAGATAAGAGACTTGAGGGATACAGACCTCTAGGACGACCCAAAGTCCGCTGGGAGGACAACATTAGACAATCTTTGAAGGACCGAGGACTAAAACGGGACCAAGCTAGGAGGAAGACAGCTGATAGAATAGTATGGCTCTCTCATTTCGAACCTCTACACCTCACAGTAGAAGAGGAACGACTAAGTAAGTAAGTAAGGAAAAGAGAAGCGCAGACAGAATCATAAAAAAAAAGATAGAGAAGAAATGAAAACAACTTGAACGTTTAACACAGGGCAGGTGTTCTTGACATGACCTGATTGTAAACGTTTAACACAGGACAGGTGAGTTTCTGATGAACAAGGAGCGATGAGAGCAGGCTGGTGCTTTTCAAACCTATAGAAAGCAGTCTGGACAAGGCAGATCTATTGTGTCGCATCATATATTGTTTGCCTAGTCAATCGTTTCGCTTGTGTATATTTCATTGAAATTTGTGGTAAGATTGATTTTTTTATTAACCTTTTATTTAAAATTAAAATAAAGTTTGGAATGTGAGTATAGTGGTCCATGGCAGGACCAGACTTGTAAACGTTTAACACAGGACAGGTGTACTTGACATGACCTGATTGTAAACGTTTAACACAGGACAGGTGTACTTGACATGACCTGATTGTAAACGTTTAACACAGGACAAGGTGTACTTGAAATGACCTGATTGTAAACGTTTAACACAGGACAGGTGTACTTGACATGACATGATTGTAAACGTCTATGCTCCAGAGGGAGCTGAAGGGTAATGGTGATGATAAAGCTTAAAGCGTCGCAGGACGTTTCAATCATCGCTGCATAGGTATCGGGTTCGATTCACGGTGTCGACACGCTCCACTCTACGCAGCTGTAAATGGATACTTGACTTTTCTATTAAGTTAGGGAAGGAAAAGGCTGCGAGAAAAAGAACTGGTCACCCCACCTCTCGATGCTGGTGCTAGAATAGTGAAGTCTCTATCACTGCAATCCTCTACGGCAATATCTGTTATGAAACTACTTTTACCTTTTTGTATCACATAAGCTAGGTTGAACGGGACGTGCCTCGCCAAACAGAGGCAAAATTTAAAACAAAAACAAAAAAACGATAAGTTACAACAGATTATCAAGTTTAAAAGAATTTTGTTTGAAGGTCAGCATGGATCCCCCTCACTCAACAATCATATCATCAGTGTTTTAATTAACAAGATCAAACGTTCAAGCGTCTAAGAAGTACTGTCACTGAAGATGGTAGAAAGGCATCAGCAATAGGATGTCATATACGGATAGCACAGTGGTTTATGAACTCATGCAACTGCGCATGCACTCAAACATCTCGATGAAGACAAAGTGGTAGCGTTTAAAAAGCTTTATCTGATCACGACGTTTAATATGTTGTTCAATCCACACAAACGTTTTATTTGTATATTAACTGATATAAAAGTTGTAGGTGTATATTAACTGGTATAAAAGTTGTTGATGTGTATTAACTGATATACAAGTTGTTGGTGTATATTAACTGATATAAAAGTTGTAGACGTATATTAATTGAAATATAAGATGTAGATGTCTATTAACTACTATAAAAGTTGTAGGAGCATATTAGTTGATATAACAGGGCATATAAGTGGGCATATGTTAATTGATATAAAATGTGTAGGTGTATATTTATTTATACAAAAGATGTAGTTGTACATTAACTTATAAAAAAGTTGTAGATGTATATTAATTGATATAACAGTTGTACATGAATGGAAACTTTTAAAAGTTGTAGATGTATATTAACTGATATAAAAGTTGTAGACGTGTATTAACTTATATAAAAGTAGTAGATGCATAGTAACATATATAAAGGTTGTAGTTGTATATTAACTGATTTAAAAGTTGTAAATGTATATTAACTGATATAAAACTTGTAGATGTATATTAACATCTATAAAAGTTGTAGGTGTATATTAACATATATAGAAGTTGTAGGTGTGTATTAACAGATATAAAAGTTGTAGATGAATATTGATAGATATAAAAGTTGTAGGTGTATGTTAACTGATATAAAAGTAGTAGATCTGTATTCATTGATATAACGGTTTGTTGGTGTATATTAACAGATATAAAAGTTGTAGATGAATATAGATATAAAACTTGTTGTAGACTGATATAAAAAGTACATATATAAAGTTGTAGGTGTATATTAACTGAGATGAATATTTTAGATATAAAAGTTGGTGTATATTAACAGATATAAAATGATATAAAAGTTGTAGATGTATATTAACTGATATAAAAGTTGCAGGTGTATATTAACTGATATAAAATTTGCAGATGTGTATTAACAGATATAAAAGTCGTAGGTGTAAATTAAATTATTTAAGAGGTGTAGATGTATGTTAAGTGATATAAAAATTGCAGAGGAAGAAGGTCCTCTGGAAAAGAGGTGCGTGAAGCAACCTAGAGAAAGCCGAAAGGAGTTTGGTTTGCCAACTAACCTTTGTTCGTCTAGGAAAATCTCCAGGATTGGCACCTGGAATGTTCACACTCTGTGTGAACAAAGGAAACCTGCACAGGTTGCAGCAGAAGTGTCACATTACAACATTGATATCCTGGGTCTCTGCGAGACACGGTGGAAAGGCATAGAGAAGAGGAGATTAATCACAGGAGAAATGGTATTGTCCTCGGGACATGAGGAGGAAAGAGCCCTCCACAGTAAAAGGGTGGCTCTAATGCTGTCCAATGAAGCACAGAATGCACTTATAGAATGGGAAGCAATGGGACCCCGAATTATAACAACATGGTTTAAATCGGCCAAAAAGAAAGTAAATATAAACATCATCCAGTTTTATGCAGCAACAAACGATAAAGAAGAATCTGTGAAAGAAGTCTTTTACACCAGACTACAAAATGTCTTGGACAATAAGAAAAGACAGGACATCACAATTTTGATGGGGGACTTAAATGCGAAAATAGGAACAGGCTTTGAAGAAATCATGGGAACGCATGGATTAGGAATGATGAACGAGAAAGGGGAACTATTAGCACACTTATGCGCGTCAAATCAACTAGCTATAGGAGGAAGCATGTTTCAACATAAAAGAATACATAAATCAACATGGATATCACCAGACCACAGAACTGAGAATCAGATTGATCACATATGCATAAGTAAGAAGTTTAGGTCATCATTGCATTATGTGAAAGGATGTAGAGGAGCAGATGTTGTATCAGGCCACCATCTTCTTTTGGCTAAAACAAAATTAAAACTAAAGAAAATGACAACAGCATATAGCTTTAGACAAATATATAATGTAAACTCTCAGACCTAAGGGTCTTTTATCTTTGGACATGCGCCCTAATATAACCAACTAGGTTGTTGTCGTAGATTTGCGATAGGTGAATTAAGACTCAGATTGGTCCCTTCTGAATATACTAGAACATGAGATGACTCAGTGAGAGATAATAATAGAAGTAGCTTTTCACGAGTGAGATGGTGGAACAATAATTAAGTCTGTCTCTGAAGCTCGAGAAATCTCTCGCTCAGCCTATCTCTCTACAACAGAAAAAAATGTAGGTCAGACAGATTACTCAGTTATAGAGATATACTCTATATCAACCACTCACAGACCCGCACACACAAGTGACAACGGTTAGACGCACAGACGTGAAGCTATGTCTATGGAATATGAATATTTGTTTGGAAAAAGCTGACCGACACACTTACATAAGTTTATGAAAATTTTATTTATCATAAAGAAATTCACAACAGAAATCAGTAGAATATCAAATCTCATACAAATATATATACGTTAAAGAATTAACTAAAAAAAACAAAAGAAGATAGACCTATTGGTGTAATCCTTTCCCCCTCTGTTTTGAGCTCACTATACCATTAGGAGAAAAGTTATTAGCCCCCAAAGAGTCACAGATTTATACGCTATGGTCTAGTGTTTTCCCTAAAAAAAATCAAGAACAGAGTTTATATGTTAATCTATTCTGAAAACCAAAGGGACAGCATTAGAAAAAAAAACTTGCATAAGAAAATACAGAGTATTCAATGCGTTATTTCATGAAAGAATTATTTTTCCTGCATTCGCTCGCTCTGACAAACAAATTGTGATCACAGAAACACACAAAATCAACCTTACCTATAGGATGCATTCATCACCTCTGGAAAATTGATTAAAGGAACATGCAGCCCATTCGTGGTTGGTTGTCTGGCGAATCAAGCCCCAGCTTCTCCAACTGACTAATTAATCAAATAATGGGAAACGCTAGATTCACTATTTTTTTAAGCAGAATGCTGTTAAATGTTACTTAAAATTTTGTCCAGGTAGGAAATAATTATGGAATCAACTGGTCACAGGATACAGTAGCGGGAATTCTTCAATCGTTTTCGTCGATTTCCAGGTAAACAAATTCTATTACAGGATCAATCTTCTTCACAACACGTGGTCGTTATATAAGTACTGTCAATGTATGATTTAGTCGCCACCACATGCTGACTGTATATTAACTTTGGAAAAAACAAGACCTCTGGATATTCTAATAGTCCAGTTAGCATTTATTCTTAATAAGTCTTTTGGGCCGGCCGGTGCTATGTCTCTATCTGGGTGTAAACCACGAGGCCGGACAAGGCACCTTGAAAGCCCTATACGTATTTAGAATGTTCTTTCTTTGTAAAATATATTCAGTTCAAATGGAATGGAAGTCGCTGGTAAGGTTTATAGGGTTTTTGACCCAGAACTGAACACAGAGAAAAATGCAGATACACACATAATATAGCATATTCACAATCCTATCCTACCCGCGTAAAATATAACATAATTATCCACTTCGGTTATAATAGTGAAATATATTTACCTCACACAGCCTACTAACACTATTTTCTTCAACGCAAACTGAGATTTTTACTTAAGAAAGTAATTTCTAGAAACGCCGCTAGAATGTGTCTAGAGAAACTGCGGAGTCTGAATGAATACTGGATACTGAGTCTAAGATTCAGGGGTATAAATATCTGAAACTGACTAGGAATGCTACGCCAATTCTCGAACCAGAATATTCCAGATGTTAGCACCTCCGTCCAGATTTTACATATTTCCCGTGCTCATTCTACAGATCAAACGAATTCTTTACAGTGAGACCGACAGACTCAGGCAAAGCGAGCGGACAGTCTCTCTCAGATCTTGTGTAACATGATTTACCTGACCCGGCAAGAGATTCTTCGCTCGAGAATTCACACTATTTCTGCCCGCAGACTAGGTCATAAAACGCAATATGAGCGACTCGTCTTTGATCTCAAATTTTTCACCTTGAATAATTAACTTACAGGCGAGCAGATCAGAGAACAATGATAGACGATAGTCTTCCTCATATCCCTGTCGAGAATGAATTAACACGATTCGATCTCATCAAAGAATCTAGCTAATAGCAATAAAAATGCATTGCTAAATTAGAAACGAAAAGACAAAGGTTAGAATGAGAGAGTTAAATTCCAACAGGCGTGGGTGACGAGACGTAGAAGAAGAAAATGAAGAAAAAAAGAGAAAGATATATGAAATCGATAACATAATTTCTGCCACAGTTGAACGGGACGCACCTCGCCAAAACGAGGCAAAAGTTTTGCATTTAAAAAAAAAACAACAGTATAATGTGAGATATCTAAGAAATAAGGAAATAAGAGAAAACTTTGCAATCACAGTATCCAACAAATACCAAATACTCCAACAGCTGGAAGATGAAACAGATACGGAAGACCACTGGTAACAAGTAAAAAATATATGTAACGAGACATGTGAAGAAGTACTGAGAAAAAGAGAACGTCAGCACAAAGCATGGATAACAACAGAAACCATTATTAAGGCAGAAGACAGGACAAATAAGAAAGCAGATTTAAACTGAAGCAAAACCAGAAGCTCCAAAGCCAAGGCTCATGAAGTGTACATAAAAGCAAACAAAGAAGTAAGAAGAAACATCAAATGAGACAAGAAGAAATATATTGATGATTTGGCAAGTGAAGCAGAGGAAGCTGCAACCAAAGGAAATATGAGGGAACTGTTGTGACCGTATAACCATGAGAAAGCCTGAAACAGACTATAGATCTGTATCTACAACCCAAATATAACATTGTTAAGGTCAAAGGGGAATGATACGTACTATACTGATTATACAGTGTGAATTCAGGGTTGTAGCACTTGTCGGCTTGTTTAATTGTGAGTTGTTTAAAACATTTATATGTTAAAAAAAAAACAGAGTGTACAGAAAGCGTGTGAGCGCTGGTCATTTAGTGATCCTGTACTGGTTTCGGCCGGCTGTGAATAGCTCACGGGGTGTCCGTGAACAGCCGGGTCCGGTGACTGTTTGGCGGGAGGATTCATGTGTGTGTTCCCGTGGCAGTCGGAGAGGAGTCTAAGTTTGGGCGGTTGACTGGAGTCAGCCCAGTGTCTTGTGTGTGTTCCCAAGGGTATTTCAAGGTGTACCATTATTTGCCTATTTTAGGTGTGATTATCTGCAGATAAGGGAAGATAAGAGAAGATAAGGTGTACTTTATGTTAAGGACATGTTCTGAGGCCTTGGTGTCTACAGGCCGATGTTTTGGATCATATTTACCTCCCTGATAGATTTCTATTGTGCAGGAACGGCGCTAGGAGATAGTAAGGCCATTGTTCCTTATGGAGGGAGAGTTTTCTGGAGATTATAAGGCCAGGAGTTGTGTAGGCCAGATTACTTATAGACTACAGAGAGGACAGTCTTTTGAGTATATATAGATTTAAGCCTGGGTGGCGTTTTGTAACTGCAGTGTCAGCAGTCGTTCTGGTGGAACATTAGAACTGCTAGTATATATAGATTTAAGCCTGGGTGGCGTTTTGTAACTGCAGTATCAGCAGTCGTTCCGGTGGAACATTAGAACTGCTAGTATATATAGATTCAAGCCTGTATGGCGTTTTGTTAACTGCAGGGTATGCAGTCGTTGAGGGAGTCCTATAGATGTAAGCCTGTGTGGCGGTTTTGTAACTGCAGTGTTAGCAGTCGTTCTGGTGAATTTACTGATGTAACATTAGAACTGCGATGTAAACAGGGTTTACATCATACTGAACAGCTGTGACATTCTGCGTAATTGATTATTATTGATTTTGTGTATCCTGTTGTACTTGTGTAGTGTATCGTATCGGATTGATGTTGCTGTGTAAATAAATGATGTGCTGTCAATTGGAAATGAACACTAGTCTGATTCGTTGATCTATGCTTGACAGTACAGGGTGAGTGACTGTACCCTTCATACCACTCACTACAGACTTTATACACAGGGACAATACAGAGCTAACCTATTTATCATCTGCTCTGTGTGGGCGCATGCACTACAACAGTCTAATCACTTCAACAGAGAGATACTTTACCAAATATACATCAACAGAACTTTATCAATTAGACCTTGGGATATAATTTATCACCATTGTATATAGCACCATTTCGACTTTAACATTTGGTGGGCCAACCTTACGGGCGTTAGACCCATGACTTCGCGTTGTAAGATTGTTTCTACGGAACTTTGACCTGTTTAAGAGTGTGCCCTGTGTGTGGCATAATGTACTAAGAAGTTCTCGCATTGGCAACGGTAGTTAGCCCTATGTGGGCGTGGCTTGGATTTAGAACGCCTGTTCTTACTGCTACATTGTTAAGAAACAAAGACGAATTTTCTACAGTTTTTGGTGTCGATCGTGACCTGTAGTCGGCAAAGCCTCTATTATACACAGACAGTTGTGTGTCACTCATGACCTGTAATCGGTGACACGGTGAAGCGTCTTGTGTTTACATGCCTCCATATGGCATTTCCGCAACGTTTCCAGTTCTACGTTTCGGAGTGAAATTTTCAAGTAAACTTTGACATGGTTATGGCGACCTGTCCTGATTCGTCATCATCAGCGATATCTGCATTATGAGAATTACAGTATGTTCCAGTTTTATATGCAAGTTCGAAATATCAAGTAGCTCTTTTCAACAAGAGTGACAGACAGTGTACCTTCGGGACGACAGGGGGAACAAGTGGGGAACTTGCACTGTTTCCAATTTTCAGTGCTGTGTACGAACACATAGCATAATGTTTCAATGACCTGGAGTGAGAGTTGTCGACGAATGCAGTACCTGTGCCTGCACCTTTCAACATGAGAGTCTACTTATGTTCTATCATCTTTGATGTTGATGCCCATCGATTGCAATGGGAAAGGACGAAATCAGTAACTATTTGCAAGATAAGTGGTTTTCTTGTTGTGGAAACTGTGTTTATGTATGTATGCTATCAAGTCTTCTCATATTGCTCATTATGAATTATATTAACTGGTTAATATAGGATTTAGTGCATAATTGATTGTTGCTATGTAACATAACCTTATTAGAATTATAAGTGGTCTAAAAATATAGTACATTCAACGATTGAATCACCATGGATTGTGACATTAATCCAGGCGATATGAGGCCTATGTTGAGGTTTGCATTAGTAGATGGTAGGGATAATGAACGATTGAGAGGCTCACGACTTGAAGCATGGGTGTTGGACGATTTTTTGATGAATGCGTCTAGATCCTTAGAGTTGTTTGCTGAAGATAATTTTCGGTTTGATCATAATTTGATAATGGCTAAAGATTTGGTGGAGTTGATACAGCACCTTCGTGTGTTTTTGTATCAGTATAGGAAGGTTGAACACAGACAGATTGTGCAAGGTATATCCAAAATAATCCACAACGGTGTTTCTGACGTGCAAAAAAGGGAATTGAAGAATGAGAAACAAACAAGAGTAAACAAACAGAGTTCTCTACAGGAAAGAGATAAGTTTTTACAGGATAGTGCTGAAAAGAATAAACTTCAAGAAACAGTGTCTAGGCTCACAAGTGAGTTACAGAAATCAAACTTGGAGCTTGCTAGTGTAAAAACAGCATTAGACTCTGCGTGCATTAGAGTAAAAGACTTGGAAGTTCAGATAAAGAATAAGCAGGGCGTAGTTAGAAATCTCACCCAAGAAATCCAAGAAAATAAACAGATGTACAACAAGTTGAAAGTGGAGACCAATGAGCGAGAAAAATTATACATAGAGATGCTTCATGATGTTTGTTTTGATAAACTTGAGGAGAAGAATGTTATAGTTCCGGAGAAGGTTAATGAGCTAGTAAATAGCCATGATAGTGACACTGAGGAACTTAAGGTGGACTTGGAGCAGTTGAGGACTAATAAAGAAAAGGATGTAGAAAAGAGAGTAAAGGAGTTGTCGTTTAAGAAAGAAGAAATGACTCATATTGAGAAATTACTCATGGAGGAGAAGAGTAAGGTTTTAACATCTAATAACTTAATTAAGAAACAAACTGAAGACATCTCACTTAGAAATGCTGAGATTAGTGATCTGAGAAATAGAGTTTATGGTTTGGTAGATGTTGTTTCAGGCATCAAGGGGTTGTCTACTGTCAATGTTAACAATAGTAGACAGAAGGTTGTTTATCAACAAGTAAAACAAGCAAGAAGTCAGCCCTTTACACTTTTTGCTGAGACGAAAATCGAACATGATGGACGGAGATCCCTACGTGGCAAATATAATTTCCCACGTACTACTTCTGGTAACATTAATGACTCTTGGCGTCAAACCAAAAGTGGTAATTCTAATGTGGCAGTCAGTCCTGTAAGCCACGATAAATACTGTAAGAAACTTCAAGCCAAAGTTCAAAAGACCAACCATTATTTTAATGATGGAAATACTGATAAACAGATAATAAGGGACAAAGCTATTAGTAAGACTTGTACCCAAAATAAAACTCAACATGTTGATAACCATAAGAATTTTGTTATCACTAGTGCTGATCAATTTGGTAAGCATATTGTCACAAAGGAGAATAGAAACAGTTTTGGTGAAAGAAATAACTACAATAAAGGTTATCAGCCTTATAATGATGGTTCTAGAACAAAACAAAATCCATCGGTTAGATATTTTTATAGAAGTAGAAATACTAATCATAATAATGTTGCACAACAAAAGAACAAACTTGGTTATAGACAAGGTAACAGTAAGAGTATTGTTTCAAATACTACTGCTTGTTATGCATTTTGAGTTCGAGAGAATATCTCGTGTGTAAGTAGGATTTTATTTCAGCCTACTGTTGTGATGACCTTCATTTCGGTCGGGATGTCCTATCCTTCTGTGTTATCGGCTATGTGACGAGGAAATGATGGCATCATATAGAAACCAGACGTTTTCACTGCCACACGTTTGGGTAAAATGTAAGACTAACTTTCTGTTTTACTTCAATAAATCTCACAAGTTGATTGAAATAGACATTTTCATTTGTATTTTCCCACAGTATTCGGCTTTGCGTTAAGAATCTTCGCACCGAAGTTATTTTTACTGTAAGAAGAATGTGGGTCAACATATGACCAGGTGTCTAGTCAAGTGCAAGCCAGCCAGCCTGTTGACCCGGTGTTGTATGACATCGCCCCGTGCGGTTTTACAGAATGCTATCGAGGACAGCGGAGTTGTGACCTATTTTTTTTTAGGAGTTGGTTAATGAATTACTGTATTGTATAGTAACTTACATTACATAATGTCTTAGGTATTGTGTATGTTCATAGGTATGCACTGTTGTGACTCTGTCATTATTTACATGATTGTTTTGTTGATAAACATTGCATGTGTTATGATTGCAATGAAATTATGACATATCACTTTGTAGTGACTTATCTTTAATTTTTGTAATGAGATTGTGGATTTGTGATTTTTTCATACGCTAGTCGGAAGACTATTCCACTTAGACCATATTATGTATGACCATAGGTGCTACGTTGTGAAGTTGAAGCAATGATAGTTGATTCATCAAACATTGATATGTTTTGCAGCGTTGGTTCTTAGGAAAATTTTGGATTTGATGAGATTGCCAGCCCTATGCACAAACTCATTAGCGTCGAATATGCGTTAGTTGTTTCAGAGAGTCTTGTTATTCATTAAATTTATTTTTTCTTTTCTTTTATTCTGGTGTTATGTCTAATTAATATATTACTATATACAGAGGTTATATGCAGTAACTATTGTGTTGTGAAATGTAATTTTGAAACAAAACTTGTATGTGTTATTTTTAGTTGTTTCAGAGAGTCTTGTTATTCATTAAATTTATTTTTTCTTTTCTTTTATTCTGGTGTTATGTCTAATTAATATATTACTATATACAGAGGTTATATGCAGTAACTATTGTGTTGTGAAATGTAATTTTGAAACAAAACTTGAATGTGTTATTTATGATTTTGTATTTGTATTTGAAAACATATTTTGAAACATTGATTTCTGGTATTTTTTTTGCCATGTGTTTTTTTTTCTGCTGAGTTCTGTTTAAACTAGTATGTGTTTATTATGAGTCTACTTAAGAATTGGAATTCTTTTTGTTAGATGTCATTCACTTGGTTAAAGATCATTTCATTTTGGTATATTAGTTATAGATTTAATCTAGAAAAAAATTAAAATACTATTTTTATTTAACTTAGCTTTAAAGAAACTTTTTTGTATTGTAATTTTTAGGGAAATGTATTTTTCATTGACATTGTTATATTTTTTCTGCGCCAAAGCGCTTAATAAGGTGTAATAATATATGTTGATATTCCATTTAAAATAGTAATTTTTTTTTTTTTTTGAGATTGTGATAATTTTATATATCGCACTTTTTTGTGTGATGTCTGTGATAAATCATTTTAGTTATGAATAAGTTTTGTAATTTAGCTAAAATTATTTATTATGCGTTAGTTACTTGGATTGTTGTTGGGATGTATTGTTGTCGTTTTTCTATGCATTCATTATTTTGTATTTCCTTCTTCCTTTCCGGATGATTCTTCGTTTCACTACATTTCTTTGGAAGCGGTCTATACTTTGGTTATGCTTCCATGTTTCATCTGAATGTTACTTGATACTAGTTGTATACGTTCACTTCTTACACTTCTTATACTTCCATCCTTTGTAATGTTTGTATTGTAATATGGATTAGTATATGTAACTATTGGTGACAGTTCTATGTATTTCATGCAAGGAATTGATTAGCTTAATTATTACTATTAGGTATTATGGATCTTTCTTCCTATTTCGATTTCTTTGTTGATTTTCTGTGCTGATCATGCTTCTTTTGTTTGATCTTGACTTTACTTTCTATTTATTCTGTCATGTTTGGTTTACAGTAATAATACTTAACTTTGTTTGTAAATGATTATTTCGGTGTATTTGGCAGATTATTATGGGTAATTTGTTTATTGTACACTTGCTTTATTATTTGGCGATGTATTATTTTGCCTTATCATAAAACTATTGTTGTAAGCATATATTAGAGCTTAGCTGACCCCTCATTTGTCGGTGATGTAGTTTTTTCAAAAAAAATGATAAATCATTTTTTTCTCCGGACCGGGTGGTAACTGTTAAGGTCAAAGGGGAATGATACGTACTATACTGATTATACAGTGTGAATTCAGGGTTGTAGCACTTGTCGGCTTGTTTAATTGTGAGTTGTTTAAAACATTTATATGTTAAAAAAAAAACAGAGTGTACAGAAAGCGTGTGAGCGCTGGTCATTTAGTGATCCTGTACTGGTTTCGGCCGGCTGTGAATAGCTCACGGGGTGTCCGTGAACAGCCGGGTCCGGTGACTGTTTGGCGGGAGGATTCATGTGTGTGTTCCCGTGGCAGTCGGAGAGGAGTCTAAGTTTGGGCGGTTGACTGGAGTCAGCCCAGTGTCTTGTGTGTGTTCCCAAGGGTAGTGTACGGGAACGATGTTTGGCCATTTTTCAAGGTGTACCATTATTTGCCTATTTTAGGTGTGATTATCTGCAGATAAGGGAAGATAAGAGAAGATAAGGTGTACTTTATGTTAAGGACATGTTCTGAGGCCTTGGTGTCTACAGGCCGATGTTTTGGATCATATTTACCTCCCTGATAGATTTCTATTGTGCAGGAACGGCGCTAGGAGATAGTAAGGCCATTGTTCCTTATGGAGGGAGAGTTTTCTGGAGATTATAAGGCCAGGAGTTGTGTAGGCCAGATTACTTATAGACTACAGAGAGGACAGTCTTTTGAGTATATATAGATTTAAGCCTGGGTGGCGTTTTGTAACTGCAGTGTCAGCAGTCGTTCTGGTGGAACATTAGAACTGCTAGTATATATAGATTTAAGCCTGGGTGGCGTTTTGTAACTGCAGTATCAGCAGTCGTTCCGGTGGAACATTAGAACTGCTAGTATATATAGATTCAAGCCTGTATGGCGTTTTGTTAACTGCAGGGTATGCAGTCGTTGAGGGAGTCCTATAGATGTAAGCCTGTGTGGCGGTTTTGTAACTGCAGTGTTAGCAGTCGTTCTGGTGAATTTACTGATGTAACATTAGAACTGCGATGTAAACAGGGTTTACATCATACTGAACAGCTGTGACATTCTGCGTAATTGATTATTATTGATTTTGTGTATCCTGTTGTACTTGTGTAATGTATCGTATCGGATTGATGTTGCTGTGTAAATAAATGATGTGCTGTCAATTGGAAATGAACACTAGTCTGATTCGTTGATCTATGCTTGACAGTACAGGGTGAGTGACTGTACCCTTCATACCACTCACTACAGACTTTATACACAGGGACAATACAGAGCTAACCTATTTATCATCTGCTCTGTGTGGGCGCATGCACTACAACAGTCTAATCACTTCAACAGAGAGATACTTTACCAAATATACATCAACAGAACTTTATCAATTAGACCTTGGGATATAATTTATCACCATTGTATATAACAGCTTTTCGACTTTAACAAACATAGAGTAGATTGCTATGGTGTAGGAAAGTAACAATAAGTAATTAACTAAAATAAAAAGTTAACTCCGGACACTAGTATTGGGAAAGCGGTGGTGTATTTTATGAGGTTAGCGTTAGTGAAAGATGCGGTCCAAGTCTACCCATCTATTGTCATAGATATCACGCCTTAACACGTGATATTCATCCAATCAAAGTTGCAACAGAATGAGCTCCCTGTGATTTTCCTGCCGGCAAGATAGTTGCCAGCAGTCCAAACTAGAAGAGCGATGCAGTAGGCCGTACTCTGGTCAGCTCATACTCTTTGTTGAGATCTCAAGATAAGTTGCAGTATATTGTGATTCTATGATGGATATTCAGTGGTATAATAATGTGTTTCAAATACCAATGGATCCTGTAAGTATTAACGTCATGTCGCTTTTCAGGTTCCAACATATTTAGCCATCATTTTGAACCGTGAGTCACATTCTACGATAGAGAACGAAAGTAAAACATGCAGCCAAGAGAATATGTAAAGATATGGATAAAATAAACGAAACCCACAGGAGAATGAGAAGCATAACCCCTGGAAATGGATCAGAAGAAAAAGGAGAAAATAGAAAGAATAATTCATGAACTCCGAAACTATGGTGTTTGAGTTAGCCTAAAGAAAATGACAAAATTTGTAAAATGAATACTGTAGACTACATGACTTATATATACATTTTGTTGGAGTTTTGTTTGCATTATGATTTGAATTCTGCTGTTGCAAAACAATAAATTAATCTTTAAAACGGCTGTTAAGGATGTTGGATAGTGCATTGTTATGTGAAGAAGTATGGTCCATGTTTACATCATATATCAGGCTCTCAATACACCAATACAACATCAGCAGAAGAAGGACTTTAAAATAAGAAACGAACCTGTGTCCCCAAAGAAAGTGGGAAAATCACCAACTCTGGCGGGCTCTAAGCCAGTAACCAAACATTAGTCTCACGTCACATGAAATGAAATAACAAGTACATAAACTTTACACTCCTGCTACACAATTGCTAAATGGTACCGAGTTCCAGTCTCAAATAAAAGGAACCCCACCTTGTAGACGTTTGTTCCAGGTCAGGCAACGACTGACGATCAGATTACCTCCAGAGCAGTCAGCATATTTGTGACGCTATTCCTGGATATTTGTGTAGTCTTACCATTTGCTCACACACATTAGTATAGACCATTTGATCATGTGAAATAAAGATAACACAAGCAGTTGAGAAAATTAGTTACACTTATTAGTCACAGACAGTTTTGATGTTACAGTTGTTAAATTGCAGGACCCTAGAGTCAAATCCCCAACGGGCTGATCACCCGTTTGCCAGTCACTTTGATTACGGAAACAGCGACAAACGGATTGATTTGTCGTTGCCCTAAAGACGCCATTAGGCGTAATTGCCACTGACTGCTTTGCCGGTCGTTCGCTAAGGACGGAAGAAGAAGAAGAAGAGTCAAATCACATGTGTTGCACACACATTTTATCATTAGTATGACAAAATGTGTGTGCAACACATGTGATTTGACTCTAGGGTCTACACCCCCGCTACACTGTACAGCAACACAAAGAAGCTAACAGGGAAACAAAAGCAAGCATGTGGCCTCATAAAAGATAAGAATGGAAAATTGCTTAGTTATATACAAGAACAAATGAAGAGATGGACTGAACATTTTGAAGAACTTCTCAATAGACCATCTTCAACTACTCCCCCATACATCCAGCCAGCAGAAGAGGAGCTATAAATCAGCTGTGAACGACCAAGTAGAGAAGGAATAAAGAAAGCCATAAAGCTTCTGAAAGATGGAAAAGTAGCTGGTCCAGATTGCATTCCAGCAGAGGCTTTATAACAGATATTGATACCTCTACAGAGATATTATACTTACTACTTGGCAAAGTCCGGGAGAGAGAGGAAATACCAGCAGAATGGAAGGAAGGTTATCTGTTCAAGTTGCCTAAGAAGGGAAATTTACAAGAGTGCAAAAATTATAGAGGAATAATGTTACTATCAGTGCCAGGAAAAGTATTAAACAGAATCATTCTTGAGAGATTAAAAGAGTCCATAGACAAGCAACTGAGAGAGGAACAAGCAGGTTTTCGACAAAACAGATCCTGTACAGACCAGATAGCCACATTGAGAATAATAGCTGAACAAAGTTTGGAATGGAATTCACCGCAGATTTGTGGACTATGAAAAGGCATTTGACAGTGTATACAGAGGATTGCTTTGGAAATTGATCAGGCATTATGGTGTTCCCATGAAGATCATTAACTTAATAAAGAAGACCTATGAAGACATGACATGCAGAGTTCTTCATGAAGGACAACTTACAGAACCGTTTAGGATTAGAACGGGAGTGAGACAGGGATGCCTCTTGTCTCCATTTATTTTCTTACTAGCAATAGATTGGGTTATGAAAACATCGACATCACACAACAGAAATGGAATCCAGTGAAATCTGACTAAACAGCTTGATGATCTGGATTTTGCAGATGACTTGGCTCTTCTGTCCCATAAACATAATCAGATGCAAGAGAAAATGAAAATTATCGATGAGAGGTCACAACAAGTTGGCCTGAAAATACACAGGGAAAAGACAAAGATAATGAGAATAAATGCAAGAAATGATAACAAGGTTGAACTTAAAGAAACACTCCTAAAAGATGTAGAATCGTGTACATATCTTGGAAGTAATATAGACAAAGTTGGAGGGACAGATAGTGATATCAAAATAAGAATACAAAAAGCAAGAGGAGCTATCATTGTATTGGGAAACATATAGAGAATAAGAGAAATCAAGTCCAACACAAAAATAAGAAGCTTTAACTCAAATGTTAAGTCAGTCCTATTGTATGGCTCTGAGACATTGAGAACAACAAAAACAATAACCAAAAAGCTACAAACTTTTATAAACGGGTGCTTGCGTAGAATAGAAGGACTGAAATGGTATGACAAAGTCATAAATGTGGAATAGATGACAAGAACAAGACAAGTGCCAGTGGAACAAGAGCTGAGAAGAAGATGCTGGCGATGGATAGGACACACATTGAGGAAACCTGTTGATAGCATTACAAGGCAGTCCTTGTTCTGGAATCCACTGGGAGATAGAGACATAGGTAGACCAAAAAACACATGGAGAAGAGAACTGGAGACAGAGGTGAAAATGAAGAGTGAAACATGGAAAGAACTTGAGCGGATGGCACAGGACAGGAAGACTAAGTATGTGTTTGTTGAAGGCCTATGCTCCTTGGGGAGCTAAAGGGTATTGATTGATTAATACTGATATAATAGATGTAGATATATATTAAGTGATATAAATGGTGTAGGTGTAAATTAACTGATATAAAAGTTGTAGGTGTGTATTAACTGATATAAATGTTGTAGATCTGTATTAAATGTTACAAGAGTTGTAGATGTGTATTAATTGATACAAAAGTTTAAGTTGTACATTACATTAACTGATATAAAAGTTGTTGTGGTAAAGTGGGATGTTATAAATATTTATAGGGGACTTAGTGTACTGACTGAGATCAGCTGTGAAGGTATCTGTACCTAATAAGTGTGGTGTATTACAGATGACCTTACTTGCTACCACATTTTTACCTCAGTCAGAATTATTCTGGAATATTGTGATTCCACAACACTGTACAACACTGTGACACTCACACACATATAACACTCTATAAGACTATCTTAAATGAGTCAAGTGTTTAAGTTTTTTTAAAAATATATGTATTAAGTCTTGTCAATAATGGATATCCTGATTCAACTACACAGTGAACCAGGAATCACAATCAAATGTAATTACAAGTAGTATGTACACAGTTTATATATATGAACTTTGTATTGACATATTTTATTATTATTACTCTATGTGTGTAATTGGTGAAGTAGTAATATGAGGTAATACTGGTTTTGTTCAAGCTTGGTTGTTGTTTTTCATCATGACTTCAAGTGTTTGATTATCTTGGAAATAGTATTGGGAAAAGTTCACAGTTCCTGTCATTTGCACCAATTAATTGTCCCTCTGTGTTTAATAAAATGTCAATTTTTGAGGGGGCACATAATGTTGAGCTACTCTAGCCACAGAAGCTTATCTTTCGTGATGGCGGCAGGAAAAGACTCCTCTGCTCGATTGCTTCCTGTGTTCTGGATACCCCTCACTGGTCGCTATCTGGACCAAGGAGTATGTTGTCAGCCTCTGGATTCAGCAAAACTCAGACCAGGTGCTGCTTCAGTAACTTAGGACTACGGTCCCTGAAACAAGAAGGTTGTACCTCCTATTTCAGAACTAATTTATAATCTATTTCCAGACTGAACACAATACATAACAAACACTGAGTTCAGAGCGGTAGGCCAACTGCCAGCTTCATCTGAAACAATTTACACCAGTATACTCCTCCCTAATGGTTACTACGCCTCTGCAATTCCAGCATTAGTTCTTTCTAGTCAATAAGATAGGTGTCAGTGTACTGTTTGGCAATTCCATGCAGTTTTACTTTTCTCTGACACCTACTGTTCAGGTTGGAGCAATATTTAGGCCTTGCCTCATGTTTGCCACTGAACCACACACATATACAGACATAAATTATCAATTTACATTCAATTTTCATTAAAAAGATATTGAATATATCAAGCTTACCACAATTCATGGAAATAATACACAGATACGTTGACTGGCAATGAATAATGGCACAAATTCCGATCTGCCTCTGTCCCAGACTTTTATTTAGAAAAATATGATCTGGCTCTCAACGCACTGTTTCTTAGTAAGTTTATTTTAACATTTGGCACTGAACTGACGCTCCTAATTGCCTATATTGGCGGGTCTAACCAATCGGGCCATGTTTACACAGCTTTTCAAAAAAGGTACTCCTACTCACGTTTCCCTAACAACAAAGAATTAGTATTTGTAGCCCGACTAATCGTGTTTAGCCTTACATTTACTTCTATCCAATCAAATAGGATTTTACATGGTGGCCCATTTCCCGTAAAATAGTGGTTCCAAAACATGCCACTGTGCGATTTTTATTTGGTGTTGTCTGACACCCTCACTATTTTCTTTTGGCTATAATTTGTTAATTCCTTGACTATTTGCGTAACACTTAACATATTCTTTGTCAGCAAGTCCTAAGGAACCCAACTATATAAATTTTATGGGGCTAAGGGGCTGCGTTCAAAATATGCATTTTCTTCTACCTCCCGTTCACTTCGATCGATGTGGTGTCTGGGTACTGTCATGCTTTCAGACATAAAACAGTATAATGTCAGGTTTCCTAATAAGCGTTTTACAGGTTTTTAAACCTAACTCTCGTATGGGTAGTGTTTTTTATCACGGTCTATTTGAAAAAAAGTTAGTGCTTGTGGCCTTACACGCGTGATGGCATTAATTTTGTATCGCGAGACGCGTGTTAGGGTTGCATGCGTTCCTGCTTTCAGCCCTCCCTCTCTTTCTATCCTAAGCCCATCTGTCCTTTCGTTTATGGTAACGTAGTGTAATTAATGCTAGTATTAATTTAGGTCATTAATCAGCTTGCGTATCTCAAGGTTTTTCTTAGAAATGCAGTACACGTTTTATTGTAGAAAGCGTGTATTGATGCAGTAGGCTTTTCTATCAACGTGAAAGCGTGAGAATATGCAGACGAAGCATAAAAAGGGGTTTTTATTGTTCAACTAGCATGACGTTCTATTAACACGGGCGTACGCTATTGGAAAGCACGGGTCTTTAACCATTTCTCTATCCTTTTATTGACTTTATGTGTTAGGCTTTACATGTACCTTTTAATTTATATATGTGTATTTAGAATGTCTCACGACAGTTGTAGATATATATTAACTGATATAAAAGTTTTTGATATATATTAAGTTGTAGGTGTACACCAACTTATATAAAAGTTGTAGATATGTATTAATCGATATAAATGTTGTAGATGTGTATTAACGAAAATAAAAGTTATAGATGTATATTAATTGAAAAAGAAAATAAATTGTAGATCTACATTAAATAATACAAAAGTTGTAAATGTGTATTAACTGATATAAAAGTTGTAGATGTGTATTAACTGAAATACAAGTTGTAGATGTGCATTAACGGATACTAAAATATGTAGATGTGTATTAAGTGATATAAAAGTTGTAGATGTGTATTAATTGGTATAAAGTATGTAGGCATACATTATCTGATATACAAGTTGTAGAGATGTAATAACTGATATAAAAGTTGTTGATGTGTATTAACTCATATGAAAGTTGTAGATGTGTATTAACTGGTTTAAAAGTTGAAGATCCGTATTAACTGATACAACAGTTGTAGATATGTATTAATTGATATAAAAGTAGTAGTTGTACATTTCATTAACTGGTATAAAAGTTGTAGATGTATATTAACTGATATAAAAGTTGTAGATGTATATTAAGTGATTCAAAAGATGTAGGTGTACATTAATTTGTATGAAAGTCCTAGATATGTATTAATTGATATAAATGTGGTTCCACCCTTTTTACTTCTCTGTCTGGTTGTGCAGCCGTGTACTGCTGACACAGTAGTGACAAACTCTGTAAATCTTTTAGCTTTCTTTCCTGAATAAATGCTTCAAAATCAGGGTGACATGCTGTCATAACTTTATCTATCAGAATATGGTCTCTCAAGCTGTCATAATCTTTTGGTGTACCTGACAATTCTACCCACCGATCAAAGTACTGAGATATGTTACTGATAAACAGATGGAAGTCGTCTCTTTAGACCTGGGTTTTCTGGTGCAGTCTTAAACGGAAACCATTTTCTGTAAGCCGATACTTACGCAATAAGACTTCCTTCAGAACTTCATAGTTCGTCTGGTCTTTCTCCCTGAGGCAGATGCAAGCTTCCTTCGCTTGACCAGATAACAGGTTTATAAGAATAGAACCTTATTCCTTCTTGACCCACCCAAATACCTTAGCTTGTATTTCGTACCGAGAAAGCTATGAATCCATGACATCGCATTTTTCATTGAATATTGACAATTTGGGTTTATTTGTAGACCCATTGCCTATCTTATCTTTTTCTAACCCTGAATATTGATGTTCTAATTTATGTAGTTCAAATTCATCTGCTAATTTCTTTGCCACAATCTTTTTCATTTCTAAATCGGTCACAGCTTCCTGAAGATCACGGTCTGCCTGTCTATCAGCTCTCTCATTATCATCTTTCCGCTTCTTATCTGCCCTTTCTTCCTCCTGCTGCTTCTCTGCATATTATTCCAGAGCAGGTCCTGATTTTCCTTGCAACTGACCGGACTTAATTAAGTCTAATAAACTGGACATTCTTCTTGACTACAGTAAACCACCCACCAGTGCTGACTTTAAATAGTATATAAAATATTATAATATTCTATTCGACTCCTTTATACAATTATAATCACTACCGTGTACTGTACAGTAATATCTCAAACAACCAACCACTCAATCTTCCAATAACCTATAATTCTAGTAATTAAATGAAAAATACTAATGAATAAACATTAATGACTCACTAACACATATATGAATGATGATATAAGATGACACTGACGTAACAACACGAACAAAAACTATCAGGCAAGGCGAATAGAAATGACAGAAAAAGTAAGACAGAATTATATATATATATATATATATATATATATATATATATATATATATATATATATATATATATATATATATATATATATATATATATATATATATATATATATATATATATTTACATATACATACCTGAATGTCATACAAAAACAGTGGAAATGCTGTAAAAGGTATTTACACGATAGAAGAATATGGCGTGAGGAAACAACAAAAAACGCGACGAGAGTGCTTGGTACATACAATACAATATTTAAACGTACTCAACAGTGTACAGATAACACTCACAATGCAATAAATATTCAAGCAGGGTTTCAAAACTTCCACACTTGCAATGGCAAGATCCCCCACCAGAATAAAAGTGCAACCCTAAAGATAAATGAGTTAGCTGTGTGTTCTAAAACAAACAACTATCTCCAAAACACAAAGAATAATTACACATATTGACAACCAACAACAACGAAACATTGAACCGAATAGGTATGCAGATAGACAGTGTCAACGAGGAGTGTGATTAAAAAAAAACCACGAATAAATTTGTTACTTAGCTCATTTTCCAACTGGTGCGTTTATACTTGCTAACTTGTTCGGTAGCAAATTTCAGTTAGCACTTGAAACAGCCTAACTGAGAGCTTGGTGGGCCTTTAACTTGAGGAATCTGCGATAAAGATTTGCTTGCTTGATCAAAACAAACTTTGAAACTGGAATCCAAAGGCTTTTCCATATTAAAGGTGAAGCACGTGACAGGAATACAATTGTTACTAACAGGTCAGCAAAAGGTTCAAGACTTCGTTAATTTCGTAGCTCCAAAATGTATTGTACACATCAGTTTTGCTGTGCCGATAAATAACTCTGCTAGAATCTGCGGTGGCGAGGAAATTCACTGTCCAAGATTTTTTTGTGTCTGTGTGACATAAAGGCGATCACAAATCTATGCTACGCTGAAAGGTAAAGAGTTCATCTGCTTGTTGACTTCTGCTTGCTTAGTTGTATAGACCGTGTAGTGACAACTAAAGCGGGCTTGATATGCAACGTTTATATTTGGGGGCGGAGGTAGATGCTCTGTGCTGGTAATGTAAAATGACTTACTTACTAAAGAGTGTTCACTGTTACTTTTTAAAATGGAATGATGCCGTTGATAACTTGTAAGATGGAATAGACATTCACTGTTTCGCTGTCACACGAGATGATGCCTCCACTGGACGGATGGGCCCCACTAGACGGACAGGCCTCTACTGGACGGATGAACCCGCACTGAACTGACGGGTCCCCACTGTTGCTGTGGGGTCTTTAGATGCTTAACACTGACAGTATGCCCGGGTTCATGGGCTCTACTAGGGTAAACTTGAACACGGTACACACTGATGCTTGAATATGCGTAAGTCATTGAATAACACGCTTTGTACAACAGTACCACAATTTATTTGACGAAACAAGTGATGAGATTCACAGTACATCTGCAGCAACAATAATCTCCGCTGGTCGATCAAACATAAACCAGAAACTCATGGGTGGTGTATCTACGCCTCTACACCTACGCCCATACTCCAATATTTCTCACAGCTCTCATATATCTCTAGAGCACTTAATCTAAATCACAGAACTCCACGAATCACACAGAAACGGTGTCTGTCAACAATCTTCACAACTCTCCTTGCCAAGCACATCTCGACTTTTCTACATCTCTCGGTCAACACTCAAACTCTACCTATCCCAGCCAACTCACTGGTAGGTCACTCACTCACACCTAAAACACGAGAACAGTGACCATACCTCTCTCTGCCAAACATCACGTATAAATCCTTCATACCAGTGAACACAACAAACTCACAACAATAAATAACCCATACTCCTTCCTATTCCCTACCCACAATAGTCCCAGTTACTACTGTTACACAATAACTGATATAAAAGTTGTAGGAGTACATTAACTATTATAAAAGATGTAGATGTACATTAACTGATATTCATGTTGTAGATGTGTATTAACTGATATAAAAGTTGTAGATGTTGTTATGGATTGCATTCCCTGCTTTGCAGTAGTGGTCCACCAATGGCCAAAACGCAAGAGTATCTAAAATTGGTCGTCATAGGTGTCTTCTTTCGCACAAGATTACTCTTTGTAGAGTTGTAGATAGAGGGGAAAAGACGTTTCTATCTCAAGGAAATATTCACAATATATTTCCGAAGTTGAGAACAATGCTGCATTGGTAGGGCAATTGTTAACTTATATCGGTCCGTTGCCTTTTGTGGAGAAATAAGCAATGGTTATAGCCAGTTCAAGCCCCCAGCTGGTGCAAATCAAGCAAAATTCCCCTTTTTATAAGTATTTGCTCTATAAATGTAAATCTAGATGTATATTTGTATATTAATTTTAATGTCCTTTTCCTAGTGCCTTTTCTACAAGCACTTAGCTGGTATGAGTGAGTCCTGCAGCCTTGGTTTTCTTAAATTCTTTTGTGATGATGACACTACACAGTCTGATAGCTTCGATCTTTGAACGGTCTGATAGCTACGATCTTTTGGATAAAATAAAAACAAATGCCTCTGCTAACTACATTTGTGCGCTGCAAATTAACAGGCGCATTGTCTCGCTGTCAACCCACCAATTTTAATCTCTTTGAATAATTATATTCTTTTGAGTATACACAGCGTAACTCATGTTATATTATTAGAAATCACCAATTTTATTATTCTGGGTATTAAACTGGGAAGATATGTGCTTGGACAGCGCGAAATCAATGGTTTGCCTGAATTAAAATTAGCATGGTCCATATATCTCACAAAATGATACTACACACTTGTGATTTAATCATCTCTCATCACTGCTCCAGTCGGAGTCTGGGGTCACCTCTGCAGTGGGTTGTTAATACGACTAGTACGAAGCGATCACCATCGCTTGCTGTATGGATTTATGAATAAACTATTTTCATATGCTGAGGTGGCCAGCCTCATATATAACCATTTGATAAAGGTTGCGTGCGTGATTATTTATTATGTGCTGCCGCGCTGATATAGGCGATCAGCAGGTCGGGCTTACAGGTGGCCGACTGGGTGTGTGTGTGAAGCTATCAAAGGACGCGAATGCATTTGGTTCTGAAACAAACACGAACAATCACACACCATAATGCACATAACAGGTAACACTGCGAACTCCGGTAAACCTCCTAGTCAGAAGAATGAAGAGACGGCCGAAACGTCTACACACTGTTTATTATACTGGTACAAGCGACACATCAAAAGTAAACATCCTGGTAATACAGTACATAGACACATTGTAAACAATTCACTGTCACTGGTACAGTTCAAAGCACATCATGGAAATCATCGTGTGAATATTCTTTTCATCTTCCCCGGCAATACAAGATATAAGCTGAATAAGCTGAATAAGTTCCTGGCTCTAAGCAATGTAAATATCCCTTTTCACCTCCTCTGGCGATACAATATATAAGCCGTATTAGTTCCTGGCTCTAAGCAATGTAAATATCCTTTTCACCTTCTCTGGCGATACAGTATATAAGCCGTATACGTTCCTGGCTCTAAGCAATGTAAATATCCTTTTCACCTTCTCTGGCGATACAATATATAATCCGTATAAGTTCCTGGCTCTAAGCAATGTAAATATCCTTTTCACCTTCTCTGGCGATACAATATATAATCCGTATACGTTCCTGGCTCTAAGCAATGTAAATATCCTTTTCACCTTCTCTGGCGATACAATATATAAGCCGTATAAGTTCCTGGCTCTAAATCAATGTAAATATTCTTCTTACCTCCTCAGCTCTGGTAATACAATATCTAAGACACATTGCACAATATAAATACTAGCAATATATCCTAATGTATTAGAAATATCTCGGGGAGTCTCCAACTTTTCTATCTCACCACAAATATCTTCCCCGAACACACAGTTAGAAAACATGGCTGACCAGCCCGGTCAAACGCCCAGAGCGAACTGTCACGGGATACCGCATATCAGTCCCAATCAAACAGTCACGCATGCGCGGCTAACCGCGAAACGTGAGCTGAACTCAATCTCGAAGGTTCGAGAGAATTCTGGATCAAATATATCTAAACCAGTCAAGGGAGATAACCAACGTCTGGCCTGTACATCCAAGTATTACAACGTGTAAACTCCCCTTGACTACAAAATATTAAAATCTGTCTTAACAGTCTAAACCGACCCCCCAGGATAAAAAAAATGATAACATCATTTTTTTTAATTACATCAACAAAAAACAAGAGGTCGGTATAGTTCTAATATCTGCATACAAGAATTTACCTATGTAAAGTTTTATGAATACATCGACAAAAATATAAACAGAAAGTGTAAAGTAAAACATGAAGCATACAAAGTATTCCGCCAAGTATACAAATATAATAAGTTTCAAACAAAGTAAAGTATAGACAGAGAATGGGACAACCATACGAAGAACGTCAACCTCAAAGAAGAATGAAGTATATGAAAGTATAAATTCGCCATGACACCATATGACATACGAGAGGAAAGAGCAGAAATGAAGGAAAGTAATGCCATAAGAATAAAGGAAAAAGCAATATGTCATGGTAAACAATCACATGAAAGAGTGTATTGCAAAAATGAACTATATTATGGTACACAAGTAAACATCCAAACAAAAATGCATACACAAATTCAAGATAAACAAGTAGCTATCATCTAAAAAAAACATAGTGTGCATGATAAACAAGTTAATAGATCTGTGGTGGGTTAAATGTTAATACAGTTTGTTGTTAAGAAGTCTTAGTGTACTGAATGAGGTCAGCGGCGAAGGTCCCTGAATATAATAAATATTAGAGTAAATTTCCAGAGCACCTTTTTACTACCACCACTATGATCTCATTCAGACTTATTCTAGATAGAATGTAAGATGACTACGTTTGGTGTCTAGGGTTATGAAATGTTAGTGTAAGGTTGCATTAACCAACTAAACATATAAACAATTACACAAATTATTTTATTATCTAATACAACACAACAGTACCACCACATACAAACTACACTTTAAAAGACTATCTTTAGTAAGTCAGTGGTTGAAAGTTAAGGTTTTTCAATTTATTGTCCTGAATCTGATTTATTTGGAATCAGGACTGACAATCAAAGTGAAATCATAGAAATTAATTACATCAATCAATTTTCATAATGGATCTTCTGACCATAATACACATATTATTATATAAGGGTGCAGTTGTAATGTTTAACTGAGGTGACTTCTAGTATACACTGGTTGATTGTTTACTATCATCATCTCTGCATGTTGTTTGTAAGTTTTTATGGACACTGATGGAAAGTTTATATCACTATTCTCAGTCTCTTATTTTAATATAATGTTTGTTGAGCGATCAGGTGCCGAAACATGCACCTAACTTGGTAATATGAGGTAGGAATCTTCCTGCACTTCGTCGAACGACAACCTTCAGCTCCCACGTCTTCAAGAATGATTATGGTTTACTGTTGTCTCCGAAAAAGGCAAGACTGTGACATGACTATATCGGCCCACTGTAGTCTGGCACCAGTTATTGACAGCAACCAAAACCCTCTGAAATTAGAAGGATATGCCTCCTTCGTAATCAACAGCCTATACTACTATTCAACAACCAGTACAGGCACATTACAAACAAACATGCAAGATCAGCTCTTTCCGGCAATCCCTTTCACCAGTTTCTTTTGATGTGACCAAGTATACCAGTATTCCTCTCCCCTAATAGTTACAACGCCTCTGCAATTCCAGCAATAATCTGTTGTCCATACAATAGGATAGGTATTATGCTCCTGATGATAATCCTATATAATTTAGTTGGTCTACACCTCTCTGATAGTCTTTCATATGCTGGATCAATCTCTAGACTCTGTTTTGAGTCTGCCATAGACTCACTTACTTACAGTCGTAAGTTAGTATTTCACATTCAAATTTTATTTTAAATAAAATGTTAAGAAAATCAATCTTACCACAAATGCAAGGAAATAACACAAGTTAAACAATGATTAGGCAATATGGCACATTTTCGATCTGCCCTATGTCCAGACTTTTCCTATGTTAGAAAATTTCTCCGCCTGCTCTCATCGATCTTGCTGTACACAAAATTTATTTGAAATGGCAGTGAACAGTCCCCATTTCGTACCAGTATCTACGGCTGTGTCCAATGGGACCATGTTTACATTGATTTTTGAATCTATCGTTTCAAATAACAACTCCCAATATGCCAAGGCAAATATATTTTTAGTTTTAGGTCAACCAATCATACTTCGCCTTCCTTTAAAATCCAACCAATCATGTATCCCGTACCTTTTAACCTCATTTACCCAAAGTCGTTTTTTCAAAACATGCCATAAAAAAATTATAAACAGGCATGATCTTTACTTGACTGTCTGGTCGGGTCCACTATAGTATTATGGCTATAATTAGTTAATTAATGGACTATTTGCGTAACTATTACCATATTCTTTGTCAGCAAGTCCTAAGGTACACGAATATACAATTTATATGGGATTAGTTGGCTTGGTTCAGAAGTACAGAGTTTTTTTTTCTATGTTAGTGTTTTTATTTTTTGTCTACTACACGTTCAATTCTTTGCCATGTGCTGTCTTCTCTATTTACGTGATAATTACGTCTTTTGAAATAAGAGCTAAGGTTGTTTTTGTAACACGAGTTGTCTGCATGTTCTAACTGTTTCCTCGTATTTTGGGGAAACCCCTAAGGCAAAGCGTGCAAGTTGGTTGTAGACTTAGAACCAATTGAGACGTGCTTTGCGTGTTATCGAGCCTTGCCCCTCCTCATTTCACAATGCATTTTAAGGCACAATTTTCTTAGAACTAGGAAAAGTGATTATGTCAAGGACGAATTTGAAAAATTTGGGTACCGTTTTGTTCGGCTATTCGTTAGCAAATAATCTGAAGGCGTAGGCGATAACAACAGTTCTAGCAAAAAAATTATTTTATACTTTCTTATCTTTTCCTTTATGCCCGATATTGTTATATATTAATTTAGATATTGTATTTAGAAATTCACTACAAGATCCGAGGAGCACAAATGGTGAGCTTAAGATGGATATAAAGATAAACATCACTGTTATGCATAGCTATTGCTGACGCACAATCAAGCGTCGGGTGAGGAAAAGAAAAAAACAAAAACAAAAAAATACCTCATAACCTCGGAAAAAAAATATTTTCGAAAGTACCAATATCATGCTACCTAGTTACCCTAGCGCACAATGAAGCGCTGGGCACAGAAAAACATTACCATGACAGAAAAAATTACATTTTCGCCTGAAATATATCGCAATGATGAGTTACATAAAAAATTAGTGGCATCATTACAATAATCATATGTTCATCATTTCCAAACACAGTAGCACACGAATAGAACAATAGTGCAATGGTGCATACAGACGATTCAACATACCATCACAAAAAAATCACATCATATATTAATACAATACTCTGTAATGCCATATCAAACAAGCTCCATATATAAGATGAGTCTCGTAGGCTTAGAATGTTCCATGGTAAGAAGACACCAAGATCTAGTGTAGAGTCACACTGCCGATAAGTTAAACTGGACCAGTAAATCTTGTGGAATATCATCAGTAGACGGTTGAAACCAACAATATAGCCGTACTGACTCTCATGGAAAAGCATACACTAAGAAAAAACTACAAATGAAATCTCTGCTTGATAAAGGAAAAAAAATGTTATGATATACAACAATTAATTTTAATTTATCCAATGTGGCCGTATAAACTTCCGACCCCTGTATGGTGATAATCAAACCTTCCTCCGTTACAGTAGAAAAGGTAACAGAGAAGGTAGTACAAACTAATTTAGAGTCATGAATTAAACAGGGTCATATACGTATCTGAGAAAAATAGCAGCATGTAATTTATGTAAAGAAAAGTCGTGAGTATACACATGATACTTACGTCAAAAGGCAAATCTAGAGGATGGTAATGACGAGTAAGAGCGTCATGATGGCTGACAATCCGAGATTTTGCGCAAGACAAAGGAAATGCATTTGATAAATGCGTACATCCTAAAGGCTGAACTGACGTCATAGCCTGTGTACTGGGCAAAGAGAAAAACAAGAAGCATACAATAAAGATACAAAACCAAACATTGGTAAACATGGACTTAAGTCGAAGTTTAAAAGAAAAGCAGTAAGTGCGACAAAAAGTCGTAAAAGACGAAGATACTGAGCTAGCCGGCCCAGTAAGAAAAGTAAAGAAACTCATAAGGTATAGATATGTACTAACAATTAAGTTCGTACATGTAGCAAAGAAAACGCTAATCATTGCAGCAAAGAAGTTGCAATCAATGTGTCTGGATGTAGATTCAGTCGTAGCATTAAAGTTAGTGTCTGTTTCAGACAAAAACGAAGGATCTTCTTCTACAATAACAAATAAAGAAGAATCAAAGTTAGATTTGCGACGTCCTGATGTATGTCGAATTGGGCTAAAAGAGGCACAAAAAATAGCATGATGAACAATAGTATCATTAATACTGCGAGATTGCACCAAATTAGCAGAATGTTTTGCGTTAGCAGAATGTACTTGATGATAAGATTTTGGCATAGTTCCTAAGGTAGAAGCAGTAAGGTGATGTTGCTGTTCCCAAGCAGCAACTGGTACCGGCGTACAAACCTTTACACCATGTATCTGTCCGACAGTAAGGTCGGCGATAGGTGCTCTGAGCACACATGCGTGTATATACCCAGTGAAAAATGGTGTGGTAATGTGGACTATGGCAGTCTTAAAAGTCTCAACTGTCCCACCCAATGTCACACATTTCACCATATTACCTGTCGCACAAGATGGATGGAATAACGATTGTCTAATACCAACAGTTGCGCATCCAGAATCAAAGAGAACCGAGACTGGATTATTATTCATAAACCCCTTATGTAGAGTAAGAGACTCTCTTCTGTCATGCGCAGCTGCGTCAGGAAGAGGGGGTAGAGGATGACCGTAACTCAAGGTAGTTATAGCTATAGGTTGAAACAAAGTTGTGCACTCCGGACACTGAGATGCTCTCTCGAAATCAAAAGCAGAGCAAGCAATAGTGTTAGAGGCGCTATTATTATTGTTACCTTGATCATTAACAACATGGGGCTCTTGTTAAGCAGCGTTAGCATGACGATACGATCTATTATTATTTGGAGATCTACCGTCGTATCGCGATCTATCGCGACTATTTTCTCTGTTGGAAGCATTGTTATTTGCTCTATTGAAACTATTGTTCTGATTTGAACCCCAGTTTGTATTGTCGCGATTGCTATTTCCTCTTTGATCAGAATATCTATTAAATGGGTTTTGCTGTCTCTGAGAAAAATTACCATAAGGTTGATAACCTCTATTGTAGTTACCCCTCCCAAAATTTTCATAATTGTTGGGACTAAAATGTTGAGGACCGTTAAATTGTCTCCAATTCCTTGAAGAAGGAGAATCACTATGTGATGGGCCCCCTTGGTTCTGTCCAAAATTACGATTATCTCTCCTACCAAAATTTCGATCACCACTTTGAGATCTACGTCGCAAATTAGGACCATATGGTATTCCTCGACTTTAAAATTGCTAACCGTTACATTTGGATGTGCCGTGACATATTGGCGACAGTATTGTTCCATATCTTTCAAATTTAGAGATTTTTGCTCATGTAGAAAGTAAAGAAAAGATTTATTCACTGACGACATAACTTTGTTGCGCAGCAATAAGTCCATAAGAGCTTCATATGTGTGTTCAGTTTTTGAAAGTTCAATCCAACATGAAAACTTAAGGCGAATATTTGATATAAAGTCTGAAAAATCTTTCCCTGTCTATGGCAACAGAGTTATAAAGCGCAGACGATAACCTTCTTCATCCAGTTAGTATTTTTTTAATAAGACTTCTCTGGCAACATCATAGTTATTTTTGTCAGGACCTTCTAGCATACTTATAGTATTCAAAGCTTCATCCTTAAGTATCTTCATAAGTAGCTCACAATATCCTGACTTGTCTATCTTATGAGATTCGCATGAAAGTTCAAATCTATTTAGATAGAATGAGATATCGTCGCTGGATGGGTTGAAAGCAGGTAATTTAATATCATGAGGTTTAGTATTTGCCTTATTAGAAGTTGTTTGATTGTTTGTCTCATTTTGAGCATTACCCATATTCACTACCTTTATTTTCTCCAACTCCATAGCTGCCAATTTTTGCTCGTGTAATCTTTGGTTTTCTTCATCTTGCATCTGAAGTTCCTCTTTTTCTATTTTCATTTGCATTTGCTGTTGATTTGTTTTCTCTTCAGCTTCTAATTTCTGTTTTCTCTCTTCAGCTTATAATTTCTGTTTTCTCTCCTCAGCTTCTAATTTCTGTTTTTCCATCTCCATTTTCTGTTTTTAAGCCTCCATTTGCATTTGGATTTTTCTATCTTCAGCCTCTCTTTGTTGTTGAATTTTTCTCTCTTCAGCTTCTAATTTTTGTTTTTCCATTTCCATTTGAAATTTTCTCTCATCTGCCTGCATCTGCAATTTTATATTTTCAGCTTCCACTTTCTGTCTCTCAGATTCCATTTTCTGTCTCTTTTCTTCAGCCTTCTGCGCCTTGGCATACTCAACAAGTGCGAAGTCTTTTACTTCCTCATTAGTCATTCCAAGGGATCTCCCTTGTTCAATGAAATAATACAAAGTAGCCATTATGCTGGATTATATGAGATAAATACCTTGTGTAAATATATTACTTGAGAAACTCACTTTATCCCAACTCAGTGGGTGACAAGTCTTTGCCCAAGAACTTGTATAATTACTTTACTTATCAATAATATAATTGAACACCTATATACCTATTGTGCATAACAATATTGACAGTGTATAACAAAATATACAGTACAGACAAGAATAACAAAGACAAGATATAAGCACAAATGACCACGTAAACAATAAAGCAAAATAAAGCTAAAAAATATTGCAAAACTTGCAATGATAGCTGCGAAAATTATACAATACAAATGACAAAACAGTGTATAACGAATATAACTCAAAGATAGCACGGGGAGGCAGACACTCACAAACAAATTAATCACAAACTAAAGACCAGAGTGAAATATAACAAAAACAACACTAAGACATCTCGTCACACCTAAACAATAATATCACGAAAGACCAAACGCAGTGGACTAAAATACGTCAGCAACGAAAAAAATCGCTGGAAATTTCCACTGCGGGAAATTCGCAATAGTGTACCTAAAGAACGCTTACGTAGGCGCTCGGTGAAGTGAGATATATCCTACGTAAGTCTCCACCCAACCTGTCCGCTGAAATATGAACACATATAACATAGAAACATATAATATAAAAAGAAGGAATATAAATATAGTGAGTTGAGAAGAAGGCTTAATCACAACATACATAGGCACAGTTTACAAAACACATACCCACTTATCTTTATGTGATGGGGCTGTAAAGACACCCCAGCTTCCCCCTTCATGTTCAAGGCATATTTATCGCCCATACATTTTCGATGTGCGCGCAGCACGCTGGGATGTGAAAAGTGATAGAAGGTATATTAGTTTAGGCCATAATAAAGCCTAAAAATAGTTGTGGTGTAGAGTTGTGTGTTATAATTGATAGTTATGCGCCATACTTGTGTGTTTTAGTGCCTAATAGAGCAATAAAAGCGAGTGTTATTTGCGTGGCGCAATTAATGCGCGCAGCGCACTAATTTAAGTGATTCGTCCTAGGGTCTATATAAGAAGGGCCTAGCCGGCGAGCGAGCCTCTCTCGTTTTGCGTGTCGCCCGCAAAGAAACCAGAAAACAAGAGTCGATCTACAGTATAGATGCCTTGAACTCGTGAGCTATAATTGTTAGCCTATTTTGTAGAAATTAGCATTAGTGTTCTGTAATTCTGAAATTATATTCAGCGTGAGGCTGTTCTAATGTTTAATGAAATAAATAGATAGATAGATGTGAAAGTTTAAGAGCGATTATTCCATTCATCAGAAAGCCAAATATAGTATGAAACTCTTTCACTTGAATTTAGAAAATATTAACTGTTATCAAGATGGCGGCCACGTGGTGATGACTTTAGTTCTAGTTGGTAAAGTTAAGAGTAATTTTATTTTATTCTTTAATGTAAGAGTAATTAAGTGTATGTCACGATTATTGATTATTCTACTGTATATCGTTGGTGGGTTACTTTGAAGTAAGAATAGTCATTTAGATTTCTGGAGAGCTCGAGGCCACTTCTTGGTCCGTGAGGCACGTTGAGACAGGTGTTTCTCTGTTTGCTCCTTGCGGAGCATAGAAACACCAATGCGGCTGGTGTCCATTACAGGCCCACAAGAAGCGTTTTTATGCTATTGCAGTGGTTGTTTCTGTAACAATGTGTTTCATGTGATGAGTTCCCAATCTCATCAGGGGTGATATACGACACGCTTGTTGCCAGGCGCACCAGTCGGCATATACGACATGCTTCAGAGTGCAGAGATGAACATTGAGATGGATCAGTTGCGAGGTGGTGGTTTATTCTCATTAATTAGAGTATTTGTTGTACATATAGTTGAATATTACTCTATGTCCATGTTATTATTATTTAATTATGGCTATGTGTAGAATGGTTTGTGAGAGCACGTGGGCTCACTTGGAGATATATATTTCTCTTCTGCGCTCCTGAGGAAGCATGGGGCCACCAGTGTGGTTTGCTTCCGTATGAAGCATTCAGATGCTCGTGCAGTAGTGGTTTCGGTAGCAACCTATGTTACACGGCGAGATTACCAGCCTCATGCACAACACCATACTAGTCGCATTGGACGACACGCATGAGTGTGTGAGTGTGTGATAGTTGAGGGTGTCAGGTGGCGTGGAAGGACTGTTTGGCAGGTGAGAGTATCATTACTTAACTATGATTTTAACCAGTCGTTGCTTTGTTTGCTTCTTCAGATTAGCAATCGAGCATAGGCTGGGTATTTGTTTGGTGTTTGGTTTGTTGGTTTATTTGTTTAATGTTTGCTTCAGTGTGCTCTTAGTCACTGAATGGGTTGTAAAAATAAATACAGCCCCTGCCTTAAGAATCAAGAGTTTTATTGTTGAATCGGGTCGGTTGCGAGTGTGCAAGAGAGTGATCAAATATCACAACATCATCATCATCATCTCGCCCACCCTATCACATTTAAAAGGAAAAAATCTGTACCACTTGCTGATTCCTTACTGATATGGGCTCAGGGTTGTTCACATTGAGCCCATATCAGTAAGGAATCAGCAACTGGTACAGACAGATACCTTCACATACCTAGGAAGCATAGTAACACCAGACGGTGGGACAGGCAAAGACATCAACATCAGAATGAATAAGGCAAGAACAGCCTTCTTTATCCTAAACAACATCTGGAAGTCCTCCCAATACAGCACAAGCATAAAATTAAGATTATATCAGAGCTGTGTGCTTTCTATGCTTCTCTATGGTGCGGAATGCTGGAGAGCTACAGAGAAGGAAATGTCGAAATTGTCCTCTTTTCACACAACATGCCTAAGAAAAATTCTCGAATCTTTTGGCCGAATACCTTTACCAACCACGATCTGCTTACTCGTAGCAAGCAAGAGGACATTCACACCATCATAGCTGGCAGACGCTGGAGCTGGGTTGGTCATGTCCTCAGAAGAGACCCAGATGCCATCACAAGAACAGCTATGCTTTGGACCCCTGAGGGAAAACGAAAGAGAGGCCGACCAAAAACCAATTGGCGGAGGACTGTGGAGGCTGAGATGCAAAGAATGAACCAGAGTTTGGGCACTGTACGATGAATGGCCACCGACCGAGCAAAGTGGAATCAGTTTGTTGTTGCCCTACAAGACGCCACTAGGCGTGATGGCCACTGACTGCTGTGACTGTCGGTGGTTAAGGATCTAAGAAGAAGAAGACTGAGGGATAGCAGAAATGTTTATGTATTTACACTACTACACAGTTTTCATACTTTACAATATTTTAGATTATCCTGTTTTTTTGCATGTTGGATTATTTGTTTGTTTGTGTGTTTGATTTTTAGAGTAAAACTGACCTCTTTACCATTTTTCCTTTGTTGTATTCGCAATTTTGTCGCAGTCCCCTCTATTTCACTGATACATTTTTTACGCTCTTAACGTGGAGGAGTGGGAATACTTTTTTTTTTTAAATTAATGAAGATAAACAGAAATCCCGTTCAACCTCTGATGGGTTATAATTAGGATATACTCGTATATTGTTTTCAATTCCAAATAATATGAACAACTGCCGACATGAGAAAGTGGCATCACATTTCAGAAGACAGTACTATGAGAAGTTAAATCTTGTGGTTATTCCATTTGAAGAGATACTGCATGCCAGTATACAACTTAGCAGTACAAGCTCTAGATCAGAAGCCGATGATCGAAACGTCCTGCGACGCTTTACGGCATTATTATAACCATTACTCATAAGCTCACTGTGGAGTACAGCCTTGGAAATCAGGCCCCGTAAGTCTTCTCGTCCTGTGTCAAACGGTCATGTCATTTTCATATCTTCTATTTCCATTTTTTAATGTCTGTTTCCACTTCTCTTCTACATGTCATTTTGTTATCTCCACCTGTTTCTTCGGCGTATAACCTGCAGATAGGGGAAATAATAATAGAAAGCAAACTAAAAGTCGGATGCATTTGATTACAAATGTTCAAAATATCTAATAGAGAGATGGGCGGCGTTCAAGGGAAGCAAGCGTATATGGGTTTGTTACTGTAAGATTCAGAGACAGTCTGTATTCTTTTACTTGCAGAAGTTAAGGGCGGGATGCTGATAGCACGCACTATGAGACCAGGTAAAAAGAAAGTGAGGCACAGTCCAGAACGGCATGTCATTGAGAGAGATCAACAACGGAACTATTAATAAGTGGATCAAGAGTTGAGTCAATAGAGAGTAGCAACATACTACAATTCCTACATAAATAAAAGCAAATACACGGAGTCTACCTCATTATTAAGAGATTTGTTGAGCGCCTATCTGAGCATCTTCATTTCCGGTATGTCCAGGAGAAAATTTGTTCGTATAATTCCGTATTGAGTTTTGCATCAGTGGGTGCACAGATTGATAGCATCGGCTGTATGATACCTTACTACTTCTAAATGCAATCCCAAATTTATCGCATATTATTCCATTAGATGAATATACTTCTCCCTGTGTCATTTTTGAAATGTTGCCTCATCGCGTATGTGTCGTTTTATGGCAATGTTAATTATATATATATAATATATATATAATATAATATATATATATATATATATATACATATAGATCAGGTTGGTTCCTGGTACCAAGGTGATGTCTAGGGTAGTAAAATCTCAGACACTGTAACCAGCCGACACCATTCAGAAATATTAGAATCACAACTGGCGACGTGGACAATCAGGTAATAATCATGTAAGGTACAAATTACTAATTATATTGGAAACGCATAAAATGTTAACTCAACAATCAATGTAAGTCTAGTAAAGGATGAGTGAAAGATCGAATCCTATTCCATGAATTAAAATTAATCAACCGGTAACTAAAGCACTGTATTCATCATCATCAGTTGCCATCTCCACAACGAAGGTTGGCTGTAATGGATCTCCAACGTCTTCTGTCTCTTGTCTTGGTGGTACACTCTGATAGACTCTTTCCCGTCCATCTCTTGATGTTATCTTCCCACTTATAGCGCTGTCTTCCCCTTGCACGTTTGCTTTCAACTCTCCCTTCTGTTATGGTCTTCTGCAAGGAGTTATGCCTTTTTATGTGGCCAAAGTATTTTAGCTGCCGAACTTTGACCTCTCTCATTAGTTCTCTTTTCATACCTAGATTTTCTAGGACCTCCTTATTTGTTTTCATCTCTTTCCATGAGATACGCATCATTCTTCTATATATCCACATTTCAAGAGCCTCAATTCTTTCTTCCAAATGCTTATTCATCGTCCATGTTTCTGCACCATACAGAAATGCAGAATATATATAACACTTTATGATTCTCAGTTTTAATTTATGAGATAACTGTTTGGATGTCAGTATATGTTTCATGTTGTTGAATGTAGCTTTGGCCATTCCTATTCTCTTCTTAATTTCTGTTTCACATCTGCCATCTTCTGTTATTATATGACCAAGATATACGTAGCTCTTGACTTGTTCCAGGATTTTCCCATTTACGCTTATCTTTAATGTGGGTTTATCGTCTGTTTTGCTAATTATCATAGTTTTAGTTTTCTCTAATATTAATGTCGAGTCCATATTCATGACTTATACTGTTCACTTGCTTCACTAGTTCTTGTAACTCCTGTTCGCTTTCAGCTAACAACACGGTATCATCTGCATATCTAAGATTGTTTATTGATCTTCCACTGATGTTCAGTCCTGGTATTTCCTGTATCTGTTAGAAAAATTTTTCGGTGTATAAATTAAATAGGCAGGGGGACAGCACACAGCCTTGTCTGACACCTCTTTTTATGTCTATGTATGGTGAATAATTCCTTCCCGATCTTATTGTGGCAGTTTGCTCCCAATAAAGGTTACTGAGTATTCTTATATCTTTTCCATCAATACCTATGTCTTTGAGGCATTCAATTATTTTCTCATGATGGATTCCGTCAAAAGCCTTCTTATAGTCAATGAAGCAGACATACATACTTTTTTGGACCTCTGTATATTTTTCTGCTAATCTTCTTAGGCAAAATATTGCCTCTCTTGTTCCACTGTTCCGTCTAAAACCAAACTGTTCTTCTTGGATTTCGCTGTCTACTTTACTTTTTATTCCCTCCTGTATGATTTTGAGCAGTATCTTAATTGCATGACTCATCAGGCTGATTGTTCTGAAGTCTGAACATTCTGTTGCATTTGGTTTTTTGGGCAATGTTATAAAAACTAATGTCTTCATGTCGTGTGGTAAATATCCTGTATTGTATATTTCATTGCATATTTCTGTGATTGTATCTATACCAAAGCTCCCCAGAGCTTCTATCATTTCAATTTTTATGTTATCCACGCCTGCTGATCTTCCTTTTTGTATCATATGAATGGCATTCTCTACTTCTGATCTGAGAATGTTTGGGCCTTCATTAGAATCTCGTGATGGTTTTTTACCTCTGTTGTCCTCGAATAGTTTTTTTACGTATTCTGCCCATCTGTTTGATATGTCTTTCTCATCAAGTAATATTACACTATTTTTGTTCTTGATACAGCTTCCTCCTTGTGCAAACCGCGACCGATTTGATAATTTTTTTATTTCTTCATGCATATCTCTTGTCATGTGCTTTGCTTCCAAGTCTTCTATTTCCTTACATTTTGTTTCTATCCACCGTTCTTTTGCTTCTCTACAAATAGTACGTATGTCATTGTCTATTGTTTTATATTCTGGAGTGTTTTTTGCTTTTTCTTTCTTTCTGCCATTTTATTCAAGATGTCATCTGTCATCCAAATTTGATTTTTCTTAGACTCCTTTTTAGGTAAATTTGCATTTGCTGATTGTATGCTTGTTTTTAAGCATTCCCATTTTGCGGTTGCTTTTTCTTCTGGGTTTTCTCTTCTATACTGTTCCATGCTTTCTGTCAATAACTGTTGGTATTTATTTTTGACGTCGATTAAATATTTCTGTTTTATATCTGGTTGTTTCAGCGCTGATATTTCTATCTGGGGTTCCTCCTGTCTTCTGTTTCCAGCTCTTTTCAGCTTTATATTTACTTTGATGACAACTGGATTGTGATCTGAATTTATGTCGGCGCCAGGATGTGTCTTTGCACTTGTGACACTGTTCTTAAATCTATGTTTTATCATGATATAGTCGATTTGATTACGTGTTACATCTCCTGGGCTTTTCCATGTGTATAATTTCCTTGGGTGGTGTTAAAAAAAGGTGTTACATATGACCAGCTGGTTTTCTTCACAGAACTGGATAAGTCAGTCTCCTCTATCATTTCTTGTCCCTAATCCATACTGTCCTACTATTTTCTTGTATTTTCCTTTTCCTACTTTTGCATTCATATCACCCATTACTATCAACACATATGTAGATTTGACTGGTTTACGTGTGTGGTGTAGCTCTTCATAGTATTCTTCTATTTCTTCCTCGCTGTGATCTTTAGTTGGTGCATAAGTTTGTAAGATTGATATGTCGAATGGCTTTGCTCTTATCTTTAGTAACATCATTCTGTCATTGTGTGTCCAGTATCCACATACGTATTTTTCTAACTCCTTCTTTATCAACATTCCTACCCTCTTTCGTGTTTTTCTCCTCCTGGGTGTATAAGCGTGTACTGGTCTCTTGTTATGTAGCCTGTATCCAAAAGTCTTGCCTCTGCAACTCCCAGTATATCGAGTTTCATGTCTGTTGCCTCTAATATAAGATTGTCAAGCTTTCCTTCTCCGTTTAGAGTTCTAACATTCCATGTTCCTATTTTTAGGCTTCTCCTACTAGTTTTTAGGTGGTCTTTCTCAGAATGCTCCCTTTCAACAGTATTTAAGGAACACTCGTCATTATGTACTTCCTTACTCATTAGAGGAGTTGCCTCTTCCCTGTTAATTTGTACAGTAGATTCTTCCCCAGGGGACATAGAGTTCTCTACATATCGGTTCTTATCTAGTTGTTGTGATCCCATTACGTTCTGTAGGAAGTACGTGGTAAGGCCCCAATCTCTTCCACGGTGGCTAGCCATTGTCTTTTTCTATGTCCGACATGCCTCTAGTGCGCCACACACTTTGCTGTTTCGCTTTGCGAGCCGTTGATCTTCTCAGATTCCTCCGCCTCACTCACCGTCTCAGTCTTTGTGTACTAGGGATGGACATTCCCTTGAGTAAGATTGCTCCTACTCCACCCATGTAGTTTAGCCAGTCAGCCAAGACTGTTGCCCGGGATGTGGCCACCGCCGTACACAAGCGGTATTCGAGGAGCCATACATGAGCTAGACAAAGAGAGGAGAACCAAATAGGATCCTGACTATCCTAAAAAGGACATGGCTGTCTCTCACCGTGAGGTACTATCCCTCTCTCTTTATCCTACATCCCTACAGCCACTGTATTAATATCAGTAATATTATAGAATTACACACGAATAGACTAATACAAGGTACTAAATAAACTCTCAAATTCCTGTCCATGATCCTCTGCTATATACTCTTATAAGTCGCATTATAATGTATCTGTACGTATATAAGTTCAGTGTTCATCAAAAAGTACGATATGATTCTAGTCGTATCATCCCCTTGAACAAGTGAAGACTTCTTGAGTACCGTCCCTTCATCTTGAAACGTCGTGGCAATAATAGCATCAACAACAATTTTTTGCTTTTGTCGTAGATTTGCGATAGGTGAATTAAGACTTAGATTAGTCCCTTCTGAATAGAAATAGAAACAAGTGATAGTTCAGTGATAGATAATAGTAGAAATAGATTTCACGAGTGAGATGGTGGAAAAGTAATAGATTCTGTCCCTGACACACGAGAAAATTCTCTCGGTCAGCCTATCTCTACAATAGATTTAGATTAGTCAGACAGTCTATTGGAATATATATATATATATATATATATATATATATATATATATATATATATATATATATATATATATATATATATATATATATACCACTCACATACACACACACATAAGTGACGACATTTGGACGCACTGACGTGAAACTATAACAATGGAATACATATTTTTGGAACGAGCTGACCGCCACACTTTTGATAAGTTTCTGTAAATTTTATTTATCATAAGAAAATTTACAACAACACCTAAATGTAAATATCAAGCATATAAAATACATATAAGGTAATGAATTACTACAAGAATAATAGACCCATAGGTGTAATATTTTCCCTCGATGTTTAGCCCACGATCCTGTTAGAAGAAAAGTGATTGCCCCAAAGAGTCACGGATTTATACGCTATGGTCTATGATTTCCCTCTAAAGTTAAGAACAGAATTGTTACACTAATCTATCCTAAGAGGAAAATGTCATTTGCAACAAATCTGCATAAATGAAATTACAAAGTGGGTGTCTGAATATAAAAATGAAAGAATCACTCGCTCTGCTTTCACTCTGTTCTTTCAGCAGGGGCCCCTGTCATACTTTCTTACCTATAATCTTGCTGTTGTTCGCCGTCTGGCGCAAACGTTAGGACACACACACCGTAAATCTGTATTCTTTTGATAAAGTGAAACCCAGCTCTGCAGATACAGGTTTTCATCCGATGATCCATGGAGCGTTCACTTTATAGCTGTATTTTCAGATTACTGTTAAGGTCACTTGAATCAGTTCAGGTAAGACTTAGTTTTAAGCGGGCTCACAGTGTCAGAATCACGAGGTTTCCGTTACTTAGGAAAAATGACAGGTTGTAACTTCTCTCAATATAAAATTCTTGGTCACACCACAATTTGTCAAAAATCGTCGAAATGTTACTGGTTTGTAATTTTACTCGCCACAAGGGCTGAATGTACATGAGATTTAGGGAAGAAATATAATCTGGCGCGATAGGCCCAGTATATGCATTTAGTCTTAAAGTTCGTGAGATGGGTACTCTGTCTATTTCTGGAGGCAAACACAATGCCAGATAGGTGTTAACTTGTAAACACACGTGATTAAAGATAAAAATGTTTCTTCTATGATTTTTTTTCTCAGATGTGCTGAAACCGCTGGTAGATGTTGGGCTTTACCCAGTTTCACTGTATAAAGAAGAGAAACATACAGAATACTTATTCATAATATTCACTTCGGTTATTAACTTACATTATAAACTGTGGCTTAGAGCTTGTATTATCGTTTAAAACTCCCGTGAAATAAATTATATTCATTAAAAAAAACCGTCACTATGAATTAGAAATACGTACGTATTTTGTCAATACTCAATGATGAATCTGTGCAGTATTTGTTAGTTAAAATATTCTTGACTGGTTACTAGCAATTAAATTAAATTGATACGTCAAGGCCTTAAATCCTACCCCCTGCAGACCCAAGTAGAACAGTCCCAATTAAGATGGTTTGGCCATGTCTGCAGAATGGGAGAAGATCGGATACCACGACAAGCATGGGAAACAAAGAGCCAAGGATCCAGACCCCGAGGACGACCCAGAGTCCGCTGGGAGGACAACATTAGACAATCTTTGAAGGATCGAGGACTAGAATGGAACCAGGCCAGGAGGAAGACAGCCGATAGGATAGTCTGGCGCTCTCTCTTCCAAACCTCTACACCTCACGGTAGAAGGGAAACGACTAAGTAAGTAAGTAAGTAAGATTTATAGTTGCATGAGTTTAAGCTAGAAATTATAATTTATTTTGCTCTCCACTGTAACGCGTAAACTAGAGAATATAACTGGCTTATCATTTAACCCATCTGCATAGAAATCTAGTGAAGATATACTTCGAACTAACAATTAATCACTCGACAATACTAGTCAATATATTTACCTCACACAGGAACTACTAAATGACAATAATTCTTCAACGCAAACTGAGAAATACTACTTAAATAAAAAGTGATTTCTAGGAACGTAGCTAGGTTATGTCTATAGAACTGTGGAGTCTGAATGATGAATGAAGTTGTTGTTGTTGTTGTTTTCTTCTACTATGTTGCTGTGATACCCTGTTCAACCTGAAATTTGGTTATAATTGGGGTATATAGGGTGTTATCGTCTTCACTGGTATCTCGTTCGTAGTCCTGGAGGTGACTGGTCCTGAAAAGGACCACTTACTGGCTGTCTGGATTCCTCTTTGTCCGTTTGTGGTGCCGTGTCGCTCTCATGGTGTTTTTTATGTCCTGCCTCAACTATCTGGCTCGTTTAGTTTTGTGTGTTTCTACGCTACTAGTTTCTGTTGCTTTTGTCTTCTTGCTCTCCTGTATCTGTGACAGTGCTTTTTCAATTATCGTTGGTAGTAGCTGTTCTAGCGTTTCTGGCTGCTAATGCTCTGTCTTGATTGAGTAACATTTGCTGTACGATGTCGATTTTCATTTTGTCTTTCGTTTCTTTGTTTTGTTCTCTAGTTTTTGTAAGGATATCCTCAACGATCCTTCTCTCTGATTCAATTCTTTTGAGTATTTGTTCGTTCTCTGCCTTTAGCTCTGTGAGTTTGGCGATGTCAACTTCTATCTCGTGTTTGATGGTTGTTTCAATTCTTTTGAGTATTTGTTCGTTCTCTGCCTTTAGCTCTGTGAGTTTGGCGATGTCAACTTCTATCTCGTGTTTGATGGATTTTGTTTCCTGTAGCATTGCCTGGGCGCTCTGTAACATTTCTCTGGCGCTCTGCATATCTATTATGTCTTCACCGCTGTCCTTGTCGTCTACGGGATCCTGCTTGTTTCTGCTTTCGTTCTGCTGTTTCCTTTTCATTTCGTTGATTTCAGCGGTCAGCTTGTGTAGCTGTCTTCTGTCAATCGTGCGCTGTTTTTCTGTAGCATCCGCATTCACTCTGTGTTTGGCCTCTTTGAAGGGTATGTTTTTAGACACGGCCTCCTTCAAGATGCTCTTAGTTTCCTGGAACACAGGGCATCCTCTGTACCTTGCCCCGTGGTTTCCGTGGCAGTTTGCACAGATACGGTTTTCGTTAGTTTCTTTGTAGTTGCGGTCCTCCTTTGCCCTGGGGCAGTCGCCATATTGGTGACTACCCGCACAATACCGGCAAACTGCATCTCTCCTGCACGTCTTTTTTGTGTGCGAGAACTGCTGGCAGTTGGAGCACTGCATCACCGGAGGGATATAGGCTTCTGTCTTTTTGGTTGTGGTTTCGAGCGTCAGTCTCTCGGGTCTTGTCGATCCTTCTACCGTGACTATCATCAGATTGGTATCTTTCTTGGCCCAGGTTTTTAGCCTTTCGACCTGCGTGATTTTAAGATTTGTGTTTTCAGCTTGAAGGCGTCTGTGGACCTCGCTTTCGGAACATCTGGTATCCACCCCTCTGATGACCAACTTCTTTTTTGTCTTGTACTTTTCCACCACCACTTTTATTTGGTGGGGCAACTGGATTTCCTTTGGACCGTATTCCAGTTCGATCATCAGCGAGGTTGTTTTGTCTGTGTTGTTGAGAGAAAGCACTACTCCCTTTTCGTGCCTCCCTACTTTGGCGATACCTCTCCGTCCAGTTATCACCTCGAGGATGTTGATCACTTTGTTGTCGGGTAGGGCCCTGAGTGAGACCTCACTTCCTGACGTCTGGGTGATCTTAACAATCCTCTCCTGTATCGTTTCTGAGTTGCTTGTATTTTTAGTGTTTGGTCTTTGTTTCCTTCTACAGGCTTGGTTCGAATCTTGTTCTTGGTTATTCGGTGTGATATCTTGCGTCTGAGCCTTTGAGTTGTCAGCTGTTTTTTCCTCAGGATCAGGAATGGTAGCTTGCTTCTCAGTGGTTTCGATGTCCAGCACGTCTGGAGCTACTTCTACTGTTGCTTCTTGAAGAGCGAGCCTAAGGGACTCGTCTCCGTCTTCAAGTCTTCGAAGTGCATCTAAAATGGTCTCTGCGACATCTTCCTCTTGTACCTGTCTGTGTTGAGGATCTGCCTCTATCACTTCCTTCATAGTGCTTGCAGGTGGGTCGGCTGTCATCTCGGCATCGTGCGGCTTCTCTGTCATAGACCGGGTTACTGCTGACGAGTCGGGTGGGTGCAGCCTGGATAGAAGCGCTTGTTTTCTTTTCTCCAGCTGTCGTAACGCTCTACATATTTCTTTATGTTCTGGGTCTTCTTTATCTAGGCAAGGGGTCGGGCCACTCTGACTCTCAGTCGGGTCGACGCATGTCACAGCTAACTCAGTCGTGTCCGGAGTTATAGAAGGGCCGGTCCCGGCACGAGTACTTGGGGCAGTCTTGCTCTCTGGCTGTATGTCATTGTTGATTGTGATATTGCGATTACCCTGGCTGTTCTGCGCTGGTGGGCTGGTGTAGACCTTCCTCTTTTTAGCGTGTGGCCTATGTCTGGGCATTTTGACGATAACGCGATCTTATCTCGAGTAGTGGCGTCCTGAAAAGGAGTTGGTGTCTTGTCGATTGTATCGTGTTGTTATCGTTGGGATTCTTGGATAATGGTTATCGGTTATCGATGAATGAAGTCTAAACTGTTCTGGTATAAATATCTGAAACAGACAAAGGATGCAACACTATTTCTCGAAAACCCGAATAGGCCTGTCTTAACCCTTACATTAACTCAGACATCGGCAATAAACTGCCAGTGCGCGTTTTTTACACCTTCTGCTACCTTATGGCCATTCCCCGCGATCCATGTGTTTCATCTCACACCTATCACCGAGAATAATTAACCATAAGCGCCATGTCAGAGAAAAATGATAGACGATTGTCTGCCTTCTTATCCCTGTCGAGAACGAATTAACACGATTCGATCTCACCAAGGACTTAGCTTAACAGCAATAAAAATGCGTTGCTAAATAAGAAAAGAAAAGGCAAAGGTTTGAATTGCTAACAATCTAGCGTATGCGAAAAGAAAGGTAAAAATAGCAAAAGATAGTTTAAAAAAGACAAACGCAGAAGAAAGACAAGATATCTCAAATTTATTAATAATATCTCTGCCACTACCTTCAAACTGTCCATCGTGACACATATGTCTGTAATAACCCACACTGCGTGTTTAAGCACATAAATTACCCATGACAACTGTTCCAAAGGAAGACGACATCCCCGTAATAAGCTGAGTACAATGAGATCCATCTTGAAATCAGCGACATCCGCACTCATCATCATCATCAGGTGCCCAGCAAAGCGCTCTACACCTGTAAGTACTGTCCAAAGAGCCCTTGAGCGATTTATTTCAATTTCTGATACAAAAGTTATGATTGTTCTGAAGCTAGGCATGTATCACAGAGCACTTGTATCTTCAATACTGTGAGCATCAGCATCATCAGCAAACACGTTCATAAAAAGTAGAATGTAGAATGTAGAATCGGTCAACACGTGACGAAGTCAGTCGCTAGGTTAGCTCTGCCCTTACTAGGTATCTGCAGTAGCCGCGTTGTCAGATGATAGTGAAGTCTTTATGGAATGTGACAAACCATTCGCGACAACGTTGTGACTGCCCTTGATGGCACGAATGACATATTCGTAGACAACCATCGAATTCCTGCACAAATGCACAATCGTTTCCCGATCCAGAGGCTTCGACTCTAAGGACAAAAGGAAGACGAGTATCAGGCAATCTTAAAGTGGTGATTTTGAAAAATAACATTTAAGTATATTTAATGTTACATCACATGAATGTAACTGAACAATTTTATTTGGAGAGTTCTTTCTTAGTAACGCAGACAGGGGAAACAGCCTGTTGAAAAGGATAAATAATTCAGAAATAGCTTCTTAATTAACCTTTCTTTATCAGCTCTATTAAAAGCTAATTGGATAAAGAAATATATCGTAAATCAGATTAAAAGCATAGAGCGTTGTGTTTTATTTTTTCTACTACACTTTAAATTTCTTTTTCTATATCAATAAAATAATTTTTGTGTCCAAACGTATACGACGTTTGGTCGTGTAAATGTTTAAACTAAATATTATCTCTCAATGTGGTTATTGTTCCGTGGTCCTGTCACTTCTTGTTCGTGATCCTCATTCCGTGCCGCCGAAAATAAAGACCACCGATGAACATACACGACACCCGACACCTCAACTGCGTGTTCAACCCACGTATCATGATAAACTCATCCCTCCCCTCTCTCTCCCCCCCACTCCCACCCCCCTCCGGCTCAACTCTTAGTCCGCACACTGCTTTATTGTTATGGACCTTCCATAGTGGCAAATAATGTTTGTCTGCACCCCTCTCTTCTATTTTGATCTGTTTTCACAGAGTGAAATTCCATCTATGCCCTCAAAATTTGTGCAAGTAAACAATTTTGTTGTCTGTGAATCCTACACTAAGATTACAATATCTCCTCACAGTGTCTGCTTCTTTTTCGTTTATATTTTCTGGACATTTAAAATAAAATATATCTTTATTTTTGTTTGGTTTGCTTATTCTTCTGTCATTGTTATATAGTTTATTCCGCGAAGCAACAGATGGACAGCCAAGAACACATGGTGAAGAGAACTGGAGACAGACATTAAAGTGATAGAAAAGATATGACTAGAACGTGAACACGTGACTCAGGATAGCTCGTGAATTTCTGGCACAAGCTTCATGCACGGGGACCAGCTGTAGTCGTGGCTCCATGCTCCATAAGGAGCGCTATAGAAAATTAAATAATGATGAGTAAATACAGAAACATAATTATTTTATTACAGCACTGACGTCATATTTTTGGATTTTGTTCTTGAGATCTCAGTTTGTTTTTAATAATTAAATCTGTGCTTCTTAACCCGGGAGTACTTGTACACTCTTGGGGGGCGTAACATGACATCTGGGGGTTGTGTGACATGCCAGGTATTTTAGAAGGTGTATCAATATAAACACAATATGATAAACAGACCTGAAAACTATGTGTACAAAATAGAATATTGACAACGTGAGTTCAATACCGAACCTTAATCATATTTTGAAATAACATTTTTTCAAACATTAATGAAAATACTCAGCAGTATATGACTTATTAATCTATTAAACGCACAACTAATGATAAATGTTAAATGTTTGCTTTTAAAATATTCTAACATTTATTCTATTAAAAAACATTATGTCAAACATGTTTAAAATTCCACAAAAGCCAGCTCCAAACCTCAGAAATAAGAAATCTAAGGAGAGACATGTTCCGCAACCAGACAATACGACATGGCCTTAAACTCCAGCCCCTCAGACCCAAGTAGAAAAGTCCCAGACTACCATGGTTTGGCCATGTCCGCAGAATGGGAGAAGATATGCTACCACGACAAGTATGGGAAACTAAAAGCCAGGGATCCAGATCCCCAGGGCGACCCAGAGTCCGCTGTGAAGACAACATTAGACGATCTCTGGAGGCTCGAGGACTAGACTGGAACATGGCTAGGAGGAACGAACGAACGAACTTTATTTTCAAAAGGTTAAGAATTGGGCTTGCAGTCACGTCTGACATTCTGCTCTTCCTCTCTTCTATCTCTCTCTCTCTCTCTCTCTCTCTCTCTCTCTCTCTCATCATGTATACTATATCCTTTCATCCTCACATTTAGACACTCGCTCAGCCAGCCTGCACAGCTGCAGACTGTTTCCAGGACCACCACGTGGAGGTGGAGTGCGGTCTTGACCAGCTCTGGTTCGCTGGTCCTGACGCAGGCAGTCAAGCTAACATTTAGTTTAAAGCATTATTAAGTCATTTATCATTATAAAAGTAATATTGCATTTGCAATAATCTTCTTAATTAAAGTATGTTTTTAAAATAAAGAAAAAAAATAAAGAATTACAACAACAACAACAACAAAATTAACGAAAAAAAAATAGTAATACAGTAGAACTCCATTTATCCGAACCCCAATTATCCGAACATCCAATTATCCGAACACTTTGTCCAGAAAAAAAAACCCAGGTGCCACCAGTCACGTTAGACTACAATTCTGAATCTTTTGATGCGGCAAGCTTCAAATGTGTGCGAACAATTTGTAGAGGATGGGATGGGCTAATGGTCGGTCGCTTACATACAGGAAGTCAGTTAGATCATTATATCATAAAGTCAGTTAATATCTAGTTTACCAATCCAGTGTACGAGTGCGTTCTAGGCAGAACACTGGCTAAACAGACAGTTCAACTTAAAATAATTGTCTCTGCTACCACAGCAGAATAATTTTGGTGTACAAGTATTTCTCTGTGCGATAAGGCATCTTCCAGTAGGCCTAATGCATATAAAAGGAACCGCAATGTTTTGTCAATTGAAACGAAAACAGAACTTATCAAGAGACTAGGAAAAAGTGAAACTGTGTCTTCACTTGCCAGAATTTTCAATGTTGGGAAAGCTAAAGTCTCTGACATCAAAAGTAACAAGGATAAAATTATGAGTTTTGCATCGAAATTGGATAGTGAAAATGGGTCGAAGAAACGTAAAACCATGAGAAATGCGAAAGATTTGAAATTGGAAGAGGCTTTGTATATATGGTTTGTGCAAAGAAGAAGCAAAGGGGAACCTATCTCTGGCTCTCTATTGTGTGAAAAGGCACTTCAGTTCAACAATCAACTTGACGGTCCTCCTGACTTTAAGGCTAGCCAGGAATGGTTAAGAAACTTTAAATCTCGTCATGGCATACGAGGATTGGAGATTCAAGGGGAATCTTTATCTAGCGATGCAACTGCCGCTGAAAATTTTAAAGAAACACTCTTGGCTTTTTTGGAAGAAGAAAGTTATTCACTCGATGATGTGTATAATGCCGATGAGACTGGCTTATACTGGAAATCAATGCCTCAAAAATCACTTGCATCTCAGCGCAAAGCAGCTGCCCCTGGGTTTAAAAAGTGCAAATAGAGAGTAACAATTTTGGTAGCCGCGAATGCCAGTGGAAGTCATCATTTACCGGTGCTAACGATCGGCAAAGTAAAAAAACCACGTTGTTTAAAGAATGTGACATGTCTCCCATTGTGCTACAAAGCACAGAAGAGTGCTTGGATGAATAGTGAAATATTTCTTGATTGGTATACAAATCAGTTCATCCCAAATGTGAAGAGGTTGAGAGAACAAGAAAAGAAAACTGGAAAAGTAATTCTTCTACTGGACAATGCACCATCTCATCCAGAGACGGATACATTGAATGCAGTTGATGCAAATTTTAAAGTAATTTTTCTGCCTCCTAATGTAACAGCACTGATTCAACCAATGGATCAGGGTGTTATAGCAAAACTTAAAAAGATGTACAAGAAGGAAGTCCTGCGTCGTTTATTGTTGGCTGAAGATGAAGAAAGTGTGGTGGCGTTTTCCAAGAAGCTTAATCTCAAAGACTGCTGCTATATGTTAGCTGATGCTTGGACCACCCTGTCACAAGATAATCTCAACAAGGCTTGGAATAGATTGCTTGGGAAAAAGAAGGAAATGAAACTACTGCAGTGGACACAAATAATGATTGTATAAATGAAGTTGTGGAACTGTTTCAAGCAATGCCCGGATTTTCGGACTGTGACAAAGATGATGCACACACGTGGCTAGAAGATGATAATGATTCTGGTTTTCAGTTTTTGAATGACGAAGAAATTTTGTCTTTTGTGCAAGAAGAAAACCAAATACATTTAGTGACCGATGATGAAGACTCCTCAGAAGTACATGATGTACTTGTAGATTATGAAGAAAACCCAAAACGTCGACCAAGTCCTGAAGAGGCCTTTATAGCACTAGAAACAGCGATGGCTTGGTACGAGCAAGAAGATGACAGCTGTCCTAAACAGCTTCTGCTGTTGAAGAGAATGCGGGACTTAGCAGCCAAAAGGAGACTATCCAGTTTGGTGCAAAAGAGGATTCCTCATTATTTTAAATAGTGGGCTACATCTGTGCAAGTACATGTATACGTAAGTTGCGCATGGTTTTGAATCGTTTGTAATGTTATTTTGAAAACATTTCTCTTTCTTAAAAAAACATAATTAATACAAGTAGTACATGCACTGCTGTGTAATAAAAGATTTTGGTGATACGGTGATCTAATACAGTGTGGGTATTATTATTACAGTACAAGTAAATATGTTTTAATGTGTATTTCCCTTGTGATGGTTAATTATTTTTAGAAATACGAGCGTATGTGTACATGTACTCGATACATTATGTAATCCAATTATCCGAACATTTGATTATCCGAACGATGCTCGGTCCCAAGGGGTTCGGATAAATGGAGTTCTACTGTAATACATTTTAAAAAAGAAAACAAAGACAAAAAGAAACAACGAGACTGATACAAATCGAATTCTTCATACAGTAAATTAGTGATTTGAGACATATTCAGAGGTGTGTTATAAGAACTCGTGAAATATTCAAACTGAATGACTCAGGGACTCGGCGTTTTTTTCCAGTGCGCGCGAACAACTTCACGAGAGGTGAACAGCTTTGAGTCTCATAGCAGATACTGCTGCAATGAATGCAATTATAGATTCATCAAGATGAGGTGGGGGTAAACGGTTACTTTCCTCGCTGTCTTTGCGTCCCAAAGGAAGACAGCTGATAGGACATTATGGCGCTCCCTCCGTCAAACCTCTACACCCCAGGATAGAAGAGGCATGACTAAATGGTAGTAGTATATTTAAAATTGTTTTCTTTTTGTATTCTTAGTTTGATATCACTGTCTGTCCCTCTAACTTTGTCTATATTGCTGCCACGATATTTATACGATTCTACATCTTGTATTGGTGTTTCTGCAAGTTCAACCCTGTTATCAATACCTGCATTTATTTTCATTATTTTTGTCTTTTCCCTGTGTATTTTCAGACCCAGTTGCTGTGACCTCTCATCGAATGTTTTCAATTTGTCCTGCATCTGATTACGTTTATGGGACAGACGAGCCAAGTCATCAGCAAAATCCAGATCATCCAACTGCTTAGTCAGATTCCACTGGATTCCATTTCTGTTGTGTGTAGTCGATGAGCTCATAACCCAGTCTATTGCTAGTAAGAAAAGAAATGGAGACAAGAGGCATCCCTGTCGAACTCCGGTTCTTATCCCAAACTGTTCTGTAAGCTGTCATTCGTGAAGAACTCTGCATGTCATGTTTTCATATGTTTTCTTTATTAAATTTATTTTATTTTAGGGGAACTCCATAATGCCTCATCAATTGCCAAAGTGATTCTCTGTGTACACTGTCAAATGCCTTTTCGTAGTACACAAATCCGATGTATAGTAGTGAATTCCATTCCACACTTTCTTCAACTATTATTCTCAAAGTGGCTATCAGCGACATCCGCATTCATCTGTTTTGTCGAAAACCTGCTTGTTCATCTCTCAGTTTCTTGTCTATGGACTCTATTAATCTCTCAAGGATAATCCTATTTAATACTTTTCCTGGCACTGATAGTAACATTATTCCTCTTAATTTGTGCATTCTTGTAAATTTCCCTATTTAGGCAACTTAACCAGATATACTTCCGTCCATTCTGCTGGTATCTCTTCCTTTTCCCAGACTTTACCAAGTAATTTATACAACATCTCTGTAGCCGTGTCGATATCTACCTTGATGGCCTCTGCTGGAATGCGATCAGGTCCAGAAGCTTTTCCATCTCTTAGAAGCTTTATGGCTTTCTTTATTCTTCCTTCGTGTAGCGGGAGGTTATTTACAATTATTTATTATGTAAGAGTATGCCAGTAACGAGTTCTGACCTTACAAGTAATACCCCAGTCTTAGAAAAAAGCACTGGTGTATTGTTATCATAAAAATAGTCAGACTGTGAAAACCTTGGCCCAGTTGGTAAGAAGTAGAACCAGAATTTAAGGTGTCTCCTCCCTGTGACTATCTTATGATTACTTATATTCTAGGGGATAAGTAAAATGTACATTCACTGAACCCACAAAATGGAAGAAGTGAATAAATCCTCAGGTACAGTTAAAATAGTTTAATAATTACACTAATATTCTATTTCTACTAGTTGGAAAAGAGCATACACATATATATATAAAAGTATTCACACAATTACTATTATTGTCTGTTTAGACTTCAAGATCTTAAATAATAAAGTTACTGAAATCACTGTTATTAGTCCTTTGAATTTAAGGATAACTGTCATCAGTTGAATGAGTTTCTGTATGGTTAATTATTGTTTTCAACTATTGGCTGTTTCACATGTATAGGTGGTCAGTGTCAAACAGGACACTTATCTTTCCAACTTGATACTGCTGAAACTGAACTGTCCTTTGCTGATATCAGACTTGGTAGGCCCAACAGTAGGGATGCCAATGACCAGTTGAAGTTCACTCTTTGGGGTCCTGCACTTTTGTGGGATTGCCTCTGATGAACGACACAGGCTTCTGATACTGGACAGTCTGGTTTGAGTTATTTCATGGAACCTGCAAACATATCAGCCTTGGCTAGTATCTGGCTAGACTTGTAGCTGACTAGCACAGATGTCAGACCAGTCAGTCATCAGATGTCACCGTTATACAATCATAGTAAGTAAGGACATCATTTCAGTGATATAGCATTAATATTAACATTTCAATTAAGTGTAACTGACTAGCACATAAGTCAGACAAGTCAGTCATCAGGTGTCAAAGTTATACAGTCATAGCAAGTAACATCATTTCAATGATACAGAATTAATATTAACATATCCGTAATAAACATCATCTGGTTTACTCTGCTCCTATACATCCTTTTCTGATCTATAACTTGATCCTTCTAAATCATATCAAGTACAAATTCAAATACTGATGCTATTCTTAGCATCTACACAAAATTAATACATAAATAAAGAGAGTGACCAAGCGATCAAGTTGCTTTCTTCGGTAGTACAATTACATAGTTTTGGAATTGAAACCTGGCTGTGGAACACTCCATTTTACCAGCTGTAAATGGGTACAAAGTTGTGCGCTCGAACTAGGGAAGGCAAAGGCAGCGAGGAAGGGGACTAGTCACCTTAACCTCGTAAACTGGGATCTTCCATGATGAAGTTTCTAACACTTCATTTCCCTATGACAATCTCTGCCATGGGACTTCCTTTATCTTCGTAAGTGATAAAGCAATATGATAAATATATCTTCATTAGGCTGTGGGGCTATTTGTGATTAATTTTTGTACAAGCAACAATCATCCACAATGCACATGTTTAGATCATATTAAAAATACAATACATTATATCAATGACTATTATACAGGCATATTTTGTGAAGTTTATATGAACCTGAAATATAAAAAAAAAATATTATACACGGTAGTTATCATAATTTCGCTTACCCTCAGACTTCAGATACTGGACTGAACAATGTTTCTGGCGATCCGCTCACAATTCATGGGTAGTGGCGAAACTCTGCCTCCAGTCTGTCTCAAACCTCTTTCGATGTGTATCTCTCCAGTTTTTACCGATACGTTTATATACGCTTAGCGCGGACGTATAGGAGGGTACAGACGTCACAGCTTAAACCTAAGCCTGAAAAATCCTTCCCGAACAGTGATTTCAGCCGATCTGTGCGTCGACTGAAATTTTGCCTTTCTCATTCTCGGCGTATATAATATCCATATTGTTCCATCTTATCTAGTTTTATACAGTTGATAATTCTCTACCTTCCTATCCATGTAATTTCCCAAACTGTTATTTGTTGATTTTAATATTTAGAACAGAAGTGGGTTTACATGCTTTTCCGCGTAACTGTGGGCAGCCGAAATACGCATATATCTCCGTAAATGAGAACTTCCTACCGTTCCTTATTATATACAGTTATACACAGTCCTTCCCTGTACTGAAATGTAAAATCCTTTTCATACGGATTCCCTTCTGCTTTTATTTATCCTTGGCGATTTCCTGTCTGATACACATTTCGCTGATACGCCGCCATTTTGAACGCGGTCAATCGATCGTTGACGGGTTTATAAATCTAACTGAAAACGTTTGCAATGACTTGAAACCAATTTTGCGACACTTCGTTGGACTTTCACCGTTAGTTTGTAGCTCTTCTTCTGCTTGCTGGATGTCCGGGGTGTTTTGTGGAACTGGTCTATTGAGAAGGTCCTCAAAATATTATATCCCCCTCTTCATTTGCTCTTGTATATTGCTGAGCAGTTTTCCATTCTTGTCTTTCATGAGGCAACTTGTTTGCTTGTATTTCATATGTTAACTTCTTTGTGCTGCTATACAGTTCTCTCATATTTCCTTTGGCTCCAGCATCTTCTGCCTCTCTTGCCAACTCCTCAATATACTTCCTCTTGTCTCTTTTGATGCTTCTTTTTACTTCTTTGTTTGCTTCTGTGTACACTTCTTGATCCTTGGCTTTAGAACTTCTGGTTTTGCTTGTGTTTAATCTGCTTTCTAGTTTTTTCTGTCTTTTATCTTTGTTGCGGGTCTTTTGTAGAATAATAATAGTTGGAGTAAATTTGGTATTACTCTGGCCAAAGTCACATAGGGCATGTCTAACAGATTAAGCACACAGTAAAACCACTCCACATCTTCGTATTAACGTTAAGGCAGCCTGGACAAGTTCAACAATATTTATTCAAATAGACGAAGCTCCCTAGATCCCTTCTTGACATGCAAATACACTAGTTTATAGCGTCAACTCTACAGTCTTTAGCATCGATCGGTAACGTCTGCTAGTAGAACCATGTCGTAGACATTTTCATGCATTTTATTAAAAGCCAAACACTCACGGTATGAAAATAAAGCATCATTCCTTTCACAAATACACTAGAATCACCCCACGGCGTTGTATGGACGAACTAGTGATGGTACATAGTAGGAAGATGTCTTGAAACATTATAATATTCAGGAGCTCATAAACACACCACGTCCATCTGCCACAAAATACACACACAGAAGACCCAGAAAGATCGCTAACTTCTGCTGACAGCAACCGTAGACTTTTGCTACTAGGCCAAAAAGGCAATGACGTACTTACTGTAACCAATTGTACCGATCATCAACAAATATGGTAAATAGTAGAGCCGTATTTGATTTCGACAGATATGTTTTGAATTTTACTCGTAACATCTACTCCTCCTCCCCCCCCCCGGTCAAATAATGGAAACGAAGTTTTCATTATTTACATGGTGTGAGTTCAAATATCACTGGAATGAAAAGATGGTAACATCAACCTTCACTGTTAGAATGAAGTAGCATAGCACCCAGGTTTGAGCCACAGAGTACTCCATTAAAATTTCGATCTGTTGACATCAGTAACAATTATTAACACCATCGACTACAAGGACAGATATCATTTTAACAACAATTTAAGGTAGCTATCACAAAACATCAAACGTCTTTAAAAAAAATGATATTATCCGTCCAGACACTCCCTTACCGCACACCGTCCAAAACACCTAACTGTTCCGTCAGGTAACAATAGTCACTTAGTCTCGTAATGCAAAGCCTTAAAATTAATACAATTATGTAATAGAGACAATAGATGACATAAGGCAGATAATCCACTAATGACATGAGTGAATGAAAATGTTGTGAATTGATCATGTGTGCCTCAAAATTTTATGTTAGCAATTTAACATTATAATGGTAAGAGAAGCAAGGTAATCTTGTATAGGACACATTTGTGTGAGCGATAGATAAGACTATGATTATGTTGCGTCCTGCCTCATCCAATGTCATGTTCATGGTGTCTTCAATGTCCTGTTTCTACCGTCGTCTTGGTCGGCCCCTAACTCGCCTTCCAGGTACCATATGTGACGGATAGGAGGAAATTCAGCTGTCCCTGCATTGACGGATGATAACAAATGTACCCTTAGATAGCATCGGGAGCCCTAAATTTTGTTGGAATTAAATTGAAACGTGGTTTCCACGTAGATTTTCACCACGTGCGCTAATTAGTATGCAATAGTTAGCAGGCTAGCAGCCACGAGACTCGCTTTGTCTTAATTTTAGTTTAGCCACGGCTACTGTCTTATCTCTAGAGCGATTAAAATCAGCTATTTCTCTACCCCCTTTCTGTCCTCCTGTCAAGTAGGCGTTGCCAAAAAGAAACAGCAAGCGGTCTACCATCAAAGAAGGTTGTAGTCCTGAGAACGTAGCAGAGTTTCACACTTACGGTTAACAAGTTTAAGCGAACCGGGCAAGAGGGTTAGGAATCGAGAGCCAGACGAGACGAACGGGGAAATCGAGAGCTTTGTCTCGCGGCCCGAAACGAAGATAGTTCCCTAGAATCAAATAAGGCGAGAAATTTCGTATGCGGCTATCCTTTTTCATTTCTTTAACTATATATTGGCATCGCTGGAAAATGCAGTTATCATTCGCGCCAGAGAGTTGAAGAAAAGCCTAGCGTATATTAGAATCCAACAAGATTTCTCTTGGATTTCTTCTATATTGAAGTCCGAAATCAATTCTATGTTCCGCGGTAAAATACATTAGTCTTGAGTAATTCAGTGGTTTAGTTTCTTCATTTTTTATTTCACTGGATGTTTGTGATTAATTTAAACCTATTAAATAAACATATAGCAAAGTTTTCCAGATGTAAATCAAATAACGCAACTATCCGTTATTTCGCGAGAAATAGATGTGTAACATAATTAGAAGACGCTAGGCGATCGTAATTGTTTAATAACCATATTTCTATTTCATCTCGTGTACATTATGAGTAATCCCCTGATATATATATATATATATTTATATGTTACCCCATAGTTTACCTGTTCGTTTCTACGTATGTACGTATTGATGTCACAAAATTGTTTGTGTGTGCGTACGAGAGGATAGTGTAGTTGAATCAGTATCTAGTGAGAAAATACTTCTCCATTTAAGTGTGTCGTACTAGATAGGTGGGTTGAGAAATTACTCAATCCAAGACAGTATTTTCTCCTACACCTGTAATCCTCGTAAACAGGACTATTTCTCACACCTCTCTCTCACATATCTCTCGCTATATCACCCCTGCTCGATTGGGACCATAAATGTGTAAGGCCTATCTATAAAAATTACGACAATAATGTGTTGCTCGCCTGGATACTGAGCCTTTGACAATAAAGTGTTGCTCGCTGGAATTTTGAGCCAGGTCTAGTAATTGACTAGCGTCTGTTACGGTATCTTATCTGAACTTTCAGTTAGAGAGAGTGTGTTGTGTGATTGTCTTGTGAGATAAGGAATTAAATTTAAAAAATTCATCCCCATAGACAAACGATCTTAGACAGGGTGTTTTGACCACACACAAGTTTATGTATTTTTTTCCACAGCATTAGGGAATTATTTACAACTTGTTTATAATAACATCTGTTAAATATATGATATATGATAAAATGTTGTGCAAAACCGTTGGATCGTGAGTGTGTAAACAGTCACAAAAGGCTTTGAAGTTAGCAGAGTTGAGATATACTAAAGAGCGCGTTCTGACTGTATAAATAAGTGTAGTTAACAACGTCCCTCCTCTAAACTGACTTCGGCGGGCGTGCTTTGTGATGGAGAACTAATTTTTTTTTAAGGGAACAAAAGTTTTCTTCTTAAATTTTTTTTTTTTTTTTTAAATAAAAATAATAATTTTTTTTTGTATATTTTTTTCTCTCTAACGATTTTAATAGTAGATTCTTCTAGTTGTTTGTCCTACCATTAATGTGGTATAGTCGCCTGCATTTAGAGTCTTAATTGACAGAAAATAACAGCGATAGGTTAGCAAATTGATAACGGTAGGAGGTATCTCGGGTAATTTATATTTTGTGTTTTTCTCGGAAGTGGGTTAGAGTTTTTTCCTTCCTTTTCTTTCTTCTTCTTCTTCTCTCGGCGTAGTGGCATCCAACTCTTTGACATGGCAGAGCGAGTTAAGCTTAGATCGATGTTGAGAGATGTGGTGAAGGAAAGAGTACTGCAGGGAGATGAAGCAAACGCGTTTGTCAACAAATAACGCGACAGATATGACGCGGAGGAGAAGGAAGCGAAAGAGAGAGCAGAGAGGAAGGAAACACAAGAAAAAGCAGAGAGGAAGGAAGCACAAGAGAGCAGAGAGGAAGGAAGCACAAGATAGAGCAGAGAAGAAAGAAGCGGACGATCGTCAGTTGGAACAGAAGAAAATTGAGGCAGAGATGGAAGCCCGGCGGGCAAGTGGGAGAGAGAGAGAGGTAGATACAGCATGAATTGGCATTTAAAACTTTAGAAGTCCAAAGCCTGGGTGCTTCTACTTCCAATAATGGAGAGCCGTCTTCACCCCAGTCTCAGTTAACGGATTTCTCCAGCACTCTATCTTCCCAATTAACAGAGATGTCTTTTGCCTTAGAACCTTTCACGAGCCCCAACGAAAAAATTCACACCTTCCTAGAGAATTTCGAGAAAATGGCGAATCTGTATTGGTTACAGAGTTCCCGGTAGTGCCTAAAACTTTCACAGGCCCTAAAAGGTAACGCTTATGACGTTTACGTGAATCTGGGAAGCAACAAAGATGACTACGACATGTTAAAGAAGGCCTTACTACAGCGTTTTGAAATGACCGCTCGCAAAATTCTGCAAATGTTCAGAAACAGCCGAAAGGAGAGCACGGAGACATTTCCACAGTTCTCTTCACGTCTGACGGGCTATTTGACAAAGTGCCTGATATTATCAGAATTACCTCTTACATATGAGGGAATTCTGGAACTTGTTCTTGTAGAACGACTAAAATCAACTTTGTTGAACGAAACCCGTAGATTTCTGGCTGAGCAGGGCACAGTCAAGCTTGAGGACATCCTCAATAAGGCGGAACGTTATACAAATGCAATGGCCGAAATTCCCAGCACTAAACGCAAACCAACAGATGAGCCATCTCGAAAACAAAATCTAGAACAGTCATCCCATTCTTCCAATTCTTTACAGCACTATAACCAACGAGAAACAAATACCCAGAGACCTCCACAAGAAAAATCGAAATTCTACAAAACCCGATATCCTACCAACAACAACAATCCTGATCAACCCACTAAGCCTACATGGCAGCGCGGGCACCAAGGTCAAGGCAAGGAAAAGACCCCTACAGCAGGGACGTCTGATCAGGGCAAGCACACCGGGCCAAATCGCATCGGATGCTTGCATACAGCCTCGCAAGGAAGAGTCAATGTCAATGATTCTCAACCTGAGGAAGAGAGACCCTCAACGTGAGGAACTGTAATTTTGAACGGTACCTCAACAACTTGTCTTTTGACACTGGATTATCATTTAACAGTATTGTCGCCAAGCACCTAGTCAAACCCGGTCAGGAGACAGAGGACACCGTCAAACTATGTGGAATTTTTAAGAGTGATGCACTCAGGACGCTTCCTATCGCACTGGTAGAAATACACTCTGATTTTGTCAGAGGTGTTATTAAAGCAGTAATAATGGATGATCCTATCTACCCAGTTATCCTGGGATGTAGATATGTGTTTGATGAGAGACTGAAAAAGCCGATTGTGGCAGCAGTAGCCACAAGAGCGCAAACCCAGAAGGAGCGGGAGCCTGCGCCAAATTTGTTGCCGAAGGAACTAAAGGAGGTGCAACAAAAGGACCCTACTCTGGAGCCCTGCTTTAGAAAACTGCCCATGGCTAAGGACCCCAGACACCACGGAGACATCTTTTCGAAGGATGGCGTATTGTATCGTAGAACGGGCAATCCTGATACAGGGAATAACCAGCTCCTAGTACCGACGCAGTACAGAAGCCAGATCTTAGAAATGGGGCACTCTCTTCCCTTTAGCGAATAAAAACTCACTATTGGTGGCCTCAAATGAACTCTGAGATTATCAGGTACCTGAAATCCTGCACTCTATGACAACGTGTGGCACCCAAGCAACGGTCACCATTTGTTCCCATGAGTGAAACGCCAGTAGTGGGGACACCATTTTATCGGGTTGTAATCGACATTTTAGGACCCTTAGAAAGGACTAAAAGAATGCACAGGTTTATCCTGACCTTAGTCGACACATGCACTTTGTGAGCCAAAGCTATACAGCTAACATGCACGAATTCCAAGCATGTCGCCGAAGCCCTCGTGCAGATATTTACACAAGTGGGATTCCCTCAACAAGTTCTGACGGATAACAAATCCCCATACCGTAGCCTGTTGATAGAGGAGATCGTTAAGATCTTGAGGAACCAGCACATCTACCCAAGCCCTTATAATCCGGCCGGAAGTGGGTTAGTAGAACGTGTTAACGGGAGCCTCACCATGATGTTACGTAAGCTGGGTCAAGAGAAACCTGAAGATTGGGGCTTTTATATAGCTGCTGCTCTATTCGCCTACAGAGAAGTTCCTCAGGCATGTACAGGATTTCCGCCAGCTACACTTTTATTCGGCAGACCTATTAAGGGGCCACTAGAAGCGTTACTTCGGTCCCTGACTGACCAGAAGGCCAACGAGCCAGTCGTCTCAGCAAGCAAATATGTATCAGAGCTCAAGGAAAGGTTACAGCTAGGATGTGATCTAGCTACAACTAACCTAAAGAAAGCACGCGCAAAAGACGCTCAACGATACAATAAAATTGCAAAAGAGAGAGAACTCCAACCAGGGGAGAAATTGTTGTTGCTACTTTCAACCGGAAGCAACAAACTTCGCATCGGATGGCAAGGGCCGTTTACCGTTCTTATGAAGATCTCCCGCACTAATTACAAGATCTCCATTAAAGGAAAGGAGAAGGTTTTTGACCTAAATCTGCTAAAAAAGTACTTGGAAAGACCAGTGCTTCCGCCGAGCATCTACTGGCGGTCGCCATAGCAACGGAAGACCGAGAAAGATGACGAGAGTTGCATGGAGTATCCATTGCAACAGACGGAATCTTTTAAAGATGTCAAATTCGGCGATAATCTCTCGTAAGCACAACAGACAGAAACCAGGGCGCTACTGAAACAGTACACTGCAGTCTTAACGGATGTACCTGATCGAACAAACCTCAGAATGTTTTATGAAATTGACGAACGAGACCCCTGTTCGAACCAGAGTTTACCCCATTCCGTACGCTCAAGCGGATGCACTTCGCGGAGAAATAGACAAGCTACATCAAGCATAAATTATCAGTCAGTCTACATCTCCTTACAGTTCGAGTGTAGTACTGTTGCAGAAGCCAAATAAGGAAGTTCGGCTGTTCATAGATTACTGGTTACTAAACGCTGTAACGGAATTCCAGCCCGAACATTTACAGACTGTTTCTGAAATGTTCACCAAGCTTAGCAAGGCAAGAATTTTTTCCAAGATTGACCTGAGTAAAGGTTATTACCAAATAACAGTCAAGGACGAAGTTAAACCCTTGTTAGCTTTCAGCACTAGTGAAGGACATTACACATTTAATGTGATGCCGTTCTGACTGCACAACGCACCAGGAGTTTTCACCAAGATGATGAGAAAGTTTTTAGAACCTTTGCACAGTCCCCATATCCATAATTTCATGGATGATATCTTAATTGCATCGGAAAACTACGACGAACATATAGCTACGATTCCTATGCTCCTCAGGAGACTACATGAAACTGGTCTCAGCCAGACCTAACAAATGTCTCATCGGGTTTGAAAAGCTAGACTTCCTGGGGCATACTATTTCTCAAGGCTGCATGTGGCCTGTTAGCAAAAATATTGAGAAAATAGTTGCAGCTAAAAGGCCCTGAACGAAAAAAGACACTTGTTCTTTCCTATCATTGTGCGCGTATTATTAAAAATATATCCGAAATTTCAACGGACTAACGGCACCCCTGACTGACCTTACCAAAAAAGAGCGACCTGACAGGGTTATTTGGGATTCGAAGTGCGAAGAAGCTTACAGCACTTTAAAAGGACAGTTGTCCGGATACCCCATTTTGAGGCTACCTGACCTCAGGAAACCTTTCATATTGCGGGTCGACGCTTCGGGTCAGGGCATCGGGTCAACCCTGCTTCAAGCAGATGACACCGATCCTAATCTGTTATTCCCAGTTGCGTATGGCAGTCGTAAACTGAATACGGCTGAACGTAACTATTCCACAGTTGAAAGAGAATGTCTTGCACTAATTTATGGCATAAGACGTCAAAATGAATTTCTTTACGGTACATCATTTACGGTGCAGACAGAGGACACCCTCTTAGCTTTTCTTGGCGCAAATAAGGAGTTTAACGCAAGGATCATGCGCTGGGCCTTGCTATTAAGCGTGTACTCCTTCAAAGTGGAATATATTCCTGGAAAACAGAACGTCGAGGCAGATTTCCTGAGGAGAAACTGGACTACGGAAGAAGAGGAGGAAACCGAACATACCACTCGTCCGAAAGCTACTGATCAGGGCAGCTTCGTTATCATAAATGAAACATGAAAAATAGTTTCATGTCTCAAAGTGGGGATGATTGTGACGGATAGGATGAAATTCTGCTGTCCCTGAATTGACGGATGATAACAAAAGTACCTTTGGATAGCATCGGGAGCCATAAATTTTGTTTGAATTAAATCGAAACTTGGTTTCCACGTGGATTTTCACCACGTGCGCTAATTAGTATGCAATAGTTAGCAGGCTAGCAGCCACGAGACTCGCTTTGTCTTAATCTTAGTTTAACCACGCCTACTGTCTTATCTCTAGAGCGATTAAAATCAGCTATTTCTCTACCCCCTTTCTGTCCTCCTGTCAAGTATGCGTTGCCAAAAAGAAATGGCAAGCGGTCTACCATCAAAGAAAGCTGTAGTCTTGAGAACGTAGCAGAGTTTCACACCTACGGTTAACAAGTTTAAGCGAACCGGGCAAGAGGGTTAGGAATCGAGAACCAGACGAGACGAACGGGGAAATCGAGAGCTTTGTATCGCGGCCCGAAAGAAAGATAGTTCCCTAAAATCAAATAAGGCGAGGAATTTCGCATGCGGCTATCCTTTTTCATTTCTTTAACTATATATTGGCATCGCTGGAAAATGCAGTTATCATTCGCGCCAGAGTTGAAGAAAAGCCTAGCGTATATTAGAATCAAGCAAGATTTCTCTTGGATTTCTTCTATATTGGAGTCTGAAATTAATTCTATGTGCCGCGGTAAAATACATTAGTCTTGAGTGATTCAGTGGTTTAGTTTCTTCATTTTTTTATTTCACTGGATGTTTGTGATTAATTTAAACCTATTAAATAAACATATAGCAAAGTTTTCCAGATGTAAATCAAATAACGCAACTATCCGTTATTTCGCGAGAAATAGATGTGTAACATAATTAGAAGACGCTAGGCGATCGTAATTGTTTAATAACCATATTTCTATTTCATCTCGTGTAAATTTTGAGTAATAAACTGTTCATTAGCTAGTCAATCGTGCAGTTTTTTTTAAATATAAATAATTAAATACCAGACTGATTTTTACAGGTCTTACCTAAAACGTGGGTGTTAGATTTTATTATAGTATATTACCTATTATCTATCTTCTCTTTTTTATACAGGTGGTCATACTTTTTGCGATCCATCGGTTATATATATATATATATATATAGAGAGAGAGAGAGAGAGAGAGAGAGAAAGAGAGAGAGAGTCATGTTCAGATGGCTTATGGCATCCCAAAGTATAGGTTCCTAACATACTAACATTGACTATACCAAAATCTGATGTTGGAGACCCTTATAGGTTCTTCGCAAAACCAGTAGATCGGTTAAATAACCAAACCCACGTCAATGCTAAATTGTGTAAAGTTTAACTGGAACGGGACACTGCCAGATATATTATATTAAATCATATAAAGTTCCCTGGCCTGATGAGGCAGAACTTACAGCACGAATTTAGTTAATTAAACCCAGATGACAGTAAACATTTTTCCTACCACAAACTTCTACAGAGAACATTTACGGCTATTTCTTTCCAAGAATAGCCTGGGAGTAACGTTCTGATGTTTGAGATATTTCCCAGTCATTACGACAGAAACCTAGAAAAACGAACTTATTCCCAATTAAATACCCCCAGTCCGACGAAGAATACACGCCAGGAAAATTATAAATCAACACCCCATTTCAGCGAAATCTTAGAGAAAATAGCAGTGGCCTAGAAGGAGTTTTTCTGGGGCTGAACTGGAATAACAGGACATATAATAGTCCTAAAGGTTCTACATTTTTTTAACATCTGCATTGCTATATCCATTCTCTTTCTGACTTCTTTAGAGTAGTCTCCATTGTTGTTAATTATGGAGCCAATATATTCAAAATTTCGGACATTTTCAATTTCCTCATCATTGATATAATTTTTGGTTGGCATCTTGTATTCTCTGTGGACATTACCTTTGTTTTTTTTTTGTGTGTGTTCAGAATAAGGTTTTAATCCTCACTGTGTCTTTTGACAGACAGGATTAACTGTTCTAGTCCCTTGGTACTGTTTGAAAGAACAACTGTGTCATCTGCGTACCTGAGTTCTGGGATCGCACTTCCACCAATTGGGAATGGATCGCAATGTTCACATTCTTGGTCACTCCGAAATTTCTCATTATATGTTCTGCATAGATGTTAAACAAGTATGGAGAGAGGATGCAACCCTGTCTTACTCCCCTTTTCACCTCAAACCATCCTGATGTTTCTCCCGCTACTCTGACAGCTGCTTGTTGTTCATAGTGGTATAATGTTTCAATTAGATGGATCAAATGCGCTGGAAACCCCATGTCTCTCATGATGTTCCACAATTTCTGATGTTGTACGCAGTCGAAGGCCTTGGTGTAATCTACAAAACAGGCATGAAGATCTACATTGTATTCTCTGAATTTCTCAAGGATGTTTCTCACATTAAAGATGTGATCTCTCGTATCTCTGCCTTGTCTAAAACCCGCCTGTACTTCATGTATTTCATGTTCTAACTTTCTTTCTATCCTCTTCATGATAATCCGCAAGAGGATTTTGCTGGCATGACTTATTAAAGTAATAGTACGATAGTTGGTACACAGTTTTAAATTGCCTTTCTTTGGGAGAGGGATATACACAGATCTTTTCCATGCTTTGGGCCAGATTGCACTGTTCCACGAGGACACTGGCTTCTCCTCCTGCTTGGATTAGTTCAGTTGGTATATCATCGCATCCTGGCGATTTCCCTTTCTTCAGGCTTTTGATTGCTGCACACGTACTTCATCTAATATAGGTTCTGGCTCTCTCTCTTTATTTTTAATCGTCATATCTGGGGTCTTTGTACTATCTTCATATATTTATCTACAGTACTCCTTCCATCTCTCCAATATATCCTTACTTTCTGTTAATATGTTACCATTTTTATCATTGATTACATATAATGATGGTCTAAAATCCTCTGTTAGCGTTCTGATTTCCTTGAACATATCCATATCCTTTCCCTGAAATTGCAGCTCTTCTATTTTATAGCAGGTATTCGTTATGTACTGTTTTTTGTCTTTCCTAATCTCTCTCCTGATGTTTCTTGTGCAGTTTTTGTATTTGTCAATGTTCCGTTCTACACCTGTTTGCTTCAATTTTCTTCTTTCCTCTATGAGCCTCAATGTTTCCTCCGTGATGTATATCTGCTTCTTATGCATTTTTCTAGGGATCATGTTTTCTGCTGATGTGATGAGAAAATATCCCGCATGTGTGGCTAGCTCATCCGGTGTCATATCCTCTTGTACAGCCATCAGTGCTTGAAACTTGTTTTGTACTTCTATGTTATACTAAGGTGGTATTGCGCTTACATCGAGAAGGAGAGGTCAAGCACCTTTCGTCATGCATTTCAATTTAAACTTAAAATCTGCAATAAGTAGCTCATGATCTGAATCATAATCTGCTCCTGTGAGTGTCTTTGTAGATGATATACCTGACCTCAATCTTTATTGTATCAAGATGTAATCTATTTGATTCCTGCTATTGCCATCTGGTGAGGCCCATGTATAAAGCCTTCTGAGATGTTGTCTAAATAGGGTATTTGTAATAGAGAGGTTGTTTTCTAAGCAAAATTCGATTAGTTTTCTCCTCTTTCGTTTCTATGTCCTATACCGAATGGACCTCGCACCTTTTTCTCTTCCTCTGTTCTTTCAAAGCCAACTTTCGCGTTAAAGTCGCCCATGATTATCATGACATCCCTTTTTTCCACTTTCCCTAAAGTCTTTTGTAAACTGTTGTAAAATTCCTCAATTTCATCATCATCTGCTGCAGATGTGGGTGCATAAACTTGTAAAATTGTGATGTTCCTTTTCTTTCTCTTGAGTCAAATAATGAGAAGTCGATCACTAATCGGATTGTATCCAAGTAGTGTTACAAATGCTTTCTCTGTTAGGAGGAAACCAACCCCGCTCTGACCGCCCTTTTCCTTCTCTGAGTATGTGAATGTCTCTCCTGTTTGAGTTATAAAATGACCTTTTGTGGCCTATCTATGTTCAGAAATGCCCAGTATGTCTGTTTTGGTTCTTTCCATTTGTTTACTAATCATACAAAGTTTTCCCTGATGTAGGCTTCTTACATTCCACGTGCCTATTCTTATTTTTTTTCTTTAGTCCGATGTCAGGGCTTTCCGCAGTAACACAGTCCGGTTTTTGGCCGTCATCACCATTACTTGTACTTGCTCTGGCATCGTTCTCTTCCCCAGTTCGCATAGTCGACCTGCCTGGCCTGGGGGAGACACCATCCGATCTTTGTGTTTCGTGATTCTTCATTCTTGGCTGTCATAATTTCTTGGCAATTTTCATTCAGTTTGCCATTGCTTTCTGAACGGTTCTGGCAGCTTACCAACTTTGGTCCCTGGTGCGCCTTGAAGCCCGATACCAGGCCGAGCAAGCTCCTGCCTTCAAAGTCGTTGTCGAATCAATCGATCATCCATCTCTTCCGCCAGCAGCTGTGTGTACTAATGAGGGGGGACTCCCTTCTTCACTTTGCTCAGCGTAGTTTAGACGGTTAGCCAAAGCCGTTGCCCAGGGGGTGGGACTGCCGTACACAAGCAGCCCTTGTGAGCCATACGTGAGCTGGACAGAAGCGGGGGAACCAATTAGGATCCAGGTCATCCCAAAAGGAATGTTGTGTACTATTACATAATAAAATGGCGTATTAGCCAATTAATGTTGTAAAGTCTAGTGTGAGTGTGACATAAATTTGTGTCAAAACCCAACAATTTCTAGTGAATTCACATTAATCCTTACTTAATATTATATATAATAGTTCAGGATCATAATGTCTTTCCGCTAATTAATAAATTTTCATACACCGTTCTTAGAGGTATGTAGAATTCCATCATTGTCACTGTCCATTATTGTTCTCCATGCAATTGTATGTCAGTCCGAATCCAACTGTTTATATCCACAGCAATTTTAAATCGAACAATAGTCAGATATGCAATTTTATTGTTATGTCCCCTTGAAACTTCGTGTCAGTCATCTGAGTGTAATGTCCATTACTATGGAGACGTTAGTTATTCCACTTATAATTGACAAAACATGTCTGAACCAAAAATCTCTCGAAACGACATCATAAGCAACATTTTACAAAAGGTGTGTTCGGACGTCTGCACGTTTAATATACGCACTATCATTCAGCCACAATATTCGTAAATAATGCGCTGCGTTCAACAATATATCACACCATTTTGAGCATTTGAGAATTCATCATCATCATGTTGCTGTGTGGACCGCCCACCCATATCAGCAATGTCTTTTACTTTGAAAATGCAACCATGTAGATTAGTTCTCAGCATAGTTAACGTACAAAATGTTGTATTATTCTTCATCACCATATTTGCTTCGCCAATGTCGTAGTGTCATACGAACACGTCATCATACACGTAATAGTTTCTTGATCAGGACATCATAAAGTATGCATATAGGTTAGTTGAAATTCTGTGAGTCACCTGTATTCGAAGAGTTGATAGGTGATATTGGGTAGGTGATATTGGGTGTTTTATACACCTAGACAACTTATCTGCTAAGACATTTTGGCTTCCCTTAATTGCCTTTATGTCATAGTCGTAGGGTTGAAGTGCGACCGAGGCTCTAGCGGCCCTTTCGTTGCGGAATCTCGCTGTTTTCAGATATGCCAACGCCTTCTAGTCTGTCTCCAAGGTGAATCGTGCTCCCATCATGTACCGTTGCAATTTGGTAAAAGAAAAAACAATCGCCAGCAGCTCCCTTTCAACAATGGGATACCGCTGCTCTGTGGGCGATAATTTACAGCTGACATACATTGTTGGGTGCATGTAACCTTCAAACTCTTGCATCAACGTTCCATCGATTGCTGTAGCAGAGGCGTCTACTCTGAGGGTAAAACGAAAACGATCGTCAGGTAATGTCAAAATTAGTGATTTAGAGAACGAAAATTTAAGTACATTTAGGGAGACATTGCACGCATACGTCCAGATGATCTTGTTTGGCGAGTTCTACTTTACCAACGAAGACAGAACTGATGTAATATCTGAAAAATTAGAAAAGAATTTTCCGTAGAAATTCACCAAGCCTAACAGATTGCAAACTTTTTTCTTAGTTCGAGGAATTTCAAGATTCAAGATTTTCGAGATAGTAGAATCCTCAGGTTTAAGACACCCACCTCCTAAATAAAGAAAAGAAATTTCTCGTTTTTGAAAGTCTAGCCGTAAGATTATGAATACGCAAGGTATTCAACAAAGACTCAATTCCTAAAACATGTTCATCCCAAGTTTGATGAAATAAAGAAATATCATCAATATAAGAGATTAAATCATCACGGTCAAAGAAAAATTTACGCATCATGCAAACAAAGGTAGCAGGAGCGTTAACAAGACCGAACGACATAAAATTGAATTGAAACAATCTTAGATGTATAGCGAAAGCTGTATAAGGCTTAGCTTTGTCTGATAACAGCACTTGCCAATAGCCTTTAGAACGTCAAATGTTGTAAAGAAAGTAGCAGTAGCTAATTTGTCCAGAAGAGAATCTAACAATGGTAGTGGTTCCGCATCCGGAATAGTCAGGGCATTTAAGCGCCTCAAATCTATGCAAATACAAAAAAGATTTATCTTTTTTCCTAATCAAGACCATAGGAATACTTTAAGGTGAATGTGACGGGGTAATGATATTTAATTTGATTATTTCTTTTATTTCTTTCTGTACCTGTGATTGTAAATGAACAGGTATAGGATATGGTTTCAGTTTGATAGGTCTGAAATCTGTTAACACGATATCACGTTGAAAGACATCTGTATGCACAGGAACATCCGTGAGCACATCAGAAAAAGATTGCAGTAATTGAGAAATCTGCTCCTTCTGATGAGAAGCAAGAGTTGGTGCAATAGAAACATCTTTCCAACTCTCAGTAGCTAAAAGATGTAAGATTGGTAATGATAAAAGTGATTCAGTACCATCAGATAAATCAGACCCCTCCTCTTGTATTACAGCCAATGAAGACCGACGATCCATAGATTCGTCAATAGCTTCAAAGACTGATTTAAGATGTGTAGGACGAGCATGAAATTGCTGTAACGTATTGATATAAAAAGCATTTTCCTTTCCATTAATAGATAAAATATAGTCAACATCTGACAATTTATCTATAATTGTATAAGGGCCTCTCCAGGACACAAGTAATTTATTGTCTTTATTGGGTAGCAATACATAGGCTTCATCCCCTTGCCATAATTGGCGCAGTTTCCTGTTTTGATTGGCATACAAACGAACCTTTAATTTCGCCTTTTCTGACTCCTCAACTGTTATGTGGCATGCGTCGATAATCTGTTTTCTCAAATTGACAAAATATTGGTAAGAGGTTTGAACATCTTCATTCATGTCAGCTCCGACCAACAATCGTTTTAAAATGGACATAGGTCCTCTAGGTTTAGCACCAAAGACCAACTCAAATGGCGCGAACCCGGTTTGTTCGTTAGGAATTTCTCTGTAAGCGAATAAAATTGCAGGCAATAACCTGTCCCAATCCTGTGAATATTTAGTGGTAACTTTACCCAACATCTGGTTTAAACTCCTGTTGAGCCTCTCAATTTTACCATTCGATGCTGCATGAAATATTGAACTAAGAGAACGATCAATGTCGAACTCTTTCATTACCTATTTCATGACGTCAGAGACGAATTGAGTTCCCTAGTCCGATAGAACTTTTTCGGCAAAACCCAATCTGCTGAAAATTAAAAATATCGCATCCGCTACGTCCACAGTTGAAATAGTTTTAAGAGGTATCGCTTCCTGCCAGCCAGTGCATGTCAGCACATATTTGTGAACTCTAGCTGACGTGAACTTTAATGGACCAATAAGGTCAATAGCCATCTTTGCAAAGGACCACAAAGAAATATCAGATGCCTGGATAGGCGCATTTGGTTTAGGCCTTTTAGTTGCCACACCTTGGCACACTGTGCATATGTTACAAAAAGCTTAACATCTTTAGTCACACCAGGCCTAAAGAAATGCGACAAAACTATGTTTTGTTCTTGCAATACCTAAATGACCTGCGCAATTAATGTCGTGGGCATGTCGAAAAACAAATGGTTGAAAACTAGCTTGTACTATAATCTTTTTTTACAGATAAGAATCGTGTAAAGTTATAATCAAAATACCATTCCTTAGAGTATACCAGTGTTTAGAATTATCATCAAACATCACATCATCTGATTTTGCAACCTGAAAAAAATGTCCTCAAGGAAACATCATCATTTTGTCTCTGAATGAAAGAATTCTTATCCATAAGCTCCAGCTGCAAATTATCATCACTTTCCTCCTCCTCATAATTATTTTCCTCAACATCATTATTCTCATTATCATGATTATGCTCTTCATCATTCATCAACTCCTCAGTTTCATCCTCATCATTCATCACCTCATTTACATCATTATCACTTTGGTTGAGCTGATCCACTTCAGCACGAGCCTGAGCTCTGGTCATGACAGCATTTGTACTTATCAGATGCTGCTGTTCCCATTTATCAATATTCTCCTTAGTGCATTCACGAAGACCAGGAATATTTCCTAAGGTAATTCCTGCGATGGATTATTCAACAGGCACACGAGAGTTCTCCCTGTAAAGTACGGGGTATCCAAAAATACTTCCGCAGTTGGATAGTATTCCACTGTGTCACCAAATGTAATGTAATGCATTTCACTTCTCTACCTGTGTAATCCAACTGATCCACCAACGACCTGCGCACACCAATCGTTGTGCATCCTGTGTCCCTGAGAAGTGACACAAGTTGGTTGTTCACAAAACCTTTATTAAGAACCAGTGAATCTGTACCATCATATGAGGACATGACTGGTAACGGTTGTCCACACCAGAGCCTAGGGATTCCCTGTAGCTGAAACAAAAGAGTTACATTAAGAACAATTAGTACTGTTGGAAAAATCAACACTACATGGATTTGCATGAGCTAAACCACTATTATTCTGAATTAGATTATTGTCACCAACATGTACGACAGCATTTGAACGTTCAGGGTTCCTTGACTGTCTACAATTATTGTTCTGTTGAGAACCTCTGTTATTAAAGGAATTTTAATTATTCTTGTAAAATGACCTTTGTCCTCTGCCTGATCTGGACTTATATCCTCCACTGTTATAATAATCATTAGGCCTGAATGATGATTGATGATGAAAATATCAATCATCATTGTAAAAGTTATAATTTCTCTGAGGGTGTCGTCTTTTTTGTTAAAATTGTATCTGGCTCTGTTATTACCATAGTTATAGTCTCTTTTCACTTGATAGGTCCTGTCCATACTGTTTGATCTCTGCCTAGGTGAATTATAATTTACAGTCCTAGCAAATGACACAGGCAAGAAATCCTTAATGTTATTCTTACTAAGGTTTCTACCCGGATGTGCAACTTGATATTGGCGACCATAATTTTCCATAGTGGATAATGTTACAGGTTTTCTTTCCTGTAGAAATGACTAAAAGTCACCACTAATTGAAGACAAAACTTTGTCTCTCGGAATCAAATCAGATAACCCCTCAAAAGTTCTTTTCAATCCTGGAAAAATCAACCGATCTAGAAAAGTGCAGCTTAATAGATGAGATAAATTCAGTAAAATCTTTTGCTGAATCTGGTAAAAATGATTTAAATCTCATCCTATATCCATTTCCATCAAATTGATATTTCTTTAGCAACAAGGCTTTTACAGCCTCATAGTCCACTCTAGTCTGATCATCCATAGTACAGACTGCAGTGAGTGCTTCACCCACCAATAAGTTCATAAGCCTACTAGACCAAGTAGCTCTATCAATTTAAACTCTTGGCAATAGGTCTCATATCTATTTAGAAAGCATGAAATATCGTCGATATTTGAGTTACATTTTGGCATATTGAGCTTAAAAGAGGAAGCATGGTCTTTTTTCAGCACCACCATTCATATGATTAACCTGTGGTTGTTGCAGTCTTAATTTCTCCAACTCAAATTCGGCCAGTCTAAGTTCTTGATGTGCTTTTATTTCAAATTGAGCATAGGCCAATTTTTCTTTTTCAAGAGCCAATTCTTCTGCTCTTCTTCTTTCCTCAAGAGCCATTTCACCTTGTCTCCTTTGTTCAGCTAATTCTTATTCTCTTCTTTTTTTTTCAGCTAATTCTTTTGTCTTCTTTTTTTCAGCTAACTCCTCAGCTCTCCTTTTGTCAGCTAATTCTTCAGCTGCCTTCTTCTTCTCTCTCTCTTTGTAATTGTCATTGATCTCTGAGTTCCTTCTCCACATAAGGTAAAGGTAAAGGATCCCGTTACACGCCCATTGAGGCATATTGGGAATATGGTGTAAGACCCATATTTTCTTGACCATCGGCAAACTAGGGGTGATGTGGTCATCATCACGCCGGCCGCCTTAACCTTCCCAGAGCTTCTCTGGTACCCAATTACGGCTGGGTCGACCCAAGGAGCCGTTTGCGGCCTACGAAAATCCCACCTCATCTGGGGATCGAACCATAGACCACTGAGCTAGCAAGCCAGTACACTAACCACTATGCTACCGCGGCTCCTACATAGGTCCTTAAAATCTCACATTCCATTCCAAATTCTTTTCCCAGTTTCATGAAATACTCTGCAGTAGCCATGATTCACTAATATTGTGCTTTCCACTAGCTAAACAATAATGTAAATTTTATATAATGAATATGTGAGCAATATATTCAACAATTACTTCCCCACTTCAAAATCAACCAACTGCGTGTAATAATAGATATTATTCTAGTTGTTATACTAGGAGCAATAAAAGAACAAAGATACAAACAAGATGACTGAATACAGTGACAAGAGCTAACAGAAGATAATGCTAATGAAGAAATAAGGCAGAAATGTATGAATTTGATAACTGTCGTGAAACATTCTAAATCCACATATATAAATTAAAAGGTAAATGTAAAGCCTAACACATAAATTCAATAAAAGGGAAAGAAGAATGGTAAAGAACAGTGCTGTCATAATGACTGTACTCGAGATCCCCTTTTTCTGCTTCGTCTGCATATTCTCACGCTTTCACGTTTACTAGTAAAGCCTACTGCATCAATACACGCGTTTCAACAAAACAATAAAACGTGTAATGTATTTCTTAGAAAACCTTGAGATAGGCACACTGCGTAATGACCTAGATTAATACTAGCATTAATTTCATTTTATACACTGCGTGATGAAAGGACAGATGGACTTAGGATAGAGAGAGTGAGGGCTGAACGGAGGAACGCCGGCAACACTAACACGCGTCTCGCGATATAAAATTAATGCCACCCCACGCGTAAGGCATGAAGCACTAACTTTTTTTTCAAATAGACAGTGATAAAAAACACTACCAATACGAGGGTTAGGTTTAAAAACCTGTTTAATGCTTATTAGTAAACATGACATTATACTGTTTTATGTCTGAAAGCCTGACAGTACCCAGACACCACATAGTATCGAAGTGAACGGGAGGTAGAAGAAAATGCATATTTTGAACGCAGCCACTTAGCTCCATTAAATTTATATATTTGGGTTCCTTAGGACTTGCTGACAAAGAATATGTTAAGTGTTACGCAAATAGTCTAGGAATTAACAAATTATAGCCAAAAGAATATAGTGAGGATGTCGGACAGCACCAAATCAGAATTGCACAGTGACATGTTTTGAACCCACCATTTTACGAGAAATAGGCCACCATGTTACATCCTATTTGATTGGCGGGAATGATATGTAAGGCTAAACATGATTAGTCGGACTGCAAATACTAATTTTGGTTGTTAGGGGAAACGTAGGAAGGGTAAATTTTTTCAAAAGCTTTGTAAACATGGTCCTATTGGCTAGACCCGTTGAGATAGTCAATGAGGAGCGTCTGTTCAGTGCCACATTTTAAAATAAACTTACTAAGAAACAGTGCGTTGAGATCCAGATCATATTTTTTCTAAATAAAAGCCTGGGACAGAGGCAGATCGGAATTTGTGCCATAATTCATCGCCAGTCAACGTATTTGTTTATTATTTCCATGAATTGTGGTAAGATTGACATATTTGATATCTTTTTGATGAAAATTGAATGTGAATTGATAATTTATGTCTGTATATGTGTGTGGTTCAGAGCAAACATGAGACAAAGCCTAGATATTGCTCCAACCTGAACAAAACTTGTCGGAGAGAAGTATATCTGCATGGGATCGCCAAATAGTACACTGACACCTATCTTATTGACTAGAAGGAAATAATGCTGGAATTGCAGAGGCGTAGTAACCATTAGGGAGAAGAATACTGGTGTAAATTGTTTCAGATGATGCTAGCAGTTGGCCTACCGCTCTGAACTCAGTGTTTGTTATGTATTGTGTTCAGTGTGGAAATAGATTATAAATTAGTTCTGAAGTAGGAGGTACAACCTTCTTGTTTCAGGGACCGTGGTCATAACTTATTGAAGCAGCACCTGGTCTGAGTTGTGCTGAATCCAGAGGCTGATAGCATACCCCTTGGTCCAGATAGCGACCAGTGAGAGGTCTCAAGAACACAGTGAAGCAATCGAGCAGAGGAGACTGTTTCCTGCCGCCATCACAGCAGATAAGATTCTGTGGCCAGAGCAGCTCAATCCTATGTGCCCCCTCTAAAATTGACAGTATATTAACAAAAGAGGGACAATAAATTGTTTCAATTGACAGGAACTGTGAACGTTTCCCAATACGATTTCCACCATAAGTTAACACTTGAAGTCATGATGACAAACCACAACCTAGCTTGAAAAGCCAGTATTACTTCATAGTACTACTTAACAAATTACACACATAGAATAATAATAATAAAATATGTCAATACAAAGATCATATATATATATAAACTGTGTATATACAACTTGTAATTACATTTGATTGTGATTCTTGGTTCACTGTGTAGTTGAATTAGGATATCTATTATTGAAAGGAATTAATACATATATTTTTCAACTTTAACACTTGACTCATTTAAGATAGTCTTATAAAGTGTTATATGTGTGTGAGTGTCACAGTGGTGTAAAGTATTGTGGAATAAATTAAATTGTTTATCTGTCTGTTGTTGTTGTGACTTACACTTAATCATTATCATAACCCTAGACATTCAACGTAGTCATCACAATATTCCAGAATAATTCTGACTGAGGTATAAATGTGGTAGCAAGTAAGGTCATCTGTAATACACCACACTTATTAGATACAGATACCTTCACAGCTGATCTCAGTCAGTACACTAAGTCCCCTATAAATATTTATATCATCCCACTTTACCACATATATTGGGGGCTCGTCCGGGATATTGAACTTTCTCCTATTATATATATTGGGAATAATAAAAATTAAAAAGGTATCCTTGGGTGAAAATAAATAAGGTTGAGCTCTCAGTGCCTGTGGTTGTCCTTAGATATTTAGTTAGAGATTGAATTGTTTAGTTTGATACTGTTTACATTTGCCTGTTAGAAAATGGCGGACCTGGCCAAATTTCGATCGGCTGCTGTGCAGACTGCTAAAGAGTTAGGAATGGACGAGCAAATTATGATTGCTTATGTCACTGCTGAATGTGACAAATATATTGAACGTGAGGAAAGAAGATTTGAAGCTGAAAGAAAGTTAGAGGCTGAAAAGGAAATTAAGAAGTTACAATTAGAGGCTGAGGCTGAGGCTAAGAGGCTGCAGATTGAGGCTGACAAAGAGGCTAAAGTATTGGAGGCCAATCGTGAGGCGAAAATAAAGAGGCTCCTGTTGGAAGAGAAAAAGGCTGAAAGGGAAGCAGAAGAAAAAAGATTAGCTGCAGAAAGGGAAGACAAGAGATTAGCTGCAGAAAGGGAAGCCGAGGAAAGAAGACAGGCTGCAGAGAGGGAAGCAGAAAAGGAGGAGAAGAGATTACAAAGGGAACATGAGTTACGACTAAGGGAGTTTGAGTTTCAAGGCCATGCTCCTGACAATGGTGCCAGTCCCTTTACCTCCGATGCTACTGCTAGTCAGGGAGCCTCAACCTCAGCTATGAATTTTCATTTAGATCATTTTGTTGAGAAAGACGATGATATCGAGAGCTATCTAAATAGATATGAACTATTAGCTACCACGTATGGGTTAGAGAGAGAAAGGTGGAGCTTAAAGTTATCTCAAGGACTTCGTGGCGCAGCTTATGAAGTTTTTGCCAAAATGAGCAGAGGTGATCAAGAAAATTATGACATGCTAAAGCAGGCTCTTTTGTTAAGATATGAAAAGAACGGAGAATTTTATAGAAAAAAAATTTAGGAATGCTAAACTACTGTCAGGTGAAACCTATCACCAGTTCTCTGCACGGTTAGAGTTATACTTGGAGAAATGGACTTCTCTGGGGAAAACCCAAGATCTTAAGGAAATGATCCTTATAGAACAATTAAGAGAGTCCATGGCTCCAGACCTGAGAAAGTTTCTCATGGAACAAGGTGCAGAGAGACTGGGTGAGTTACTAAATGTTGCAGAAAGGTATCAAGCAGCTCAGGCAGAGGTAACAGGTAACAAAAGGAAACAGGTAGATAATTTTAAGGCACCACAGAACTTTAATACATTTGATCCTAGAGATCATAACAAAAGTAAGCACCAGTTTGATAGGCCACGGTATGACAATAAAAGTAAAATCCCACAATTCGATGAAAGGAAATATGATGAAAGAAAATCTTTCAACCAAGGAAGGGGGTGGTGTAAAAATTGTAAGATGAACAATCATGACACTGACCATTGTAGAAGGAAACTTGTGTATATGGCCACCCTTCAGGTCAGGTCGACCTCAAGACAGGAGGAGGATATTCTGATAGATACCACTCCAGAAGAGATGAGGAAGGCACAGGCTGGGGATAAGACCCTCAAGCCTTGTTTCAGGAAATTGTCAACTTGTCATACAACTCCAGGCAAGGGAGATTTTTACATGAAAAACAAGTTGATGTATAGGAAGGCCGGAACTAGATCCAATGGTCACGGACAGTTGGTTCTTCCAAAGACATATAGGGCAGAATTAATAAGGAGCCTACATGTGAAAAAAGATGGGGACCATGAGAAAATAGGTACCATCATCCAAAAGGTGGCTCACAATTATTATTGGCCCAAGGCAAGGTGGGACATTGAGAATTTTGTAGAAAGGTGTAGCATAGCACATGAGGGAACACCCACAAGTCGTAACATTGATCAGGACCTGGACACGCCACGGGGCAAACTTAGGCCTGACAATACAAAGAAAAATAAATTTGATAAAGTGGACCAAATGGAATGGGAAGCCCCTTTTCACGGACAAGCTTCAATTAACTGTTTTACAATGGCCACTATGCGGCGAGTGCAAAAAGATGTCTTACCCCAGGATAAGCCGAAAATCCCTCAATCGGACTTAAACAAACTGGAGGAAGAGGATGTAGAGAGGAAATCTCTCATCAAGAATTCTAAGTGGGGAGAAAGCCCCAAGAAAAAAATTGGTAGCGGTCGTTTTGTGCATGATAATTCTGGGAAGAAAAATCATCACTATAGAGCTTCGAGTGGAAGAGACCATACCGGTGCATGGACAAAGAGGTGCACAAAATTAAAGGTCCATATGAAGCGCTGTTAAGAACGTGGACTGATGAAAAGGCAGAGGAAAATATTACATTCTCATACCAATATGTGAATGAGCTGACCACTCGTTTAAAAACTGGCTGGAAACTTGCCAATGAAAATTTGAGACAAGCCAGGAAGAAACATGCTGCCTATTACAACAGGAAAGCTAAAGACAGAGATTTGGCTGTGGGAGAGAAGGTACTGCTTCTTCTACCCGGTAGTCAGAATAAGTTACAAATTGGATGGCAAGGTCCATATACAGTTCTAGAGAAGGTGTCTAGAACCAATTATAAGATAGATAAGAAGGGGAAAGAAAAAATCTATCATGTGAATCTCCTGAAGAAATATTTGGAAAGAGAAAATCAGGAAGAGACACACTTGTTGACCTTGTCCATTGCCATGGAGATGAAAAAGGAACCACTTTCATCATTTGAATATCCATTACACCCCTGTGAGACAGCGGCACAGGTAAAAATCAGTACACATTTAACGAAAAATCAGAAAGAGAGAGTGCAACAGGTTCTAGAAAATCATACAGAGGTGTTAACAGACCGACCGGGGCATACAAACTTATTGGAATATGATATGAAACTGATAGACCCCACACCTGTCTGTATGAAACCCTATTCGATTCCTTTTGCTAAGGAGAAAGCTTTGAAGGAAGAGATAGACTATTTGTTGAAGGAAGGAATTATTTCACACAGTGAATCTTCGTATAGTTCCAGTGTGGTGCTCTTAAGGAAACCCTCTGGAGAACATAGACTCTGTATAGATTACAGGAGACTGAATGCTATCACAGAAGGTCAGGTGGATCCATTGCCGGATACAAATCAGTTGTTTGCCAGGCTAAATAAAACTAAATATTTTTCAAAAGTGGATCTGAGTAAAGGATACTATCAGATTCCAGTAAAGACTGAGGTTAGACCGTACCTAGCTTTTAGTACCTCAGAGGGACACTATGAGTTTAACAGATTGCCATTTGGATTGAAGAATGCGCCTAGTGTCTTCTCTAGAATGATGAGAAAATTGTTGGATCCTCTGAATAATCCATGCATCACAAATTTCATGGATGATATCCTTATAGCAACAGAAACATTTGAGGAACACATTGACTCTCTGAACATGCTGTTTAATCGACTTAGAGAAGCGAATTTAACAGCCCGACCAACCAAATGTTGCGTTGGATGTAAAGAATTAGAATTCTTGGGACACACAGTCCATCAGGGAAACATGACCCCTGACCCCAAGAATTTAGAGAAACTAAAGAAAGACCCGAGACCACAAACCAAGAAAGACGTGAGATCCTTTGTCTCATTATGTGGTTTCTACAAAAGTATACCAAAAACTTTAATTCCATATGTGCACCGTTAACTGATTTGACACGTAAAGGAAATCCAGATCGAATTACATGGACATCACAATGTGAATTGGCTTACCAGGAATTGAAGGAAAAGCTCACCAGCAAACCTATTTTGAAATTACCTGACTTAAGTCAAGAATTCATTGTAAGGACGGATGCCAGTAATATCGGGTTAGGTGCGACCTTGTTACAGAAATCAGATGCATTGGATGGGGAATTAAGCCCAGTGGCATATGCTAGCAGAAAGTTGAATAAAGCTGAAACCAATTACTCAACTAGCGAAAAAGAATGTCTTGCAGTAATATGGGCGATAAAGAAATTCAATATTTATCTGTATGGGAAGGCATTTAAGTTGCAAACGGATCACAAACCCTTGTCGTTTCTTGCGCAGGCTAGGGATGAAAATTCTAGGTTACTCAGATGGTCCTTAATTATGCAGCCATCTGAGTTTAGCATAGAGTATATTTCTGGAAAAACAAATCTGGGAGCGGATTTTTTAAGCCGCCATCCGTGTGATGAGAATCACCGTAAGCCCCAGAAATAATAATAAATTTCTCTATGTGTATATAGAATTATAGACTGACATATAACGTCTGTTTTAAGAGGGGAGAATTTGTCGTGAAACATTCTAAATCCACATATATAAATTAAAAGGTAAATGTAAAGCCTAACACATAAATTCAATAAAAGGGAAAGAAGAATGGTAAAGAACAGTGCTGTCACAATGACTGTACTCGAGATCCCCTTTTTCTGCTTCGTCTGCATATTCTCACGCTTTCACGTTTACTAGTAAAGCCTACTGCATCAATACACGCGTTTCAACAAAACAATAAAACGTGTACTGTATTTCTTAGAAAACCTTGAGATAGGCACACTGCGTAATGACCTAGATTAATACTAGCATTAATTTCCAAAAGAAAATAGTGAGGATGTCGGACAGCACCAAATCAGAATTGCACAGTGACATGTTTTGAAACCACCATTTTACGAGAAATAGGCCACCATGTGACATCCTATTTGATTGGCGGGAATGATATGTAAGGCTAAACATGATTAGTCGGACTGCAAATACTAATTTTGGTTGTTAGGGGAAACGTAGGAAGGGTAAATTTTTTCGAAAGCTTTGTAAACATGGTCCTGTTGGCTAGACCCGTTGAGATAGTCAATGAGGAGCGTCTGTTCAGTGCCACATTTTAAAATAAACTTACTAAGAAACAGTGTGTTGAGATTCAGATCATATTTTTCTAAATAAAAGCCTGGGACAGAGGCAGATCGGAATTTGTGCCATAATTCATCGCCAGTCAACGTATTTGTTTATTATTTCCATGAATTGTGGTAAGATTGACATATTTGATATCTTTTTGATGAAAATTGAATGTGAATTGATAATTTATGTCTGTATATGTGTGTGGTTCAGAGTAAACATGAGACAAAGCCTAGATATTGCTCCAACCTGAACAAAACTTGTCGGAGAGAAGTATATCTGCATGGGATCGCCAAATAGTACACTGACACCTATCTTATTGACTAGAAGGAAATAATGCTGGAATTGCAGAGGCGTAGTAACCATTAGGGAGAAGAATACTGGTGTAAATTGTTTCAGATGATGCTAGCAGTTGGCCTACCGCTCTGAAATCAGTGTTTGTTATGTATTGTGTTCAGTGTGGAAATAGATTATAAATTAGTTCTGAAGTAGGAGGTACAACCTTCTTGTTTCAGGGACCGTGGTCATAACTTATTGAAGCAGCACCTGGTCTGAGTTGTGCTGAATCCAGAGGCTGATAGCATACCCCTTGGTCCAGATAGCGACCAGTGAGAGATCTCAAGAACACAGTGAAGCAATCGAGCAGAGGAGACTGTTTCCTGCCGCCATCACAGCAGATAAGATTCTGTGGCCAGAGCAGCTCAATCCTATGTGCCCCCTCTAAAATTGACAGTATATTAACAAAAGAGGGACAATAAATTGTTTCAATTGACAGGAACTGTGAACTTTTCCCAATACGATTTCCACCATAAGTAAACACTTGAAGTCATGATGACAAACCACAACCTAGCTTGAAAAGCCAGTATTACTTCATAGTACTACTTCACAAATTACACACATAGAATAATAATAATAAAATATGTCAATACAAAGATCATATATATATAAACTGTGTACATACAACTTGTAATTACATTTGATTGTGATTCCTGGTTCACTGTGTAGTTGAATCAGGATATCTATTACTGAAAGGAATTAATACATATATTTTTCAACTTTAACACTTGACTCATTTAAGATAGTCTTATAGAGTGTTATATGTGTTTGAGTGTCACAACGGTGTATAGTGTTGTGGAATAAATTAATTTTGTTTATCTGTCTGTTGTTGTGACTTACACTTAATCATTATCATAACCCTAGACATTCAACGTAGTCATCACAATATTCCAGAATAATTCTGACTGAGGTATAAATGTGGTAGCAAGTAAGGTCATCTGTAATACACCACACTTATTAGATACAGATACCTTCACAGCTGATCTCAGTCAGTACACTAAGTCCCCTATAAATATTTATATCATCCCACTTTACCACATATATTGAGGGCTCGTCCGGGATATTGAACTTTCTCCTATTATATATATTGGGAATGATAAAAATTTAAAAGGTATCCTTGGGTGAAAATAAAAAAGATTGAGCTCTCAATGCCTGTGGTTGTCCTTTGATATTTAGTTAGAGATTGAATTGTTTAGTTAGATATTGTTTACATTTGCCTGTTAGAAAATGGCGGACCTTGCCAAATTTCGATCGGCTGCTGTGCAGACTGCTAAAGAGTTAGGAATGGACGGGCAAATTATGATTGCTTATGTCACTGCTCAATGTGACAAATATATTGAACGTGAGGAAAGAAGATTTAAAGCTGAAAGAAAGTTAGAGGCTGAAAAGGAAATTAAGATGTTACAATTAGAGGCTGAGGCTGAGGCTAAGAGGCTGCAGATTAAGGCTGACAAAGAGGCTAAAGCATTGGAGGCCAATCGTGAGGCGGAAATAAAGAGGCTCCAGTTTGAAGAGAAAAAGGCTGAAAGGGAAGCAGAAGAAGAAAGATTAGCTGCAGAAAGGGAAGACAAGAGATTAGCTGCAGAAAGGGAAGCCGAGGAAAGAAGACAGGCTGCAGAGAGAAAAGCAGAAAAGGAGAAGAGATTACAAAGGGAACATGAGTTACGACTAAGGGAGTTTGAGTTTCAAGGCCATGCTCCTGACAATGGTGCCAGTCCCTTTACCTCCGATGCTACTGCTAGTCAGGGAGCCTCAACCTCAGCTATGAATTTTCATTTAGATCATTTTGTTGAGAAAGACGATGATATCGAGAGCTATCTACATAGATATGAACTATTAGCTACCACGTATGGGTTAGAGAGAGAAAGGTGGAGCTTAAAGTTATCTCAAGGACTTCGTGGCGCAGCTTATGAAGTTTTTGCCAAAATGAGCAGAGGTGATCAAGAAAATTATGACATGCTAAAGCAGTCTCTTTTGTTAAGATATGAAAAGAACGGAGAATTTTATAGAAAAAAATTTAGGAATGCTAAACTACTGTCAGGTGAAACCTATCACCAGTTCTCTGCACGGTTAGAGACATACTGGGAGAAATGGACTTCTCTGGGGAAAACCCAAGATCTTAAGGAAATGATCCTTATAGAATAATTAAGAGAGTCCATGGCTCCAGACCTGAGAAAGTTTCTCATGGAACAAGGTGCAGAGAGACTGGGTGAGTTACTAAATGTTGCAGAAAGGTATCAAACAGCTCAGGCAGAGGTAACAGGTAACAAAAGGAAACAGGTAGATAATTTTAAGGCACCACAGAACTTTAATACATTTGATCCTAGAGATCATAACAAAAGTAAGCACCAGTTTGATAGGCCACGGTATGACAATAAAAGTAAAACCCCACAATTCGATGAAAGGAAATATGATGAAAGAAAATCTTTCAACCAAGGAAGGAGGTGGTGTAAAAATTGTAAGATGAACAATCATGACACTGACCATTGTAGAAGGAAACCTGTGTATATGGCCACCCTTCAGGTCAGGTCGACCTCAAGAAAGGAGGAGGATATTCTGATAGATACCACTCCAGAAGAGATGAGGAAGGCACAGGCTGGGGATAAGACCCTCAAGCCTTGTTTCAGGAAATTGTCAACTTGTCATACAACTCCAGGCAAGGGAGATTTTTACATGAAAAACAAGTTGATGTATAGGAAGGCCGGAACTAGTTCCAATGGTCACGGACAGTTGGTTCTTCCAAAGACATATAGGGCAGAATTAATAAGGAGCTTACATGTGAAAAAAGATAGGGACCATGAGAAAATAGGTACCATCATCCCAAAGGTGGCTCACAATTATTATTATCCCAAGGCAAGGTGGGACATTGAGAATTTTGTAGAAAGGTGTAGCATAGCACATGAGGGAACACCCACAAATGGGAACATTGATCAGGACCTGGACACGCCACGAGGCAAACTTAGGCCTGACAATACAAAGAAAAATAAATTTGATAAAGTGGACCAAATGGAATGGGAAGCCCCTTTTCACGGACAAGCTTCAATTAACTGTTTTACAATGGCCACTATGCGGCGAGTGCAAAAAGATGTCTTACCCCAGGATAAGCCGAAAATCCCTCAATCGGACTTAAACAAACTGGAGGAAGAGGATGTAGAGAGGAAATCTCTCATCAAGAATCCTAAGTGGGGAGAAAGCCCCAAGAAAAAAATTGGTAGAAACTTGCCAATGAAAATTTGAGACAAGCCAGGAAGAAACATGCTGCCTATTACAACTGGAAAGCTAAAAACAGAGATTTGGCTGTGGGAGAGAAGGTACTGCTTCTTCTACCCGGTAGTCAGAATAAGTTACAAATTGGATGGCAAGGTCCATATACAGTTCTAGAGAAGGTGTCTAGAACCAATTATAAGATAGATAAGAAGGGGAAAGAAAAAAATCTATCATGTGAATCTCCTGAAGAAATATTTGGAAAGAGAAAATCAGGAAGAGACACACTTGTTGACCTTGTCCATTGCCATGGAGATGAAAAAGGAACCACTTTCATCATTTGAATATCCATTACACCCCTGTGAGACAGCGGCACAGGTGAAAATCAGTACACATTTAACGAAAAATCAGAAAGAGAGAGTGCAACAGGTTCTAGAAAATCATACAGAGGTGTTAACAGACCGACCGGGGCATACAAACTTATTTGAATATGATATGAAACTGATAGACCCCACACCTGTCTGTATGAAACCCTATTCGATTCCTTTTGCTAAGGAGAAAGCTTTGAAGGAAGAGATAGACTATTTGTTGAAGGAAGGAATTATTTCACACAGTGAATCTTCGTATAGTTCCAGTGTGGTGCTCTTAAGGAAACCCTCTGGAGAACATAGACTCTGTATAGATTACAGGAGACTGAATGCTATCACAGAAGGTCAGGTGGATCCATTGCCGGATACAAATCAGTTGTTTGCCAGGCTAAATAAAGCTAAATATTTCTCAAAAGTGGATCTGAGTAAAGGATACTATCAGATTCCAGTAAAGCCTGAGGTTATACCGTACCTAGCTTTTAGTACCTCAGAGGGACACTATGAGTTTAACAGATTGCCATTTGGATTGAAGAATGCGCCTAGTGTCTTCTCTAGAATGATGAGAAAATTGTTGGATCCTCTGAATAATCCATGCATCACAAATTTCATGGATGATATCCTTATAGCAACAGAAACATTTGAGGAACACATTGACTCTCTGAACATGCTGTTTAATCGACTTAGAGAAGCAAATTTAACAGCCCGACCAACCAAATGTTGCGTTGGATGTAAAGAATTAGAATTCTTGGGACACACAGTCCATCAGGGAAACATGACCCCTGACCCCAAGAATTTAGAGAAACTAAAGAAAGCCCCGAGACCACAATCCAAGAAAGACGTGAGATCCTTTGTCACATTATGTGGTTTCTACCAAAAGTATATCAAAAACTTTAATTCCATATGTGCACCATTAACTGATTTGACACGTAAAGGAAATCCAGATCGAATTACATGGACATCACAATGTGAATTGGCTTACCAGGAATTGAAGGAAAAGCTCACCAGCAAACCTATTTTGAAATTACCTGACTTAAGTCAAGAATTCATTGTAAGGACGGATGCCAGTAATATCGGGTTAGGGGCGACCCTGTTACAGAAATCAGATGCATTGGATGGGGAATTAAGCCCAGTGGAATATGCTAGCAGAAAGTTGAAAAAAGCTGAAACCAATTACTCAACTAGCGAAAAAGAATGTCTTGCAGTAATATGGGCGATAAAGAAATTCAATATTTATCTGTATGGGAAGGCATTTAAGTTGCAAACGGATCACAAACCCTTGTCGTTTCTAGCGCAGGCTAGGCATGAAAATTCTAGGTTAATCAGATGGTCCTTACTTATGCAGCCATTTGAGTTTAGCATAGAGTATATTTCTGGAAAAACAAATCTGGGAGCGGATTTTTTAAGCCGCCATCCGTGTGATGAGAATCACCGTAAACCCCAGAAATAATAATAAATTTCTCTATGTGTATATAGAATTATAGACTCCCGTTTGCCAGTCACTTCGATTACGGAAACAACAGCAAATGGGTTGATTTGCCGTTGCCCTAAAGACGCCACTAGGCGTGATGGGAAACAATGGCAAAGAAAACCTATCTGCTGTTGCCCTAAGACGCCACTAGGCGTAATGGCCACTGACTGCTTTGACGGTCGGTGGCTAAGGACGGAAGAAGAAGAAGAAGAAGATATAACTTCTGTTTTAAGAGGGGAGAATTTGTCGTGAAACATTCTAAATCCACATATATAAATTAAAAGGTAAATGTAAAGCCTAACACATAAATTCAATAAAAGGGAAAGAAGAATGGTAAAGAACAGTGCTGTCACAATGACTGTACTCGAGATCCCCTTTTTCTGCTTCGTCTGCATATTCTCACGCTTTCACGTTTACTAGTAAAGCCTACTGCATCAATACACGCGTTTCAGCAAAACAATAAAACGTGTACTGTATTTCTTAGAAAACCTTGAGATAGGCACACTGCGTAATGACCTAGATTAATACTAGCATTAATTTCATTTTATACACTGCGTGATGAAAGGACAGATGGACTTAGGATAGAGAGAGTGAGGGCTGAACGGAGGAACGCCGGCAACACTAACACGCGTCTCGCGATATAAAATTAATGCCACCCCACGCGTAAGGCATGAAGCACTTACTTTTTTTCACATGGACAGTGATAAAAACACTACCCATACGAGGGTTAGGTTTAAAAACCTGTTTAATGCTTATTAGTAAACATGACATTATACTGTTTTATGTCTGAAAGCCTGACAGTACCCAGACACCACATCGTATCGAAGTGAACGGGAGGTAGAAGAAAATGCATATTTTGAACGCAGCCACTTAGCTCCATTAAATTTATATATTTGGGTTCCTTAGGACTTGCTGACAAAGAATATGTTAAGTGTTACGCAAATAGTCTAGGAATTAACAAATTATAGCCAAAAGAAAATAGTGAGGATGTCGGACAGCACCAAATCAGAATTGCACAGTGACATGTTTTGAAACCACCATTTTACGGGAAATAGGCCACCATGTTACATCCTATTTGATTGGCGGGAATGATATGTAAGGCTAAACATGATTAGTCGGACTGCAAATACTAATTTTGGTTGTTAGGGGAAACGTAGGAAGGGTAAATTTTTTCAAAAGCTTTGTAAACATGGTCCTATTGGCTAGACCCGTTGAGATAGTCAATGAGGAGCGTCTGTTCAGTGCCACATTTTAAAATAAACTTACTAAGAAACAGTGCGTTGAGATCCAGATCATATTTTTCTAAATAAAAGCCTGGGACAGAGGCAGATCGGAATTTGTGCCATAATTCATCGCCAGTCAACGTATTTGTTTATTATTTCCATGAATTGTGGTAAGATTGACATATTTGATATCTTTTTGATGAAAATTGAATGTGAATTGATAATTTATGTCTGTATATGTGTGTGGTTCAGAGCAAACATGAGACAAAGCCTAGATATTGCTCCAACCTGAACAAAACTTGTCGGAGAGAAGTATATCTGCATGGGATCGCCAAATAGTACACTGACACCTATCTTATTGACTAGAAGGAAATAATGCTGGAATTGCAGAGGCGTAGTAACCATTAGGGAGAAGAATACTGGTGTAAATTGTTTCAGATGATGCTAGCAGTTGGCCTACCGCTCTGAACTCAGTGTTTGTTATGTATTGTGTTCAGTGTGGAAATAGATTATAAATTAGTTCTGAAGTAGGAGGTACAACCTTCTTGTTTCAGGGACCGTGGTCATAACTTATTGAAGCAGCACCTGGTCTGAGTTGTGCTGAATCCAGAGGCTGATAGCATACCCTTGGTCCAGATAGCGACCAGTGAGAGGTCTCAAGAACACAGTGAAGCAATCGAGCAGAGGAGACTGTTTCCTGCCGCCATCACAGCAGATAAGATTCTGTGGCCAGAGCAGCTCAATCCTATGTGCCCCCTCTAAAATTGACAGTATATTAACAAAAGAGGGACAATAAATTGTTTCAATTGACAGGAACTGTGAACTTTTCCCAATACGATTTCCACCATAAGTAAACACTTGAAGTCATGATGACAAACCACAACCTAGCTTGAAAAGCCAGTATTACTTCATAGTACTACTTCACAAATTACACACATAGAATAATAATAATAAAATATGTCAATACAAAGATCATATATATATAAACTGTGTACATACAACTTGTAATTACATTTGATTGTGATTCCTGGTTCACTGTGTAGTTGAATCAGGATATCTATTATTGAAAAGAATTAATACATATATTTTTCAACTTTAACACTTGACTCATTTAAGATAGTCTTATATAGTGTTTATATGTGTGTGAGCGTCACAGTGGTGTAAAGTGTTGTGGAATAAATTAAATTGTTTATCTGTCTGTTGTTGTTGTGACTTACACTTAATCATTATCATAACCCTAGACATTCAACGTAGTCATCACAATATTCCAGAATAATTCTGACTGAGGTATAAATGTGGTAGCAAGTAAGGTCATCTGTAATACACCACACTTATTAGATACAGATACCTTCACAGCTGATCTCAGTCAGTACACTAAGTCCCCTATAAATATTTATATCATCCCACTTTACCACAATAACAAATAAATAAAATTTGCTCTATCTCACATATGACAAGACAAGCACGAGTTTACGACATGTATGACATCTAATAAATGAGGGAAATGAAGGTTAGATAAACAATGTTACAAACAATAATGTTGAAAACTGAATAAAAAAAATCACAATTAACTTAATCACAAAAACAAACTTGCCAATTAACAATATTTCACAATTAACAAACAGTGGTAATGGTAATCTCAAAGCAGCAGATAACTCACAGCTTTGTAATGCCGGCCCCGCTATTTGAGAAAAACATAAACCAGATCCTAAAGAACGCTTATGAATTTTCTCAACCATACAGACGAGGTATAAAGAAAATTCACAAGTCCCACCATCCTCCCACTATTCACAAAACATATAAATACCAACATACATAAAAAATTCATTGCGAGGCTGGGGAACCTCTGGCAAACTCAGCTTCGCTCCTTATCAGCATAACAGGCTGCAAATTTGTAACATAAATGTTTTTACCTGTGTTATGCGCGGCTCCCACCAGAAAAACTCCACCATAACAGCTGTTTGAACATCTCTCTCTCTCTTTCTCTCTCTCTCTCTCTCTCTCTCTCTCTCTCTCTCTCCCTCTCTCCAAGGAACGATGAAAAACACTCAGGGTAGACCAGGTTAAGCCTAGAATTCATAAACAGCTCTCTCGAACAGGACTTCAATTTGGTCCGTCGTCTAGTTGAAAATACGCCATCTTCGAGAAGAAAAGTTGAATTTACAGAAGTAAAGTTCTGCAGTAAATACTTTTTGTCTTGAAAAAGTTAACCTTGTGCAGTGAATTGGAGACTTAGCACTGCAAATACTTGTGCATATAACCTCACACAGGTTAGCAGATGATATGCACCGCCATCTTTAAAATTTGAGAATCTTTCTCGAAAAAAGTCCAACGACTTGCAATATATTTCTTGATGTGTTCAGGATATTCAATTCCGGAGATCCTGGCTTGAGACTCAGATTTTTTTAGCTGTTGCGGGTCTTTTGTAGAATAATAATGGTTGGAGTAAATTTTGGTATTACTCTGGTCAAAGTCACATAGGGCATGTCTAACAGACCACGCACACAGTAAAAACCACTCCACATCTTCGTATTAACGGTAAGACAGCCTGGACAAGTTCAACAATATTCATTAAAATAGACGAAGCTCCCTAGATCCCTTCTTGACATGCATATACAGTTGTTAATGGCGTCAACTCTACAGTCTTTAGTATCGATCGGTAACGTCTGCTAGTAGAACCCATGTCGGAGACATTTTCATGCATTTTATAAAAAGTCAAACACTCACGGTGTGAAAATAAAGCATCATTCCTTTCACAAATACACTAGAATCACCTCACAGTTAATATCACAACGGCGTTGTATGGACGAGCTAGTGATGGTACATAGTAGAAGATGTCTTGAAACATTATAATATTCAGGAGCTCGTTTAAACACACGTCCATCTGCCACAAAAGACTGTTTATAGAGGGTTATATATGATCAATAAATTTTCTCTAGATTCTTTCTTTCTTCCACCCGTGTCCTCTATTTATTATTATCACTCTGTATCCTTTTCCCGTATTTTTCGCATTCGTTCGTTTGCGAAAAATATTTTCTTTCCCATTCTCACTTTACCGTTTTTCTTTCTCATACTGATACGCATTCTATTACGCAGATGTCAGTGCTGCAGGACGATAGAACGTGTGAATACTCGTCTAGGCAGACAGAGATTGCAGACATGCGTCTGTACTTTTCTCATGTCACGGGCGGTTTGTCAGGCTAGTTCCCGGTTAGGTGTTGAAACTGCCATCTAATGAGACATACCGTCTAGCATTTTCACCTGACATTAACGTTTCTCTCGGAGTGAAGTGTGATATGACACTCATGCAGCGCTCTGGAATGAGACAGATAGTCTGGGTTTTTCCATGACACTCACGCTCCACGGCCAGTTTTTGGCGTAAGGTGCGAAGACGCACGTTTTGGCAGTTATGAGCTAGCGTCTAAGGTACGTAGGTGTTAAGGAAAGGGGAGGCTATTGCTCGGTTTTGGAAATAGCGCTCATCTTTGTCCGTTTCATAGATATTAACCAGAGTTTGAAACTAGATTTTCATTCTTACTCCTAAATCTGCAGTAGACAGATCGCCAGGCTAGAAGAAATATCTTGTGTATGGAAAAGTCTTTAGTTTTTGGGCAACATTTTGCCAAGTTCTAGACTACTATTATATTGAATGATTCTAGTTCGTGGTATTAATCTGTAGTTCTGTGCGGAGGTAAATATTATATATTAGATATCTAGAAATTTTGTGAAGTGTTTAAAGTGTTAAATCGCTTATTTCACTAGTATGTTTTTGTGCAGATGGTTTAATTTATAAGTCTGTTATATTCTCTAGCAGTCATGTTTCAGTGGAAAGCAGAATAAATTATATTTCTAGCTTAAAATCATGCAGCTATAAATGAATTTGATTTTACTGCTAAATAATCAGGCGAGAATATATTTTAAAATTAACTTATAACTGAAATGCTACATCAGTGAGTATTGACGGGATACGTATGTATTCCTAATTCATGATGATTGATTTTATGTATATAACTTATTTTACGGGAAGTTTTAAATGATAAGTCAAGCTGTACGCTTGCAGTTTAAAAATGTAAGTTATAACGAGTACCTAGTATGTATAATTATTTTATATGTGTTTTTTCCTTTATTCAGTGAATACTGGGGTTAACCCAAACTTTGCCAGCTTTAAGTACTGATGAGTGATATCTGTGAAGAACTAAAACATTTCCTTCAATAAAAGCCCTGGGTGCATAATCTTTACAAGTACTCTAAAGGCTAAATGAAGTAACAGACCTATCGCGCCATATTTAATTCTTCCTGAGAAAAAACTCAAGTACATTTTTAGCCTGTATTTCAAGTAACCTATTAACGTCAGTAACATTACAACGGAGTTTTGACTAGTGGTGTGGTGACCAAATATAGTCCTTTCCTGAAAGTAGACACCGATCTGACATTCCTCAATTCTAGAAACCTAAGCTATTGACACTGAGCTCGTTGTTAATGTTCGTGTCTGGACAATTTTAATGTGACCTAAACAGACATCCGAAAAATAAGAACACCCAAGGAACCGTTCCCTGAAGCAGAGAATTCATCCCGTCTTTTTGGAACTGGGGATTTCTTGGTCAAAGACTGCCATTGACGATTCTGTAAGTGAATGTCCTTAAAATTGTGTTTCCAGAGATGGCTATCAATGCTGTGAGTATGAACAAATGCACGTGATCACGGCTGAATGAATAGAGTGAATGCAGGACTGAGTGATTTCTTTATTGTTGTAATTTGGCACCCATTTTGCTGTCTTAACTTTCTTTATGCAAGTATTGCTAACCATATTTCATTTAAAATAGAGCAGAGATATCAAGTCTGTCCATACCTTAAAAGGGGGAAATATTAGACCTAATCATATGTATCCGTGACTCTTTGAGGCTATCATCTTTCTCCTAACGGGACTGTGGGCTAAACATCGAGGGAAGATCATAACTGTGGGTCTATCATTTCTTGTAGCAATTTCTTGATTTTTATGACTATTTGTATATGCTTTGATGTAATTTTATGTGTTGTGATGGAATTTTTCTGATAATAAAAAAATACCCTTGAACTTAATCAGTGTGTCGGGTCAGCTCGTTCTAGAATATCCATTTAATCATTTGTTATAGGTTTCCCACGTCTGTACGTCTAACTGTCGTCTTGTATGTGCGTGCACGTGAGTGGATAGAACTATATATGTAATATATATATATAGGTGTTTAGACTGTCTGACTCCTCTAAATCTGTTGTAGAAGATAGATGGAAGAGAGAAGATTTCTCGATTTCAGAGACAGCCTCTATCACAGTCTACCATCTCACTCGTGGAAATCTATTGCTATTACTATCTCTCACTGTGACTATCACTTATTCAAATCTATTCAGAAGGGACCAACCCAAGTCTTAATTCCCCTATCAAAATCTACTACGACAAAGGCACACACAGAAGACCCAAAAAAAAATCGCTGACTTCTGCTGACAGCAACCGTAGACATTTGATATTAGGCCCAAAAGGCACTGACGTACTTCCTGTAACCAAGGGTACCGATCATCAAACAAATATATGGTAAATAGTAGAGCCGTGTTTAATATGGACAGATTTGTTATGAATTTTACTCATAACAATCTTATTGATTGTTTCTGTTGTTATCCATGCTTTTATGTTGTCGTTCCATTTTTCCCCAGTATTTCTTCACATGTCTCATTCCATACACTTTTGATTTCCTGCCAATGGTCATCTGTATTCTGTACATTTTCCAGCTTTTGGAGCACTTGGAATTTGTTGGATATTGTGACCGCAATTTCGTCTCTTGTTTCTTGATTTCTTAGATGTCCTACATTAAACTGTTGTCTATAATTTTGCATTGTTGCATATCTCTTGAGTTTCATTTTTACTTTGGCTATCAGAAGGTGGCGAACTGATGCCACATCTGCTCTTCTATATACCTTTACATCCTGCAATGATGATCTAAACTTCTTGTTTATGCATATATGATCAATCTGATGTTCTGTTCTATGGTCTGGTGATATCCATGTTGCATTGTGTATTCTCTGTGGAAACATGCTTCCTCCTATAGCCAGTTGATTTGAAGTTCCCCATTTTCATTCATTATTCCTAGCCCATGTTTTCCCATGACTTCTTCAAAGCCCGTGTTGACTGTGCCTATCTTTGCATTCATGTCACCCATCAAAATTGTAATGTCTCTTCTTTTTACTTTATCCATAATTCCTGTAGTCTAGTATAAAATGCTTCTTTCACAGTCTCTTCTTTGTCATTAGTTGGTGCATAACATTGGGTGACATTTACATTTATTTTCTTGTTAGCTGTTTTAAAAGTAGCTGTTATTATTCTGGGTCCAATACCTTCCAATTCAATGAGTGCTTTCTGTGCTTCTTTAGATAACAAAAGAGCTACCCCTTCACTGTGGTGTGAACTTTCGTCTTCATGTCCTGAGGACAGCACCAATTCACCTGTGATGAGTTTCTTCTTGTCTATCCCCTTCCACTTTGTTTCACACAGTCCCAGAACCTCGATTTTATATTCCCTCATTTCTGCTGCTACTTCGGCCACTGTCCCTTGTTCGTTTAATGTCCGAACATTCCAGGTGCCAAATCTGGAAGTTCTCCTAGAAAAAAGAAGGTTAGTCAGTAACACACTCATTTCGGCTTTCTCTGTGTTGCATCATACGCCTCCCTGCGAGAGGACCTTCCCCTGTCTTGGATGGCTGTGTTTTAATTTCTTTAATTGACTTGTTCATGTTTGTTGAAGTTTTTTGCGGTTTACATTTTTTACAGGATGGGGTAACCAGCCCCATGCCCAACCCTCCTTAGTCGCTTTCTACGACATGCATGGCAGGGAACATGATACTATTCTATGCTCCCCCTGTCGGCCCCGGCAACACACGCAAGC